>CM048744.1:396617074-397234783 GCA_026315105.1 Locusta migratoria | reverse complement strand
GCTACCTGTCCTCTGAAATACGTTCGGCAACCTACAAACTTCCAACCAATCTATCCCTTCTCTTAGTCAGGAGTTGCCAGAAGCCGCGGTGGAGTAGCCGAGCGGTCTAAAGCGTCTCGCTGCGGAGCGCGCGGTTGCTCGCCGTTGCTCCCCGGGGCCTGGGTATGTGTGTTTGTCCTTAGGTTAGTTTACCTAGGTTTAAGTAGTTTGTAAGCTACGTACTGATGACCACGCAGTTTGGTCGGATATAATTACAAACATTTGAACATTTTTGAGATGCCAGAAACTCCGTTTCTCCCCTATTCGGTTAAACACCTCTTCATTAGATCTATCTCATCTTCCTCCACTTCGTCTTCCATTTCTAGAATACTGCCTTCAAGTTTATTTCCTTTGTATAGGTCCTCTATATATTCCTTCCACATTTCAGCTTTCCCCTCTTTGCTTAGTAATGGTTTTGCGTCTGAGTTCCTGATATTCATACAGCTGCTTTTATTGTTTCCAAATATCTCTTTTATTTTCCTGTTGGCGGTACTATCTTTCCCCTAGTTATGCATTCTTCTACGGTTCCGCATTTGTCCTCTTGTCACTGCTGCTTAGCCAGTCTGCACTTCCTGTCACTCCCATTTTTCAGACGTTTGTACTCCCTTTTTCCTGTTTCACTTGCTGAATTTTTATATTTTCCCCTCTCATCAATTAAGTTCAGTATATTCTGTGTTATCTAGGGACTTCTATTAGGCCTTGTCCTTCTGCCTATATGGTCCTCTGCAGCCTTCACTACCCTGCTGACGGTGTAACCTTGAATTTTTTTAGAGGGAGGTGACTGTCACTGCTAACAGGTGGAATAAGACACTAGAATTGGTGCTAAATTCTTGTATACTGTTTCGTTACTTCAACAGTACTGCGTATGCACACATTGGCACCAATGCTGGCGCCAGCAGTGGCCAATATATTTGTAACAGCGCCCACACACTGGAGCCAACACTCAGTTGATTTCGTCAAGAGCCAACGTAAACATATATGACGCACAGATCGCGACCCAGTCGTAAGCAGTTTTGAGTGCGAAACTTTAAAAGAAAAGGGGGAAAAATACTGGTGTCTAAGTGTTAGAATAATTATATCTCTGACACAGAGCCTCGTCCATCTCCTTTAACCACTGAAGGGCTCTATCACTAATTAAATTCCCAAGTACTTCGATATGTTGCTGGACCCAATCAGAGCATATTTCTTGATCCAGTAACTTTCGGGTGTGCGGCCGGATCCCGTCGTCATTCTGACACGATATTTTGGCCTGGAAACGTCCGGCCATATTCAGGTGAGTAGCGAGTACTGAAGAGCCCAGGTGCAGTCGCGGTATTTATAGTGGTTCTTGCGCATTCCAAAAGTGCTGGTAACGTTTTGCGCATGCGTTAGATGGTGTCATGCGCGATATAGCCGAGTTGTATGTGCTGCCCTCGGTGGTGGAAGAGCAATAGTCTTCTAATCATTGGTAATCGATTGATGGCGTCGATTACGCTGTGACTGTATGATACTAAAACAGGATTCCAATTTTTGTCGAGCTGAAAGCCGTTGCCACGATTTATAAGATTGTCGGCAAGACGAATTTCCACTGATTCTTTAATAAGTGAATCCCAGAAACTGAGGACTGGAGTTAAAATTTTAGTTTTACTATATTCCATTTTGTGTCCCATGGAGATGCACTGTTCTGCTACTGCCGATTTTGATGGTTGGAGTAGACGGGTGTGGCTTTCGTGTTCTACACATCGTTCCTGTACAGATCGTATTGTCTGGCCTATATATTGCCGCGTTGATATGAGAGCTGACTTGACTACGAAGGCAATGAACACAGCACTTATATACTCAAAGCACGTTTATTACGAACTTAACATACACGCAGCACTGACTGCCTCGCGGGCAGAGTGCTCTGCTATTTATACACAGATAGAATTTACCAGAAATTAGTAGAACAATTAACATAAGAAACAAGTAGAATTTACAAGTGAACATATGAAAGATGTCAAACATTCTAGAAGTGTTAATTACAAAGAAATAAATTTTTGCCGGTGGGCGGAATTGAACCTCCGATCTTCAGGACAGCAGTCCGTGACGCTGTCCCCTGCGCCACGCCGGCAGTCGGTGTGTGTGGTCTCTCGCGGCAATATGCAGCGCCACACTCACAGGGGATCTTGTAAACATCCGATTTTCTCAGTTACAGATCATCTTTGACGGATCCTACTAAGGCCAAACTCTTCGCAGGTGGACGTAAGATAACCTTGATTTTATTTCTCCTACGCAGCCTGCCTATTTTGGAGGACACATTTCCGGCAAAAGGAAGGAAAGCAATTGATCTCTAAACGGCATCATTGTCCTCTGTGCGTTGCTTCTTGTTATTGTAGTTGTACATGGCCTTCTTTATTTGTCGAGAAGTATATAGAGCAAAATGCTTCGGACGTTTAGAGGTGACGGAGTCCTACCTCTAATTAACAGACCCGGCATTCCTCAGATACGACTTGGCAAACGATCTAGAATGAGATAGGGAGCTATTAACATCAATGGGGATTACTCTGTGAAAAAGGTTGGGATGTGATTAGTATGTACTTCTTTAGCAAATGAAAAACCTTCCGCCGTTATTTTTATAATTTGTAATCAGTTACATGTTTCGAGAGTCCATTAAACTCATCTTCAGACCATTATAAGATCCATGCAGTAATATGAGAACTGACCATCCATTTATAGTCCGGCATATACCCGCTCATCCCAAGAAATAGCTGACAGCTGCATCTTGGAGTAAGCGAGTATATGCAGAATTATAAATGGATGGCTAGTTCTCATTTTTTTTAATTCTTTATTATAATATCAAACAATACAACCCATTACCTAAGACTAAAATGGGCAATAATATAATACATAAATTTCTTACGGCTAAATGGTGACATTGCATTACATTACATTACATGTTTCTGCAGAAACCACTGGACATCTTGCTGGTGTTGCTGTTTATACTGGTTGATGTGTATGATATGTTGTGTTTTATGCTACTGCTGTGGTGTTACATGTGTGCCAGCATTACAAACTTGATTGTGGTGGCCAGCTCACCTAGCGAATCGCAGTGAGCATGCCCCTGGTACTGGGCGGCCAATTTCTTTTGTCACCACAGCTCCCCCCCCCCCCCCCGCAAATTTTCCCCTGTGTGTTCTATTCTACTACCTACATCTAACTTACATCTATGGTCTAAGTTGGTGTTTACCACATCTAACCCCCGAATCCAGGGGATGGCGGATTCTTCTATTGCTGTAGGCCAGTCCATCCCCTGGCGGCATGGCAGATGTGGCTGTCTCAGTCGGGTATTGGGTCAGATCCGGTTATTGATTCAGGATAAAGTCCCGAAGCACTTTGCGCGAGACATTATTGGCGATTTCGTCGAGTACTCGAAACGTGTCTGGGGTTATTATGAGCTCAAAAGTGTTATTACTCGGCAGATCCCTTCTGAGGTCCGCAGCCACGTCGTCATACGTAGGACACTCATAGATGATGTGTTCTGGCGTGCCTATCTCGGTACCACAGGCACAAGCTGGCGTAGCCTGTCTCCTAAACCGACATAGATATGTCGGATAGGGTCCATGCCCGGTGAGGAAGTGCAGCATTGCTGCATGGGTCTTATAAGGGTCTGAAGATGAGATTATTGGAATTTCGAAACATGTAATTGATTAAAAATGATAAAAAATAATGGTGGAAGTTTTTCATTTGCTAAACTAACACATCGCCGTGTCATAGTAATACTTGGCAAATTTGCTGACACAGTGAAGAATATGGCACAAGGTGCTTTGGACATTGTGCAAGACTGGCGCAGAAAACAGGATTTGGGGGTTAGTCCTAAGAAGACTGTTTTTGTACCATTCACAAGGAAACATATCCAACACTCAAGTTGGAATCTAAAGCTTTTCAATGAAGCGCTACCTGTGAAGGGGACAGTGAAATATCTATGGGTTACCCTAGATGAGAAACTGACACGGACCCCTCACATTAGGAATATTTACTCCAAGGCAAAAGGTACTTTAGTAAGTACCAGGAGAGCTTGTGGCAAAAATTGGGGCCTGAGCCCCAAGGGTATGCTCTGGATATACACTGATTAGACCCAGGATCACCTATGGGGTGGTCGTGTGGTGGAAGAAGGTAGAACAGAAGGTTGCTGCTAAGGAGCTTGGAAAGGTGCAGAGGTTAGCCCTCTTAGCCATAACAGGTGGCATTAGCAGCACACCAACTGCTGGGATGTAAACCATGCTGGATATGCCCCCATTACATCTTTGGGTCAAGATGGAGGCGGCAGCTGGTGCCTACAGACTCAAATGTATCAACAACTGGAACTCTTTGGGATATCCAGAATCACACACTAAAATAGTGAGGTAAATATAGGAAAGGTTGGGGAAATGCCAACCGACTATATTATTACCCCATACTGCATCAACAAGCCTTTCAGTATAACAATTGGAAGTAGGGAGCAGTGGGAGAAAATAGTTCGGCACCGTACTGGGGATATTGTCTGGTTCACTGACGGGTCGAAATCAGACCAAGGCGTTGCGGCCGGGGTATACGGGGTGCAGGCAAGACTGGAGGGCGTCATCTCTCTAGGGAAACTGGCCTCAGTATTCCAGGCCGAAATCACTGCCATCAGGGCATGTGTGGAGGAGAATTTGCGTAGGTGCTACAAAGATCGTAGCATCTATATCTATTCAGACAGCCAGGCAGCCCTGATATCACTGGCAGCTCCTGCAACAAGGTCTAAAATTGTTGCAGAATGTCACAGGGATCTGGTGGAGCTAGGGGAAAGCAATAGAGTAAACCTATTGTGGGTCCCTGGCCACTCGGGGATCAGTGGCAACGAACATGCCGACAGATTAGCCAGGATGGGGGCAGAGACTCCATTTATTGGACCGGAACCTGTCCTGACAATCACCAAGGCAATGATCAAATTGGAGCTACGTAACTGGCTCAGGAGACATCACGCAGAATATTGGACCAAAGTCCATCAACAAAAACATGGCAAGGTAATGATGCCAAAGCCATGTTTTAAAAGAAGCTCTGCAATCCTGGGTCTGAACAGGAGAGAGATTAGACTCATGGTTGGATTGCTGACAGGCCATGGGAATTTGAAAAAACACCTACATACAATGGGAATAACAGAAGAGGGCCCTAAATGTAGGCTCTGTGATGACTGTGATGAAACTGCATCACATCTGATCTTCGAATGCATTGCATTGGAGAGTAAAAGGCACAGAACATTTGGACAACCAGACCCGAAGAAATTGTGTCTAATAAAGAACTGGTAAAGGGACTCCTTGCACTGTTCAAGGGCATTGGTTGGCTTTAATAGACATACAGAGAGCGATACCGCACAATAAACGTAGTTTCGGTGCGGGCAGTGGCGGGTTAGACCAAAACTGTTTTGGCTTCCATGAAAGAATCAAATCAAATCAACACATCGCCGTCGTCCCGTCATCCATCTGAGATGGATGTACAGAGTAGTATGCACTCTGTTAGTGGAGACGACAGACTCTCTCACGGCCGGTAAAGCCAGTAGAGAGGCGGCGGAGCTTCCGGCTCGGCTGCCGGCTGGCGGCACAGATAAATCTCGCGCGTCCCGCCTGGACAGGGCAGGCCAGGCTCATTGCGTATGCCGGCCGAGCCGAGGCGCGGCGAGGCTGCTGCGAACAGAACAGAATGCGGAGAGCCGGCAGGCCGCCGCGATTCTCGGGAAATAGAAATAGATCGACCAGCCGGCCGGCCAGACGGCCTACTAACGCGACCCGGCTAACGAGCGGCTAGCCCTAGACACCGCGGCACACTATTCAATCGCTCTGCAGTCTGCAGTCTCCCGACCACTCGGCTCGCCCATTGCGAAAGGCCGAGACGACTGCCGACACTCTAAGGCAGGGAGCTCCGCGCCGTTATTGCCAATTACGTCGGACATAAACAGCAATTACAGACGCGTGACGACACTTTGCGGAGTCCGAACGTCTCTCGTTTTCACGCTGACTTGTTACTCATGCAACAGGTATTTTGCTTTTTGTTTCTCGTCTCGCGAATAAAAATGTTCAAATGTTTGTAAATCTTATGGGACTTTAACTACGGGGTCATCATTCCCTAAACTTACAATCTATTTTTGAACTAACTAATACTAAGGACGGCGCAAATATCCATGTCCGAGGGGGGATTCGAACCCCCGACCGTAGTGGCCGTGCAGACCATGACTGGAGCGCCTCAGTCCCCGCGGCCTCACGGCCGGCTCTCGCGAATAGCTGTGTCAAATTAGACACTACGAGGAACGAAATATTAACGCGAAGAAAAAAAAAAATTACACTGACGTATTTTACGGCCCATTTTAGATTTGTAGTTTTATAAGTTTTTGCAAACATTTTGGACCAAAATAATAATCTATATAATAAAAAATTAATTAATAAGAGTGTCTGAAACCCTTTTAGGGAAAAAAATTAGGTAGTGGCGGGTTCCGAAACAGCGACCTTTAGCATCATAGTACAACGCCTTGCCCACGACGCTACAACTATCAACCGCCAGATGAGTCTTTTAATCTCATACTATTGATTGCCGTTCTTAACTGATGCTAATATGGCATTCTTAGACACTAGATTATCATTTATCGCACGAAGAACGATGTGTTTTTGTTAATTTCTCAGTGCGCCATTGCTTTGAAATGACAACGTGTAAGTTACAATAAGAAAATCATCAAATACGCAACGCAAGATGGATGGCGTATGCCAGAGAGAGTTCTGGGCGAGGAATGTCACGTGACATTTCCGAACGGATGGTTTACGTTAATTCAATGGAGGGTGTCAAATCTCCGTCATGTTTGCATACATATCTCAAACGATACGAGATATGAAAAAAACGTAAGGGAGCTAAGTTGTAGAGAATTTTCTCCTCTACCAATTAGGTTATTTAATTTTCGCATCAGATGAACGGTTCGTTTGCAATTACAATTATATTACAAACGGCTTTTTTTTGTATTACTGCCGTATTTTTTGTCCGAAAATTTTGAGAAAAGGAGGTTCTGGTCTCTGGCGGCCTACAATCATGTCTGTAAAATTTGTTGCTGATCGGTTGGTTTGTCTTAAAAACAGGGAACACGTTACGGACAGACAGACAGATATACATCTCAAAATCGGCGTTATTTTTGCAAATATCGTTGAAACGCTATGAGATATGAAAAAAACATAAGAGAGCAAAGTTGTAGATACAAATTCGGTCATTCAATTTTCGTGTCAGATGAATAGTTAAGCCGTTACTTTCATTTAAATTTCGACCTGTCAAAAGACGATCGCAAAGGCCCACTTTTAGTGTTACTACCGTAACATAAAGTGGGCCAAAAACTCTTTTATTTTCATGTCGCTGCAACATCTGCATCTATAGACCAAAGTTCACAAAACGGTGTGTGGCGGAGGGTAGTTTATATAGTACTCTCTCTCTTGCTGCTTTTCCTGTGTATTTTCCGCAGCAGTAACGACTGCCAGGAAGCTCCCGAGTAGGCTCTACTCCCTCAAATTTTATCCTCATAAAGTTTTTACGAAATATGGAAAGGAGGACACAATAAACCGGTTGACTCATCTGGAAACGTACGCTACCGGAAGTTTAACGAAAGCCCATAAGTGAGGCAGAATGCCTTTCTTGCACCGTCCTTCACTGCAGCCAGCATTGGACAATATTTTTGTGACACCGCCCACACACTGGAGCCAAAATTCAGTTTATTTCGTCAAGAGCCAACGTGGAACTTCGAGTTTTTGCTAAGAGTGTCACTTTCAAAAGCCTATACTTCCCTCTTCTTAAAATATACACTTAAGTAATATCACTGATAGTAGGCCTACTTGAAGTTTGCAAAGCAATTTGTGAGGCCTTAACAGGCAATGTTAGGTAACTTTTTTTTTTTTTAAATTGCTTTCACTAGCCGAATCTGTCAAAAGCGCCATCAAGTTTGAAAAGCATTAATTTCCTTTTCAAAACACTACTTCATTATTGTCATGATCATGCCTGAAGTTTGCAGTAGCATTCATTCGATTTTTATAGTTGCTTTCACAAATTGTCTTTCTGACGCGGCTCTACTGTTTAAAAACACGTTTGATAACTTTAAAATCTATGGCAACAGGGAACGAACAAAACACAGATAATCTAAGCATATGACAAAGATAGAATGAAACAACCTTGGCGTCATTGTGTGGACGACGTATCGATGTTGCCCCAGTGTCCTTTGATCTTTGGTCAAAATACCGACAAGCAACGGAACTGTACCAATCAATACTGGACCGAACGTTGGTTCAAAAGCTATTATACCGATGCGTACATTGGACGAACACTCTTGGCGCCAGGCCATGAAATTCAAGTTCCTAAGACACAATAATAATAACAGTACAATAGTAGTAATATCTATTGCCATTGTCTAACTCGTATGAATTTAACAAAAATTCTTAGTTGAAAAGTGCTTATTGTACTGTCCGTAGCTTTAACGTTCTTCTTGTACGTCTGGCTTACGCTGCGGTTCACCAAGCGTAAGTCATTTCGTTTCGTTCCTAGCACTGTTTACACGCTTTGTATTTCGCTTTAGTATTGTCATCCTAACTGGTCCTAACCGACAAGTCTTCGTGTAACCATTTCAAAGAGAACAACTGTTTTCTAGATTTCTATCTCGTCTGGTGCCAGCTCATCCTTGCATTCCATTCTCTTCTTTGGTGTTGAACACCCACCTTTATCACCCGTTATTCATTACCTTGTAATTTAACGTTATCTACATCACTCACGCACGATGCAAGCGACTTGATGTTAGCACTGGCTATTAATGTATTGTTGTCGTCTCGTGTGTCAATGTCAGTAGTTCCGCCATTCAGTTACTATTGTCGGCTGCCAATTTTCTTCATTATATCAACATCTTAAATGTTACCGCCTCAACAATGTTCTCCGATTATTAACATCAGAAAGTATATAAAAGTAACTGTAGAACATATTAAATCTATATTATTCTGTAAATTACTAACGTTTTAAAATTAATATAATATTGAAATAAGTATTTTTTGCTTTTTGGAATGGGCATTTACGCATTTTGTACATTCAGCCAAAGTAAGCTAAAATACACTTTTTTTTTTTTTTTTTTTACGATTTCGTAATTCCGCCGCTACGCCGCGTAGATAATGAAATTCCGCTACGCGTAGCAGAATTCCGCGACGGTTGGCAGCACTGCTGCAACGTCACACATTCATCTATCGTCGGCGAAGTTTGCTGTTTCGTTTCTCTGTCAATATCTGTACGAGTGTCAATTGGTCATCAGTTTGCATAATTAGTTTGTGCCGCATCGTTTTCCTGTCTTAGAGTATATATCGCTTTCTTAAAATGTTCTTAACTAGTCACGGAAAAAGTATTAGTTAATTCTGCCAAATTGTAGTTAGTTTATTTCGTTCTCATTGTTATACCATACTCTTGGTTCTGAAGAACTGTTTTATGTGGTGTACTTGTATAGAACTATTAGAAAAATGAAATGAAGCACCATTGGCCGTAAAAACCTTTTGCATTTATTGTCACAAGTCGATTTCGGTAATCTTAGTAACCATCCTCAGTGCAGATGCAGAAATTAACAAAAGGTGTTACATGAATTTTGGCATAAGATAACCGAAATCGATTTGCGACAATAAGTCCAAAAGGTTTTTACGGCCAATGCTGCTTCATTTAATGGTTGTAATAACTATTTTGTGGCCGTTGAGCACATCATTCTATATAATGAATCAAACCTTGTGTATAACTGTTATTGGATCTTACGGTGTGACAAGTTTCGTCAAAGCTGCTAACTTACTAGCGCTGACTACCAGTTCACTACAGACGCTTCTGCATATCGCCACCAAATACGACATTCAGAAATGTTTTGGGAAGTAAAAGGAAAGTATTCAGACGCGTGTGGACTCAAATGAGTCCCACTTTGAAGGCAGCCCTAACTGAACTTGCTTGTTGAGTACACAAATTTGCAGCATTAGCTTCATTTAGTTCGTGCTAAATACCGATATTAACGATGGACGGCGAGAGCGTGTCTAAAAGAAGGTTTAGGTTTAAGGTGCCATCGTCATCGTCTTATTAGAGTAGTTTCTTCCAAATGTATGTTAAATAGGTATCACTCCTGGGCGAATATTTATGTAAAAATGTAGCTTTTTCCGGGTGAAATTAATTAAAAGTTGAATAAACTACGTCATGGAGATACGAGGGACGTCCACAAAGTAAGTTCCGTTTCTATTTCTATCCGCGGCAGCGCAACGATCGCAGTTCCGAGCACGCGCGACAGTTATTCTGACTGAAGGAGAAGACATGTACGCCATTTTCAGATCTCTGCTGCCGACATGATCTTTGTAATGCTTCTTTATAACGTAGCCGTAATTGAAAATACTGCCTTGTATGAAATCAGATCTGTGATTCATTTTCTAAATGCAAGGAACGTTAAACCAAAGGAAATTCATCGGCAAATTTGCGAGGATAACTGTCCGAAGGTGTTATTTTTTCCCATGACAAATTTCTACCTCACACGGCGAATATGAACCAACAACTATTGCGGGAATTTCACTGGGACGTGTTTGATCATCATCCGTACAGCCCGGACCTCGCTCCTAGAGAGTTTCATCTCTTCTTACACCTAAAAATCTGCCCTTGGTGGCCAACACTTTAACGATGATGACGAGCTGAAAGAACAAGTTACCACATGGTTGAATATACAGGCGGCAACCTTCGATGCAGAACGCATACAAAACCTTGTGACACTCTATGACAAGTGCTTACAAAATTTCGGAAGCTATGCAGAAAAATAGTTTACCAGTTGAAGATTTTTGTATGATAAATATTTATTCTGTATATGTACACGTTTGTTTTATATAACCAAACTGAACTTAAGTTTTTGGACACACCTCGTATTATGAAAACAAAATTCTGAGAATATAATGGAAAACGTTATTAAAACTAAGTTCACGAGTTCAAATGTTTGTAGAGCTTATGGGGTCATCATTCCCTAAACTTACAAACTACTTATGAACTAGCTTATACCAGGGACGGCACAAACATCCATGCCCGAGGGGGGATTCAAACTCCGCAGCTGCCGTGCAGATTGTGACTAGCACGCCGCAGACCACTCGGCCACTGCGGCCGGCTAAGTTCACAACCATTGAAACTTTACGGCACTAAGGTTTTTGCTCGGAATCTTTGGATGACGTTTGTTTTAGCGATTTTTCTTACGTTTAGCACTTCTGTAACACTCAGACATTGATCGAACCCCCCTGTAATAACAGGGGCGGATCCAGGACTGCCTGTTGGGGGAAAGGGGGGTCGGTGAAAGAATTCTCATCGTTAGCTAAACTCTGTCTCAGTAGAAAGACTCTAGTACCGGCCAACCCTTTTTACACCACGCCCAATCAAGCAAAAGTATGTTTTGAAGTCTCGGTGCAGTGATATCACGCTAGATTCGCATTCGCATGTGCTTCTGGGGGGGGGGGGGGGGATGGAGGGCGTGGCAAACGATCCTAAAGCATTTGGTTACCTTTCGATGTGTAAGTCATACTTATCGTATGAGATTTTACGCTAATACATCAGATTTCAGCTATCTGGAAGATCTGTATTTGTCCTTAAAAGTATAATGTATTAAATATGTACACAGAAATGAGTGATTAAAACGTGGGGGGTTAACATGGCAAGAATCACAAAGTGCTTTAATCTGAAAACATTTCCTTGGCTGCACAAGATGGCGGGCTGGCTTCAATCGACAGCTAAGCTTTACAATGTAGCGCCATCGCCCCATATTTTAACATCCTTGCTGAGACTTGCTTTAGGCCGGGTTCAAACATCTAATGGCGTGCAACGGCTAGTTGTATAGTGAAGTTGTAGTTTAGTATCAAGTGTGAACTTCCAGATTTTAGTAGCACCACTTAAGAGTCGCTACTTTTTCCACGCAACAAAAAGTTCAACTTCGTTGTACTTTTGTTTCGCCACTTTCTTCCCCCACCACCAAATATCGACATTCGACTGGCACCTCACGAGGTATTTCGAACCATTTTACTTCGGATCAGTGTGTCTGCGTTTGAGGTTTACGTTTTGGCGTCTTTGTTTGCGAATAAAATGTCGCATCAATTAAGAAAACACTTCGTGCGCTAGTGTAACAGAGTGTAGCGGTCGTTTGGCCGCGAATGAAATGAGCCCTGCAAATTACGATCAGCCCAGAGAGCGGACGACATGTTGAAAACTGCACAATTAAGTAATATTTGTGAATTTGTGTGTGAACTATAGCTCACAGTGCAACTGCAGAAAGACACAGGTTGTTGTTTCAATTTAATTGCTTGTGTGAACCCGGCTTTACTCATGCGAACCTGAGTATATTGTATAGATACTCCGTTTTATTCATACGGCCCACCAAGATCATTTATGCACCGTAAATAGAGAATAAAAACAATCCTAACACACTTCTTCGGGGCACTCCTGACGATACCCTTCTTTCGATTAATAATCGCCGTCGAAAACAACATACTGGATACTATTACTTAAGAATTTTTTGAACCACTGAAATTTATAAGAGCCTTTTCCATGTGTTCGTACCTTCGTCAGCAGCAGTGGCGGCTGGTGGGCCATTTATTAGGAGGGGCGGCATGCCTCTTCAATTGTACTCGACATTTTGTCCCTTCAGAACATTTCTTGAACGGGGAGAATATAGCATTAATTTTATTAGCTAGTTACGTAAGTTAACCCTTCATCTAACACGACTTTTTCCTCCTATACCAAAATACGAACAAATTTACGCACAAATATGTCGTTTTTAATATTTTCTGCAGGCAACGGAAACCTTGTAACTCCATTTTATTAGCTTTCACAAGAGACCCAAAACTGTACCTTAAAATAATATAAAGTAAGAAGTAAATTCGTTGTGTGTGTAACTATATAAGTGTTGAGAGAACACAAATGCTTCGTCACGACAAACATATGTTACTGAAATTAGAAGACTGTCACCAACAAATGTAGTAATACCATTGGTATGCTTATATATTGGTGTGTTTATATGAAGCAGGATTAAATTTCCTAGTGAAACTACTTTTGCTTTTGCACACATTTTGTATCTGTACAATGTTCAAATCATGTCTCAGTGGTGCTAACCTTTCTAATTCCAACTTTTCTTCAAAAGTCAATTGTTTACTACCAAATGTTAAAATGTAGTTAACGCTATTTATATTATTCATTCTAAATAGGGAACTAGAAAAACAGGCAACAACACGCACCTTCACAACAACGATACTACTATCACACGCAGGGCACCTGTTAGAAACTGCCTGACCGGTGCCGGTGCGCCTTTGTATATTTCGCGCCCTAGGCTCGGACGCCGTCCTAAGCGCCCCGGTTCAGCACACTACCCCCACCCAACCCCCAGTACCCCCACTCACCCCAAGCGCCCGTAGCCGCCTTTAACGGCGCGGACGGATCGCGTCGAGTCCGACAGTCAGTCCATTCTGAAAACATTCGGTGACCTGGCTTGCAGACTACCTAGACTAAAAACATTGGTCATTCACATACACGGGTTCCTACTACACGAAAATTATTCAAGTCGATTTGTGATTAACGATTGGTACCTATTCCGTGTTGGATATTTTTGGGAGGGCGCCGCCCCAGAGTCCTTAAGGAGTAGCCGCCACTGGTCAGCAGTCTGCAGTGCGGCACGGTGTCAAACGCCTTTCTGAAGTCAAGGAATAAGCATTCAGCTTGTTGCCCTTCATCCATTGCTCGCTAGATATCACGTGAAAAAGTTCCAAGCTGAGTTTGAGTCGCACGATGCTTCGTAAAGTCGTGTTGATGCACGGACAAAAGCTTTTCCACCTCAAGGAAATGTACTACGAGCGTTGTAACTTAAATAGTGGCAACACTGCTGTGGAGACACTATGCAATGGAATCTACTATTTTCGATGATAGCACACGTTGTTGACATACCTACCTTACTTGTAAATGGACTTGCCCGTCCCATGTCAACGGCGTGCGCACAATCACAATCGAAGGAAATACAGCCACTTGTGAGCGAGCGGTCTAAAGTAACTGCGTCACTCTGTTTTGAAACAGGAACAACGAAGTTGGATCAAGAATAAATGTGCCTGGGCATGCGAACGATTGCATCACGATGGGTTCCGCACGATTTGACGGAAATGCAAAAATGGATGCATTACGACGCCGCTGAGACGCGCTTGGAGCGTTATGAGCGCGAAGGAGATGATTTCTTACACCGTATCGAAACACTGGATGAGACATGGGCGACATCGTACGAGCCAAAACTGAAAGGCCAATCCAACGAATGGTGTCATTATGGGCCGCCGCAAAAGTCGGAAGTGCGTCAGAGCCCCGGTATGGTGAAAGTTATAGTGATTCTCGTGTACGACTGTGATGTTACGTTCCTCCACGGCAGACAGCCAATGCACACTATGAGTGTTCGTTTTTGGAGCATCACCTGCTACCAGCCTTGCGAAAGAAGCGGCAATACTTTCTGCCCACCCCAACCATCACTTTGCACGACAATGCACGGGTGCATACCAGTGGCGTAACTAGGCTTTGGAGGGGGGGGGGGGGAATAGATCTGCTTGACGAGCAAAATTTTAGTCAGTTTCCAGACAGACTACCATCTACCATTCCCGTTGAAGAAACTAATTTACTCCCATCCAATGAAAGCTTATGGTAAAACGCCCCAAGTTTCCAATCTTTACCTTTACCAGATTGCTGTTATACGAATTTTTTTCTCTTTCTTTTCTTTCGTTTCTTTTCCTTTCTTTTTTCTTTTTTTTCGGGTTGTGGGGGGGTTTCTATCCTCCTCATCCCTCCCTTAGTTACGCCACTGTTGCATACAGCACAAGCTGCTCTGTTTGGTCGATGGACTGGGAAGTACTGTACCGTCCACCATAGTCCTCAGACGTAAGACCTTGTAACTTTGATTTGATTCCGAAGATGAAAGAACCAGAGACATTGTAAATTATTAATACCAAAGGCGCTGCTTTTTTTTAATATTTAATCCGACAGGTCTGTTTCGGCGTGAATTCCATCGTCAAGTGTACTGTAAAATACATAGGTCATTAGTAATACATACTATTTAACTTATCAGGATAATTGAAATTTATACATACATACATTGGTAGCTCTTCTTACCCTTGTAAGATCGCTGCTTCTCTTATATGTATAGGTTTTTATTTACATATGTAAAAGAAGTGTTGATGTTATAGCTCAATAATTGTTATGTTGTCGATGCTCGACAGCTATTTTGACAGATATCTCAGCGATATTACAAGTTTACAATGCAATTATTTCCTTGCTATTATTTAGAGCATATCTGATCTTATTGGTATGTCAATAGTATGTTTCATCACTTGTATGTAATTGATTATACATATATTTGTTTGTGGAATTAATTTTAGTGTAATTTTGGTGTTTAAGAATCGTAAAAATTTTATGGCGTTTTAGTCGTAATTATATGCTTTCCAGTGATTACTTTCAATTTCGCGACAATAAAAATCACTGGAAAGCATATAATTACGAAAAATCATAAAATTTGTACGATCCTTAAACACCTCAAAATTACACCAAAAGTAGTTCCACAAACTAACATATGCTTAATCAATTACATACAAGTGATGAAACATACTATTGACAGCAGATATGCTCTAAACAATAGCAAAGAAATAATTGCATTGTAAACTTGTAATATCGCTAACATATCTGACAAAATAGCTGTCGTTGTTGTTGTGGTCATCAGTCCGGAGACTGGTTTGATGCAGCTCTCCATCTTCATCTCCACATAAGAACGGCAACCTACTTCTGTCTGAATCTGCTTACTGTACCCATCACTTGGTCTTCCTCTGCGGTTTTCACTCCACACACTTCCCTCCAAAAGCATCGACAATATAAGAATTATTACTTACAAGGGTAAGAGGAGCCAGGGCCGGCGATATGGTTTTTTTTTTTGGGGGGGGGGGGGGGGAAGCGGGGCAAAATTACCCGGGGCCCGCCGGTCCCGGCCGTGGTGCCTAAATAAATACACATGAAATGCAAGTTTTAATACCCGCACTTTGATTCTGAACCAAACGCCTGGGGGGAAGGGGCCGTTATTGAATATGTGGGATCAAATAAGTTTATTTCTAGCCATATCGAACATAAATGCTACGTAATATGTACGAGTATGCTTGTACGAATTTTATACTTCATGCCCCTCGTCAAGTTCTACTTTCGCATACTGACTTGGCTGAAGTGCTCGTTCTGTCACGTTTAGGACGACATTGTAGACAACAATGTTTACGTTTCGCCCGTTTTAAAACGGTTGACGCTTTCACTTTTGTCTGCTTGAGAAGGCGACCGGCTGGCTGAGCTACTGTGCGGATATGAAAAAGCTTCTATTGTTGTATTTTGTTTTGTATTCTGGCTTGTCATTGTAGTGCTCAGAAGTCAGTCGAGATAAATAGCCTGCAGCACGCTCTCCGTTACTTTGTGGTTGTGTAGCAAGTTACATTTTTGTATCGTTGCACCATTACGAGATTTGTCGTAATGAAAATGAATGACCTGAGTGGAAGAAAGTGTTACAGTTCTTCAACAGATTATCAAAAACGAAAGCGTAAGGCTAAAACAGACAGTGCTGCGAAAAGGGACAGACGTTGTTACCATTTGTGCCACTCGATAAACCAGTGTAGCAAGTTACATTTTTGTATCGTTGCACCATTACGAGATTTGTCGTAATGAAAATGAATGACCTGAGTGGAAGAAAGTGTTACAGTTCTTCATCAGATTATCAAAAACGAAAGCGTAAGGCTAAAACAGACAGTGCTGCGAAAAGGGACAGACGTTGTTACCATTTGTGCCACTCGATAAATCAGTGTAGCAAGTTACATTTTTGTATCGTTGCACCATTACGAGATTTGTCGTAATGAAAATGAATGACCTGAGTGGAAGAAAGTGTTACAGTTCTTCATCAGATTATCAAAAACGAAAGCGGAAGGCTAAAACAGACAGTGCTGCGAAAAAGGGACAGACGTTGTTACCATTTGTGCCACTCGATAAACCAGCAGCGTCGGTGGAGCCAGAAGGACGTGGAGATGACGTTGAGCCTTCCTTAATTGAGGAAGAACGTGAGCAGAACTCTCAGAGACAAGGTAAGTCTTTAGTTAGACAGTTCTACTTATAACATGTTAACCTTCCGGCAGGCGCGCGTTCTAAAATTTACAACAAGGACATTTTTAAATTAAAGCAAGCCTGTGCAGAACAAAATGTTTTTCCAGAAAGTTGTTCACATTCACTGTCTTCGCCTTTTTAATCAAAAGTTATTGCACTTTTAGTTCTTTTGATAATAATTTAGCCACTTAAACTGACATGCGTTCATTATCATAGCACCGTCCACAGACAATTTTTTCTCTGAGTGCTATTTACCAGCAAAGTTATTACATCTATCACATTCAATTGAAGTGGAGGAATTTTTTCGACGTCCACAGGTATACACGTCTGGTGCTTCTTTGCCTGAGGTTCAGGGTATTGATCTTTGGAAGTCAATACTTGTACACAAAACTGCATAAGGAATATGGTGAGATCGCCTGGCAATGATTTGAGTTGAGCCCTACTATCAGATTTTTTATTATGGGCACTCGAGTTTAGGGTTTAATTGCAAGTGAATCAATAGGCCTATCGCAAAATGAGTTATACCAATATTTTTATAGTTTTTTCTGCGTTATGCTATATGGAGCAATTTGGTTTTAAAATTCAATATATATTCTTCATTTTAGGTTGTAGTAAGGATTGTGCAGTTTTTGGCATCTTAACTACGAAATGTTGACTTTAGAATTGTATAGCCTGAAACCTATTTGTCCGATGTTAATGAAATTTTAATAGGCAATATATTGACAGTGGAAATCACAAATTACAGATTTTTTCAGTTAAAAACTTATTGTGATTTTTCTAAAGCAACTTTTTCTCAGTCCAGGATAAAAATATAACAGAAAGAGTGGGTTTCTTTTGAAGGTCTCTTTTGTAGTTTTAAGAAGCTTCAATTGCTGTGACTGTACAGTGTGATACGGATTTGAGACTGGTTGTGTGCGTATGCCGTCTCGCGATTAACAGTGAGCATCACTGTGAAAATGAGTGCAGCGTTGCCGCGCACTATTTGCCAACTAACCCGCGTTCCTTCCGAGCCGCAACCGTTACACCTGGTCATGGCAACGTAGCAACTGATTCCTCTACTAACCCCGCTGCTAATCGCACGGTCCAACACGCACACTATATCCCTTCAATATTACTCTTTATAAAATCCATATCACACTGTACGGTCGCGGTAATTTCAGCTTCTTAACCCGTGCGGGCAGTGGCGGGTTGGTCCAAGACTGTTTTGGCTTCCCTGGAACCCTGCGGCAGGCGTGCTTAAGATTGTTACGTCAGCGGGTGCGTGCGGCACTCAGCACCGCCTACATTTAAATACATAGAAAAGCTATTTTTTTAATTTGGGTGGAATTAATTATTTATTTTGTATAACATGTTTCTTAACAGCAATTTTTAATATGATCTGTATCGCACAATGCAAACAAGTTCAACCCGTACACAGGGGGCTTATTGGGCATGTACTGAACAAAACCACAACGTCCGCGAAATGGGACAAGCATTTCGTCTGTGGTTGTGAACTTCCCTGGACTGTAGTTATTTCTGCAGTTGTTCAGAAATGCTGAGTGGAGATTGCGGATGGCAGCAAGTTTATCAGTTGCTAGTCGTTCTTTTCTTGAAGTATCATCAAACCTGAGTGACCGGAGCAAGAACAGAAAGCGCTTTTAGCAAAATACTGCCCTGTTCCATTTGACGCCCACAGTACTAATACATTTGTGCGTCCTTTTTGTACAGCAATGAGAAACAGTGCTCCTAAAAGAGCCGTTATTTCAGAAGCAGAAGTAGTTTTGCAATCTCTAGCCCTTGAGTAATTCACATATGATCTCTTGTTATTTATGTCTTGTTTGTGTTTTCAACAACATAATTATCTCAGGATCAAAAAATTTGAGAAAACTTTCAATTTCAGTTTTAGCTTCTCTACCATTCAGTTTCGGGCCAGGTAGGACTTTGATTATATTCTTACGTTTCGTTTTCCCTGGTAGTGCTAACGGATTATTTATACACAATATTTCTTCGTCCTTACCAATATAAAAATGGCAGTCATCATCTGGCATTCCTATCATTTCATTGTCGTGAACGCATGACTGCTCAGATTCGCTACAATGATCTGAAGTTTCTACTATTTCTGCTTCCTCATCGCTGTCAGAGAAATCAGCGTAATCTTCTTCGTCAGATCATTGCAGAAGAAGACGCTCAATTTCTTCTGGTGTTAGTCCTTTCCTTTCTGCGGATCTGGGAGACAAAATAATTCTAATACCAAAGAAATGTTAATAACTAAATCATACACCCACAGAGTTGTAAAGCAAAGCTTCTAATCATCAAAACATCCGACAGTGCTACGGCTACATGTACTTACATTACCGGGCGCGTGCAGTACGCAGTGCCGTTTCGGTGCAGTCGTCCACTCCACAGGTCAGTCTCAGCTGTTATGGTGAGTATATTGGTGCCGCAGTAATGTAGTTTGGCGCGTGACTAAACAATCTAAGCATATCTAGCACCATAGTTGCGTGCTCGGCACGCTGACGTAATTATTGAAAGCAAACAAAATTGGCGGCACTGTATGCCGCCACGCGCCCGCCGCAGGGTTAAAACCACAAAAGAAACCCACCCTTTCTGTTATATGTTTATCCTGGGCTGAGAAAACGTTACGTCAGAAAAATTACAATATTTTTTTGATTAACTGAAAAATTAAGTAATTTGACATATCCACTGTCAATATATGTGCCTATTACCTACTAAAATTTCATTAACATCGGACAAGAAAACTGCGCAACCAAATGTTGGAACGCAAGAAAGACGTTTAGAAGCATCTGTAGCTTCGGCGGAGCAGAGATGGGATAACGTCGATCAAGAGAGAGACGACAATAAGGGTAGCATCTGCGTTCAGGAGGTGTGCACACTGAAACGTCAGACTAATAGTCATAGTATTAGAGCAAGTGAAGTGACAGTGACGCAATCGTTGCAGGAACTGAATTTGTTTTAACGGCTACATCGACAGGGAATGAAAAGCTTTCAGATTTCGATATCGGTTTGTGGAGTGAAAAAAGACACTTCAGCAGTTTAGAAGTAGCAGAAGCTGTTGGACGAGAACCTGTGCAAACGCCGAAAAGACTGCCGCGGGACCGAAAAAGTAATCAACCTTTCCCTTTATGTCTGTTTGAAAGAATCTTAAAAAATGGGGAAATTGAAAAAAAAAAATGAAAAAAGACTGGCTTGTTTGGAGCACAGAAAAGGAAGCACTACCGCATTTCTTGCCGATTATTTTCGCGACGCATGGATGTCTCTAAGTCTGATTTGGCTCCAGGCAATGGCTGGGGGTTATCAAGAGGCTAGAAAAAGCTAAAACAAAAAATGAGTGAGCATGAAAGCAGCGCTGATCACAAAACGCGTTACTTAGACTGGCGCAAATTAGAAAATGCGCTAAATAGTAGTTCGTCCATAGCAAATCTTTTAGACCGAAACATTTTACGACAAGAGCAGTATTGAAGTACTGCAGCGCGTAATAGAAGCGAGACTTTTCCTCGAGGAAAGAGGTTTAGCTTTGAGAGGTGAAAATGACTTAGTCGGAGATCGTCGGAATGGCAATTTTCTGGGCCTCTTAGAGTTTTTGGCTAAGTTTGATCCAGTTATGAAAGTGCATTTAAGAAAAATTGAAGCGTGGCAACAAGGAGAAAAACGTATAGTTCATTATCTGTCACACGATGTTCAGAACGAATTTATTGAAATAGTTGGAGACTTTGTTCGCCAAACTATTTTAACAGAGTGGAAACGTAATAAATACTTTTCTGTTATAGTAGATGCGACTGCCGATGAAACCCAAACAGAGCAACATGTGTTTATACTGCGTTACGTTTCCCTTGAGGAACAAAATCAATACAGAATTAGTCAACGTTTTCTCGACTTTGTTGAGTGTTTTAACAAGACAGATCAGTCAATCGCTAAAATGATTTGTGATGAGCTTCAAAGTTATGGCTTACAGCTTTCAGACTGTCGTGGGCAGGGTTATGACAACGGGACCAATATGAGTGGCATCTATCAGGAAGCTCAATCGCTTAGCTATATTAAAAGAAAACCCGTTGGCAATTTTTTGTCCTTGCGGTGCTCATTCATTAAATCTGTGTGGCGTCCGTGCTGCGGAGATTTGCGCGGATGCAGTAAATTTTTTGTGAATTGTTTCGAAAACCTATAATTTTTTTTTTCATTCCAGTCCCCAAAGATGGAAAGTTTTAAAGGAAAATATTGGGTCGTCCCTTCACGGGCTGTCGGGAACGAGATGGTCTGCGAGGTTAGACGCAGTGCTTCCATTTGCTAAGCATTTGCCAGGATTACAAAAGGCTGTTGAACTTGCTTTTAACTTTAATATGACTGCAGAGGCACGTACTGAACTAAAGGGCATTCAGAAGTATTTAAAATCTTTTCAGTATGTCCTGACGTCTTCAAGGTGGTACAAATTACTAGCTGCTATAAATTTACGAGACGTTGTGCTTCAAGCAAGGGAAGCTACAATAGAAGTTGAAAGTACCAACATGAAGAGTCTAGTGGAAGAATTAAATAAATTGAAAAATGTTGGGATACTATTTACGCAGAAAGTTGCAAGGTAGCAGAAAATATTGGTATATCAACTAACATGAATGTTACGATTCGCGGCACAGAGATACGGAAAGGCAAAAGAAAACGCTTCATACGTCAGACACCAGAAGAAGATTTAAATCTGAGCTCAGAGGATAGTTTTAAACCAAATGTTTTCAATGTTATTCTAGATACAATTTTAGGAAACTTAACTATAAGGTATGCTGCCATAGACAACATGATGGACTCATTTGGCTTCTTGTGGAGCTACGTAAACCTAGATGATTCTACACTCTCAGAGCGCTTAGAAAACATGGCATCATTGTACAGCGTAGACGTCAATAAGCAGGATTTGAAAGAAGAAATTTTGCAGTTAAAAATATTCATACAACTAATTTTGGGCCTGAATCTCTTATCCCTCTGCGTCTTATCAATGCTCTTCAAAAGTGCAATAATATCTTTCCAAATATAATAGTAGCCTTATGGATTTTCTGCACTTTCGCCGTTACTGATGCCCAAGCAGAGCGATCAATCGGCGTTCTTGCGAGAGTCATGAATTGTTTTAGAACTACAATGAGGCAAGAGCGCCTTGTTGGATTAGCCATGATCTCTATAGAGTCAGAGTTAGCCCGCTCAGTAGATTATACTGCAGTTATAAAAGAGTTAGCATCTAAAAAAAGTTAGAAAAAAGGTATAATTTTGTAAAGTATTGAATGAATGTAAACTGTGAGCATTAAAAAATTTCTTATAAAAGGCGTTGTTTGAGTTTTTGCATTAAAATTTACTGACTTTATTCAAAAAAAGAAAGTTTAAAATGAAATATTTTGGGAAGGGGCCAAAGATCAGTTACCCGGGGCCCGTAATTCCTAGCGCCGGCCCTGAGAGGAGCTACCAATGTATGTGTAAAGTGCATTTATCCTGTTAAATTAAATAGTATACCCACCTATGTATTTTACAGTACACCTGACGATGGCATTCACGGCGAAACAGGCGTGTCAGATTAAAAAATTTATGAAAAAGCAGCGTCTTTGGTATTCATAATCTATATCTATAAATGTGAATGTTCAGTTTATCACGTCTGACAAGACATAAAAAGTTAAAAAGTTGTACAGTTACTAATGCTAATGTCTACCCGGGGAAGGCTTTAGGCACGGTTTTATGGCGATCAGATAGCTATTTATCTATATATATTAATGTGAATATCTGTTCGGTGTACGCTTATCACGTCCGAACGACAAGACGCAGAGACTTAAATATTTGTACAGTTACTAATTTATACCTGAGGCAGGTTTTACGCACGGTTTTATAGCGATCTGATAGATATTTAGTAATTTGAAGAATATAACACGAAATGCGGAACAATAAAGATTCTTTGAAAATTATATTTACTGTTTGAAAATGGTTTTATTGGTTGCATTGTTGCTTGAGGGTTGATAATGATAAAAGGGCGGAGTATATTGGAATGGAAAGTTATCGGTGTATATAAAATTCTACGCGTGTGTGTGTTAATATTTCGCTCTGCAGCGAAAACTACAGAACGCAAACGAATGGTGTATGTGTAATTGTTGTCCGAAGTCTCCCGTTGTACACCATAGCAGTTCCATGCCGACAGTTACAAGGGGGTGGAAGATATGGTGGTTGAAAATCGTCAAATTATAAAAACATTGGGACTGAATGCCAGCGATGACGTTTGCGACTCTATAGCAAGGAGTTTACGTACAGCGAAACGTGATGCCACAGACCATATATTTGGTATATGCGTGCTACAATGTCTTCAGCTCTTTCTCTGTAAGGATAAGCATATACGAATAAGGAAATATAAGAATAAACAAATAAAGCAGGAAAAAAGAAATTTCTTTTAATAAATCTCTTTAAAAAAATCGATTTGACGTTTCGCGCATTACATCAAGTGATCCATATGTGATATTATTACAATCATTATTGTTGAATTTCGTGATTGGATTCTTCGAGACGAGTGCATTTTTTCGTGTGATTTGATCTACCAACACGCGAGCGGAGCCGCGGGTTTAAGGTAGTTTACAATATATCTGGCCCAGAAGATTATAAATGAAGGAACCACTTCGCGACATTCGCTTCAGACCTGTTCCAGAGATTGGACAGGCAGTAGACCGCTCCATTCGCATTAGAACACGCTTTGCTAATGGTATACTACGATTCCACATCACTGGCTACGAGTTCTAGACAACGCTGGTGACTACTTTGAAGGACAGTGACAGTTGCATACATGTAGCGCTGTTGTATCGGTTGTAAATAAATAGTTGCACTGTTTAAGTTCCAACCCTGGTGTATTGGAAGTGAGGAGTGGTTGGGTCCGCGGCCGCACGTCGTGCAGTGCCAAGGAGGTTAGATTAAAGGGAGGTGGCCTTATCTATGCTGAGAGCAGGCATTCGTTGAAGCCAGGGTGCCATGCTTTTGTGCTCATAACAAGGATTTTTCGCTTATAATCCTGTCTGAATATTGCCCTCTTTACATAAAACCACCACATTGATAGTCACATCGGAGTATTTACTTAAATATGACCTACATTTCAACGACTAGAATTACTTTACCCTATAGTACGACCAATGTTTTGGGCACAAACAAATGCCGGAATGCGCATTTTGCTGGCTTCACTTTTTCAGTGTTAGGGCATCTCCAGAGATTCCAACCTCCTTGTGCAGTACCGCTGCGAGAGCGGAGCAGGCACGCGGCAGCAAAAAGCAGGTCTCGCGCCACTGCGGCTGTACTGCGCCTGCGCCACAGCCGCGTGTGCCGGCACAACCAGCCGAGGCGTTTTTCCCACACTGTCCCGCGGCGCCGCGCCGTACCGCCTATCGCAGCAGATTCGCAGAAGCGTGTCCCCGGGGTACGGCCCCATTCGCACCGCCCGGTCAACACCCCAATTACCCTAAAGACCGCTGCGCTGCCGCTCTTAAAAGCTTCTTCTGGTGGCAATCTCCCGCTGGTTCTCAGAATTCGGTCCACTGCGATCAGGCTGGACAGGTACCGTACTTGCTGTGCACCTTCGAAACTGTGCTCTGTCAAAGAAACTAAATTCGGAGGCTCGACCGAATTGACTGTAGAATTCGCTTTGTATAACACAGGGGTTCTATAAAGGATGAATCTATACATACGAGGGTTGGAGCTTGAATAGTGGCAACTATTTATTCACAACCGTTGCAAAAGAGTCCAAAGAAGGGCAGCTCGTTTCTATTGTCACGATACGGGAGAGACAGCGTTGCGGAAATGATACAGGATCTGGGATGGGAATCATTACAACAACGGCGCTTATCGCTGCGGCGTGGTCTACTTACGAAACTACAATCGCCAACATTCTCCTTCGAATGCGAAAATATATTGTTGACTCCCACTTACATAGGTAGAAATGATCATCAGAATAAAATACGAAAAATCAGAGCACATGCAGAGAGATTCAGATGTTCTTTCTTCCCGCGCGCTATTCGAGAGTGGAATGGGAGATAAATAGTATAAATGTGGTTCAATGAATCCTCTGCCAGGCATTTAAAAGTGATTTGCAGAGTATCCCATGTAGATATAGACGCCAGTCAGGAAAGTATGGTGGACGGTACAGTACTTCCCAGTCTCATCGACCGAACAGAGCAACCACAGCTTGCTCAGTATGCATCCATTCATTATCTTGCAAAATGATGGATCGGTTGCGCAGAAAGTGTTGCCGCTCTTTCGCAAAGCCGGTCGCAGGTAATGCTCCAAAAACAAACAGTCATATCGTCTGCCGTGGAGGAATGTAATGCGTCAGTATAACACCATCACAGTATCACAGTCGTACACGAGAATCGCCATACCTTTCACCATACTGGGGCTCTGACGCACTTTCAACTTTCGCGGGGAACCATAATGACGCCATTCGTTGGATTGGCGTTTCAGTTTTGGCTCGTACGATGTGGCCCTCGCTTCATCCAGTGTTACGATACGGTGTAAGAAAGCCTCTCCTTCTCGCTCATAGCGCTCCAAGTGCGTCTGAGCAGCGTCGTAACGCATCCATTTCTGCATTTCCGCCTTATGTTAATGCGGAACCCATCGTCATGCAATATTTGCAAGCCCAGGATTTCCTTCAGAATGCCAAGCACAGTCGTATGCGCTAATCCGGTTTTATTGGGCGATCTCACGAATCGTCTGGCGTCGATCACTGTCCACTAACGTGGCAACAGTATGCACTTCTTGTTCAGAGACTCTAAGGCGACCTGCACGATACATGTCTGACATAGTTTGTCGACCTACGTTGAAGGCTTTTACCCAACGTGCCGATTCTCCACTCGCCTCTTGATGACCTCGATGACACTGTCGTGCTGTATGACCTCTGCAACTTTCAACCTTGATTCAACTCCGTTGTTACTGTTTCGAAAACATAGTGACACCGTTTACGTTAGACCGCTCGCTCACAAGTGACTGTGTTACCCTCGATTGTGCCCACGCCGGTGACATGGGACAGGCGAGACCATTTGCTCAGAGGTAAGGTAGGTATGTTCAAATGTTTGTATAGCTTATGGGACTTAACTACGGGATCATCAATCCCTAAACTTACAAACTACTTATGAACTAGCTACTACTAAGGACGGCACAAATATCCATGCCCGAGGGAGGATTCGAACCTCCGACGGTAGTGGCCGTGCAGACCGTGCCTGGCGCGCCGCAGTCCTAAGATAGGTACGTCAACAATGTATGCTATTAGCGACAATAGCAGATTCCACTGAATAGTGTCTCCACAGCAGTGTTAAGTTGCATCCCTCAAATCACATACGTACGTATGTTCCACATCTCCTCCTAACTACGTGAAAGATTTTTACCAAACGTGGTTCACACATTACTTATCATCAGACAATAATGACTGTGATGGTAAGAGCCACATTAGACGTGATAAACTGTAAAAATAATGCTGCATAACATGAAAACGTTCGCCCATCGTCACAACTTCTGGACCGATTTCAACCAAACTCGGTATACATATTGTTTATTGTCAGACTACAGTCGGCGTGGAGATAAAAGATGCCATAGGCACGAAGCACTTTGGATTTGTTAACAAACAGCCTTAGTCCAAGCATCAATAGCACAAACAGATGCACAAGCAGATACCTGAAGTTTGCTGGTTCATAATGTAATTGACGCCTGGCTCAAAGCGTCGAAATACTTCAGTACGCCAAAATTTTATGAAGCTTTATGTGCACCTGGATGGTGGTCCTTCACTTTTTCATGACCCTGAGATATTGAGAGACATTTAAGTTCTTTACTTCAATAAAATATCAATTTATTCTGCAGAAACCTGACATTTTGATACCGTGGCTGCCTACAAAATACAGGTTGATTCTTCGAAAGAAGAAAACAGCAAGCAGCCACTATTAATTATTATTTTAAAAGTAGCGCCGTTATGGTTTCGAACCTAGGAGTTCTTCATCAGACGGCTGTTCACATCCAAATAAACTACTGGCCATTAAAATTGCTACACCAAGAAGAAATGCGGTTCATGAACGGGTATTCATTGGACAAATATATTATCCTAGTACTATCATAGGCACGTAGCATTTTGGATTTGTTAACAAACAGCCTTAGTCCAAGCATCAATAGCACAAACATATGCACAAGCAGATACCTGAAGTTTGCTTCAGCCTACTCTTCTTCATACAATATGCATATGCTGGATGGAAACCTCTTACATGTTCTGAACGGCATGTAGTGAGTCTTTTCAAGGTTTAATGTCAACAATTTGGCTTTACCATTTACAAATGTCCATGAAAGTATCATTAGCAGACCTATCTAGAACTATCATCGACGTGCTGCTTATTGCAATACTTGTATCATCTGCCAACAAAACGAACTCTGCTTCAGGCAGTGTAACTTATGAAAGGTAATTAATGTACATAAGAAAAATCAATGACTCTACGATGGATCCTTGTAGAACACCACATGTAATTTCAGCCTAATATGATGATGACTGATGACTTAATTCACTAGCCCCTTGCACTGACACCGTTTGTTTCATATTAGCGAGGTATCACCAGAACAATTCTGCAGATAGCCCATGACAACACAGAATTTTAATTTACTTAAAAGGATGTTGTAGTTCACACAATCAAATGCCTTTGACAAATTACAGGAAATAACTATTGCTTCTAATATATCATCTAATTAATTAAGTACATTCTCACTGTAGGTTTCAATAGCTTTGTTGATGAAACCCTTTATAAATCCAAACTATGTTCTGGAAAATGTTATTTGTGGTCGGGTGGTTGAGAGTGTGCCTGTGCTTTATTTTCTCTATAATTTTTGAGAATATTGGCAACAGGTATATGACATGATAGTATCTCTTTATCGCATTTCTTGAATAGAGGTTCATAATCCGCATATTTCGGCCAATCAGAAAATGTTCCAGTTATAATAGCTCTTTCAGGCCCTGCACGCACAATTTTATTGTGCGGTTCTGCTCGCTTTATTTCTTTGTGATTCACGCTAGGAAGTTCGGGCTCACATCACACAGTCGTGCATGGACTGTGGTAATGTGTGGGACGTGTTTTAGTTCCAAGTTTCTACAATGGGTGATACCAGAAGTCGGCAAACTTCCAGTACCCTAAGAGTGGCGGCAAGAAAGACTTGTTGACAAGGTGTTGATATCCTTGATTTGACATGTGAAGGTTATATATCTGATAGACAGTTCATTTTATATGATCCTGTGATGTTATTATGACATTTCTGCAATATGGTGCAGATTACATAATTTTTTAGTGAAGGACCGAAACAGACAAATGGATGGGTACAATTTTTTTTTTAAATAAATTTATTTTCTTTTTTGTAGTGAATAGCTGTATGTATTTCGTATCTTAAACGTCTCTCTATATATTAATGTCACATCACCTACAACCACGAGTCTGAATGGAATAGACTGGTTTTACAAATAACTTAAAACTGTACTAAACTCATTCATTAATTTAACTTCATTAAATTACTTGTCATTTCATCATAGCTACTGGAATATTTTGTTTTTAAATATTTTTATTATGGAAGGTATTTCTTGAGGTGAAGTGAGTTCCATATTCATGTACCTGAAGTTATTTGCAAGGACTAGTTTCAAACACTCAAGGGCATTATTTACTGACACTGACGCGGTGCCACACTGCAGACTGCTAACGAAGATACGAGCTTATGGAATAGGTTCACAGATTTGTGACTGGCTGGAAGACTTCCTAAGTAGTAGAACGCAGTACGTTGTTCTCGAGGGCGAGTGTTCATCAGAGACGAGTGTATCGTCAGGCGTGCCCCAGGGGAGTGTGATAGGACCGCTATTATTTTCTATCTATATAAATGATCTGATGGACAGAGTAAGTTGTAATTTGTGGCTGTTTGCTGATGATGCTGTGGTGTGTGTCGTCTTTAACTAACTGTAATAGCATACAGGATGACAGACAAAATTTCTAGTTGATGCGAAACATGGCAGCTAGTTCTGAATGTAGAAAAATGTAAGGTGATGCGCATTAGTACAAAAAATAATCCCATAATGTTCGAATACAGCATTAGTAGTGAGCTTCTTGATGCTGTCGTGTCGTTCAAATATGAAGGCGTAACATTACAGAGCGATATGAAATGGAACGAACATGTAAGCACTTGTGAGTAAGGCGGACAGCCGACTTCGGTTTATTGAGAGAATTTTGGGAAGATGTACTTCATCTGTAAAGGAGACCGCGTATAAAACGCTTGTATGACCACGTTTTGAGTATTGCTCAAGTGTTTGGGACCCGCAGCAGATCAGTTTAAAGGAAGACATAGAAGCAGTTCAGAGGCGAGCAGCTAGGTTTGTTACTGGTAGGTTCGACTAATGCGCGAGTGTCACGGAAATACTTCGGTAACTCAATTTGTGATAGCTGAAGGAAAGACGACGTTCTTTTCGTGAATTTCTGTTGAGTAAATTTAGAGGGCCGGAATTTGAATCTGAGTGTAGTACGATCTTGCTTCCGCCTACTTACATTCCGCGTAGTGATCACAAAGACAAGATAAGAGAAATTAGGGCTCGTATGGAGGCATATAGGCATTCTTTTTTTTCTATTTGGGAGTGGAATAGGAAAGGAAATGACTAGTAGTGGTACAGTGTAGCCTCCGCCACGCACCTTACGGTGGATTGCGGAGTATGTATGTAGATTTAGATGACAGGCATAAGCTCCTATCTCTTTTCCGTTCCTCAGTCGTGGGATTCCACGCTACAACGCAGTACGCCAATGGAAAGACACAGGCCAGAGCATTGTGCGAAGACACGCCCCCTGTTTTTGAAGTGGTCGCCTCCCGCGAACTCTTTGACCGTTGACCCGTTCTGCTCTCGATCAAAGTTCACTACGCAGAGCGGAATATCGGCGGGAAACACATGCGGCGAAGTCAGAGCGGCGGTTGCGAAACCGGTGGATCAGAGTTCACGGATCCACGCGGCTCGCAGGATCACGAATTACGGCGCAGCCGACACCGGGGGCCTGGGAATGGCGGCCGCCGCCCGTTGCGACACGCGCTGTGCTGAGCTGCCTCGTCTGGACGCGCCGCGCCTTTCACTCGCACGGAGACGAGACGAGCCGAGCTGTCCGAAGCCGCATCAGGTGCCCGCGTCTCCTGCACTGGCCACGCGTGACCTGCCAGCGGGATGGCGGAAAAAGTAGCCACCAGGCGCGCTCCGCGGTGGTAGCGAAGAGAAAGAAGATGGCCTGACCTGGAAATTCTACACACACTAATGGAGGGTTCCCTGAGGATCGGTATTAGGCACTTTACAGTTCTCATTACATGTAAATGAAATCTCAAGTTCTCTCCCACTGCTTTGTGATTCAGGCAAGGTGATTGACAGGTCTCATGAGCCGAAAGAAGACGACCTGACTTGGAAATTCCACACAGACTCCACTAATGGAGGGTTCCCTAAGGATCGGTGTTAGGCCCTTTACTATTATTACATGTAAATGATGTATTAACTGTTCCACTATTTCACTCTGTATGTCAAGAAAGATGGTAGCAAGATCACGTCAGGAGGAAGACAACTACCCGACCTGGAAATTCCACACAGACTCCACAAATGGAGGGTTCCCTAAGGATCGGTATTAGGCCCTTTACTATTCTCATTACATCTAAATGATGTATTAACTGTTCGACTATTTCACTCTGTACGTCAGGCAAGATGGTAGCAAGATCACGCCACGAGGAAGACAACTACCTGACCTGGAAATTCCACACAGACACCACTAAGGGAGGTATGTGGTATCAGGAGTTCCACAAGGATCAGTAATAGGCTGTTTGCTGTTCTCATTACCGTAAATGATATGGCAAATGTTTACTCCCACTGCTTCACTCTGCGGTTCAGGCAAGGTGATTGACATGTCTCATCAGGAGGAAGAAGTCGATCTGACTAAAGTATAAGGGGTTCCCCAAGGATCAATATTAGGCCCTTTACTGTTCTCACTACACGTAAACTATGTGCCAACTGTTCACTCTCACTGTTGCGCTTCGTTGGTCAGGCATGGTGACAGCGAGGTATCCTCAGGAGAAAGATAACCTGACTTGGAAATTCCACACAGGATGTATTACCAGAGGTTACACAAGGATCAGTATTAGGTCTTTTACTGTTCTCATTACTGTAAATGATAAGTCTTCTCTCCCGATGCTTTGTGGTTCAGGCAAGGTGACTGACAAGTCTCATCAGGAGAAAGAAGTTGGCCTGACCTGGAAATTCAACACAGACACTACTAATGGAGGAGGAGACTTCAACCTTAAGAGTATAGATTGGGATCTCGCTAGTTACATTTCAGGCGGTACAGAATATCAGTCTTGCGAGCTGCTTTTCAAAATGTTCAAATGTTTGTAAATCTATATATACATACATGTGGCGTCTGTTCCGAAAGAATCTATCGGACCAAACTGCGTGGTCATCAGTCCGTAGCTTACAAACTACTTAAACCTAGGTAAACTAACCTAAGGACAACACACACACACCCGTGCTACTCCACCGCGGCGAGCTACTTTTGGACACATTCTCCGAAAACTGTCTTGAGCAGTTAAACCGTGTGACTAGATTTGTTACTGGTAGGTTTGATCAGTGCATGAGTGTTACTGAGATGCTTCAGGAACCTGTCGGTTATTACCAAAGGTGAATAGAGTTACAGTTTATCGAACTTCTTGGTCGAATAACCTCTACGTCGCCAGGGTCTACATACTACGCGTAAACGACGATCACTTGCATGCAGTCAGTGTCTACTTCTTTCACATCAGTGTCAGCAAGGTCCGCCATTCCATTTTCCAATCATACTCTGACGGCACCAGTCGAGCTGAGCACGTTAATGCTGTGGAGTGAGTGGGAGAGGGTCTGCAGATGTGCGTGCCTGTAGTTCCACTACCAGTAATCTGTTGGCAACGCTTCGTGTTGACACTTTTGGGCTCACAAACCCTCTTATCCATGCTGTAGTAGCTATACGATCTGCCGTTTTCCCCTTACAATACGACGAGGTGAGCAATTATTCACGAGTAGCAATATTTGACTCTCTGCAAGTTGGCCTAGGTGCTAGCTTTATTCATCCAGAAGCTTATCGGACTTTTATTCCCCTCCTCTCAGGCGTCGTTGTAGAATAAGTTCGTTAAAAACAATTTTCCATAATTACTAACTGTTAATTTTGTACTCTGAGGAACTCGATCTCGAAAAATACGCTGAAGGTGATAGAGCTAAAGATATCTTAAATTTTATGTTTAATTTTGAATTTATCTTTGTTACTACCCTTCCCATTAACATTTTAGAGTCAGGTGAAGTTTTGAAAGTTTTCCTGCAAAATTCCTCCCTGCAGCTGCAAAAATCTATGGGCAATATTAAAAGTGTCTGAAATATTGTGAACTTATCTTGAAGTGACGAAAGGTTCTATCAAATATGGACCTCTTGCTTGTAACTGACACAAAAATTGTGATGTGGAAGATGTAGAAGCTCAAGAGATTTCCCGAAAATATGATGACGGCGCACTGTCGTTGGCTCTTACCGGTCTCCCTGATTATTAACGGAGAATTTATTTTTGAAGTTGCAGTTGCTGTGAATCAGTGTTCTGAGGATCGATTTTCTAAAGCTGATCTCACTTCAAAGTAATAGAAACATTCCTTCTTTCCAAAACGAAAGTTTGCAATAGAATTTTACAATAACATTTTGCCCGAGAAATATTAAATTTACACGGAAATATGATGATTCGATGTGTAAATGGAAAAATTGTATCATTTTCCTTTAATATGGGCGCCAGCGAATAGATTCGAGAGGAGATGAATGGATCGCTTTAAATATATCACTTTCCACATGTACATCAGAACGTTGCTCCTCCTCCTCCCGTCCCCATTAGAAGATTAAAAACTTAACCCGTACTACATCATGACGCAAGAGACTTTGAAACACAACGCTATCATCCATATTCACAAACAATATGCAAAAAACGTGAACCTTTTTGGCGAACATTTTCATCAAACGATCCACTGTCTGTAGGTAGACATTGTTTATCAGCGAGGATTAAAAATAACAAAGATTTAATATTTAAGAAAAAATGTGCGCCGATTGTGGATTACTTTTTGTATTAATTAATTAGTGTGGAAGAAGCTAATAATCAATAGTTAGTATATTTGTATTAACTGTTCCTCATTCAAAAATGCATATACTTGATTTTCAGGAGACTTAGTTGCCACCATTACTGAGCTAATTAGGATTATCTAGAGCATCTACACTTTTTTTTGGCGACTGTTTCTATGAATCATCGCAAGATTAAACTGCATATAGAGACGGCAATAGAGAATCATGTAATTGTTGTCGAACGCCATCTTATCAAACGTCTCTGAGTCGGCAGTTATGACCATACACAATGTTTTCTTCCGGTTTAATACAACTCTCCATGCTAGACTATCTCGGGAAAGCCTGATATCTCTCCATAATTAGTGTAGGCCACCTTAAATTAAGTACATCCAGCTGAATCCACTACACTGCCACCACGTCTGTCTGAAGAGTAATGGCTGCTGTGAAATGTCTCTTCCTCTTACATTGTGGTAAGATGTACCAAGTAGTCGTCGCAACCTACGTTGTTCCGCTGTGCTATACGATCATCCCGCTGCCAGAAGGAACTCAATCCACAGCAAATCCGGATGAGTTTCCTTTCCAACTGCATGTGTAAACTTGTTTTATAAGGGTCGCTAGTTAGGGTTAATTAGGCCTTACTCCTCTATAATTAAACTGAGCCGTACTGCGACCGGCTTGCGCTCATAAAATGTACAATCCGTGTAGGAGAACACAAACTTCGCTTGCTTTCTCAACGAATTTAAAACACTCGTTCTAATCAAGATCGCCGCGACAGAGTAGCCGAGCTCATTGAGGCGCTATGCTCTGATGCGTGAGGTAGTTCCCCATCGGGGGTTCGAATTCTCCCTCGGGCTTGGATGTTTGTGTTGTCTTTGGTATAAGTTAGTCTACAAGTATTTTGTAAGTTCGAGGGACTGATTACCCCACAGTTAAGTCCCATAAGCTTAACAAATGTTTGAACATTTTCTAATGAAGGTCGTCATATGTCAAGAGGCAACAGTCTATCGATCACACTTAATGACAACTGTCTTACAAACTTCAACCCCTTGGATTCCACAGACGGAACACAGTTACCATGTGGATGACCAGTATCAAAAGGCTTCTTCAGGTCAAATATGTACAGTTTACATGGAGCTCCGACTTAAAATAAGGCAAATTCACTTTGCTAAGTGAAACATTCATAGGTATTGCCATCAAATAGTTCATTTTTTGACTAAACCTTTCAGTGTACCCTTCCGAATTGGGTACATGCGAGAGGTTTCAGTACATGTAATTTTCGTTCCCTGTTGGTACTTAAGCTGTAACCTCGTGATACCCTGGAACATATTCTCGCCTTCGAAACTGAAGCTTCCGCAACATTATATCCTCTTTGTTCAAAAATTCAAATGTTTGTTAAGCTTAAGGGACTTAACTACATCAGTCCCTAAACTTACAAAATACTTATGAACTACCTACAACTAAGGACGGCACAAATATCCATGCCCGAGGGGGGATTCGAACCCCCGACCGTAGTGGCCGTGCAGACCGTGACTGAAGCGCCTCAGTCCCCGCGGCCACCGCGCAGATCCACACTACACTTCTGAATTTTAAAATCCTAAATAGAAAGATGTTGATCATTCACGTTTTTTCAACTTATCGGCACTACTATGGCTACATTCCTCAGTAACGATTATTCTTGTTGTTGTTGCCGGCTATAGTTCTGATCAGCCGGCTCTGTTTGGTGCACATCTTATTAGCACTGTTTTGCCTTCACGCTTAGGAAAGTTTTCTTGTGGGAAGCCCTCTGATGTTTATCGGAAGAACCTGCTGCAGCATTCTGTAAGCATTACAAGCTTCCTAAAGTAAAAGGGACTCAATTAAAGTAATTACGTTCTTCACTAGCGGTTGCTGATAAAGATAATTACCCGTATGTGAAGCAGCAGTTTCCTAAATACCAACATCGTCTGCAGTAGACACAATGAAATGTCTCCCAATATTTGTAATGCCTCGAGTCACTCATTATTCATATAGATCATTTGAATCTATTGTATAATTAACCACAAATGAGGTTGCAGATGTCCAGTATACAGTTCTCTAAGCGTGTGAGTGTGCACGTATTTATGTCTGTTTTATTTACCTGCCAATATATTATTTATGATCAGTTGTGTGGCCGTTTAGGTAAAATAATATAACGTTCTCATTGGTGGGTTTATAATGTATTTGTTTCATGCTCTTCCAAATCTGTTGTGACAAATGTGTTCGCTCAGACATTGTGTGGGTCCTAGGACAATTGAAGTTATTGAAGTTTGGGCTCCCGTAAATAAATTCTGAGTTCTAAAACTATTGCGTAATTGTAGTCTTTACCTCTCTCCTCCGCTAACCTGAATGGTCAAAACCCGTATTTCAATGTATCCTGATTCTGAAGTGCCCTTTACCTCTGACAGTGACTAGTGTATGTAAAAAAAAAAAAATACAACTTGCATTTTCGTTCAGAATCCAGATTTAACAACACGTTTCCATTTAACTGGCTGGGCGACCAGATTCTCAAGTCCCAAGGACAGCAAGATTATACCAGGTCCACTACGATCAAGTCCAGTAAAGCACACTGATATGCAAAACATCCTTTGTGATGAAACCCGTTCCAGTTTATGGCCCAAACGGTTTAGCCAGTTATATGGATAACCAGTTACACTTGATTTTGTCAGCACTCAACATTACAGAAACTGTGGTGAGATGAAAGGAGTATCCGATTTACGCTTCAATGTAATCCTTAAATACACGGTTACACGAGCGAGTTTCCACACAGATAAACTGACCTACTAAACCGAATGGAATTACTCTTGGCGTTTTCTTTGTATGGAGCTTTAAACCACTGCCTGGCAGACTGGCGATGGTCCGTGATTCCTCAAGCTACAACGGGTGGTTGAGTGCAAACAATAGCCCGCCGATTGCCAACAGGTCAGCAGGTACTATTTCCGCACGAGCTGCGATTAAGCATCGGCAGCGATGCGATGAAAGCCGCATACGCAACGCCAGGGCACGTTTTAGCGATCGAGGTAGGCGCACTGACCACTGTCTACTATTTCTACTGTTTAAAATCGCGCAGAATGGCCGCGTGGTCTAAGCAGTGGCGGATCCAAGGGCAGCGTCAAAAATTCAAATGTTTGTAAATCTATCGGACCAAACTGCGTGGTCATCAGTCCGTAACTTACAAATTACTTACACTAAAGTAAACTAACCTAAGGACAACACACACACCCATGCCCCAGGGACGACTCGAACCTTCGACGGCGATCAACGGAGCGTCATGGGGGTCATGACCCCCCCTCCAAACAAAAAGCCAATATTTGTAATTGAAACATTTTTATTTTTAGATACGAAATGTGAACAGACAAATACGGGAGTATTTATTTTTGGAAGTAATTTCTTTTATTTATCTTCATCACATTAGCCACGTCAAATATCCTAATTAGATAATTGTCACTTATGCCAACGTCTTTTTGAACATCCCACATAGATGACTGAAGTGGTAAGCATTTTTCTCCCTAACACACTCGTGTGGCTACAGTTGTACATAACAGGTCGTAGTGCCACGTGTAGCACTGAGAGCACACTTCGACTTCATCACACTGTGCAGATCATGAAGTTATCAAAGATCCTATCATAGTTCTTAAATTAACTGCGCGATGGATTCAGTTCACGAAGTTTTGGATACATATTTTCCACAACAGTTTTTTTATGGGATTTCAGTTCATCAATTAGGCTATTACGCTGATGAATTGTGCTATTTACTGACGTAAATAAATATCAGGTATTATTACTATGATTAGTACATTAAAGTGTCACATATATTGCGGAAAAATAGGTTTAAAATTTTTATACCGAAAATTAAATATTTTACAGACAATAAAATCATACACATATTTGATACTTTGAAAGTAAAGGTAATAGCAACATATGTTTTCAGGTGGGGTTGGGATTAGGTAGTGGGAGGGTGATGACAGCGATAGAAAACACAAACAGTAACCTGTGTGTATCTGCTCCCCCCCCCCCCCCTCCAGAATCGAACCCTATATCCGCCCATTGGTCTAAGGCGACATCCTACGGACTGCCTGGCCATTCCCACTGAAGGTTCGAGTTCTCCCACGGGGATGAGTGTGTGTTGTCCTTAGTGTTAAGTCAGTAGATCTAGGAACTGATGATCATAGCAGTTTGGTGCAATAGGTTTAGAAGCACACACACACACACACACACACACACACACACACACATACTGTTGCGACCCGCCAATTTCCCAACAACCTTCTCGGAGAAGTTCCTCATTCTAGCTATCGTTGTTCCTTAAGCAGATTTATCTCGATTTATTGCAACACTACATTTCTTAGTTATTTGTTTCAACTACCCAAGCACTCTTTCTCGAACAGCAAATTTGTTTATTTCTCGTCGGTCAATTTAGATTTTTCACAAATTGGAACATGAAAAGATTGCAAATCTTCCATCAGTTTCCAAGAGTCAATTGAAGTGACTGATCAGCTTCTCAGCAGTTTTGCAGAAAAAGATCATAAATATGCAAAACATTTGCACATCTGTGTTAATGTTTTTTTTCCTGCAAGTATTGCCTCAGTTTTTAGAGATGAATTTGTACACGGGCAAATGTCAAAAGAAACTAAAAAGGTTTGTTGAAATGGCAGCAACAAGCTGCCTTTTATGTAGAATGCTTTTGATTAACAATTACCGGTTTCAAATTGCCATACAATTCATCATATAAAGAAGTTTTTGAAAATGTTCAAATGTTTGTAAATGTATGGAACTAAACTACTAATGTCATCAATCCCTAGGCTTAAAAACTACTTAAAATAACTTATGGGCAACACACACACACACACACACACACACACACACACACACACACATGCCCGAGGGAGAAATCGAACCTCTGTATGAGATAGTCTATACCGCGTGATGTTCACTCCCTGAATATGTAATAATTACATATTTATATCTGAGGAGGAGATGGACAGAGAGGTGGGGAGGGGGGGGGGAGTTGAGCACAGAGAGGGGAAGCAGGAGATGATCAGAGACAAAGAGAGAGGGGGGGGAGTGGTCGGAGAGATTATGGCAAATGAGAAGGACTAATGAGAGATTGAAATAAATATCTGGGCAACGCCGGAGTCTTAGATAATGTATTACAGTTCTGAAAGTTTGAGTGTTACTCCTTCACGCTGACACAATGGACGGATTTAGCCGACACACGGAGTTCATAAGTATTCTGAATTAACGCGCAGAATACTTTTCGTAAATACGAGGGTGGTTCGATAAGCCTGGTAAATTTGTATGAAAGAGCGGGAAATTTTCGGAATCTGCTCTGTTGTTGGTAAGACTGATATTTCCACGGGTATTACAGCACGTTTCGAAAAGCAGCTGTTAGTAGTCGATTGTTGGCTGTCAACTGAAGTGGTAACTGCGTAGTTAGTTCCTTAGGATGGAAAAAATCGAATTCCGTGCAGTCATTAAACATTTTCATTTGGAGGGCTGCTCAGATCAAATCCGAGGTGGATGAGGTCTACGTGGGTTCTGCACCAACATGAAGACCATGTACTTTTGGATCAATGAGTTTAAACGTGGTAGGAAGAAAAGAAGATGGATGACGCTCCGGTCGGCCCTTTGAAGACATCACACAGGAAATCACTGATAAGGTGCATGATATGGTAATGGAAGATCGAAGATTAAAAGTTCGCGAGATAGTTTACATAGTAGGTATCTCAAATGAACGAGTGCATTACATCCTCCATGAAAAACTGGCCATGAAGATTCTCGCCGCGGCGGAGAAACCGAGCGCGTAGAGGCGCAATGCTACGATGCGCGAGGCCGTTCCCCGACCCCCGTCGGGGGTTCGAATCCCCCCCTTTGGCCTGGATGTTGGTGCTGTCTTTAGTATAAGTTAGTTCATAAGTAGTCTGTAAGTATAGGGACTGATGACCCCGAAGTTGTCACATAAGCTTTACAAACATTTGAACATTTTTTGAAGATCCTCTGTGCGCGTTGGGTGCTGCGCCTGCTCAATTTGGACCAGAAACTCACGGAATCTCACACTGTTCAGGCGCAATCCACAGGTCGTTTTGCAAAGATTCATAACTTACTGTGAATGAAACTTGGATCTACCATTAAACTCCAGAGAGAGAGAGATAAAAAAAAAAAAAAGTGTGAACGAAGAGTGTACCAAAGAAGGCGAAGACTTTTGTCAGCTGGAAAGGTGATGGCCTTGTTTTTTTGGGATTCCCAGGTTATAATCCCGATAGGTGCGCCTCGGTTGCACAGTGGTAGAGTGCCAGACTACAAATCCAAAGTTGTGGGTTCGATCTTCGCCAGGTCCTAGGATTTTTATCTCTCACTTTCCACTTCTTTCAGCCCTGGCAGAATTTCTCATGTGAAAAATACCGAGTAGCACCGTGGTTCGGAACCCACGTTAAACTGTAGGTCCCCCCTATAACTGGCTTGGTAAGTCAGTTCGAAGGTCGGAGGAAGGCAACGGCATACCACCTCCAAACAGGACCATGCCTAGTAAAGCACTGTGGTGTTCAAACCAATCTTCGGATTGTTGACTGCTTTACCTTTTTTAACCTCGATAGATTATTTGGAAAAAGGCAGATCCATAACTGGGTCCTATTATGCTGCTCTGCTGGATTTTTTGAAACACGAACTAATTGACAAACGTCCAAGATTGGCACGGAAAAAAGTAATGTTTCATCAGGACAATGCTCCTGTCCACACAGCAGCTATCGCAATGGCAAAAGTGCACGACTTCTAATTGGTTCCTCACCCACCCTATTCACCAGATTTGGCTCCGAGTGACGTCTTCTTTACCCAAACTTGAAAATTTGCCTTGGTGGGAAGTGTCCGCCGCTGTGACTTTTGCAGAGTTTGACAAAGCCTACTTTGTCGGTGGGTTGAAAAAATTGGAAACTCGCTGGACCAAGTGTATAGCCTAGCAAAAAGACTATGTAGAGAAATCGAGTTTTTGTCTTTAAAACAATTTTTTATTCTATTTTTAACAGACCTGCGAAGGGTACCCTGCAAGAGACTTCGACAATGTTTGAATTATCATCATGAAATTTTTTCATAGTGGAGAGGAGGAATGAATTGTGATAGGTGGAGAAGTATATGGACGGAAGGATGAGATAGACAGAGGGCCAACTCATTTAATTTAATAGACTATTGTTTATGATGTTATTATGGCATTTTTGGCCGTAAGACCTCAGTTTGGATCGTGTTGTGCCCGCCTGGTGTAAGTCTTCTTAGTTAAAGCCCCTTGCCATAGCGCGTCGATGATCATGAAATGACACCCCGTCCCCGAGCAGAGAAAATCTCCGATCCGATCAAGACTCGAACCAGCCGGGATTCGAACCAGGGCAGAGATGAACAGTTGCACGAGGAATAAACAGAGGGAGGGGCGGTGGTGGAGGAGGGGAGGAGCAGTACATAGAGGACAGATAGCCGCAAACAGTCGTAAAATTATTTACTTCCTTTTTTAGGCAGAGTTTGTAATTCGCTATTCAACTGCGAACAACATGTTCTCTGTGAAGCAAACGAGTGAGTTACGAGTCACATCTGTCAGCTTTTCCGATCTTCCGAAAAATTGGGTTCTTTTAAGTCGCCCGATTTGCTAGGCCGCAAGTGACTCGTGTTGGAAGGAAGCTTAGGGTTTAACATCCAGTCGATAGCTTGGTTATTAGGGACGGAACTCACGCTCGGAATGTTTGCGTGATGATGAGGGAGGAAATCGGCCATGCCTTTGAAAGCAACGACACCGGCATTTGCTTGGAATGATTTAGGGCAGTGTTTTTCAATCTTTTTAAATTTGCGACCCCCTTCCAAGTAAAAAAATTCGTGCGACACTCCCTCCCCAACCCGTCCCGATCATACTGTAACAGAACTATGAGTATGAATTCAGGGACAGCGAATTTTATATTTTCTTTTGTTGGTAAAATATTCTCGTATAAAAAAGGTACAGTATTCTACATTTTAGGATGGAAATTTAAGTTAATTTTCCAGACCGGAACATATTATCCCAGTTATACATTAAAATAAAAATTGCATGACGAAAGTTTCGTGTTGCAGATAAGATTTTGAAGCGAATTATGTTCGGTCAGTCCCACTGTGTCAAAAGAAGTTAACGTTTTTTAGGAAATCTCGACATTACTTATAGCACTTTGTTAATTTAGCTATCGATTGGTTCCTGAAAACAATATCGTTAACATGGCGTATTGTAAAAAGTCTCCAGAACAAGAGTTTGCGATCCCTCCTGGGGGTCGCGATCCACAGGTTGAAGAACACTGATTTAGGGAAATCACTGAAAACTTAAATCTGGAATGCCTGAGATGGATTTGAGCCAGCCGCTCGGGAACGACCGCTTGGTTCTAGGCATTACGTCAGGGGTACGCGGTCGCTCGCGCCGGAGGTTCGTTCTCTCTCGGGCACGTTATTGTGTGTGTGTGTGTGTGTGTGTGTGTGTGTGTGTGTGTGTGTGTGTTGACTGTAGCTTAGAATAAGTTAGTTTAATTTAAGCCTAGGGAATGATGACCACAGTAGTTTGGTCCAAGACATTTACAAACATTTGAACATCTGTAATTTTGAAAGCATTTTCTTGGAAACAGCTATTTAAAATTTTATATACTTAAAATACGACAGTCCAGATCGAAAAAAGCTGCACTTTTAATTGACAACCGGTTTCGGTCCTACAGGACCATCATCAGGCCTTTGGCACCTTGTTGGTGGGCGGTGGTAGGCGTCAACTGCTCCGGCCACCGCTACCGTGAACCAACAAGGTGCCAAAGGCCTGATGATGGTCCTGTAGGACCGAAACCGGTTGCCAATTAAAAGTGCAGCTTTTTTCGACCTGGACTGTCGTATTTTAATTATTTGAATATCTTTATTTGAGCCCCCATCCTGCGGAACGCGAGTCCGGTGTATTAACACTGCGCCATCTCTCTGTGAGTTGCAAGAATTCCAAAAGATGCCTTTGGTGTTGGCGCATTTGCATTGCTATTGTCTTTCTGCATTAACATTTTTCTTTATAAGTAACTGTTGTTTGAATGCGTGTAACGTCATGAAACTGAGCTGTTAAACTATATGAGCATAGATCGCAGAAATGGAAATGGGAGATAAATAGTATAAAGGTGGTTCGATGAACCCTCTGCCAGGCACTTAAATGTTATTTGCATAGTATTGCATGTAGGTGTAGATGTAGAATCAATGAGACGTGGTCATCATAACAAAATAAGAGAAATCAGATCGAAAACGGAATAATTTAAATGTTCCTTTTTCCTGCGCACTATTAGAGAATGGAACGGTAGAGAAATATTATGGAAGTGGTTCGGTGAACCTTTGCTAGTCGCTTAAATCTGATTGTTGTTGTGGTCTTGTTCTTCAGTCCGCAGATTAGTTTCATCTACATCTACATAAATACTCTGCAAGTCACACTGAAGTGTATGGCAGAGGCTTCATCCAACTGCTTTTATGTTTCTCTACAGTTACATTCTTTAACTGCTCGCGGTAAAAAGAAACTCGTAAAACATTTTGATTTTGATCTGATTTTCTTATTTATTATGATGATCACGTCTCCCTATGTAGATGTGTGCAAACAAAGAGACAGACGGTGAAACAAATTTCGCAAATAGATCTCGCCGAAACGAATAACGCATTTCTTTTAATTATTTCCACTCCATCTCGTGCATTTTTCCTTCTCTGAAATTTCTCTAAATCGTCCATCAGTCCCACCTGGTGTAGAACCCACAATGGCCCGCAATTCTCCAAAATAGGACGCACAAATATATTGCAGGCAGTTTCTTCGGTAGAACTGTTGCGTCTTCTAAGTGTTCTGCCACTGAAACGTAGTCTTTGGTTCGCATTCCATGTAATATTTTCTGCATGTTATTTCCAACTTAAGTTGTTCGTATTTGCTATTCCTAGCTATTTAGTTGAATTGACGGCCTGTAGATTTGACTGGTTTGTGGTGTATATGACGTTTAACGAATATCTTTTAGTGGTCACTTATATGACGTCTCATTTATCATGATTAAGAGTCAATTGCCAATTTCTACACCATGCAGATGTAACTAAATCATTATGAAGTTGTTTTTGATCATCTGGTGACATTACTAATCGAACAGCTGCTCAATTTTCTAAATCGTTTATAAAGATAAGGAAGAGTAGGAGTCCTTTAACTCTTCCCTGAGGAACGCCAGATAACACTTCTGTTCTCCTCTATGACTTACCGTCAATTACAACGTAATATGTCCTTTCTGAGAGGAAATCACGAATGGGGCGATATTCCATAAGCACGAAATTTTATCAGATGACGTTTGTAAGGTACAAAAGCCTTCAGGTAATCAAGAAAAATAGAATCTATTTGAAATCCCTTGTCGATAACACTCATCACCTTATCTGAGTAAGGAGCTAGCTGGGTTTCACAACTACGATACTTTCTGTATCCGTATCGACTATGGGTCGTTCTCTTCGAGGTAGTTCATAATATTTGAGGAAAGTATATGTTCTTAAATCCTACTGCAAACCGACGTCAATTATATAGGCCTGTAATATTGTGTATCACTCTTATTACCTTTCTTGAATATTGGAATGAGTCGTGCAACTTTCCAGTCTTTCGGTACGGATCTTGATGTAACTATCCACGCTGCCCTGTCCTGTGCAAGCCTCATCATCTGAGAATACGAACGACAATCTACATCCTTTTGAATCTGATTACTGTATTCACCCTCGGTCTCTCTCTACGAATTTTACCGCACACACTTGCTTCTAATGCTAAGTTGACGATTCCTTGATGTCTCAGAATGTGTTCCACCAACCTATCCCTTCTCTTAGGATATGCCAGAAACACCTTTTCTCACACTTTCTGTTGAGCACCTACTCATTAGTTACGTGATTTATCCGTCTAATATACATCATTCGTCTGTAGCACCACATTTCGGAAGATTTTATCATCTTTCTGTCTGAACTCCTTATTGGCCACGTGTCACTCCCATACAATGCTACTCTCCAGCCAAATGCTTTCAAAAAGGTCTTCCTAACATTTAAACTAATATTGGATGTCAACAAATTTTGTTTCTTCAAAAACGCTTTTCTTCCCATAGCCAATCTGCTTTTATATCTTCCTTACTTCGACCATCAGAAGATTTTTTGCTACCCAAATACCAAAACTCGTCTATTACTTTTATTGTCAAATCGTATTAGCGGAATAAATATGTAGATTTACAAGGTCTTAAAGAGGAATGACAACGTAAAACTAGTAGCAGGAAACGTAAATGCCAGGCTGAAATTCATTGTATGGGTCTTGAGGCAATGTAATTCATCCACGAAATAAAGCAGCTCGCAGGCGCAATCGTTCGAGCGATGCAAGCTTTCGACCCTTGACAGGTTAGATTAATGTAAGAGGAAGAGAAGATCCAACGCAGAACCGCAAGTCTTGTTACGGGATCGTTTAGTAAGCACCAGAGCGTGACGGAAGTTTTCAACGAATGCCAGTGCCAGACGCTACAAGAGAGGCGATGTTTTTCACGGACAGGTTTAGTGTTGAAATTCCGAGAGTGTACTTTCCAAGCAGATTCGGTCAACATATTACTTCGTGCGGCATGAATCTCGTAAAATAATGATAATGAAAAAAAATCTGTGAAATTATAACTCTTGCGGGAGCATAGCTGCAGTCCATCTTCTAAGGCACGATTTGCGAATAGAGTGGGGGACATGGGATGACGTCACATAAATATGGAACCACAACCACCTTCCTCAACGGACCATGAGACTGTTTGTGTGCACAGATGTACATTTCGCGTTGCAATCATTATGCGGGAAAACTGTTATCTATTGCTGTATCACTGTGTAAAAGAAAAGTTGAGGCTCTTGTTGTCTGTGTTTTATTAACAAAGAATTTGTGAAGGCAAAGAAAGGATACGAATAATGATTGAATCAGAATCACATTTGAGGAAGTGGAGAGAATGGTCAGTAGCCTGTAGTGCAATAAAGTGACTGGAGTAGATTAAATTAAGTCAGATCTCGTAAATAGTAGAATGTCATCTCTCAACTGGCTACATAGGATAAAGTATTATTAAAATAGGGTGGGGTTTGTTCCATCTGAAAGGACGAAAGCAGTAATCACACCAATATTCAAGCATGAAAAAGAAAAGATTGTAACAATGACAGGAGTATCCCTTTAATTAGTTTTGTGGGCAAAATATTCTCAGATATTGTTAAAAGGAAAGAGCGAGTATTATCTGAAGACAAATAGGATGAAAATCAGTGTGGGTTTCGACCACCTAGAGACTGTCAGGACTAGATCTTTAGCTTATGACACAGATAATGGAGAAGTGCTATTGGCGGAACAGGGAGTTTATTTTTTACAAATCTAGAAAAGGATTATGACCGTGTTCCTAGGAGCTATTGTTACTTGTTGTGGAATAATAGGCAAACTTCTGTAGGCAGTTAACGGTCTTTACTTTGACTGTCAGGTAGCAGTCAGAATTCATGGTTCACAATATTTTCAGTGGTAAGGTAAGGCTGTAACCGATCACGATTATCGTTCCAATTATTTATGGATAATGTGTAGAAAACAATGGACAAAGTGAAATTACAGTAGGTGTAAACAAAATAAGCAGTCTCGCACATGCGGAGGACTTGTCGTGATGGCAGATTTGATTGAAAGGTTGCAGTCTAATATTTCCGAGATAAACCAGAGGTGTAAGGATAACAGTATGAAGATCAACATCTCCAAAGGGAAAGTAATATACACTCTTGGCAATTCAAATTGCTACACCACGAAGATGACTTGCTACAGACGCGAAATTTAACCTACAGGAAGAAGATGCTGTGATATTCAAATGGTTAGCTTTTCAGAGCATTCATACTTGATGAAGTGAGGAAAGTTTCCAACCGGTTTCTCATAAACAAACAGCAGTTGACCGGCGTTGCCTGCTGAAACGTTGTTGTGATGCCTCGTGTAAGGAGGAGAAATGCGTACCATCCCGAGTTTAATAAAGGTCGGATTGTAGCATATCGCGATTGCGGCTCATCGTATCGCGACATTGCTGCTTGCGTTGGTCGCGATCCAATGACTGTTAGAAGAATATGGAATCGGTGGGTTCGGGAGGGCAATACGGAATGCCATGCTGGATCCCAACGGCCTCGTATCACTAGCAGACGAGATGACAGGCATCTTATGCGCATGGATGTAACGGATCGTGCAACCACATCTCGATCCCTGAGTCAACAGATGAGGACATTTGCAAGACAACAACCATCTGCACGAACAGTCCGACGACGTTTGCAGCAGCATGGACTATCAGCTCGGAGACCATGGCTGCGGTTACCCTTGACGCAGTATCACAGGAGCGCCTGCGATGGTGTACGCAACTACAAACCTGGGTGCACGAATGGCATGACGTCATTTTTAGGATGAATCCAGGTTCTGTTTACAGCATCATGATGGTCGCATCCGTGTTTGGCGACATCGCGGTGAACGCACATTGGAAGCTTGTATTCGTCATCGCCATACTGGCCTATCACCCGGCGTGATGGTATGGGGTGCCATTCGTTACACGTCTCGGTCACCTCTTATTCGCATCGAAGGCACTTTGAACAGTGGCCGTTACATTTCAGATGTGTTACGAACCGTGGCTCTACCCTTCATTCGATCCCTACGAAAGCCTACATTTCAGCAGGATAATGCACGACTGCATGTTGCAGGTCCTATACGGGCCTGTTCGACCGCTGCCCTAGCCAGCACATTCTCCTGCTTTCTTGCCAATTGAAAGTCTGGTCAATGGTGGCCAAGTAACTGGATCGTCACAATAAGCTAGTCACTACTCTTGAACTGTGGTATCGTGTTGAAGCTGCATGGACATCTGTACCTGTACACGCCATCCAAGCTCTGTTTGACTCAATGCCCAGGGGTATCGAGGCCGTTATTACGACCAGAGGTGGTTGTTTTGAGTACCGATTTCTCGGGATCTATGCACCCAAAGTGCGTGAAAATGTAATCACATGTCAGATCTAGTATAATATATTTGTCCAATGAATACCCGTTTATCATCTGCATTTCTTCTTGGTGTAGCGATTTTGATGGCCAGTGGTGTATGTTGAAAAGCGATTTAAACAGATTGAGTGCCAAATAGGAGGCAGTTAGAAAAGCTGGACAGTTTCAAGTACATAAGATGTACAAGTATTTTCTCACAGGACTGCAACATAGTAAAGAACTGGAATCAAAGTGTAGCAAAGCTAATGTAGTGAGTGCTCAGCTAAAATATACTCAATTCTGCTTGAAGGAAGTCAGTACCAAGACTAAGTAGTGCACCGCTCTATCTTTTGACCATATGATAGTATACAATGCCACAATGTGGACAAAAAGATCACCTCTGGTTCACATAACCGGTAATTTGGATAGCAGTCTCGTAATTGTGCCCTACTTTCGACGTCTGCGTGACACTACCTGCATTAAGATATGGCATGACAACATGTTGGCCCTGCTGTCCTGACCTAACGCAATACAGATGCTGTTAGGTCTAACTTGTTGCCCTGGCTAACACGCTGTCTAGGTCTGTCCTCTCTGGAAGCAATCGATCTTTAATTGAGAGACTGGCACGCTCCACAACGTCCTCGGGAAGACAGTTAAAATAGCATACATGACGTACCCTTTTTCATCAAACTCTCGACGCCTAACCGAGCTACATCCGAAGATGCTGTATATAGGTCCTAAATTTCATACACTCACTCCCACCGAACTCCCTACAACTTTAAACATATTCTCCATAATATCAATAGCCATAATAATATTTGAAATGGGAAAATATTCTTTGTAAAGACCTTGAATGCCTAGTGCTTCGCAACTGTTATTTATTAACTAAATACATCTTCTATCAACACTATAAACTGCTCTTAATTGTTTTTACTGGCCAAATCGGTGTTCGGATGTATAACCTATAATCATTGGCTACTCACAGTGAGCAGATCTGTGTGTCAGTTAATGTTGTTTATTCTTTGCTTGCGAAATTTCTTCTTATTTCTCCAAATTTCTCGTTTAATATAAAGATATAATTGATTTGACTCAAATATAAAAAAAACAGAACCCAAAATTGTAAATCATGAATTTACACGTAGATCTGCACACTTTGTAATCGCACCGATGATGGGTTATACACCCTAACGCAGTACTGGTCAAAAAAAAAAAAAAATAAAATAAAATAAAATAAAAAATAAAAAAAAAAAATAAAAAAAATAAAAAAAAAATAGCAGCTTATAGTATTGATAGAAGATGTCTCTCACCGTAAGTAAATCTTTGTGTTGCGTTTTCAGGACTAAAGTGCTGAATCCATTTCAATGAAACTTGGTAAGGAGACAGGCTGAAAATAGGCTACTTTAGGACGTGCGTAGTAACTTTAGTTAATTTATAGTATTGAAAAATATAATGCGATTTATCGGTATATATTTACTCTCTGTAAAAGCTGTTTACTCTTTTAAAAAGCTATGTACTCACTGAAAAACTATGTACTCTTTTGCTTTTGAAATTTATCGTTATTGGTAAATGGTCTTCAGACCGAAGACTCTCCACGTCACAATGTCCTGTATAAGCCTCTTCAACCCTTAATGAGGACACTAATCACCATCCATTTGTCTTCAGCCCTTAATAAGAACGACAATCCATATCCATTTGAACTTAGGTACTGTATTCGTCTCCCTCTGTGATTTTTATCCCCCAAACTTCCCTCTAATACTAAACTGATGTTTCCTTAATGTATTACAATATGTCTTACCAATCGATCCATTCTTTTAAACAGGATATCCCAGGTTTTTTTCTCTCTCTCAGATTATGCTCAGTACATCCTCATTAGTTACGTGGTCTATCCAAGTGTCGCTGGATCTAGCCATGTAATCTTCAGCATTCTTTTGTAGCACAAAATTTAAAAAGCTTCTATTCTCTTCTAGTCCGAACTACCGTCCACGTTTGCACTCCCCTACACTCAAGACAAATGCCTTCTGAAAAGACGTCCTAACAAATCAATAGTCGATTAAAAAAAATCCCTTCTGTAGAAATGCTCTTCTTCCCGTCTCTTCTGCATTTTGTACGCACATCAAAACAAAACTAGCATTATCACAAATTTAGGGGTTCATGACCCTTTACGTAAAAATGGAATAGAGAAACACAAAAACAAATTAAAGTTCTCTGTATTGCTCATGAAAACAGAAATTGACAAGTTTTGGATTTGTGTTCCAGATTTCATCATACACCCCTACCCCTGTACTCGGTAACACGTCCTCGTGCGCTGTTATATGCATGTATTCCTCATGACGCGGTGTCCACTAGATCATCAAGGGGCTCTTGGTCCAGTTTGTGCCATTCGTCAACGACGATTCCGTGGGTCCTCTCGTCCAGAAACAGCCAATTTCAATGTATCCCAAGCATTTTCGACACGGTTCATGTTCTGTAGAACATGTTGGCCATTCTAATCGTCACGATGTCGTTATCATGAAGGAACGCATTCACGGCATGTGCACGATTAGCGCGAGAGCTGTCGACTATTAAGAAGAATCCCTGCCGCGGTGGAGTAGCCGAGCGGTCTAGGGCGCCTCGCTGCGGAGCACGCGGTTGCTCGCCGTCGGATGTTCGAGTCCTCCCTGCGACATGGATGTCTGTGTTGTCCTTAGGTTAGTTTACCTTAGTTTAAGTAGTTTGTAAGCTACGGACTGATGACCACGCAGTTTGGTCCGATAGATTTACGAACATTTGAACTTTTTTTTAAGAATCCCTCACCAATATTCCGCCGATTTTGTTGCACTATAGACGTAAAATGTCATCCCTGTACCGTATTGGCATTTGAATATCCTCTACGACCACCAGTAATGCCCTTGCGTGATGCCACTCCGAAACACCAGAGAACCAATAGCTTGCTGCACTCGCTGGTTGGTGTTTCTAAAACGTTGATGCTGACCAGACTACCCCCGAAAACGTCACCGACGATTGTCTGGTTGAAGTCAAATGTGAGTCTCATTTGAAATTTCTGACGAGTCCATTCAGCATGCTGTTGGGTCCATTTGCCTTTCGCTGTACGCTGTCTATATGTCAAAGCTGAACATCGGGGTGAATTTCCGAGTCATGCAGCTTATTACGCACAGCTGAATCGAAACCGGGCGTCCTGTGACTGCTGAATCATTATTCGGCATGGCACTCTCGGTTCCTAACAGCTGAAATCCGTAAGTAGCGGTCATCAGCTGCTGTGGTAGACTCTGGGCGGCCAGAGAGAGGTAAGTCTTCGACAGTTCCTGTATCCCAACGAAACTCAAATCGCCAACATTCTCCTCCGAATGCGCTTTGGTTCACTCAGAGATGTCTGGGTAGTTTCCTTGATGAAAGTAATAATGCGGATACAATCAAACTTCGGAATCGTCCTTCCATGCATCATAGAACTACAGTCAACACATACTGAGTACTTCCTTCCTGGTGTTAGGACTGGAACTGATCGGCCGTCCTATCCAGTCAGTCGCATATGCACTTCTCAAGAGTACCTCTTTGTGCGGGTTGACTGACATTTATAAACAATCTAAGGAAGTGTTCTTGTTGCGATATACACTTTCAGAGTCAGTGTTAAGGAGATCTTGCAACCAACGTGATGCAACTTTTTTTGTTGTGTTTATCCTTTACCCTAACCACCAGAAGTTATTTTACCGTGAAAATAACGAAACTAGTCGACTTCCTTTATTATCTAGTTTCGTAAAATAATTTCCTCAGCATCGCCACTTGCGCATCATATAGATACATTGTCTAGATCATTTTATGTCATTAGTGGATAGTAAAAGACAGCGTCATTTATCAACAGCTATGATCACTACTTAGTTTATCTCCTAGATAATTTATATATGTTTGAGATCCTCTGGCACTAACAAGACAATAACGTTATTTTCTGAACCCGTGTTGATTTTTTAGAAATAAATTTTCTAATACGGTATATGCTCTAAAATCTTCCATGCCTCATCCTCCGTATTCAGCAAGTTCCTGAAAACCATCATTTCCCGCCGTATTCACTCCCTACTCCGTCAACACCAGCTCCTTCCCCTCTCCCAATGTGGATTCCAACCTTCCGTCTCTATGCCGACGACCAGCTCCTTCGCCTTACTCACCTCCTATACGTCCATTTAAACTCCCGTCGCTCCGCTATCTTTGTCTCCCTCGATATCGAGAAAACCTACGACCGTGTCTGGCATTCCGGTCTCCTTTTCAGGCTCCAGCTCTACGACCTACCTATTAATTATGTTCGCCTCATTGCTTCCTTCCTCGCTCACCGCCCCTCCTGTGTCACTGTCTGCAACTCCAACTCCCGTTTGTTCTACCCCTTCGCCAGGAAGCCTCAAGGCTCTGACCTCTCTCCCACTCATTTACCTCCTACTACGCTGATATGCCCCAACCTCAGCCTCCCGTCCATCTCCTCCAATATGCTGACGACACCGCCTTCCTGGCCCTCGTCCCCTCCCTCATCCGATCCCAGTATTTACTCCAGTCTCACCTCGCCGAGTTCGCTGCATGGTGCAACTGGTGGCTCCGTCAATCCCGATAAATGACAGGCAATCATCTACCATACCCTCCACGGTCGTCCTATCTGCCACACACCCACCCTTGACAGATACCTCTCCTGGACCCTTTACCTCCGCACAGTTCGCCCAGAGGCCATTGTCCCGCCTCAACCTCCTAAAACCTCGCCGTCCGGACGTGGAGCCTCAATCCATCCACTCTCCTGTATACCTATAAATCCATCATGCTTCCTGTCCTATGCAGCTTACATCCTACCTGGATCTCCGACCCCTAACTAGTATCGCACCCTTCAAATCTTCAAACGCCATGCCCTCTGCCTCGCATAACGCATCCGCCTCTCCTCCCCCATGCGGATCCTATACAACATCCCATTCCCCCATTCCTCTAGTTTCTTGAACATCTTGGCGCCTATACATTACCCACAAAATAAAATCCCGCAATCCTGTGGTCTACCTCATCCTTACCTGTCCTCGGCCTCTGCCACGCGTTCACCAGTGTATCCCTTCCTCCCTTCATGTCCACACTCTCCACATCCTCCCTCTCCCAGATGACGCCCTCTGTCCCGAAATGTACCCCTCATACCAGCGCTGATCTTCTCCCCATGTATTCAATGCCCTGCCTCTACCTCCTCTCCTCGTCCCTCCCACCACTTGGCAACCCTCCTCATCTCCTCTTCTTTGAAGTAGCTACATTCCGTCCCCAGTCCTACCCTCGACTCCTCTCCCTCCTCCCGCGCTTCCGAAACCCTCCCCCCTTCCCTAGGAGGTCCTACCATCAGTCAGTGTTTCAAACTTTAGTGTTCTGACCATTGCTGTGTATCATCGTCTCCAGTGTGTGCTTTAATAGTGCAACAGCTACCACTCCAGACAAGCGTAGCAATCGTCGCCGCGGTGGAGTAGCCGAGCGGTCTAAAGCGTCTCGCTGCGGAGCGCGCGGTTGCTCGCCGTGGAGGTTCGAGTCCTCCCTGGGGCATGGGTGTGTGTGTTTGTCCGTAGGTTAGTTTACCTAGGTTTAAGTGGTTTGTAAGCTACGGACTGATGACCACGCAGTTTGGTCCGATAGATCTAAAAACGTTTGAACATTTTCTTGTAGCAATCGTCAATTTTAAGTGTGTCATCGTGGTCAGTGTTCCTCTCTCTATGTGTGTTTTTTTTTAGGGTCGGCATGGTACAGGCTATTATTTTTCAATGTGTTTTAACTTCTTTTCAATGTGCATTTCCTTCAACGTTTCTTCATGTCTGTTTTTAATGTTTCTCCAATTTTAACTTCTTTTCCCATTGTTTGTCACTTCATGCTCATTTATGTCAAATCACGAGGCTGTTAAAATGTTTGTAAAGTTAAGGGAACTAACTGCTAAGGTCATCGGTCCCCTAGACTTACAAACCATGAACAACACACCCATGCTCGAGGGAGGACTTGAACCTCCGACGGGAAGCGGGGCGCAATCTGTAGCAAGTCACCTTAAACCGCACGGCCAATCCCCCGCGGCTGTCTGTGTTGGCAAAACTCACAACTACAAATCTAATTCATAAGTTTTGTTCAAAAATGCTCGTAATATGCTCGTAATTAACTACTTACAAATAATATTTCTTCCCATATAAGTCTTTTTGTTTTTATGTATCGCCAGATGGCTACAGAGGATACCCACGATTGCGAAAGTGACTGCAGTCGTATGGATCCTCTTCTATATATAAGGACAATACAAATAAAAGCAACTTCAAATGCCATGACCGGTTGTATATTTATGTCAGCGCTTAGGAAAATTATAGCCGTGAAAGGACGAGAGTGAAGCGACGCAATTACGTAACCAAACGATCTTGCCGGGATATACCGTAGACACACTTCTTTTGCTCCTCTGAAAATTGCCAAGCAGCGCAAGAAGAGACAGGACGCCTTTTAAGACTTACGTGGTAGCCACCAACTAACAGGTGTGTTTAAGTACTCCACCTGGGACAGGTTGTAGCTCATTTTTAACTGTTTCTCCTCAGTGCGTATCAGAAAACGGGTTCAACAACTCATCTCTAAAATTAGTTTCTCACTTATTTAATTTTTCTTTTTTACTTTCACTGTGAGTAGAATATGAAACATGTGAACATAACTACACCAAATGGTTGGCTATCCAATAACGTGGTTGTTCTTTACGAGGAGAAAAATGAAATCAGCCATTGACTTTGATATGAAACGAACTTACTACACATCCTTGTGGAAAGCATTCCCATGTCAATAATTATTTTTGGCAAATAAGAGAATGAAACACATTTAGTTTGCACTCACGAGTTCGAGGTAGAGCATGCTATCAAACTAGCTTGCCTACGTCACGCTTTTCCTTGTTGTACTTCATCATTTGTAGCACAGAATCGGTACCACTTATGCTTTTTCTTGCTTTCTTATTCAGTTGTATAATAGGGTGACTGATTTTTTCTGTCAATCATAGATATTTGCATTACTTAACTTGCGTTATTTGCGTTAACCGGAAATTTTTCGGTTTATTAATTTTTTTCTTTTTTTTTACCTTTAAGTTGAAATTAGGTCCTGCACAAGACACATGTTGGCTTTTTTCCCTTTTTACCCCAAATATATTTTCGCATTTTCTGTGAAATTTGCAATCAGTTTTGTGTATTACTTATACAACCTACTCTGCAGCGAGCCAAGATTTTTTAATCTTGTATTTCAAACGAATTTCCTTCATTGAAAAAGCGTAAGCTTTTTACCGCCTACCTCACGATTTATTATGGCTATATTTCACCGCTTTAACGCCATTCATACATTATCATTTTCAGTTTTTTATCCTCTTGTCACAGTGAACAACACCGATTCCATTTTATTATTTTTTAAAAGAAGATCATATTTTCCACGTGCTTTTACAATCAAAATAGCAGGTCTTCTAAATATTCATATTTTTCGTATTAGTATGTATAATTGTGGAGTGAGTATTCCCTGACCGAGTGTAATTTTCTTGCATGGTATCGCTTGATTTCGCATATTGTCTTCTGTTATTTCATTATCACCCTATACACACGTTCATACTAGGCTAAATACAGGTTCTGCTCATTTAGTCTCTCTTCTAGTACAAGCAGTGAATCTGACAAAGTTACTACTACCTATCCCTTCTCTTAAATGTATACATTCTAACACCATTTTCTCTTCAATATACACCCAAACCTGTGCTTCGAAGGTTTATTCCTACTCGTTCTTGAATTTGTAACTAACGACAACAGTAACTGTGATGCCTGTTTTATTGGTATCTCAGGCCTGTCACTCAAGACGCCTGTAGAGAGCGAGAGTTTTCTACATGGCGGCGGAAAATTGATTAAATCTGTCACTCTCGCTCGGCCGGGTTGTGCTCACGGCGTGTATCTTTGTCTAATCCGCCGGCTGAAATCGGCCACGCCATGAGGTCGTAACAGCAACGTTCCTGCAGCGTGCGACGGTTTTCTTCGTTTCTCTTCAGCCCCTCAGGAGATATCGTGAATTCGACATTGCTTCCACGATGCACCATGTCGGGCAGTTTCTGCAAGACTTAGCGAAAGGCTGCGTCGTTGGCGCAGGGAAGAATCGGATCCACGATCAGGGAGGAAATTCGGTATCTGGATACTGACTCCTGTCCGGCCCATCAGATTTGCTTTTTCTGTAGTTTTCCTGACTCATTTAAGGCAAATTACCGGATAACATTACTAAAAGGGGTGGAGCTAATTTCCTTTCCCGTCTTTCCCCATCCAATTTTGTATTTCGTTTCTAAATAACCTTGTCGTCGACTGGATGGTAAACTCCTAATTTTTTTCTCCCGTTATTTTCAAAAATGTTCAACTGTTTGTTAAGCTTATGGGACTTAACCACGGGGTCACCAGTCCCTAAACTTACAAACTACTTATCAACTAGCTTGTCCTAAGGACGACACAAATATCCATGCCCGAGTGGGGACTCGAACCCCCGACCGTAGTGGCCGTGCAGACCGTGACTGGAGCGCCTCAGTCCCCTCGGCCACCGCGGCCGGCCCCGTTATTTTATGTCCATTCTTGCTCCAGGAGCGTGTTGCATCTTAGAAACCAAATTCCTCGTTTGTGAAAAATTATGAAGTATATTGTGGTTGTGGTCCATAGTGCGAAGGCTGGTGCAAAGCAGTTGTCCAAGCAAGTCTCTTCATCCGTCTACAGCAGCTGAAACCCACATCCATTCCTACCTTCTGTTACGAAGCCCCCCCCCCCCCTCCTCACTGTTTCAATTACAATTTCGCGATTCCTCAATGTTTCCTGTCAACAAGGTCCTTCTTTTACTCAATATGTGCCACAGATCTCTTCTTCTTCTTTCATGTGGGCCTGCTGTGGTTCACGCGTGTTCTTTTCTTCTTAAGATTACTTCTTTCTCTTGTCCATGAGGTACCTTCAGGGAATTTATGGGATCTTTTTGACTTTCTGACTGTTTTGCACTTACGTAGGACCAAATTCTTTAATGTCATTCTTAGTCTCTGTCATCCACGTAGAACGGAATTTGTTGTGTTACCAGAAGATGAACAGGCATATAGTCAGTCGGGTTGAAGACAATTTTGATAAATGGCCATAGAATCCCACCCCTCTTTTTCTTTCCACAGTGATAAAGGATCTCTATTTGGGAGTAGGTTTCTGAATTGTGTCGTCTTCGGTACTGTTGGTCCTAGAGTCTTCCTACAGTCTCTTCGCTGTCTGATTTCTAGTTTTTCGATTAGACCTATTCTGTTGAAAGACACTCCATACCACTTCTGGGCGAATGACTGTTTTGTCGTGTTACAGCTTCAGGTTCCTGACAGATTATTGAGATATTTTTGGTCAGATGAATTTTCCGTTCGCTGAATTTTGCTCTCTTCTTTATAAGAGTTATTGATGTTACTGAGGTATTCTGTTTCATCCAATGAAATTTGGAGTTCCGCCTTGCCCGCCTGTTTTATGAGGCAGTTGGCTTGAACTGTCGCTGGTCCAGAGATTCAGCAATCAGTTCCACGTCATCAGAATATTTTTTTCCAATTTGATTCGTTACCTCCTCAATAGGAGGAACAACAAAAGCTATTCTCAGCATTTAAATTTCGTATTAGGCACACAAATACCCACAGGAAAGACTTCACATCATCAGTGTTTTTTTCGTTTTCAGAAACGCTTCTATTGTTCCTATCAGCGTGCATTTTGTATCCTGCCATCGATATTTTAGTGCAAGGAACAAAATTCATCTTGTACTTTCATCTCATTTCGCATTCTGTCAGCATCACCTTGTGGACTTAGACTGCATTTCACTCAAGTGATCTTCAAGATCTTTTTCTTCTGCGAGAGTATACAATGTAATTGGCATACCGCAAAAATTTTAATTGCCGTTCTAAAGATCTACTTCGTTTCCTTCAGATTAGATAACACCGGAGATAGGCTGCAACTGTGTCTACTGGAATCGCATCTACTGTTATCCTTTGGTGTCCGTCTACTCAAACAAATGGAAGATAGACAAATGGAAAAAAGTAAGCAAACTGATAATTTTCTCAAAAATACATTGTTAACGCTAATACTTTTAAACTAATAAACAGTTTACGCACATTTTTTCCATTTGTCTAGTTTCATTTGAAAAGCCCTCATAAGCTACTTTTTCAGTTTGGTTTCTCTACAAGTTAAATATAACTGTTATCTCCTTATTTTATCTGTGTTGGACGATAAATATTTCAGACAGGAAGAGGATAGAGGTTTTTGAAATGTCGTGCTACAGAATAATGCTGAAGATTAGATGGATAGATCGCATAACTAATGGGGAGTTACTGAACAGAATTGAGAAAATAAGGAATTTCTGCATACCTCGACTAAAAGAAGGGATCGATTGGTGGGACATGTTCTTAGACATAAAGGAATCGTCAGTTTAGCATTGGAGGGAAGTGTGTGGGGTAAAAATAGCAGAGACAGGCTTATAAGGGAAAGACCTCAGATACGGCCAACCGATTCGGCTTAGATTTTGCAGGTAGTTTGTGTACAACCTAAAACGAAGGACCCTAAGATATTTTCACTCAACACCCCTCCAGTTTTTAGAAAATCACCCTTAAAAGTTATGACGAGAAACCTACTAAAAAGGCGGGATCAATAATAATTTTAATAGAGCTGTTTTCATCATGTATTTAGTCAGCAAACAAATACTTTTCCAGACATCGAAGAACGAAACTTTTAGAACTGTCCATTATACACTCATAATAATGGTAAACGCTTTTCGCCAAGAGCGCAGTGGGCAAGCTAACTTGGCTGGGAAGGTAAGAACCCGATATCATAAGCGTGGTACGCATCAAAATTTATTCCCGAAAAAAGATAGTTTTATATGTAAAGTAAGTTTATTTTCAGCTGAATCTTCGGAAGGAACAGTGTAGATGTCGAAGATTGCATTCGTTACACGTTCTCACTTGGAATGTTTATATGACAAGTACCGTCGACGTGTAATAAGGATTGGAAGAGCCATTGTAAAGTGACCAGCATCGTAGTTCTTTACTATCACAAGTAGTTTGAGAAATTTATTTGCCTACCTTGTTATATTTCCTTTTCGACTTCCTTATTAACCCTTCTATCCCTACAAATTCTCATACGAAAAACTACAATTTAAAGAAATGAAACCGTACACTTTCCTGGAGATTCGCACGCGGGTTCTCCGCTTTCCACCCAGTTACCTTGGCCGTTGCGCTATCGGCGCTCTCGCGAAAAACGTTTACCGTGTGGATGCATAAGTGGCAGTTGTAAAGGTTTCTATCCCCGATTTCAGGAAAAGTATGCGTTTGTGGACGCCACACATGATGATTAAAATTATCTATCGAACCCGTCATTTTAAATAGAGTGCTCGTCATAACTTTTACGGGTGATTTACACCAAAACGGAGGGGTGTTGAGCCATAATATCTTAGGGTCCTTTGTTTTAGATTGTACATGAGCCAACTGCCAAATTCGAGCCAAATCGGTTAGCCGTTAGCCTTGTTAGAGACGAATACAGTAAACAGATTAGAATGGCTATGGGTTGCCATTCTTATGAGAAGATGAAAAGGCTTGATCAGGGAGGAGAGCTGCATCGAACCATAGCAACAACATTCAGAATGTCAATGCTACCAGTCAACATAAAATCGTTCTCTAAATCCACAAATTTTATAGAGATAGGCATGTCAGGCAATAACTGACGGAATATGAACACAAACTTTGATTTGGTTCAACACTGTCAATATACGCGTTTTTTCTTACAGTTTTTCTAGCCTAGTAACGTTAGAAAGACGGCCAGAATATCTACAGACGCCGCCTTCTCATTTTCGTCAAGATAGGTCTTCTGACAAAAACACGTGCGACAGTTTCTACTAACGTTTTTGTTGTGTGCATGTAAATATGTGTTCTTATAACATTCGAACAACCATCAACTCAACATATAATATTTCTTAAAGCAGCACCTGCGGATGAAAATCAAGTTTGCAGTAACATGTTTATCTTCGAAATTTGCAGTAACATGTTTATCTTCGAAATCTATGTGAGAGGTAAAGAACCCTCATCAAAAAATCTTTCAAAACCTAAAAAAAAGTATTCCTTACGTTGCTGAAAAGTTGCCTCGAACCGCTTCTACATCACCGTAGAAAGTTTCACACACCGGTGCAAAACACGAGCCTGAAAGAGGGGAAAACTTTTTCGCATTCATACTGTTACTGAAAATATGAAATATGACTGTAAGCTTTTGACAATGTTGACTGCAACACACTCGTTCAAAATCTGAAACCATCATGTATAAAATACAGACAGCAAAACAGAAACCAGACGGCAATTAGAACGTTCGAACGATAGTCAAAGTAAGCTTTAGGACCAGGAAGAACTGGAAAGCTAGAAACCATTTCCGTTTAGCGTTCACACCTGAGGATAGCGGTCGGATGACAAATGAAATGTTGTGTCAAGGTGATTTTATGGTCCGCCTGGTGAACCGAAAAGTGAATAAGACGGAAAAGTTTATCGAAGCTATTATAATTCTGTTGGAGACCGCACAGGGTCTCAAAAATGAGTAGAACAGAACGTCGAAAAGTATTATTAGATGAATAGAAAAATTCAACTAAGATAAACGTGCATAATGGAACGTGTTCGAAATAATCGGGCGATGGTGAGTAAATTAGAGTTAGAAATGAGAAACTGTAAGTAACAAATAATTTTTTCTGTTTGAACAGGAAAATAGAATGGCGATAGACGGAGTACGCATTGGCTGTAGCAACAGAAACGAAATATATTTTTGAAGTTTAAGAATGCATTTGCCTATGTGCATTCTGCTACGGAAGTGGAATGAGGACGTAAGTAGTTCAGAAAGAATGAATTTTGAATCTTTTAAAAAGTAACGTTACAGAAATGTAATTGAAAGTAGATTGGTAAACAGATAACTGATGACTGCATATTGAATCCAACAAAAAAATCGAAATTAGCTATCAGTTCAAGGTACACATTCTGGGTCTCAAAAGATTGAAGCTAGTAATGAGGAAGGTGTAAGGGGTAAAAGTTGTAGAGACACAAAAGCCTGTCTTTAGTAAACATGTTCCAATGGCTGTGGGTTGCAGTAGTTATACAGAGATGAAAATTTGTTGGTTTTCCTGGTGTGGAAAGCTGCATTAAACAGTCATCGAACTGAAGACTGCAACAGCACATGTATTAAAATCTCGAAACTATTCATTGGATTGCCTAATTGTTAGTCTAATATTAATCATACATTGAGCACGTTCATATGCGGAACAGTCCTTCTTTGTGTGGTATGAGCGAGCCTTGGCTTGCTGTTCTAATTATATACCTGAGCACCTGAGACACCAACGACTCTGCGACGACGTCTTTAGGAATAGTGAAGGCTAAACGCCAGCAGGTGCGTGAGGCACGTGCCGTTTGCATGGCTGAGCACTGGCGCAACACGTGGCCTCCTGCTATTTTCTTCCTGCAGAGTCGCTCCTCAGCGAAACGAGGTGCACGAATTTCTTGTTCCAAGAGCACTGTTCCAGCAGCTCTGACGTTCTGTTTCGGCTCAAAATTAATGGGCATGAAATTTATTACTCTGACCTCCTATTAACTACTTTGTGACCCTCTTCGACAGTACTTGTTCCTTTATGCTTTGATGTTGTCGTTCAAGCTGTATTAAGTTCTGTTTTACCATAGATACAAATACCTGTCCGACCAACAAGATTTATCTCTTCCACTGGATTATCAACTGCTCTCTGACGCTCTCCATTCCACTCATTCGGTAGAAAGAAAGCCCTCACAGGATCTCTCGATCTCTGTGTGTCTGTTCGACCGAGTATTGAGGTCCCTGATATGCGGGTGTTACTTGTTAATGCGATGTACGTTCCTTTTAACAGAAATATCACACAACTTTAGTAACGCACGTTACATTTACGAGGTATGTCCACAAAATACGTTCCAGTTGTTATATAAAACAAATATATTTCGTAGTAATGGAAGAGGAAATAGGTGAAGATGAAATAGGTGATACTATACTGAGAGAAGAATTTGAGAGAGCCCTGAAAGACCTAAGTCGAAACAAGGCCCCTGGAATAGATGACATTCCCTCAGAACTACTAAAGTCTCTGCGAGAACCAACCATGGCAAAACTATTTCACCTGGTGTGTAAGATACACGAGACATGTGGCATACCCTCGGACTTTCAGAAAAATGTAATAATCTCCATTCCAAAGAAAGCAGGTGCAGACAGTTGTCAAAAATTACAGAACCATCAGTTTAATATGTCATGGTTGCAAAATTTGAACACGAATTGTTTACAGAAGGATAGAAAAGATAGAAGCTGACCTCGGGGAAGTTTGGATTCAGCAGAAATGTATGAAAACAAGAGGCAATACTCACTTTACGGCTTATCTTAGAAGACAGATTAAGGAAAGGCAAACCTACATTTCTAGCTTTTGTAGATTTGGAGAAAGCTTTTGACAATGTTGATTGTAATACACTCTTACAAATTCGTTGGGGGTGAAGTGTGTCTCCGTCCCTCTGATTGCCGTTTTGCTTCAGAGGTGTCGTACGATTCCCAAGTTTCATCCCCCGTGACTGTCCGAGAAAGAAAATATTCTCCTTCTTGTAGCATGTCAAAAACTGAAATGTACTGACCATCCGTTGTTTTTTGTGCTGTTCAATACGAAGTTTGTGAACCCAACGTTTTTGAAATTTCACTTTTTCAGTAACAATTTCTTGAATTAGTGATCGTGAGATTTGCGGAACTTCATAGCAAGGGCACTAAGTGTAAACTTAGGGTTGTGTTTATGTTGCGCGTCCTGTTGCTGTCTGGCGGGTGCGTTGCAACTGAGTTGCATTCGGCCTCCTGTCTCGACTGGGTGTTAACACTGTTAACCAGAGATAACGGTCGTCTCTTGCTGATGTTAACCGCGGACGACCTTGGTCTTCTTTTAACGGTTCCTGTTGTCTGAAATCTTCCTGTGGCTCTCCATGCCATAGCTTCCTGTAAGTCACGTTGCAGCTGTATTACGCTACCTATCTGAACCCAACTGCTTGTGTATTTCGTTTGGTTGAGTAAACACTAGTCAACACCAACATCCTCTGCATCAATTTTCTTTTATTACCACTAGGGTAAGATGGTGCAAATTCGATATAGGTACAATTCCGATCAACATAATTTTTCGCGAAATTTGTCAGTCTCGTAGTGTGGCGTTGTAGTGTAGCAGATTTCTATAGCTCCTCTTGTCTTTACCGAGAATACATTACTTTGTGCTACGGAGATATAAATTTTTTTCCTGTTAAGAGGTAAGTGAACCTACTTAGTCCAACGTGCCCTTATAAATGTTCCAGTTAAGGGTGACTGAATTCGCTGCCAAAAATGCAGTGTTTGCTACCACGAAGTACGTGTTGGTGCCAGACGGGAAGATGCCCGTATTCAAAATTGTAGGAGGAAGTGATCACAATTGTACCTAGTGTGGTAAATTGTCGGTCGATTTTTCTCAATTCTGTAACCATTTTTTGTGCTTATACCAACATTTGTAATTGTCTAATATTTGTGTTACAAATTCATTAAACTTCCAAGAACAAGTATCATAGTTAAAATTACTGCTTTTCTCAGAATATTCCTAGTTACAATAACATTTGTCCGAAATGATCGAAATTGTACCACTTTGCCGGCCGCGGTGGCCGAGGGGACTGAGGCGCTCCAGTCACGGTCTGCGCGGCCACTACGGTCGGGGGTTCGAATCCCCCCTCGGGCATGGGTATTTGTGCCGTCCTTAGGATTAACTAGTTCCTAAGTAGTTTGTAAGTTTAGGGACTGATGACCCCGTAGTTACGTCCCATAAACTATACAAACATTTGAACATTTTGTACCACTTTACCCTATCTCGGTTGCTGTAATATCGTTGTCTCCACTCCGTGGAACCAATAGGAAGACGTCGAACAATTTTAGTTCATTCCACCGATGACAACATAATCTATATATCTCAACTGATCCGCTAATTATTTTGACTAGTATAATTTGGTGTCGAGAAACATTTAAATATCACATACAGTTTTGTTATGAGAGTACAATGCTAGTCTGTCGTTCACATTGCCTGGTAACTGGAATCACTAATGCAACTAAAGAACAATACCTGGTAGTAGAGATCGGTACCAGGAGCGCTTCTCTAAAAGCGCAGACAGTGTGTTTGGCTGTAACAGGGCGTGGGAGCGAGTCGTGTCCGGCAGCTGCGCGGCGCGGCCCACGCCCCCTACCGGATCCTGGGATCGACTCCCGCGCCCCCCACGCCTTTCGCAATGATGCACTCCCAGGTCACGGCCCGCCTCCGCCTTCCAGTCCCAGGTCTGCGGCGCTGGCGTCATCGCATTGTTCCCGAGACAGGGAACTAAAGGACGAAAAAGGTGTCACGTAAATACCAACAAGATTGGCGAAAGAGTTGATATTCTTAGTACTTGAGACACGTATGATGCCCTTATTGCTGTTTATACATGTCAGAAGCAATGACAGGTATAAGGGTTGAGGAATATGACTGAAATATGGGTTCTACATCTGCATCTTCAAGAGCATGTCTTCTGGTCCGGACTGTATATCCATTAGATATCTATTTGATTATGCTGAACCGATAGCTCCTTACTTAACAACCATATACAACCGCTCGCTCAAAGAAGGATCTGTACCAAAAGACTGGAATGTTGCACAGGTCACACCAATATTCACGAAAGGCAGTAGGAGTAACCCACGAAATTACAGGCTTATTTCATTCACGTCAATTTGCTGCAGGGTTTTGGAACATATCCTGTATTAAAATATTATGAATTATCTTGAACAGAATGATCTATTGACCAAAGTTAAAAAAAATGTTCAAATGTTTGTAAATCTATCGGACCAAACTGCTTGGTCATCAGTCCGTAGCTTACAAACTACTTAAACCTAGGTAAACTAACCTACGGACAACACACACACCCATGCCCCAGGGAGGACTCGAACCTCCACGGCGAGCAACCGCGCGCTCCGCAGCGAGACGCTTTAGACCGCTCGGCTACTCCACCGCGGCCAAAGTTCAACAAGGATTTAGAAAATATTTAAAAATGTTCAAATGTTTTAGAGCGTATTGGACTTAACTACAGGGTCATCAGTCCCTAAACTTACAAACTACTTAGAACTAGCTAATACTAAGGACAGCACAAATGTCCGAGGGGGAATTCGAACCCCTGACCGTAGTGGCCGTGCACACCGCTTGGCCAACGCGGCCGGCTAGAGAATATAGTTCATGCGAAACACAACTAGCTCTTTACTTATACGATGTGATGAGGACTATCGACAAGAGTTCTCAAATTGATTCCGTATTTCTTGATTTCCAGAAGGCTTTTGACATCGTACCTCACAAACGGCTTTTAATCAAATTGCGTGGTTATGGTATATCGCCCCAAATTAGCGACTGAATAGGGGATTTCTTGTCAGAGAGGACACAGTTTGTAGTAATCGATGGTAAGGCATCGACTAAAACAGAGGTGATATCGGGCGTTCCACAGGGTAGTGTTATCGGTCCTCTGCTGTTCCTTATTTACATAAACGATTTGGGAGAAAATCTAACCAGCTCTCTTAGGTTGTTTGCAGATGACGCCGTCATTTACCGTCTAGTAAAATCATCTGAAGAGCAAAACAACTGCAGAACGATCTAAATAAGGTATCAGTATTGTTTAAAAATTGGCAATTGACTCTAAATAATGAGAAGTGTGAAGCCGTCCACATGAGTACGAAAAGAAATCCGTTAATCTTTGTTTACAAGATAAATCAATCAAAAGGGAAGCCCTAAACGATGTCATTCAAATGCTACAATTTTTTTATATATAACTTTTAAAATAGGTTAATATCACCGTTTTAATCACTGCAATCAGAGGACTCAGATGTACAATTGTTTGCACAGTCAGTTTAAAACTATAAAATTCGTAATTAATAATTTACTAGATGACCCGTGCGAATACTTCGCACCGTTAGTAGGATGACAAAAAAAGTTGCGAAAAATGGAAGTAAAGTTGAATGTTCATGCATAGCTTTCTTCATAATGAATCAATAGAAGTGTTTAAAAGCGCAAATGAAAGAACTTGATCCGCTGAGTATTGTAAGCTCAAAAAGAACTGCGTACTTTAATTAGAACCGAAGATATCTTAAAACAAACCGATTGAAACATTCAGTGCAACGGCAGAAGGATACTACGTTTCAATAAAAATAAAGAATGGGGAGACTTAATTCTTATATGTGATGACAAATCTGCGAATGAATACCTTTCGTTTAAAGCAAAAATGAAGGAAATCGGTCGGATAGAACCGACTGACCAAATTACTTTAGTTTACAGCACGAACACACCATAAGAAATATACAGAAGGAAATCGCGTTTGTATATAGGAACAGGAAGGCGAGTTATATAAATTCCGATACTAGATGACAAATTTGTGGATGAATACCTTTCATTTAAAACAAAAGTGGAAATCTGCCGGGTAGTTTGGTTTGGCCGACTGACTTTAGTTTTCGTAGATTCTTTTAATATATAAGATTTTAGAGGAATTGTTAATTTTATTTAAAATGTTATATCGGTACAGCTTTCCAGTTTATTTACCTCATTTGCTCCCTGAACATTTATTTAGGCTCAACTTTTACCTTATCAATTATATTACTGCAGCACTGTCGAAAACGATATTTCTACGTTAACGTTAAAATTCTTCTTCGGATCCGGAACGTTGGCAGGATTTTATTATCATGACGCGGAAAATAGCTCAGAAGAATTTTAATGTTAACAATAATGACGGCGAAAGCCTACGTTCAGACATTTCTACGTGTTTCAGACTAGATGATTAGCAACTCTTCCAATATTGTAACATGTTTGACAAAAATAATCACTTAAAATGTGAAGTAGGCCTTATAAGACATAAATCGATTAATTAAATAAACAAAAATAATCCGGTAGAGCAGATACAAAATATTGCCTTTCATACAGTCTAAAAGGAAAATAAGTTTAAAAAGAAAAAAGAAAAAAAAAGGTGGTTACATTATGACAATATAGTGAAGACACAGCGATACTGCACTGTACTGTATGTTCAGTACAGTATTTCGCGATATTCATTATATCCGCCTTGATTTTTCTTTGATCTGTTGATGACCGAAGCCGAAAATTCCCACAATGGAGATTAATTAATATGTGCATTCTACACGTACTAAGATTGATTGCTGACCTCTTAAAGAGTTGTTATCCTATGTTCCTGTGCAATGTTGCAGTATATGGTTACAACTTCCTAAATCACCTATTCACACATCTGGCTCGTGAACACCCGTGTCAGATGTTCCCTGTGAGGTGGAGAGGAAAAAGTGGTCCTGTACTGCAGCCAGCTTGCTCGCTTAATGTTCCCACTTTATGTTTTGTTTTCCAGTTACGCGAACTACAGTGGTCAGAATTTATTGAACGGGTACGACAGAATTTCGTGTAACAAGACTGCAAGTGGCAGCATTTTTAGTGGTTTCGGTAAGGTTCTTTATCACAAACTGATATAAAGGAAGGTCAGGGTTTAACGCCCCGTTGACCATTAGGGACGCATCATATTGATATGTTGGTTATTCAGGCTGATATTGACACCATTTTCGACTTTTTATAGGGTTTATGAAGAACTAAAGTATCTTGGTGCATATACTAAATATCACTGTAAACAGATGACTACTTTACCTCAGCCATCTCGGAGTGAGTCAATCAAGGCTGCAACGCTCGACACAAGAACTTCCGTTGAATCATATTATATTCTTTGTTTCTCCTCAGCATTAACTTGAATAATAGTTATATTGCTATAAATTTATTTTATGAGATTTGGTGACAAGTATTTAATTTATGATTCTTTATGTCTTACGAAACCTTTCGTTATATCGAAGAAGATTGTCGACATCTTTAAACGTGTCTTCTCACTCTCGTATCTCAGTTACCTAGTACGACGACAAGTGGTGTAGAATGATACAATTGCTGATTATGTGTTTTATCAATATTTTTGAAGTGCTAAGCAGTATCAAAGATTATCTTTCCTATCGTAATTTAATCAGTTTTGTCCCATAATGGAAATACCATATATTTATGTAATATATGGGGATTTATGCAGTAAAATTTTCGGCTGTGTTAATTTTTTCAGCATGACACCAAAAAATTTTATTTATTTTGATTATCAGCGAAAATCAGTGCTTTTCTTACTGTGCTTCACTGATCGTAATTTTTGAGAGGTTGTGATTATGTATACGCTATTCTGATAGGTGGCGACATACAGCAATGAAGCGTACAATAACCTCGGTGCTGATAAAACACTTGTGCAGGTGTATTGGAGCTCACGTGTGTCACGAGATGACACAGTTCTGAGCAGACTGCACCTGAACAAACGATAACTGAACATTCCATCACGAGGCGATCACGCTCCGTTCGTTGCTCGAAGGAAACAGGCCAATGAGCAATTTTATCCTCTTCGTCGGTAGAAGTTCAATGTATACATATTTTAAAAATCAAAAATGCAGGCGCACCACATCAGTCTGATCAAGTTCTGTAAAGACTCTGACAATGGAATATATTATTGCAATTTGTATAGGATAGGTAACCGTCTTATACAACTATAAATTAGTCTAATTTAGACCAAATCTGTCTAAATTAGACTAAGTTAAAGTTGAATAAGACGGTTACCTATCCTATAGAAATTGTATAACTGCAACTGCGGAGAAAGGAGGCCAAAAACACAACGAAGAATTATGTACATTATTGCCTCTATTCGTACACGTAAATTAGACGTCTTCGACGAGTAGTGACTTGCGATGAAATTTTCAGTAGTACATTTTACGAAATTATTGACGCAGAACTCCTCTGTTCTTTTGATTCGCGTTTATTTGATTTTGGTACATCCCAAATTACCCGTCCTTTCGTCCTTTTTTGAAGTATTGCTGCCCAGTGTGTGATCCTTATCAGGTGAGTTTGACGGAGGACATCGAAAGAGTCAAAAGAAGGGCAACTCGTGTTGTATTGTCTCGATACAGGGGAGACAGCGTTACGGAAATTATGCAGGATCTGGGATGTCAATCATTACAACAACGGCGCTTATCGCTGTGGCGTGGCCTATTCGCAAAACTCCAATTGCCAACATTCTCCTCCGAATGCGAAAATATATTGTTGACTCCCACTTACATAGGTAGAAAACATCATCAGAATAAAATACGAGAAATCAGAGCTCGAAAGGAAAGATTCAGGTGTTCTTTCTTCCGCGCACTATTCGAAAATGGGATGGGAGATAAATAGTATATAGGTGGTTCGATGAACCCTCTGCCAAGCACTTAAATGTGATTTGCAGAGTATTCCATGTAGATATAGATGTGCAGATGTAGTGGTACAGATGTTTGTACTATTTTTTAAATAATACTTATCGATAAATATAGACATTTCGAAAACAAAGGTTCATTTCCATCTGTAGCATTTTTATATGAATGTCATTACCATTTAATTTTTCTTTTTTACTATCATAATGCATTAAGATTTCCATAATACCGGCCGCGGTGGCCGAGGAGACTGAGGCGCTCCAGTCACGGTCTGCACGGCCACTACGGTCGGGGGCTCGAATCCCCCCTCGGGCATGGATATTTGTGCCGTCCTAGTTTGTAAGTAGTTTGTAAGTTTAGGGACTGATGACCCCGTAGTTAAGTCCCATAAACAATACAAACATTTGAACATTTTTTCCATAATGTTATGAAATAATGATATTACATGTTAAGTGGGTGCTAGAAACCAACCTACTGGCAAAGATACCATAGCTGTAACGGCAGTAATAAGCAAATATCTAAGAAGTAATTGGTGAAGGTACGGTATTTCTTTTTCACCATCTATTACGGTGTCTTCCGTTTTGTCTTTAAAACAAGCATGGCCATACTTGATAACTTATTTGTAGTTTTTAGGCATTTCCTAAGGTCTAATCTGGTAAATAATCAATCGACTTAAGCAGTATTATATCCTAGTCTGCCAGTTTCTTTCCCTTGGGCACGAAGTACCTTATTTTTCAATTTCTCGGCTCATTTATTTAATATAAGTTCTGTTTTTTAGTGTATACTGTTCGTCAATGTGTCTGTTAGAGAATTACATGCAAATTCATTTTCTTAGAGTATCACAGGGCATAGTTCAAACTTAGTACTTACCCATTTTATTACTTTCTGGTTCTAAATATGTACTATATACCCTCTTAAGGATCTTTTGGAGAAGTATACACCAAAAGATGTCCCTTATCCCTAGTTTGTGAAACTGCACGAATGATACATTTGACTTGACAGTGTCAAATATGATAGTTCAAATTTGTGCTTATAAATTCCTGCAATGTGGAGAAGTCATTTCCTGCCCTCGAAAATGTATTTAATCAAGAACGCAGGAAACTGACATAAACAAAATGAGAAATTATCTTAGTTTTTAACTGGGTGAGATGGAGTAATGAATTAATTATTTTAATTTATTTTTCACTTGATTGTGCTTGTAATGCTGTCTTTGAAAGCATACATGTTTTGGAATATTATAGTGCATGAAATTCTCGTCCTAAATTTTTGTAAATCTTAGTATATTAATGAACAAAGATACTGCAGTTAACTAAATTATTAAGAATCAGTTTATGGTGTTTTCCTTTTGAAAAATCACGGCAACTTTATTGATAAAGTCATTGGCCTATGTGCATTCTGTAACACCTGATAAAACCCACCATCCATGTATGTGTGTGTGGCGGCCTGAATGCAGTCCCATGCTTCTGAACCGTCGGACTGAATAAACAAGGGAGATAATTATAAGGTCATTGTTTCTTTAAGTACACTCCATAATACGTCAATTCATTTCTGGTCGCACTTGTCAACAATTTGAGATAGCGCTGCATTAAAAGAGCATTTGCAATCAACTGACAACGTATCACACTGCAGTGCTATTACTAGCGAAATAACAGCTGATGCAACTTGGCCTAACGTGTCATCAGCCTTTGATTAAACAAGTGTGCAGGTGGGAGGCTTCATCGAAGAAAGGATTATCGTGAAGAGCCAGCTTACGTAGCTCGTTCAGTGCACTCTATGATGCTTCACTATTTATGAATCGTATTGACGGCAAATCGACTCCGCCTTTTACTGTGATATTCTGGAGGAATGAAACAAAATGCATTTGAATTTTTATTATCAAGTCGACAGAAGAAATTTGTCGCTTTCTTCATATCAAAGGGATACATGCGAGTTGCTTGGCAAGTTTCTTGACTGCTGTGCACTTTGCGGGGCAGACAGTCGTGTCATAATTACTGTTTTGCCTAGTCGTTGATATTTTATCACAATACTGACGTCATTGGGAGACTCTATCTTTCTGATTAAACACTCTTTGCGCTTAAACTATGTGACTCCCCTCGTTTTTAACACAGAAACTGGTTTCGATAGTACCATTCTGGATAGAGTCTTCGGGGCAAATATATTTCTTAAAACGTACAACAACACAGCAGCACTACAAAAGTTTGCTTAATATATACTGTGTGACCAAACGAACGCCCGCTACAGACATGTGGATAATGTAGAATTTAATGTGAAGACATGTGATGCATATAGTATACGTCAAAATAATTTTCTGTCACACAAAATCATCAGGGGAATGCGTAACTTCACACTATCAATGTGTGCAGGAAAAACCTATTCGTTAGAGTTACATGTGTGTAGAATAATTGTTCTTATCGTTATTATGAATCGCCAAAGTTGTGGAAGATGCGTAAACATTGAATGTCGAATTAATGGCAGCAAATGGAAGAAAAATGTAAGTGTAAAAAGGAAACGCTAAACTGACGCTCTTGTCCATGAAGCAAAGTTTCTGCGCTCCAATTAAGATACATGTAGGCTTACTGTTGCCTGACAATGTTATGTCTGTTATTTTGTACGGATATTTGTATTTGTGTGACTCTTAAACGCACCAAAATCTTGAAATGGAGATTTAAACAGCGAAAAGAGTGAGAATTGCTAACCGGGGTGATCAAAAAGTCAGCATAAATTTCAAAACTTCACGGACTTTCAAAAGTCACGGAATAGTGTAGATAAAGAGGTAAAAATCGACACACATGTACGGGGTTTTATAAAAAAAAAAAAAAAAAAAAAAAAAAAAAAAAGGAGGGGGAGAGAGAGAGAGAGAGAGAAGTTCAAAAAATGTCCGACAGATGGCACTTCATCTGATCAGAAAAGCAATAATTAGCATAACAAATTAAGACAAAGCAAAGCTGATGTTCTTTACAGGAAATGCTCAATATGTTCACCGTCATTCCTCAACAGTAGCTGTAGTCGAGGAATAATGTTGTGAACAGCACTGTGAAGCATGTCCGGAGTTATGGTGAGGCACTATCAGTTCCCATCGGAAGATTCACTCGAATGCCAGCCTTGTTTAAACAACTGTATTACAGCACCGGTGCCGGCCGCGGTGGCCGAGGGGACTAAGGCGCTTCAGTCACGGTCTGCACGGCCACTACGGTCGGGGGTTCGAATCCCCCCTCGGGCATGGATATTTGTGCCGTCCTAGTTCGTAAGTAGTTGATAAGTAGTTTGTAAGTTTAGGGACTGATGACCCAGTAGTTAAGTCACATAGACTTTACAAACATTTGAACATTTTACAGCACCGGTGCATACACTGTTACCGAAAGATTCAACACCAGATTAATCGAGGGTAAAACCTGTGACCTAGAAGGATTTTAGAAGTGACAGCTTTGTCATCTGCTGCGACTCTCATTAATGTTTTTCGTCCGGATATTTTTTTTTATTTTTTCTTCTAATAAAACCCCATGTCATTCCAAGCATGTGTGTTAATTTTTACCTCTCTATCTACATGACTCCGTGATTTATTACGCTTTCAAATTTATACTGATTTTTTGATCACCCGGTACACTGACACTGGACTTGCATACGGGAGGACTCTGCTTCAAAAAGATCTTCGGCCATCCAGGTTTAGGATGTCCCTGAAGTTCCCTAAAGTACTCCAGAAAACTGTGCGAGGATGGTTCAATGTCAGTACAAATACATCAATACTAACTATTATTATCTTCGAAATGTTTTTTTCCGTCTTCATTACTACGTCTTTGCAGGCTTTTCGGAATACTCTTACATAGTTTGTGACATGGTCTGGTATCACTGTCCAAATCATGAAATGTGTATATAGTCTTTTATCCAGCAATAGTCCGAGGCTTTTGAGAATAAACAAAATTCTTGATGTCACATAGAGAATATCCATAGACACGATGTACGGTGAACGCGAGGTATGACAATATCTGCCATTCGACCAATCACTTTTCATTATCAAGTTTCGTTTAAATAAACGCGGACGACAGTGGCATAATGTAGTGTAAGACCGTCTTGTTGAAAGACGTTTTTAACACACACCTTAAGTTCTGATTCCATGTAATTTTTAAGCCAATTCAAAAAGTTCTCTCCTGTCATTGATCCTTAAAAATTTATTTCGACACACGTCCAAATACGCCAAATGATAATATTGACCCCCGAGCTCTCACACCTTGTGGAGTTAGTTGTTCTAACAATAGATTTTGATTATTTGTATACCAATAAGTGCAGCTGTGATGGTTAACTTGTCCAAAAATGTTCAAATGCTCAAATGTTTGTAAAGGTTATGGGACTTAACTGCGGGGTCATCAGTCCCTAAACTTACAAACTACTTATAAACTACCTTATCGTAAAGATAACACAAACATTCATGCCCGAAGGAGGATTCGAATCTCCGACGGGGAATGGCCTCGCGCATTGGAGCATACCGCATCAATGGTTAACTTGTTCGCTTAACTTAAAATTGGCTTCTTCGGTCTATACAGTTCACAAAAATTCAAATGTTCAAATGTTTGTAGAGCTTATGGGACTTAACTACTGGGTCATCAGTCCCTAAACTTACAAACTACTTATGAACTAGCTTATACTAAGGACGGCACAAATATCCATGCCCGAGGGGGGATTCGAACACCCGACCGTAGTGGCCGTGCACATCAGTTTAGTTTACAAATCTAGGACAGCGATCAAGATCATATTCAAGTAAACCATGTCGTAGACGAGTAATGTAAACTTTAAACCGCTATTTGTGTAACATTCAAATGTTCAAATGTTTGTCAATCTATTGAACCAAATTGCTATGGTCATCAGTCCCTGCCGGCCGCGGTGGCCGAGGAGACTGAGGCGCTCCAGTCACGGTCTGCACGGCCACTACGGTCGGGGGTTCGAATTCCCCCTCGGGCATGGATATTTGTGCCGTCCTTAGTATAAGGTAGTTGATAAGTAGTTTGTAAGTTCGGGGACTGATGACCCCGTAGTTACGTCCCATAAGCTTAACAAACATTTGAACTTTTTTTTTCATCAGTCCCTACACTTACAAATTACTTAAACTAACTTACACTAAGGACTACGCACATACCATGCCCGAGGGAGAATTCGAACCTCCGACGGGAACGACTGCACAGTGCATTGCATGATGCCTTAGACCATGCGGTCATTCCGCGCGTCCTCTGTAACATTTTTTGTACTGTTCTTCTTGATAAATCCAGTTGGTGTCGTCTTATTGATTTTAGCCGACTTTGGGTCACAGCGAAACATTCTCACAATTAATCAATGACCAGAGACATTCAGTATCGATATCTAGTAAAGTTATAAAACTGAAGGAGAGATATTGAATTACAATTTATGCCGCGACCGCGAATCGAACCCGGGATATTTATATATTTGGTATATACATATTACCTTTGCCTGAGATATAAGACAGAATCTTTCCCATTAACGTTGTTTGCTGGGGTGCTGTTCCGCTATTGGAGACCCTTGGCAACTTTGATAGGTATTTATTTATATGGTAACAAGAGGCTGAACTGGTGTACTGGAGGAAGATGTGTCTTGAGACTGTCCATTAAGTCGAGATGGTCTAGTGGTGGCGGGCGCAGTGGCTCAGCGGCTCGGTCAGGAGCCTTAACGTCCTCTGGAATGAAAAAATCTGAGCCAAATACTAAACGAACAACCCCGAACGAATATGAACAAACGACCGTAAAACATCGATCTACTTGAAGAACCTAAAGGAAAAGAAATTAGAAAGAATTTATGGGACCCGTCTAGTAAGTAGCAGGTCCCGGGTTCGAATCAGGGCCGTGGCATGAATTTTAATTGAATGCCTCTCCTTCAGTTTAATATTCCCGCAATTAATTCGTCCCAGTTTTAACTTCCTTAGGCAGTCAGATCTTGATGCATCCATAACAGATCCATGTTCTTCAAATCTATTTCGGAAGTCGTAGGTCCTTTTTTTCCTAGATGGTGGTTTTAATATCTTCCCAGTTGATTATCTAATGCAGTAGCACCAATTTTTATAAAGAGTTCTTAGCGTGAAATCCTTTCTTATTTCGTTAACATCGAGTCAATTCGGAAAACACGCTTTCAACAATTCACTAGTTTGATTATTGCGATTCCTTTTTGCATTGCATGCCATCTTAAAAGGCATAATAATCGCCATTTCGTAAAAACAACATAAGGTGTTACTGTACTATATCTTGCTGTTAGTTTTATTTCCTTTCAACCAACTTTCCCACGTTGCAAAATTATTAATAAATTTAGCTGAGTAAAAGGCAGGTGAAAAGTCCTATTTTATTGCCGCGGTGGAGTGGCCGAGCGTTCTAAGGCGTCTTGCTGCGGAGCACGCGATTATTCCCAGTCGGAGGTTCAAGTCCTCCCTCGGGAATTGGTGTTTGTGTTGTCCTTAGCATAAGTTACGTTAAGTTAATTGGAGTAGTTTGCTAGCCTAGGGACTGATGACCAACGTGGTTAAGTCCATTAGATTTACAAACATATGAACATTTTTCTATTTTATTAACAGGGACGCTGTGCCAAGATTTCCAGAGTCGCTGAAATTCGTTGAAATTCCCAGGATCCTAGAGAAGAGGCACACAGCCAGACGTGAGTTGGCAGGAAGGCGCGGAAGACGACTGCACTCAGGCTACCACGCCAGGGAGCGCAGGCCGCTACCCGGAAAAGTGCCGTGGGGGGGGGGGGGGGCACAGCGCAGGTTGGTCGGAAAGTGCAGACGTGTGACTGACCCATGTGAGTGCAGTAATACTTCAAGATAATAAAACGTTACAGCAATCACATACTAATAGCATTTTCGCAAGCTACCAAATAAATTAGATACCTAGTGAAAGCCGGCCGCGGTGGCCGAGGGGACTGCGGGCGTCAGTCACGGTCTGCACGGCCACTACGGTCGGGGGTTCGAATCCCCCCTCGGCCATGGATATTTGTCGCGTACTTAGTATAAGCTAGTTCATAAGTAGTTTGTAAGTTTAGGGACTGATGACCCCATAGTTAAGTCCCTTAAGCTCTACAAACATTTGAACATTTTTTGAATGTGTATTGTATACTAAAATTATATATGTACATATTGCGGAGACGGAAAGTGCGATTGATGTGCGGTTTTCGTAGATTGAATTGGTAGTATGGGGCTCGTATTTTTAGCGAACAAACAGATTGTAATATTACTTAGAAAGTGTATTTTTTATACAAATGGAACAATGGTTGTTTCTATCACGCACTGGAATTTTTGACACCGGCTGTGTACAAAGAATTTTGAATGACATTTTTATCACGTTTAGTTTGGCAGCTATAACCATTCAAAGTATTGGGGGCGGAGGCTACGACAGCGTAGCTGACTGACTGGTGGTCATGAGACAGTGGGCCGTGCCCCAGGGGCTAGCCAATCAATATCAATTTATAATGTGCAATGTTTATTTTGTCGTCAGATGACAATCATTTAGAGCATAACTATTCATCTGTATACACATTATTATATTTTTTAAAGCACTTACCAGGTGAATGGCAATCTCTGTGTAGAATGTTAGATTCTATATTGGCTCCCAAATTGTGTTTTGTATATATAAATGTATAGTGTGCATTGTATACTCGTATTCAGTTTATCACCATGTAAAGCATAACGTTAGAGTCCATTTTTGGTGCATTATGTCTTTAGTGTTTTTGCTTCTATTAGAAGTAAATGAAGATGGTGGCTGTGATTTATTACACATAAGTGAGGTTAAGACAATGTAAGGGACCTGTGACCACTGGAAGTATGATATTTCAATTGTTTTCATTTACGTTCATTTGAATAATTGTACAAAGTCACATTCTGATGTGAGTGTTTTGTATTTTCTGTTGAAGACAGTGCAATAGGTCAACGTAATCTACATGCACACAGCTTAATGTTATTTCACCTGATGATCGGGGTTTAAACCCTTGAAACGCGTTGAGGGTAACAGTAATACATTGTATTTTCAATCAGTTTCAAATATAGCGAAGCTTGCTAGTGTCACTTTTGGCAACTCAGTTTCTACCAATCGTCTACAGAGCACTTGAAAACATACGTGAACAGAACTCCTGGCGAAAACCCCAAAAGAAACGTACGATACGGAATGCTTGTTTTCTTCAGTCAGCCTGGGGAGGGCCCCTCTTGATTTGAAGATCTATATCGTGGTATTCAATGGTTTAGATAATTACCCTTACTGTGCGCATAATTGTGAATGAGTATCTCACCGTCCTCGACAGAAAACTGCTTACTGCCACTGACATATCGCTAATAAACACAGCCATATACCAAAACGATAATATGCCCACACCACAGCCAAAAAGGGTCGAAATCAAAGGGACCAAACTGCTGAGTTTATCGATCCCTCCACTTACAAACTACTTAACCTAACTTAAACTAATTTTTGCTAAGGACACCACACACACGCATGTCCGAGGGAGGACTCGAAGTGCCGACTGGAGGGGTCGGGCAATCCGTGACATAGCCCTCCAGACCGCACGCCCTCCCCCACCCTCACAAAAAAAAAAAAAAAAAAAAAAAAAACGACTCCAACATCGTTGAAACAATTGGCGGATGTTTTAGTAAAACAACAGACAACATTCCGTTGGAAACCATACAGTCACTTTCAGAATATGTTTCTGGAAGAATGGAAGCAACTGCTTATTAATAAATCAATATCGTGTCTATGCTAAATAGTAATATTATTTTGTCCACCTCCGTAGTGTAGGTGACGCGGAATAGGACAACTAGCCCGCATTCGCCAGGAAGACAGAAAAAAGTCTTTTAGGCCTAGATCACCTTCAGAAAGTAATCCATCTTCCCTCGTTTCACCCTACTTTATGGTAATTCAAACTAATCACTGTTTAATGTTATGTGACTTCCTTTTAGCCCAGTATTGTATCATTCTTTCTGTCCTTGACGTCCTTTTTTTCTTCTGAGGTCGGGATTCGTTTGGTTTGGTCTTGGTTTGTAGCCTCTGTTTTCTGTCTTTTGTTAAATTCTTTGCAGTTTTACCCATGAACATACTTTCTCCGAACATACTGTGTGTGATCATATCTGTTTCCTATTTCGGTATTAGCGCCATCTTATGTATCTGTGAAAATATGACATTATCAAAATACATCGAATTTTTTGATTACCGTAATTGTATCTTCTGTTACTAAATATATATAAGTCAGATGGTCGTGACATCCACTACATCATTTATTTTCCTGCTGTCAGTTTCTTTATTGCTTCGTAAATTTTAATAAAGCAGTAGTTCTTTTAAAATATTTTATGATTTTCTAATTGATGTTGACAGCTTTTTGACAGATAACCAGCGATGTAATATGGTTTGCTGTTTGTTTATTATTAAGATAATCTTTCATATTCGAGTACTTGGATGAATGTATGATCTTTGCATATGTCGGAAAATATAGTGATCTTAGTTAGCCGAATCATTATTGACATGTGTGATCTTTGTATCGTAAATTTTAGTTATGTTTGCTACTGAAATTTTATTCGTGTGTAATCTACTGCATTCTATTTTTTATCCATTTTCTTGGTGGACGATATCATCACGACTCATATGTATTTTTTGTGTTCTAAGTCAGAGGGTTTCAGAGGGTTGGTGTAGTGAGTGTAAATATATCTCGATTTCTTCCAGAATGTTCATGAGTTGTCCTTTAGGTGTTACATGCAAAATTTCGATCACCTGTTCTATATTATCAGCTATATGCTTCTCTGTTTGTAAATAGTTGGTAAATAGTAAATAGTAGACGTGTTAGTTGCGATTTGCCTGGTATGCTCCCGGTATCTAATATTGAATTAAAAAAAAAAAAAAAAAAAATGTTCAAATGTTTGTAAATCTATCGGGCCAAAATGCATGGTCATCAGTCCGTAGCTTACAAACTATTAAAACTAAGGTAAACTAACCTACTAACAACACACACATGCTCCAGGGAGGACTCGAACCTCCGACGGTGAGCAACCGCGCGCACCGCAGCGAGGCGCCTTAGACCGCTCGGCTACTCCACCGCGGCTTGAAATTTAAATTTAAATAAAACTTACTACAGTTGTTACATGTAACTTTGTATATTCCTGGGTTCGAGAAAAGTGGGAAATAAGTTTTACCTGATTTTAATTGTGGAAAGGATATTTTTTCCACAGATACCTGAAGATGGCGCAAAAGCTGGAATAGGTCCTATAGTGTATTAAATATACTTGTATTTAAAGCAGTAATTGGAATATTATTGCATAATTACTTTAAATGACATACATAGTGCTGCAGGCCCAAGAGAGAGCAAACCGGGTTCGTGTTCCTGTTACGAAAGAAGTAGAAATATTTTTAATCTACAACGTCTGACAAAGTTCCGTGAATACTTCTAAAACATTAACGTAGATAAACTCTGAACCACAGCTACCTTAGTGCCCTTCGAAACAGCCATCTCCCATAACTATGCACAGCTGACCCCTGCGATGCATATCCTGAAAACTAAGTACCAATTCCTTAGGGATTATTTTCAGAAGCCTTGTGAACTCTCTTTCCTTTCAAAGCGATTTTGATTCAAGGGAACAGGAAGAAGTCTACACACTTGAGATCCGGCAATTATGGTGGATGTTCAAGTTGCCCCACCACCTTTATTGCCACTGTTTTACGATATTGGCTGAGTGTGGGCGAACGTTATCGTGATTCTTGTGCGTACTGGGGTCTTGCCATCCGTATCTTGTCAAGCGTAAAAAAAAAAAAACGTTAAAATTTGCTCGTCCATTGTCCTGTTCTCAGTTCAGAACGAACTCACTAAACAAGCACTTGTCCAACATGTCTAACACGGAACACACACGATGCTCAACTGAACTACGGTGGGGGCAGTACAGGTTCTCAACACCGGCCGCTGCGCAGGTGCAGCGTTGAGATACGCCTTTGTTGCCCGATCGACCGTCCTGACCTCGGAGTTTTATGTCAGCGGTTGTTGTATTTGGATTCTTTCTGAGGATGTGGCCATAAAATCAATTCTTATTTTCCTCATTGTCTCCGCAAGCTATATGATTTTTATGGAATTTGGGGACAAATATTTCTTTTTCTTTGATCTCTAGCCTTTCAACTTTCAACCGGATCATGGTTACTGATAGACAATATTTCATTTGCGTAGAGGTTTGATTACTATGTGGGTTGGAACTTAAATAGTGGCAATACTGTTGTGGAGACACTATTCAGTGTAATCTACTATTGTCGCTGATAGCACACGTTGTTGGCTTACCTACCTTACCTCCCAGCAAATGGACTCGCCCGTTCCCCGTCATCGAGGGAAACACAGTTACTTGTGAGCGAGCGGTCAAACATAATGGTGTCACTATGTTCCTCAACGGCAGTCCGGCAGTGTACAGGATTAATGATCGTTTTTGGAGCATCGCCTGCGACCAGCTTTGCGAAAGAAGCGGCAACACTTTCTGCCCAACCCACCCATCATTTCGCATGACAATGCGCGGGCGCATACAGCGCCATATGTGGCTGCTCTGTTCGGTCGATGGGACTGGGAAGTACTGTATCATCCACCATACTACCCGGACTTAAGTCCTCCTTGTGTCTCTGACTTCGAAGATGGAGGAACTAATTGGTGGCATTCGCTTCAAAACTGTTCAAATGTTCAAATGTTTGTAGAGTCTATGGGACTTAGCTACAGGGTCATCAGTCCCTAAACTTACAAACTACTTATGAACTAGCTAATCCTAAGGACGTCACAAATATCCAAGCCCGAGGGGGGATTCGAACCTCCGACCGTAGTGGCCGTGCAGACCGTGACTGGAGCGCCTCAGTCCCCTCGGCCACTGCGGCCGGCCAAAACTGTTCCAGAGATTTGATAGGCAGTAGACCGCTTCATTCGCACCATCAAGAGAACGGGCTCTGCTAATGCTATATTACACCTTCCACATTGCTAACAGTAGCCGAGCGGTCTGGAACGCAACGTTATGGATCGCGAGGCCTACCGCGTCGGAGGTTCGAATACTCGCTCGGGCATGGATGTGCTTAGGTTAGTTTAACTTACTTTAAGTAGTTTGTAAGTCTAGGGACTTACCACCAAAGTAGTTTTGGCCCATAGAATTACAAACATTTTCAACATTGCTAAAAACGGTTTCTATACAATGTTGGTGCCTACTTTGAAGGACAGTAACCGATGTAAATATGTAACGCTTTTGTATCGGTTGTGAATAAATAGTTGCAACTATTTAAGTTCCAATCCTTGTACATTGTAATGCCTTATTTTGGCATTCCATGAGAGGATCTTCCTGTTATATATCTTTCTTCATCTGGTGAGTGGGAAGGCCATTTCAACTTTACTTCTTCTAAATTCCACCTTTTTCCAGCTGATCCATTCACCAAGATTTTTAAATACCGTACTTGGACGATCAACTTTTTTTTTTTTTTTTTTTTTTTTTTTTTTTCACTTTAAAATGTATGGCTGGTCCTTGAGCAAATTTGGAGTGTGACTTAAAGAAGGTAATTGTTGTTTCTATTTTCAGTCATCTCGGTTTAATAATAAGAATTTTATCAGTGGGTTATTCTACTCTTGCGTTTTTTCATTTATTAAGTCATGCTTTATTTATGACATTATTTATACGTGCAGTTTCTATAATTCATAATTTAAATGAGTGTCAGGATATTAGTTTTACAAATTCAATTGTTAATTTTGTACCTGTAACTTCTGTTTACTTTAATGTTTCTAGATTACCTTTGTGTGGTATACCATTTTGAGCTGGTTTTTATTCTAAAGATTTAATGTTTGTGATTGATTAAGTTCAATTAATTTTTAATATATTTTTTCTTCTGGTTTAACAGCTTCCTATTTTTTCGTTTGTTTTATTATTCAGTATCTGCCGATAATAATAATTATTCTATTTATTCTATTTATTTTGGTATAATTGCTTTATTAATTATAGCTGTTTCTGGTGGTAGATTTTTATCTCGATTAATTTATCCTGTCCCTGATTTAGTAGTTATACTTTGACATTAAAATTTTTTGTAACTTTATTTATTATTATTACTTTAGGTACATATTTTGGTTGTATTCCACGAAGATCGTGAGAACAGTGTCGTCGATGCGGAAGCAAACCCCTCTAGGATGCTGGCCAAGATGCAACTTTCCCCCGGGCCGCGCAGAGAATACAGCTGAGCTGCTGGCCAGGTCTCCCGGCAGTGCCAGTGTTGGCGCCGTGTGTCCTCGCCGCAGTGGCGGTGGGCGTTTCCCGGGCCATCCTCTCCGGCTGCCGGCTGCCAGCTGGCCCGCCGAGGCGTTTTCACTTTCGTCAGCGGGCCTCCACGCCGCGCCGCGGTCGTGACCAGCGCTTGGCGCGGACAACTGGAGCGCGCCGCCACGCGGAACCACTTCTCGGGTCGCTTCCCGCCCCCTCCCGTCCTCCACTTTCCATCTCCGCTGATGCCCCCGTCACGTGGAAGCTGGCGGCTGTCACGACGGCCGTCTGGTTTCTAACGCAGTACACTCTTCCCAGTTAACCAGGGTTTAAGTCACAGTCGCTTTTGTCGCTATGTGCTACTCGAGGTCTAAGAATGCGACAAACTTTACAAGTACACTCCTGGCCATTAAAATTGATCCACCACGAAGATGACGTGCTACAGACGCGAAATTTAACCGACGGGAAGAAGATGCTGTGATATGCAAATGATTAGTTTTTCAGAGCATTTACACAATGTTGGCGCCGGTGGCGACACCTACAACGTGATTACACGAGGAAAAATTCCAACCGATTTCTAACACAAAAAAAGCAGTTGATTGGCGTTGCCTGATGTTGTTGTGATGCCTCGTTTAAAGAGGAGAAATGCGTACCATCACGTTTCCGGATTGTAGCCTATCGTGATTGCGGTTTATCGTAACGCGACACTGCTGCTCGCGTTGGTAGCTACCCAATGACTTTTAGGAGAATATGGAATCGGTAGGTTCAGGAGGGCAATACGTAACGTCGTGTTGGATCCCAACGGCCTCGTATCACTAGCAGTCGAGATGACAGGCATCTTATCCGCATGGCTGTAAAGGATCGTGCAGCCACGTCTCGATCCCTGAGTGAACAGATGGGGATGTTTGCAAGACAACAACCATCTGCATGAACAGTTCGACTACGTTTGCAGCAGCATGGACTATTAGCTCGGAGACCATGGCTGCGGTTACCCTTAACAATGAATCACAGACAGGAGCACCTGCGATCCCATCCCTTGGAGCACAACGGCGAAATACCTAGGAGTAACCTTAGATCAAAGGCTCACCTGGAAAGATCACGTCAGTGATGTAAGACAGAGGGCCACTGGACGCTTACGCTTTATTTACCCACTGCTCAACCCGCAGTCGCCATTACCGTCGCAACACGGGATCACGCTGTACCTGTCATTGATTCGTCCAGTGCTTGAGTATGCGTCCCCAGTCTTTGGAAACGCCGCTGACGTCCACATCCAGCTGCTGCAGACCATCCAGAACCGCGCACTGAAGACTGCTCTGCATCTTCCAACGCGCTATCCAACGGACCTGCTTCACGAAGAAGCCGGCATTCTACCACTACGGGAGAGATTCCGCGTCACCGCCAGGACCTTCTACGAGAAGACGGAGCAGTCCCACAACCGGCTCATCCGGGAATTGGGGACACAACAACACTTCAGGCCGACAACCCGTTGGCTGACCTGCTGCGAGATTAACAAATATCTCGTAGCAAACCTGAAAAAAAATACATCGTCAGTAATCTGACAGTCTAAGCACACTCAAACAACCAGGTTCTAATACTTTTTTTCCTGTGTTTCAGGTACAGCAAGAATAGCAGCAAATGCTTAGCCTGCATCGAGGTCCGTCATGAATGTGAAGCGTGGAGCGTGAGCGCCTGCGATGGTGTACGCAACGACGAACATGGGTGCACGAATAGCATAATGTCATTTTTCGGATAAATCCAGGTTCTGTTTACAGCATCATGATGGTCGCACCTGTGTTTGGCGACACCGCGGTGAACGCACATTGGAAGCGTGTATTCGTCATCGCGTTACAGGCGTATCACACGGAGTGATGATATGGGGTGCCATTGGTTACACGTCTCGGTCACTTGTCCACATCGACGGCACTTTCAACAGTGGCCGTTACATTCGATCCAGGTGAAAGCCTACATTTCAGCAGGATAATGCACGACCGCAAGTTGCAGGTCCTGTATGGGCCTTTCTGGATACGGAAAATGTTCGACTGCTGCCCTGGCCAGCACATTCTCCAGATCTCTCACCAATTAAAAACGTCTGGTCAGTGGAGGCCGAGCAACTGACTCGTCACAATACGCCAGTCATTACACTTGATGAACTGTGGTATCGTGTTGAAGCTGCATGGGCACCTATACCTGTACACGCCATCCAAGCTCTGTTTGACTCAATGCCCAGGTTTATCAAGGTCGTTAAATACTGTTTTCTCAGGATCTATGCACCCAAATTGCGTGAAAATGTAACCTCATGTCAGTTCTAGTGAAATATATTTGTCCAATGAATACCAGTTTATCATCTGCATTTCTTCTTGGTGTGGCAATTTTAATGGCCAGTAGTGTAGTATTTACAAAAATGCGACAACATTAAATCACATTTTTTAATCTGATCTTTTATTTCCTCCCCAAGGGCAGGGTTCCATATGTTCATCATCAAAAAAGAGTACAGTTCATATATAAAACGACGCTTTATTGTTAACATAATGTAATTATTAATGAACCACGTAAAACTACTACAAACTAAGACAGTAACTTGGTGTGCTTATTGTAAAACAAAATATTCTGAACCTTGACAGTCTATTCATCATCAACTACACTCAATTGTCGTTTTCACTTTTGAACCTACTATATTTGGAGTACGACGAACTCTCTCTCAAGAGCTTTTTCTTTTTCAGCTAGTATTGATAAAAGCTCAGGCATTTCAAATGTTTGAAATTATACTTTTCACATACAACACCTTTTATACTTTCTATTTTAAATATTTTCCTGTATTTTGTCCACTGTGTATTCATAAAAGTAACCGTTCTGTATTGGCATTATGACTAGGTATAGAAAAAAAAGAATTCTACAATTTTCAGCAGTTCAGAATAACTAACAATACTAGATGACTGATTGTATATGCACACCACACCACTTCACTTGCTGGTATGTTCTGTTTCCTTTGATAACTTTCCAAAAAAAAAAAAAAAAAAAAAAAAATTACAAAACTGTTCGAAGCACAATGTATCATTAATGCTTACATTAGTTGGATCATTGAGACACATGATACAGTTTTCAACATCCCTCCAGATAGGAATTCCTGAGATCTGCATCCACATGAATGGTCTGAACTGTTGATACTAAGCCATCCACAACTGTAGATATTCAGCAGCAGAACAATACACATCTGACATCTCTTTGGCAAAGCTGTCACATTCCTGTGAGTAGCCTTCTTTCCTTTTAAGTGTCAGCATTGCCTTTATTTTTAAGGACGTATAACTATGTTTCTTTCCTCGAGAGTTTCTAAGGTGGATTTTAAAATAGAAACTGATTCAGCTACAGAAATTGATTCCTTCTCCAAGTTAACCCCAAAAAGAGGACACATTTTCTTGCCTTAAAAAGAGGAAATGTCCGGAAGAAAGAGGACGTATGGTAACCCTACCCAAGAGCAGAGGGGTCACTTGTAGAACTGTCCCTTTGAGCCTCGTGAAAGCTGGCACTGGGGCAGGGAGATAGATACCCATTACGCTGTAAACACAAAAGATCCATTAACAATATGTCACTGAAACAAACGAAAAGCCGCCTACCCACCAAGAAAGCGACAAAAACTGCAACACAACCAAGCAATACGGGCTAAAAACACAACAGTCCCTAACTCTCGTTTAGACCTTAAGAAAGATGGAATCAGACGTTTTATTATTGAAGTGTAAATTTTATTTTGGTGACTCATCACTGTGGATGTATACCGTTATGCTATGTAAAAAATTGTTGTAATAACAGTGAATTCATGTAAAAAATTACTACAGGTACGTAACTATGTAATTACAGATAGATAAGATTTTTTCCTATATGTATTACAGCTCATTTTGTAAAAAACTTGTGTATTAGGTCTGAAGATGACGTGTAGCACGTCGAAACCGGTTATGTAATTAAATGAAGAAAGCGGTCTTGGCTGCAAACCTTATATTAAACAATTCTAAATCGCCCCAATAATGAGTTCCTTATAAAACAGATGTTAATTCGCTATTTTCGAGAACTACTGACTTAGCTGCTCTTGTAAAGGTGGTCTATCATTTTGAAACGTACGAAAATTTGTGTGGGACCGGGAATCGAACCCGGATGAAGGCCGGGGAACGTGCCCGGATGGCCGAGAGGTTACCGGGCGAGGCAGCTGAGAGCGCTCGGTCAGAAAGCTCGACGCTCTCTGTTCTAAAAACCTGAGCCAAAAACTCTAGAAAGAACCCATAACGAACACGATCAGACGACCGCAAACAATCGATCTGAAGAGAGAGAGAGGTGGGGGGGGGGAATTAAAAAAAAAGAGGTTTAGACGACTGCTCGCGAAAAGCGGGAGATCCGGGTTCGAGTCCTGGTCCAGATAAATTTTCACATGTTACAGTATGATAAACCTCATTTAGAAGAGGAGCTGAAGTCGGTAGTTTACGAAAATAGCGAATCAACATCTGTTTATTTAATTCGCTATGAAGCGTAACTTTGCTGAGTCAGCTTCACAACGAGTCCTGCTGCGGTATACGCGGCAGTGTTGGGCCCGCAGGGGTCCTCCAGACACTTATCTCAGGGAGGGAGTGGACCGTTGTGCCGGGAGCACAGTTCAGCGGCCATGTGGCGAGTGCAAGGCCAGCCCCCGCGATAACACGCAGGCGCTGCATGCCGCTGTTTGTCGCGCTGTCGCTGCCGCTGCCGTAGGTCAAGAACAGGGCAGCTTTTTGGCCGTATCTCAGTCGAAAGCATTTTCTTCTCTAAGTCATTTCTTCTTGAGATGTGTTTTTATTTAGTTGCTATATAAATCTTCGTTTTGTGAATCTGTGCTTTAGCTGTCGCGTCATCCAGTTTGCTTAACTAAATATTCCATGGGAAAGGAGATGTAAATTGGGATCTACCAACTTTCCCGATACAGGATAACGCTGAGATCACTTAAAAATATCCCCAGAAGAAGTAAATATATCTAGATGGAGTTTCCGCAAACAATTTGGTAGATTTTCAAGAGTACAAAATTACTTTTTTACGTCTAAAACTTCTATCCATTAAGGCTGAAGAACACTGCGATTGTGGTGAAGTAAGTTGTCTTGAATGACAATAACCAGTCGCCTTTTATGCAAAATGTTTTATTACATGTTTCCCATTACCGGTTTCGATATGCCTAGCATATCACCATCAGATGGTGAACGGTTTTTTATATTACAGATGTTGTGTAGTGGGATTTGTGCATCTGTTATAATTACAAGAAAACAAAACAAGTGAACTATGTGGCGAGCATAACTGACATAATAATATGGACTTACTGGTAGGCCTAAATGTTGCTACTTACAATTTGTGTTATCCATAAACATTTAGGCCTACCAGTAAGTCAATATTATTATGTCAGTTATGCTCCCACATAATTCATTTGTTTTGTTTATGTTAGTTATGCTCGCCACATATTTTACTTGTAATTATAACAGATGCACAAATCCCACTACACACCATCTGTAATATAAAAAACCGTTCACTATCTGATGATGATATGCTAGGCATATCGAAACCGGTAATTGGAGAAATGTAATAAAACATTTTGCATAAAAGGCGACTGGTTGCTGTCATTCAAGATACCTTTTTTACTTTATAGACAAATGTTCACATGTTTGTATAGCTTATGGGACTAAGGAGTGTTTATAGACAATGGAGCATGTTTTTGCTTCGTGGAATCGTTTTTTTTTTTTTTTTTTTTTTTTTTTTTTTTTTTTTTTTTTTTTTTTTTTTTTTTTTTTTTTTAATGGTACTGGTAATAGGCATCGAATAAAGCTTAATATGTTTGAAAGTTAAATGCATACACACTTCGTACGTCACCAACAAGTGATGAGCTCGATACAACTTGCACCTTTCATAGAAAAGAATTCCTGTCGTAAAGAACACAAGATACCTCGGTGAAATAAACAGATTGAGGCAGGCTACGTATCGCTTGTCCGTCCTCTATTGGAAAACTGCTGCACGGTGCGGGATCCATACCACAGAGGATTCACAGAGATTATCGAGAGGGAACAAAGTATCAGACAACAGGGAAGAGAGTGTCACGAATATGATAGGAGAGCTGTGGTGGGAGACATTAAGAGACAGGGGAGTTTCATTGCTGCGAGATCTGTTTACGAAATTTCAAATTAAAAAAATTCAAGTATTTGTAAATCAATGGAACTTCTTTAATTATTAGTCCATAGGCTTACAAATTACTTTAACTAAGTTAAACTAACCTAATGACAACATACACACCAATACCCCAGGGAGGAGTGGAACCTCTGACGGCGAGCAACCGCGCGCTCCACAGCAAGGCACCTTAGACCGCTCGGCCATTCCACCGCGGCTACGAAATTTCAACCACCTGCTTTCTCCTTACAATACGAGAATATTATGTTAGCCCCCACCCCGCGTTCAAAGGGATAAATAATCATAATTGTTTAAATCAGTGGCTAGTATACCTGGAGCCGGTACGTGAGGTGCGGTGGTGTGAGGTTACTGACAGAGCACCGCACGTGGCAAGAAGATATCCACATTCGGGAGTGGCCAAACACCGATTCATAGATAGTAAAAAATAATTAACACAACATAGAACAAAACGGATTACATAGGATATCTGCATGGTGCGGAAATTTAGCAATTGGCCCTGAATATAAAATAACGATATTATTTATAACGAAGTGAAGGGCTGAATGGATGGGATAAAGATAACACTTGCTTGCCAAATAGCCTTATTTCTTGGTAGTAAAAATTTCGTAAAACAAAGAAAAATAGAGTAAATACGCTTACAGTTAATTGGAGAAAATAAGCTTGGTTGAACATACTGCCGACATCGGCTCGTCAAGTAAATATGGGAGACAAAAGTAACTGAGGTGTTAATCCATACCACTAAAAGCCAAGGTGCATCAAACATTTGCTTTCAGCATTTCATACAATTATAACCGAATTTAAACATTTTAATCCTGTTGTAATTTAATGATTAAATGGTGTAATGTTACATTAAAGGTTTAATGTAGTACGTAGAGTATTACGTTAGAGCCTGTGTGTTTGGCTTGAGGCAGCATAACTAATGATGCGCAAATACTAAGGCTTTATCCTCGCATATCTGATAGTGAGAGCACTTGGCAACTTCGAATAACTTTTTACACACAGTTTCGAACCTTATACAAACTTGTTGTCGCTGTAACCTCAAAAATGAAAATAAATAAATAAAATGAAGAAAGATAGCTAACATTTTATCACTTAGTACGTCATTTTCGTTGTTTATGCAGTAAAAATGCAGCATCAGGCACGGTTATTTTACGAGGCATGTCCACAAAGTAAGTTCCGTTTGGTTATATAAACCAAACGTGAAGAGATAAAGGAAAAATATTTATTGTATAAAAATCTGCAACTATTCAACTACTTGTCTACATAAATTCCGAAATTTTGTAGGCACTTGCCATAGCGTGGGACAAGTTTTTGTGTGCCTTCTTCATAGAATGTTGCCGCCTGTGTATTCAACCATGTGGCAAACATGTTCTTTCAGCTCATCATCGTTGAAGTGTTGACCACCAAGGACAGATTTCAGGTGTAAGAAGAGATGATAGGAGTCTTCTTCTTCCCTTCACGTTGCCGCCCGACCTCACAAGGCGAATGTGACCAAACAACTCTTACAGGAATTTCACTGGGACGTGTTTGATCATTCTCCGTACTTCTCGTTCATAGCGAATTTCTTCTTACACCTAAAACCTGTCCATTCTGGCCAACACTTCAGTGGTGATGACGGGCTGAAAGAACATGTTACCACATTGTTGAATACACAGGCGGCAACCTTCTACGAAGAAGGCATACAAAGACTTCTGTCACGCTATGACAAATGCCTACAAAATTTCGGAAGCTATGTAGAAAAGTAGTTTAATAGTTGTATATTTTTGTACAATAAATATTTTTTCTGTATCTGCACACGTTTGTTTTATATAACCAAACGGAACTTACTTTGTGGACATACCTCGTATTTACAGTTTCTTTACAACTAACTATATTCACAACATATGTTGTAAACAGTATTTGCAAAATTGTGTCACTGTATGAGACACGAGGTACGACGTCACAACCACTGTGATGCCTTTTTCAGATTTTGAGCTCGATTGAGTAATGAATTAGGCGGATTGGGGGGGGGGGATTTGCGGAAGAGTTGTAAATAGCTGACCAATCACTAATTTAAGTAAACAGTGGCAAATAAAATCTAGATGGTTGTCGAGGAATTCGAATCGCATCGCATCGCATCGTATTTGCAAAATTGTGTCGCTGTATGGGACTCGAGGTATGACGTCACAACCACTGAGATGCCTTTTCCAGATTTTGAGCTCGATTGAGTTATGAATTAAGCGATTTGGGGGGGGGGGGGATGCGTAAGAAGTCTAAATAGCTGACCAATCACTAATCTAAGTAAACAGTGGTAAATAAAATCTAGATGGTTGTTGAGGAATTCGAATCGCATCTTGACTACAATATATTGAAGAGAAGAAAGAGCAATAAAGAAATAACAGTAGCAGTATTGTGTCTTAAAGTTAATTTGTTCCTTACTAAAAGAAAGATAGGATAAAAATCAACGTAGACTGGTCTGTAATTTCACACCATTTTATATTGCGCTTAATCATGAGTAACATTAAAACACAGATGAAGAAGAAAAGTTGGGAAATTCACAAGGTATTTCCCACCTCCGGTCGTCTTGCACCAGGCGTCGTATATTTCCCAGCCGGCCAGATTTACGTACTGCCCATCCACAATCGGGAGCCGCACAGCCGTCCCCGTCCAGTAATTCCGCTCGCTAATGCGCGCCGCGGAATGCTACTTCATTTGTGCCGTAACTCAGGTTACAGCGGCTAACGAGTGGAGAGGCCAGAGGTAAGCGCCTCGGTTATTTTTGTTTTACTGAGCGAGCGGCCGTTACTCCTCGCCGCGAGGCGGAAAGCCGTCCCACGCGAGGGCGGGGGACTCGCGCAGGAATGGGGACGACACCGGACCATTTAGAAAGGCCAAGGTTGGCGCTGATAACCTGCCGGCGCGTTACGTCACGGCGGGCGGCATTCCGCGGCGGTCTCTTCTCCGGATCACCTGGCCGTGAGTTGCGTCACCGACAGGCGCCCGGATTAGCTCGCAGTAGCCTCCCACGCCCCCATAGCGCTCTCGTCGCTGTTAACCAGGAAACTGCTGGACTGCTGCTGCTGCTCCTTTCCCCTCGTCTCTCCCAGCACCTAGCGCAGTGGCTCAGTCGTTAATAACGATGGTCGTCCATCTCACCTTTGCGTGCGCTCAGACCTTTCTCTCTCATCTACACGTACAGAGGCGGACAAAAGTATTCAGACACTGGGAGTAATCAGAGAAGTAAAGCCGCTTTTACACGACGAACTTTCTTGTCTCATTTGACTTCTTCTAGATAAGTTTAAGTATTGTGGCATCGGTGGGACAGTGCGCAAATGGTTTAAATCATACTTAACTGGAAGAGTGCAGAAAGTTGAAATAAGCAGTTCACAGGATAGAGATGAAACAATAAATTCTTATAACTGGGGAGTTATCAAAAACGGGGTCCTACAAGGTTCGGTCGTGGGCCCTTTACTGTTCTTAATATACAGGGTGTTTCACTAAGTGTGTTTGCCTGTGTAACTTATAAAATAAATTTTAATGCGGTAGGTCAACACAAGAAATGTCACACTTTCTGCGGAGTTATGAACAAAGTTTATTGTATAATTTTCCAAAGATTTACAGCACAAAGATATAATTTTTTTTAATGGAACAATAGTTTTTTCTATCGTGCATTGGATTCGTTGAACCCAGCTGCGTCCAAATCAATTTAATCTATATTCCTATCACTGTTAGTTTGGGAGCTACAACCCTTCAAAGTTCCGGGGGCGGAGGCTACGACAGCGTAGCTGACTGGCTGGTGGCCATGAGACAATGGGCCGTGCCTCAGGGGATAGCCACTCGGCCAGTCAGCTACGCTATCGCAGCCTCCGCCCCCGGAACTTTGAAGGGTTGTAGCTCCCAAACTAACAGTGATAGGAATGTAGTTTAAATTGATTTGGACGCAGCTGGTTTAAACGAATCCAATACACGATAGAAAAAACTATTGTTCAATTTAAAAAATTATATCTTTGTGCTGTAACACTTTGGAAATGATACAATAAACTATGTTCATAGCTCCGCAGAAAATGTAACATTTCTTGTGTTGACCTACCGCATTAAAATTTCCCGTCACCTATTATTTTATAAGTTACAGAGGCAAACACACTTAGTGAAACACACTGTACATTAATGACTTGCCATTCTACATTCACGAATATGCTAAGCTAGTACTTTTTGCTGATGATACAAGTATAGCTATCACACCTGACAAACAGGAATTAACTAATGAAATTGTAAATGATATCTTCCAGAAAGTTATTAAGTGGTTCTCTACAAATGGACTCTCATTAAACTTTGATAAAACCCAGTATATACAGTTTCATACAGTAAATGGCACGACACCATTAATAAATTTAGACTTTGAACATAAATCTGTAGCTAAGGTAGAATATTCAAAATTTTTAGGTGTTTGCATTGACGAGGGACTGAATTGGAAGAAACATATTGAAGATCTCCTGAAACGTTTGAGTTCAGCTACTTATGCTATCAGAGTCATTGCAAAATTTGGTGATATACATCTCAGTAAATTAGCTTACGACGCCTATTTTCATTCACTGCTTTCATATGGGATCATATTTTGGGGCAATTCAACATTGAGTAAAAAGTATTCATTGCACAAAAGCGTGTAATCAGAATAATTGCTGGGGCCCACCCAGCAGACATTTATTTAGGGATGTAGGGATCCTCACTGTAGCTTCACACTATATATATATATATATATTCACTCAAGAAATTTGTTATTAACAATCCGACCCAATTCAAAAGTAATAGCAGTGTGCATAGCTACAACACTAGGAGAAAGGATGATATTCACTATTCAAGGTTAAATCTAACTTTGGCTCAGAAAGGGGTGAATTATACTGCCACAAAAGTTTTTGGTCACTTACCAAGTAGCATCAAAAGTCTGACAGATAGCCAACTAGTATTTAGAAAGAAATTAAAGGAATTTCTGAATGGCAACTCCTTCTACAATGTAAATGAATATTTAGATAAAACTTCTTTTTTTTTTTTAAATTAAAAAATCCTTAAAATATTGATTGTCAAGTGTAGACAACAATTACTAAACTGACACGTTCCACATCTTTACGAAATTTCGTATATATGATCTATGGAACAAGTATTAATCTAATCTAATCTACTCGAGACGACTGGGTCTATTGCAGCGCCCCTGGCGTAATATTCCCGTACTGCGTCTCGCCTGTCTCGAGTAGTCGTTTTCCTTTAGACGTAACCCAGATCACTTAAGAACGTAAACACGAAATCTGTAGAGCTCTGTGTTATCTAGTTTCTTAATTGAATGACGAAATGTCGTTATGAGGGCACTTTTTACGTTGGAACAGGAAAAGGATAATTCAGTTTATTAATGACGAAAGGGTAATTCCTAGTTGATGTTCTTTTCAAATGTCATATGTCGAATTTTGTACACAAATTAGAACCTAAATAATAGAAAAAGTGTTATTCAAACTTTTGAAAACTTACACATTTATTTGGTGAAGTGAATACTGGCAAGCACATGAAACAATATCGAAAATGCAGTAAAAAGCGACTGTTTTCATATCTTGCTAGCAGTCAAAATAACAACGAAAATGATTTTCTCCCTGATAATTCTGATTTTTCTGTTGATATAATTTCCGGTAAAACATATTTATATATTTACGCTCGTATATATACATTCCCCGAAAAAAAGAATTTTTTTTCTGCTTCCAGATATTTCGTCTCTTTTATAGGGGAAAATTAGTAGAAAAAAACAATATTAGGCTCAAGTGTGATGAAAACAGAAAGAAAACAACAAAATAACGTTAAAGAAGATGCGAAAACATTTCTGTAATATGAATGTGTTTCACCATAATAGGTTAACTTCCGATGTTAGCAGACACCACTACTGTTACTTGCTTCTGCGCATGGGCATACCGCAGCACACTTGAAAATTCAGAACACACTCGGCTCAACCTATAATTTATTGACTTCAGAGACGCACTCGCGATAGGGTTGGCTGCTGATTCATACACAGGCACGAAAGACACACGCGCTTCGAGTAATCGATTTTCACCACAATGTCGATCGTGTAGAATGGGCTTAATTAATGGGAATACCGCAAAATGGTAAAAAATCGTATTTTCCGTTTTTACGCCTATATAGTAATTTGAAGTTTTCTGCTTCAAATAGTGCAAAATTTTTTAAGATATTCTAATAGGAAGTACTTTAAATTCATTTTTCAAAATTATATGTGTCTTTGGTAAATTACCCAACTTGCCATGTTTCCATATTAAAACTTCCCATTTCCGAAAATATTAGTTCTAGAATGCTTTGTATTACGCTCTTCAGTTGTAGAATCTTTGATATTTCCGTTGTAATACAGTTGTTCAACTACAAATCGATGATCGATGTAAATATGTCGTTCAACAACCTCATATAGACAAATGCACCTAAAAATTTAAATGTTGCCATAAAAACTTTGAAATAGGGAGTCAGTGATTATGTTATTTCATTAAATGATGGTCATATGGGTAGGATAAAGGTTATGGAAAGCCTTGGCATTGTTCCTGGTATCAACACCACCAGAGGTATTCGGCTTCTGAACAACATGCGAGTATGCAGCTGCATTTAATTCAAAAAAAAAAAAAAAAAAAAAAAAAAAAAAAACAGCAAGGAGAGGACACTTTCTAGATGAAGAGAGGTATTTGTGAATTTTCATAGTAGATTATTTGAAATGCATTTTCTGGCATTTGGCATTTTTTGTGTTACATGTACCTCTATCTCACAAGCCACTAAACCAATAACATACAGATTTTCAGAAAAGAGGCTACTGAGCTAGAATCAAGACAATATCCGGATTATTCCAAAAATCAGAGAAATTTATGTTGTTTTCCACTAAAATATGTCTTAACAATAAAAAATCCATAAATATATACCAACAAAAAGAAACCATTATTCTAGTTCAATGAGATAACAATATTTGGCGAGAATGGTTGCAAGAATTTCAAAGCCCTATACATAACAGTTCAAGAGAAAAAGTTACATCAAGTTATCAGATTTAACATTGACGAAATAGCGCATTCCGTTTCCCCTTAAATATGTTTTTATTTTTAACTCAAAAATATTTATTTTATTCTTTATAAATGTAATGCACTGACGAAATGTTATGCGATTCCACGTACTTATACGATTGTGACTATTACAGCGCCATCTAGTATAAAGCGAAAAAAGTGTTCCAAATATAACATTCATATTTATTTACGTACTAGACGAATAAGTAATAAAAAATGGGGGTACCTATTTTAAAAAATGCAGTTGATATCCGTTTCACCTACGGCAGCGCCATCTAGCGGGCCAACCCCCTTCAAGCTATAAAAGTTTTATTTTTTGTAGTTATTTCGTTTGATACTGATTTCGTGAGATATTTTTCCCGGTCAATATCAATGGACCACTCTATATATACAGGATGTTACATAAAGATACGGCCAAACTTTCAGTAAACATTCCTCTCACACAAAGAAAGAAAATATGTTATGTGGACATGTGTCCGGAAACGCTTAATTTCAATGTTAGAGCTCTTTTTAGTATTTCTCTTTAAATGTAAATTGAAATAATTCGTGCAGACAATTGTCAAAATACCTAATTGTTTCGTTAGTATGTACTGTACTTCCTCGATTCTCGTCATCAACACAGATTTTCTGTGAACGTTTGGGCAGGAATTGTTGGTGATGTCTTGATTGGGCTTCATGTTCTTCCACCAACGCTCACTGGAGCACGTTATCATGATTTCGTACGGGATACTCTACCTGTGCTGCTAGAACATGTGCCTTTACAAGTACGACACAACATGTGGTTCATGCACGATGGAGCTCCTGGACATTTCAGTCGAGGTGTTCGTACGCTTCTCAACAACAGATTCGGTGACCGATGGATTGGTATAGGCGGATCAATTGCATGGCCTCCACGCTCTCCTGACCTCAACCCTCTTGACTTTCATTTATGGGGGTATTTGAAAGCTCTTGTCTACGCAACCCCGGTACCAAACGTAGACACTCTTCGTGCTCGTATTATGGACGGCTGTGATACAATACGCCATTCTAGAGGTCTGCAACAGCGCATCAGGGATTCCATGCGACGGAGGGTGGATGCATGTATCCTCGTTAACGGAGGACATTTTGAACATTTCCTGTAACAAAGTGTTTGAAGTCACGCTGGTACGTTCTGTTGCTGTGTGTTTCTGTTCCATGATTAATGTGATTTGAAGAGAAGTAATAAAAAGAGCTCTGACATGGAAATTATGTGTTTCCGGACACACGCCCACATAACATATTTTCTTTCTTTGTGTGTGAGGAATGTTTCCTGAAAGTTTTGCCGTACCTTTTTGTAACACCCTGCATATATAAGGGGTGTTCAGATGAAAAGGTACGAAACGTCTTAACACTTCATTATGAATTTAGATTTGGAAAAATTAAAATTCAATGTTTTCTTTATTAATAGGGTGCGCTAAACATCAAAATACTTGTGTCAAAATTTTTGATCGAACTATTGTTATTTTTATATCATGTATTTTAAGCACAATAAAACGTTTTTATCAAGGTATTTCGTTACTTGGGACGTAATTTTGTTGATAGTTAACACTGCCAGGACCATAATGCTAGCATAATCTTCGCCACAACACCAAAGATAGGACAATTCACTGCTGTAATAAAATAACATGAACCACACTCACAGCCACTTAGAGACGTCAATGTAACACAACCTCCAAGAAGGATAGATTGATGCCTCAGAAGTGGCTACACGCCGCGCCGTACCAAGTAGCAAAATGTCGTACTAGAAGCATGTTGTTCATCAACAATAATGTGACTTTAAGGACTAATACACAAAATACGGTATAAATCGGCTTTGAATATATTGTTGCGGAACAACACTGGGAATGAAGGGGTTAACAACCAAACCGGTTTAAATTTGAATTTGCCGCTTTGCGATTACGTACTGCGACACTAGGGGCGCGAAACATGCGTTGTCACTTCCCATTAAAAACTTCAAGGCTATGCCCTCAGCAGGAAAGGTGATGCACACTCTCTTTTTCGACGTCCAAGGTCCGATACTTATCGAGTTCCTTGAGCACGGAAAAACCATTAACAGAGACGTGTACTGTGAGGCACTCCGTGGTCTACGCAAGTCAAGAGCAAATGGCCTGAGATGGTCGCGGAAGGAGTGATTCTGCTTCATCATAATGCGCGTCCATACGTCTTCAGGGTCACTCAAAGTGTGCTGGTCAAGTACAGGTGGGAGCCGCTTGGGCATCCACCCTACAGGCCGAACATGACGCCCCGCGACTCTCATCTGTTTGGTCCGCTAAAAACACTTCTGAAGGGGAAGCCCTTCATCTCGGACGACAAACTGAAGGACACAATAGAGGACTGGCTCTTGGGAACAGGTTATCATTCGACTCGTTAATAGTGGGATAGTTGTGCTCAGGCCTCTGGTGATTACTTTTGAATAAAGACTTCAATTATACCCACAGAGTCGATACGTACCTTTTCATTTACACGCCCTTTATTATATATATTCCGAAAGTTAGTCTCATTTGCAAAATTTTCTTTATTTCAATGACGCGTTTCGACTTATGGTTTATTATCTTTCGTTCAAGCTGATATTTTGCCTAGTACGATCACGCATACAGTATTGAAACCGTTGTTAGCAGAAGAATTAAGTGTAACCCTCCACGTTGTCAATCAACTGAAGTTCGTGAAGTAGCCAGTCAGCGCATCATCTACCGTATCCCATCCAAAGCACAAGACCAGCCCCACAAATGACAGACGGAGGATGTTGAATAGTGCCGACCAAGACAATACAAAATCAAGAACCTCAGAGGTAAGTAATAATCACCGAATTGTTTTCAGCATACATTACCCAGTACCAGGGACGTGACAGCGAGGTATTCTGCTGGTCTCCACTAAAGTATTTCATAAGTACTACGGATACCAAGCATTTAAAGTTTACTTGGAAGGAAATGAAAGTGATATAAAACAACAGACATTCCCGGACGATATGCTACTATTGAAAATTGTGACAAAAATGGAATTTAAATTTTATTGAAATACGATGAAGTGACAATAGACTGTAGTTTGATTAACATTATTTCATAGTTGACGCTTCGCGTATTGGAATTGCCTTCTTCCAATCAGAGCGCTCAAACCTGCACCCTAACCGTTGGCCGATGTCAAACTGCGACAACAGTTGGGAAATTCACTTCCATTTCTTTGTCTGGCTTTGTTTCTCGATATGTTTTGATACTGAATCATAGATCTGCCCCTTTCATTGTACTTCGGGTTTCATCATAGATTATAACTACACCGGAAACAATACACTCACAACGAAGCTAACGAAAACGGGCAGTGGACAAAATAATATGAACACTAAACATAGACACAGTATTTATTTATTAGTAAGGAGATGGTCCACCATTGACTTTGAGAACTGCAACTTTTCGAGATCAGATTCGTGAAGAGTCTTTATAGTTTCCAACAGAATGTTATCCATACTTGTACCAAAACATCCGCTGTCAATTTGGTCAACTCTTTCTGCTATAAAACTCCTCATAACGGTTCACTTGTGTTGAGACTTGGCGATATCACTGTTCAGGGCAGTTTTTTGATAATTTCCTGATGCTGTACAGACCAGGCCTGAACCTTTTTGACTGTGTGCGCATTATCATGTTGGAATATGGCAGCATTTAACAGCAATATGTTAATAGGAGTTAGATGGGTAAACTGGTAGAGACGGACCTCGTAGAAGATCAGTCTGAGTTTCGCAGAAATGTGAGAGTACGAGGGACAATTCAGACCCTATGGCTTATGTTAGCAGGAAGGCAGACGTAAATTTATAGCATTTGTAGCCTTATAGGAATCTTTTGACACTGCTGACTGGAAAACAAAGTTTGAAATTTTCGAAGTAACAGTAATAAATAACAAAGAAAACAGGGTTAGTTACAACTTGTTCCAAAATTGTCGTTACGTCTCTTACAGCGCGCCGCAAACTTCAACATCAATTTTCTCGAAACCCAAAGCCTGTCGCTAAAAAACGGATCGCCTCATACTCAGGGTATGTCCCTCTACATCATATCCAAGGCCGAAGAAACCCGTTATTTACTCTTCTGATGGTCCCCTTGTGAGATTATATTAAGCCATGGTACTATTTTCAGTACCCCTGAAAAAAGAACACCGAGATTACAAGAAAAATGTGAATTGATTTAACGGTATAACCGATTCTGTTTTTTGTTAACAAGAGGAAGCGATCATTATCAGACAAATAGAAAATATAATTAAAAATAAAAACTTCTATAAAAGTTAATCATTTTTTTGCTATGCACTGTCTCAGTCGCATTAAACAAACAGTATTACTTAGTGATTGTCCGATAGGTTTGCCATTTTCAGAACTGAGAACAGACAAATTTAAAAAGAAATACTCTTAAATAACAAGTAAAAAAAATGCTATTGGCATACTTTTAAAAATTACGGGTAATTAACATACCCTTTTTCTTTTCTTTTCTTTTCTTTTTTTTGTACAAATAGGTATTATCTGTTACATAAGCCTAGAATAAAGTCAATGACAGACGATGTACAGACAAAAATAAGAATAAGGAAATATTTACTAGAAAAACAAATTCGTTGAACGTATTAGTCATTTTATGATTTTGTATGGACATTAGGCACCAGCCATGTAAAACTTTTTTAATGAATTCACCGCCATTTGACTGAAATATTATATATTTCCACAATGTTATAATGAATACTTATTTGCATAATTATTTTAAACAAACATCCGGGTACAAATGTTGTACCTATTTTATGTCAATGATATTGACATATCAACTTGTCCTAACGATTTTCGATTTTATTGATAATGGCCAAAGGCCGAAACCTGGTTGTGGAAATAAACAATATTTCGGTCAATTGGCGGTGAATTCCTTTATAAAGTATTAGTCATTCTCATACGTATTTTCTTATTGTTATTTGTTTTTCAGTAAGTAACATATTTGTTCTTTCGTTTCTGTTAGGTGTATGTAAGACACTTTTTCTGAAGATCTAAAAATAATAATGGTGTGGACACTTCAATAGGCTGTTCATTGATAGTTGCATTTATAATGATATATGTGTTATTTTTAAAAGTAAGCCAATAACAATTTTTGCTTAACGTATTATCTGATGCAGGTTACTTTTGATTTGCCTGTTTTCAGCTACCGAAACTGGTCATTACTACGAAAAATTTTTCTTATATAGATTGGAACATTGTACAGGAAAAATTTTAAAAGGTTTTATAGAAAGATTTTTTAAAATTTATTATATATATATATATATATATATATATATATATATATATATATATATATATATATATATATATAGTTCAGGGTGATGCAGCCTATGTGCAATTCGTCTAGAGGATTAAGACACTTGACGCTAGACAGGCATTTACTCTGACTTATCCCCTTATATGCAGCGAAAGGCGCTAGAAAACATCGTGTTTGTTGCAGCAGAGAGGACATGTTTGCACCTGATGCAAGCTGAAAAGATGTGCACAGTGTCTGCTGGTGAGTTGTTGCAGGCGCAAGGAACACGATTTGCAAACGCGCCTTGTAATAACGCTAATAGTCGTCGGGGGCGCCTTATATCATTTTAATGAGATAATAAGTGAGCTGCCTGCAAGGCTAATCTGCAATTACGCCAGCTACCGAAGCGCGACTACTCTCCGGGAATAGCGGTGAAGCGGAAAGTGGAACACACATCCTACAGGGTGTCCAGAAAAGGGCTCCCTGATTTCAAAATTAAATATCTCGAAAACAAAGATCGATAGAGGACTGCAGTAAACTGTATGTTTATTGTGAAAGCTATAAGAAGTTTATACAGCAGTTTGAAATAGTAGTTACAAAAGCTGCTAACAGATGGCGCTGTATGCTGTACAGCTCATATCAGCATACATAAGTGAAATAATCGTATGAAAACACTCTTTGCAAACAATCACGTCACAATGTTTTCAAAATGTTCACCACTGGCACTACAGAGGTGGCGCAAACGGAGAATGAAATTCGCCATCACATTTCGTAGTGTCTCAACCGAAATGGATTCACATGCCACGGAGATCGCCGATTAAAGCTCGTCCAGCGTGGCGGGATGCTTCGGCTGGACCATGTCTTTCACTGTGCCCCACAAAAAAGAAGTCACAGGGAGTCAAATCCGGCGAATATGGAGGCCAATCCATGCCTGCACCAGTAAATTTGGGATATTCCAAAGCAATGACTCGATTCCCGAATTATTCCTCAAGAAAGCGAAACACTTGTTCGTTCCGATGTGGTCGGGCTCCATCTTGCATAAACCATTCAATACCTGATCGATCCTCTAACGTTTGCTGTGTGGCGACAAATTGTTCCAAAATTGCAACGTAACGTGCACCAGTTTCTCGAATGAAAAAAGGGCCAATAATGCATCTGCTGCATACTGCAGCCCACACAGTAACTTTAGAAGAATACAAGGGTTTCGCTTCACACCAATATGGCTTTTCGGAGCCCCCAAATCGCCAGTTCTGCTTATTCACGAATCCTTTCAGGTGGAAGTGTGCTTCATCTGTAAACCAGATGCAGTCAACTTCCAATCCTTCGCTATCAATCATTGTGAGCATCTGATTAGCAAAGGCAACCCTTTGTTGCACAGCTCGTACGGGTATGGCCTGCGTTTGAATTTGGAATGGAAACATTTGTAGGCTCTTTCTCAGTATTTTCTGCGCGCTGGAACCATTCTACGGATGGTTGACATTGGATTTCGCTGAATAATTCCAGAAACTGTGACGATATTTTCAGGCGTAACTGCGGTTTGCTTGCGGCCAACATGCCCCACTAGATCATCAGTTACGCAGCCTGTTCGTTGAAATTTTGCGAAGAGCGTACGAATGGTTTTCGCATCGGGTTCTTTTGGAACATCAAGTCGTAAACTTACAAACCACTTATTAACTACCTTATACTAAAGACGACACAAACATCCATGCCCGAGGGGGGATTCGACCCCCCGACGGGGAACGGAGCATAGCGTCTCAATGCGCTCGGACACTCCGCCGCGGCCCTTTTCCATCTCGCAATAGCCCAGTTAATGGCGAATGTACCGACAACATTACAGATCCTCATCCTGTGATCTCCTCGACTACAATGCAGACAGTTGAAATTTTGTGATGGTCACCATGCTAGAGCTCCACTCTTAAAATTTAATAATAAATAAGTAAATAAATAAAAATATAAAATAAAAAATTGCCGAAGAAGAAAAGATGGTCTAATGTTGAACCGAAATCAAGCAAGAATCTTAAATAAAAAAAATTGTACTGGTCTATTTTTATGGCCTACTTTAAGTTGTCCTGTACTTTTGTGATATCTCAGACAAATATATATATATATATATATATATATAAAACCATACAATATTTAAATATTTATTATTATATTAATATTAAAATTTTTTTTTAATATTTGCATAAGTGGGCCGAAAAATAGGCCAGTGCGATTTTTATTTTTATAGTTTCTTTTAGTTTTCGGTCGTTTTAGAAGACCTCTTCAAAGAAACGCAATTAAAGCAAAAATTCATAAATTTTGGGGGCGTGTTCGAAAATCACGAAACGAATCCCAACAATCATAAATCATTATATTAATTATTATTAATAATTTATAAAAATTTTATTTCATCCCTAGATGAAATATCAACCTGTAACCATTTGAAGAGTTATATGGTTACAAGTGTGCACCAACTCTTAGTCAAAAATCGAAAAAAAAGTCAAATAAAGGTTACTCGATATTAATTCTCAACAACTTAAACCTGAAATGTTTTTCAATCCGACGCATAATAGCCGAGATAAGGCATAGTGCCGCTGTTTAGCGATGTGCGGTTATGCCGCCAGTCGGAAATTAGTGTTAAATCTCTACTCTATTACATGCTACACATGTAATATTCTGAATGTTTTAAGTACCTGAAGATTGGCACAAGCTCGAAACAGGTCGTGTATAAATAAATAATAGATCTTTAATGCAACTGGTAGCGCCTTAATTACAAATAACGCCTTAACCCTGTGGTTAAGGCGTTATTTGTAATTAAATTTCGAGCTGTCAAAAGGCCACTTTTAGGCTAATTAACTTAAAGTGGACAAATTGCAGTCCACCTGTTCTGTAGTTTGATTTGTAATTATTAAATTTTCTAAACGTTGTTCAGCCGCAAAATATACTCTTTCCACCAACTTGCTGTCCCACCGGCGATTAAGAGACTAATTCTTCACTTCTTACCCGCAGTGGTTTCGGCTTCGCTTCCCTGCACTTCCTATTTACAAGGGCTGTGACAATGAACGCCGTTTCCCACTCCTGAAACGAAGCGAGTCATCTCAATGGAAGCACAGATTACCGACAACGAAAAAATTTCGGGTGAGCGCTTGTGGTGAAACAATGACGGTAGCCATGTTCCGGAACAGCAGCGGCATAGTCCCTACTCATTTTGCCCCAAAGGGCGCGACGGAGACAGGTGCATCCTACCGAAATGTTTTGCAGAAAAAGTCCCTTCCAGCATTGCGTGAAAAACGACCGGAAAAGGCTATGTTCTTTCATCAAGACAACGGGCCAGCACGTCGAACGAACGCTACGCTGCATTGGTTTCCTGACAACTTCGAAGTGATCTATCATGCTCCTTAATCACCTGACCTGGCTGCTAGCGACTTCTGGCTTTTTACAAGCGAAAGATGTTCTTCGTGGTCGCACATTCACTAGCCGTTCTGCAACTGCATCAGCCATATTCCAGTATTGCCGGCCGCGGTGGCCGAGGGGACTGAGACGCTCCAGTCACGGTCTGCACGGTCACTACGAAATGTTCAAATGTTTGTAAATCTATCGGTCCAAACTGCGTGGTCATCAGTCCGTAGCTTACAAACTACTTAAACCTAGGTAAACTAACCTAAGGACAACACACACACCCATGCCCCAGGGAGGAATCGAACCTCCACGGCGAGCAACCGCGCGCTCCGCAGCGAGGTGCTTTAGACCGCTCGGCTACTCCACCGCGGCACGGCCACTACGGTCGGGGGGTTCGAATCCCCCCTCGGGCATGGATATTTGTGCCGTCCTTAGTCTTAGTTAGTTCATAAGTAGTTTGTAAGTTTAGGGACTGATGACCCCGTAGTTAAGTCCCATAAGCCATACAAACATTTGAACATTTGATTCCAATATCAGCATCATCACCAAATCGGCAATCGAGGACCCTGTAGATCATGCGCCGATCTCACAATGCTCCTTCATAGATGGCGATCTTGTGCACTTCGAATCCAGTTGTCACGGACTCCTAGCTCACAAAGGTCTTTCTTTTGCTCATCAACCCATCGCTTTCTGGGTACCATCAGGTCTTTTCGAAAGTACGGCTTTTGCTCGAGAGGTTTCTGGTCTCCTAGCAATGTGGCATGTCAAGCTTATTCTCCGCGCTTTCACTTTTTGAACGATGTTCGGTTGTCTCATCAGTTCATACAGTTATTGTTTCTTTTTCTTCTTTTTTTTTTTTTTTTTTTTTTTTTTTTTTTTTTTTTTTTTTTCTCCGTCTCTACGAGCTACCTTCCTGTACAGGCCCAAAGATCCTTCTCATAATTTTTCTTTCAAACACCAACAAGTTTCTTCATCTTTCTTTGTTGTGCAGTCAAACGGCCAGTATGTCACCGGGGCTGAGTTGAAAAACAGATTATACAAATAAGGGAAGCAGGGAAGTTTTGTGTCCTGTATGATGAGTGGGAAGAGATGTCTTGGCCGCTAGTAGTTCCCGGCAGTTTCGCACGGTACGCGTGCACTACGCTTGCTCAGTTCGAAAGGGGAACTGCGGGCGCCAGGGACTCTGGATGCAGAGTGCCGGCAGTATGCAGGTGGACGCCCCAAGGCTGCCGCTCACTGTCCGAATCTGAAGCAGTCGCATCGCCGGAGAGAGGAGCGTTTCCCACGCGCTAGGCGCAGCGGGAGAGAGTGAGTGCGTCGGCTAGCCGGTAGCCGGCGCGGCACATCCGCGAGCGCCAATTAAGCCGCAGATGTGGATCGCGGTTGCGCAACGCCGCCGGGGATGCAACAACGCTTTCCCGCCCCCGCCCCCGCGCCCGCCCCGGCGGCCAGTGATTCACGCGCCACGCCGCCCACTCGCCTTGCCCAACGCGCGCGCAGTTTGAGCAACGGCGCTACCGCCAAGCCGCCTTTCTGTGTCGCCGGGAGCAGCTCCTCCTTTATACCTGCCGGACTCAGGCACTCGCGGCTAAAAGCGGAACGGCCTCGCCTCGCCGCAATTCTCGCCTCCTGCCAGCCGCACTGCGTTCTGTACTCGCCGCCGCCTGCCTCCGGACGAGTGGAACAAATTAAAAAAGAAAAAAAGAAAATCGTAACAGAGTAAAGGTAAAGCAGTCAACAATCCGAAGATTGGTTTGAACACCACAGTGCTTTACTAGGCATGGTCCTGTTTGGAGGTGGTATGCTGTTGCCTTCCTCCGACCTTTGAACTGACTTACCCAGCCAGTTATAGGGGGGCCTACAGTTTAACGTGGGTTCCGAACCACGGTGCTACTCGGTATTTTTCACATGAGCAATACTGCCAGAGGTGAAAGAAGTGGAAAGTGACAGATAAAAATCCTAGGACCTGGCGGGGATCGAACCCGCGACGTTTAGATTTGTAGTCTGGCACTCTACCACTGTGCAACCGATGCGAACCGGAACAGAGTATGAAGTATAATAATGGAAAGTCCAGGTTGAAATTAATAATATAGTGAGGACAGTTTACAACTCACCGCAAAGACGTGGCGACGAGCTGCGACAGGCACATACAAAAGATACACACATACAACACATTCAGCTATCGGCCATAGCCTTCTTCAGAAAATAGAACACTCACGCAATCACACAGGCACACAACACAGTCATACAACCGTCACCCCCGACTGCCGAACTTCGATTCGAAGTGCGGCAGTCGGAGGTGATGGCTGTATGACTGTGTTGTGTGCCTGTGTGATTGCGTGAGTGTTCTATTTTAATGCTGGCCACTATAGGTCGCAAAGGAAAATCCACTTTATGGACCTTCGGCACCACATATATCCTCGGTGCCTGCGGAACTTGTGGGGTGAGTGTTATGGCTGTGTCAAAGGACATCCTGGTTTGCAAGAAGATTTTCCATTCGTTTATTGTAATCTGGTGTATCCATGACGACTCTGGCGTTGCCTTTGTCTGCCTGTATCACTACTAAGTCAGGATTCTTCTTCAACGCCGTACCGTTTCTTGTTAGATCTTCTCTGCCTCTGCTTGTGGCAGGTGACGCACTGAAGTCTCAGCTGATTCAATGATATCTTCCTTCGGTACATATTTCGGTGCGATCGCAAAATTGAGTCCCTTAGCTAGGAAGGCAGATATCATTGAATCATTCGAATCGAAGTGCGGTAGGAGGTGACGGTTGTATGACTATGTTGTGTACCTGTGTGATTGCTTAAGTGTTCTATTTTCTGAAGAAGGCCATGGCCGATAGCTGAATGTGTTGTATGTGGGTGTCTTTTGTATGTGCCTGTCGCAGCTCGTCGCCACGTCTCTGCGGTGAGTTGTAAACTGTCCTCACTATATTATTAAGAGTATGAAGAATGGTTTATCTTCTGTACATATGGAGCTACGTTATTTTGGGGACGTGTTGATAAAGAAACTCTGTCTCAAAACCCAAAGAGATTCATGTCATTCTTGCATTTGTTTGTAATCAAAATCAAATATTTGTATAGCTTATGGGACTTAACTACAGGCTCATCAGTCCCTAAACTTACAAACTACTTACGAACTAGCTAATACTAAGGACGGCACAAATATCCATGTCCGAGGGGGGATTCGAACACCCGACCGTAGTGGCCGTGTAGACCGTGACTGGAGCGCCTCAGTCCCATCGGCCACCGCGGCTGGCATTCTTCCATTTAAGAAAGGCAATACGACTGACGCGCTAAATTACAGCCCTAGATCACTGACGTCGATTTGAAGCAGAATGTTAGAACATATACTTTCCTCATGCATTACGTTAAAAATGTTCCAATGTTTCTTTAGCTTATGGGACTTAACTGCGGGGTCGTCAGCCCCTAAACCTACACAAGACAACACAAACAACCATGCCCGAATAAGGATTCGAACCCCCGACGGGGAACGGCTTCGCGCATCGCAGCATAGTGCCTCAATGCGCTCGGCCACTCCGCCGCGGCTGCAAATCATTAAAATAAAGGCATTATTCGTTGCGGCGAGGTCTATTTCTGAAATTTCTTTCACCAACTTTCTCTTCCGAATGCAAATATATTCTTAGCACACACCGACATAGGGAGACATGATCATTATAATAAAATAAGTTTATCGCAACATAGGAAACATATCCGAAACACTACGGAATAGGCGACTGCTATTTTTTGGACATTTATACCCAATGAACAGCAACAGTTTAACCAAACAGATTTTTAAATATCTCTGGGACAAGAAGTCAACAATAGCATGGATTCAAGAAGTTAGGAAAGATTAGGAAAGAAACAATATAAGTGAAAAAGATGCAACAGAAAAAGAAATTTTTAAGAAGAAATTGTTAAAAATGGAAGGATTCCAAGGCAGGAGGGAGAAGAAGACGGGTGTAAAGTAGTATGAGGATAGAAAAAGGATGCATAGTGAAAAGATGAAAGAATACTGGAAGAAAAAGAAAGAAGAGCAAAGGAGGAAACATTGAAATTGGTGCGTGATCCTTAGAGGGCCGAAACGAAGAAAGAAAATATGAGAAATCAGATCGAAAAGAGAAAGATTTAGGTGTTCCTTTTTCCCGCGCGATATTATAGATTGTAGCGGTACAGAAATACAACAAAAGCTGTTCAATGAACCTTCTGCGAGTATTTATGTAGACGTAGACGTGATATGTGAAGTACTCTACGGGCAAGATATAAACGACAATTTGACTACGCGGTAATAGTATTATGACGCTACTAAAGCACAGTTAGTAACCACAGCAGTCCACAATTCCTTCACAAAACAAGAAATCAATAGTCCTACTTTTGAATTAAGAACAATTACCCATATGTTGTAGTGGTCTTTGTCCAAACACTGGTTTGACGCAGCTCTCCAAGCTAATCCATCATGGCCAAGCCCTTTCATTTCTTTATACTAAACAATTATAGTATTATGGAAGTATAAAAAGAATTTTTTTAAATTGTTTTACTTTTTTACTAAATGAGGTACATTTTATCTGTTAATTTGTTCACATTTTAATCGAAATTCTATAAACTATCGCAGATATTAGGAAGAGGACTAGTACTCTTGTCTCCAATAAAAAAATAAAATTGAAATACGATTTTCTTATGTCAGGCAGTGGAGTGCTGTTCTCTTAGTTCCTTTCTAGCTACTGATCAGGCTCGTTAGACTGTGAAAGTTTCTATTTTCTTTTAATCAATTCACGTTTTTTAAATTTCAAACTTGTATTCGTTTACCGTATTTACTTTGATCATCCCCTTACCTAGATCAGATTTCATCCATATGTGTTTTACATACTTGTTTTCAGGAAATGATTTCTCCAGTCTCATACAAGCGAGGCTTAATTATTGGAGGTCGGAATCAGTGAACTTTTGTGTTTGATTTTAATTCATGTCTTTAGCCGAGAACAATAACGTACCTGAGATAATGTGTCTGATTTATTTTGTTACCGCGAGGGGAATAATTTAAATTTGAGCTAGCCGGAATATTTGTTTCATAATATGCAATTTGCCTTTAATAATTAGCCTATGTTCTTGCGCTTGCGTGACAGATACTGATTTTGTTGGTGCAGAATATAGGTAAAACTTATAATTTCATAAATGATTATTTTGACTGAAGTAAAGGTGTCTCAAGCTGCATCACCTCATTGAGGTATTACTTCTGGGTTCGCGGAAGAATTTGCTATCCAAACATTTATTAGAAATTCTTGCTCGGCGTGTACCTTCCGCGATTCTAAATAATTTGCATAACTTCTCTTTTTGGTTTTTATCAAAAATTCCATATTAACCAGAAGCAATATTTCACGAGCCTCTGAATAAGAACGGCAACCTACACCCTTTTCTCCTTCCTGTATTCTTTTTCGATCTCCCTATGCGATTTTTACCTCCAATGCAAAATTGACGATTCCTTGATATCTCAGTATCGATTTACATAGACGACATTCCCGTGTACGCGTTAACTACAATCTCTTTTTACATGTTTGTAGTCCCAAATTTCATCCTATGCTTATTCTCTTTGTACGAAGCTGCAGTTAATTGTGATGTCAGTAAGATACGAATTACCAGAGGAGCACAAAAATTATTTGTCACCGGGAATAGTCGAACCACCAACACTTTCAGTACGAATCCGATCTCTCACCGCTGAGCCGCGGTGGAGTAGCCGAGCGGTCTAAGGTGTTTCGCTGCGGAAAGCGCGGTTGCACGCCTTCGGAGGTTCGAGTCCTCCCTAGGGCATGTGTGTGTGTGTGTGTGTGTGTGTGTGTGTGTGTGTTGTCCTTAGGTTAGTTTACCTTAGGTTAAGTAGTTTGTAAGCTACGGACTGATGACCACGCAGTTTGGTCCGATAGATTTACAAATATTTGAACTTTCTTTTTCCTCACCGCGGAGTTAAACGCCGCTTTCTAAACACACTCTTTCACAGAGACAATCGATAAGTTGCATATGCTGAGACATCCGTATCAAAATTCCTTTTATTTCGTGATCGTCTGATCATATGGAGATCCGACTTAAGGCACCTTCCTGTCTCACCACGCCCTACATGTGCTATAAATTTGGACGAACTTGTTGATGATGAGTTGGCGTCCTCTCCTTGTAAGTAATCACACACAAAGTGTGAGATTTCCGTCACTTCTCGATGTAATATCGCTGAAGCTGAAAACATTTACCACAACGACGACGCCGTCATTCCATGGCTGCTGCAAACGTCTATTTAAGAGTCTACTTTGAACACTTGACTACTTTAACCAACGTATTGTTAATGGGTCTAAAACTTACTTCAGTCATTCAAGAATCCATCAGTTAAGACCAAGCATATAATGCCGTGATAGTGCCAGTATTGTTGTACTACTAGCGGCCAAGACATCTCTTCCCACTCATCATACAGGACACAAAACTTCCCTGCTTCCCTTATTTGTATAATCTGTTTTTCAACTCAGCCCCGGTGACATACTGGCCGTTTGACTGCACAACCTCGACATGGAACAGTTTCTTCTCCGCAACTGGGCACAGCATGCTCAAATCTATACTGACGGATCTAAAACCGAAGCAGGTGTGAGATACGCATTCTTTTGCCCCTCCAATGGCACCTACCGAATGTTTGCGCTTCCGCCTGAATCCTCTATTTACAAGGCAGTTACTGGCCATCAGGGAGGCCATTTATTACGACACACGAACATGTGAGCCTATATTGATCCCCACGGACTCTCAAAGCGTGTTATAATAATTACAACATCCGACATTTGACAAATAAACAGATACATATTGGACATACTAGGGGCCATAACAAATGCACAGACATTGGGCATCGATATCCATTTACTTTGGTTTAAAGGACATTAACGCGCACTCCATAACGAAACAGTTGACCGCCTCGTCAAGAGAAGTATTACGGTATAACAATTCCGCCCCACGCCGACTCCACAGTCAGACTTGAGACACACGATTCAGAAAGCTGCCTATCGGACTTGGGACCATTAATGGAACGTGTCTCAAGCGTTTAAGGGAGGACACCTGGCGGCTATACAACCAAATGTCTGCTTTTGACCATTAAGCTTAGTAGTAGTCATGCAACGTCTCTCATTTCGATGAGACTGGGATATGGTTGTTACCCTGTCCACCTACACCGTTTAAAAATCATAACTTCTCGAGATTGGGACAAAGATCCAACGGCAGTAGCAGATCTCACCACATTATACTGGCATGCACAAAGTATACGGCCGCACAAAGTGTATTCTACAGAAAGGTGTATTTCATTTTAGTTTGAGAGTGAAAATGAAAATATAAAAAGGAAAGTAGTGTACTTTTTCGGGATTTTTGAATACAAATATGCCTGTCTGTTGTATTTCATATTATTTTGTGAATGAAAATTAAAGTAAAAAATTAATAAGGAATATGAGATTTTACTTGTGGACCTCGATACAAAATTTTCACAAGTATCCGGACCCCATCAAGGATTACTTGTCGACCTCTGACATAGGGGATAGGCGGTACCCGTGTCTCACACTCTTCCTAACCACTACTTACCTACGCCTCATAGCTGCAGTCTGCTTCTAATATACGTTGTAAATAAATTTCCGTTCCCCGTATCTCGCTACTGTTAAAAGCCTACTCCAAACACACAAGGCTTAAAATATAGATTTCCTTTGTTCATTCTGTCTTCCACTAAGTCGTAGGGTATACCTCGCTTGTTCTTACACTTCTCTGGAACACACACTGATCTGCCACGATGTTGATCTCTAACAATTTTCATGCTTCTAGAAATACCAAGTGTCAGTATTTTGCAATCATGACTTATTAAGTGATGTTTCGGTAGTACTGATGCTCATATCAGAATAGTAATATTTATCTCACCCAGTGCTTGGTAGAGACGTGTTACACCTTTAATCAAGTTGACCACTCTTGCTAAGAGCTGAGGGCATTTCTCTAAATCACTTCAGATAAATGCAGGGATGGTTCTTTTTAAAGGCACGACCGATTTCCTTCCCTATCCCTCAGCGTGTGCTCCGTCTATAATGACAACAATGTAAACGGGACATTGAACCCTGAACTTCCTTCTACCTTTCAAGAGCTATGCTGACAAAGAGCACATTCGTGCGTTTCTTGCGTGTATGTGTGTGTGTGTGTGTGTGTGTGTGTGTGTGTGTGTATGCCTGTGTGAGACGTAGAATGAGGCACAAACAGAATTTATTTACCTTTCGTCGACGAAACGTATGCATCTTATTTCATGTACCCGTTTTACAAAATCCCTTATGCGATCTTGGACTCTTACCTGAAACAAAAGAACAGAACCCCACGTTAGAAACAAATCTATTCAAACAGGCGAAATTAAATATAGATATAATTATTTAATTTACGAATCAAATTGACACTATCGTTAATATATATTTACAGACAATTTCGAGTGTATCTTTCCATACAGTCATAACAGATTAATAAAAAATATGAAATGAAGAATGTACTGCATCAATACAATGAGACACAACTCTACAAGTAGTTTCATTAGATTTTGGATGTAGACAAAAATCTGCATAAATCTGGACGTTTTCAACGACTACATCGCTTACATGAGAGTTTTTTCAGTAACGTTATGTTATGACCGATTGATAGATAATACGTAAATATTCATTTCTTGGTCGGTGTCACATACGATTGCGCCTATTTCAGTCCAAAATGGCAAGTTAAGATTGTAATATAAATTACAATAACAAAATAAATAAAATAACAAAATAACATTTAGTTCTGACAACGATAAATCGTAACAAACTATGCTCAAGGTCGATTAGTCAAGTAGGGAAAATGAAATCAGCAATGTTGGGTCAGTAAAATGATGGAAAAGGTTTGTATCAATAATTTGTTGTTTCTGTTCCCACTGTGCAGATGACAGATTACAGATTTTTCTCAGGCTGCACATTACTAACTTTGATTATTTAAATAACATGTACGATTTCGGAATGCGCCCAGTTCTGGAAGGTATGGTCAAAGCTCAAATAAATTAAAAGCATTTTCGCATTACTTCAACTGATTTTCTAACGCGCTAAAGTGTTATTATAGGATGCATATGGTTATGAGAGGAAAAACTTTATTGAATCTATATATTAAACGCACAAATTAAGTTGTCGCTTTGCGCAGTGACTTATGGGAGCGACTATCAATACAAACGTCCAACAAAATAAAAATAAATTAAATGCAGTGTATCTTCAGAGCTTGGAAAAGGATGTACTTAAGAAATCTAACACTTTTGATCGGAAATGCATATGAGTTCGTTCCTTCCAGCCATGGCTCAGAGTGTCAAATTAATTCGCGCGAATAGTAGATGTGCTTGGTTTCCCAGGTACATCTCATGGTTGAATGAGTATTCCGAAATCGATCACGTTTGTTGTGTGAACAGAGGAAGATTAGTGTTTAACACCCCTTCGACAGCGTGGTCATTATAGGCGGATTTGTGTGAACACTCACTATAAATAAGATAGAAGTCGAGGTAGCCTGTAATACTAGGTATGTCAACAAAGTGCGTTCCGTTTACATATATAAAACAAACGTGTAAAAATATTTATTGTACAAAAATCTACAATAGCTTTCGAAATTTTGTAGGCACTTGTCATAGCGTGGAACAAGTTTTTGTATGCCTTCTTCGTAGAAGGTTGCCGCCTGTGTATGCAACCATGTGGTAACTCGTTCTTTCAGCGAGTCGTCTTCGTCGAAGTGTTGACCGCCAAGGACAGATATTAGATGTAAGAAGAAATGAAAGTCACTGGAGCGAGGTCCGGGCTGTACGGAGGATGATCAAACACATCCCAGTAAAATTCCAGTTGGTCTCGCAGTAACCTTGTGCACTGATTGTTTGGCCTCGTGGTAAGAAATAAATCAGCAAAATGCCTTTTCTGTCCCACAAAACGGTGCACATGACTTTTCGAGGTTTCAAGATTTGCATAGGCTTAATTTTCGTTGCGGATGAAGTGTGCCTTCATTCCATTGGTTGTCGGTTTATTAAAGGATGTCGTACGATACCCAAGTTTCATCCCCCGTGACTATCCGAGTAAGGAAACCATATCCTTTTTCATTATAGCGTGTCAATAACTGAAGTACAATGCCCATCCGTTGTTTTTTGTATTGTTCAGTAAGAATTTTGGGTACCCAAGTTTTCGAAAGTTCAGTTTTTCAGTAACAGTTTCATGAATTAGTGATCGTGAGATTTGAGGAACTTCCATAGCAAGGCCGCTAAGTGTAAATTTACAGTTGTGGTTAATCTACTCTTCAGTTGTGTGAACCAGTTCATCAGTAACCACAGAAGGGCGGCTACTTCGTTCTTCATCGTGCACTTCATCACGTCCTTCATTGAACAGTTTGACCCATCTTCTAACTATTGAATCACTCATAGCATTTTGCCCCTGAACCCCGCAGATTTGCCGATGAATTTCCTTGGGTTCAACTTCCTTTGCATTTGGAAGACGAATCACAGATCTGATTTCAAACGCGGCGGCATTTTCAATTACGGATTACATTATAAAGAAGCAGTACAAAACACACGTCGAAAATGGCGTACATGTCTTCTCCTTGAGACTGAGTAACTCCCGTGCATGCTCGAAACTGTGATCGTATCGCTGTCGCCTATAAAAATAGAAATAGAACTTACTTTGTGGACGACCCCCTTATTTGGTATAAAGATATAAATTGTAAATGCGTGCCTTTGAATTGTCACCATCAGTAAGTATCGAAAAATGAAAATGCAGTTAGATATGTCATTTTCAGTAATTCAAGCGAAATGCTAACTTAGAGCTGTTACTAAATAAACAACAAAATTTATTTTTTGCCACATGCCTTCTGCTATATTAATTTTATATGTATATTATAAGATCAATGATACTCATGTCATGAGATGATTTTAAGTGAGATAATTTCTTCTCGTGAGATGTTACACCTGTCAAATTTAAACGAGCAGAAAATCGGAAGTATTGGAGATCTTACACAGAGCTAGAAATTTAGCGAGGAGTTCAGTGCGAAACTCTGGCAATAGTGTCCACTACGAAACACTGTCTCGAAATTTTGCATAAAGCCCTACGAGATTCTGATCACATATAGAGTATACTAGCTTAAACCCGCGGCTCCGCTCGCGTGTTGGTTGATTGTCTATTTATCAGGAAAGTAAGTAGTGTAGATCAAATCGCACGTAAAAATGCACTCGTTTCGAAGAATCCGATCACGAAATTCAACAATAATGATTGTAATAATATCACAGATCGGTCACTTGATGTAATGCGCGAAACGTCAAATCGATTTTTTTAAAGAGACGTATTAAAAGAAATTTCTTTTTGGGGCTTTATTTATTCATTCTTATATTTCCTTATTCGTATGCTTATCCTTACAGAGAAAGAGCTGAAGACATTGTAGCACGCATAGAACAAATATATGGTCTGTGGCATCACGTTTCGCTGTACGTAACCTCCTTGGTGTATAATCGCAAACCTCATCGCTGGCTTTCAGTCCGAATTTTTTTTAATAATTTGACGACACTCAACTACCATATCTTCCACCCCCTTATAGCTATCGGCATGGAATTGCTATGGTGTACAACGGGAGACTTCGGACAACAATTACACACAGGCCATTCGTTTGCGTTCTGTAGTTTCCGCTGCAGAGCGAAATATCAACACACACACGTAGAATTTTATAGACGCCGATAACTTTCCATCCCAATATTCCCCACCCTTTTATCATTAGCAGCCCTCAAGCAACAATGCAACCAATAAAACCATTTTCAAAGAGTAAATATTATTTTCAATCATTCAATAGAAATACGGTTTCCGATAGAGATTGTACATATATTAGGTTCCTATTAGAGGATGCTGGTGCTATAATTCCATACTTGACAGTGCTTATAAAATCGCTTGCTCAGGGAATGATGTATACCCAAAGACTAGAAAGTTAGACAGGTCACACCGATATTCAAGAAAGGCAATAGGAGTAATCAAATGAATTACAGACCTATATCTTTGTCATCGATCTGCATCAGGGCATTGCAGCATATACAGAGTTCAAACGTTTGAATTATCTCAAACAAAACGATCTACTGATCCACGGTCAACACAGATCCAGAAGCTATCGCTTTTATGAAATACAGCTAGCTCTTTACTCACACGAAGTGATGAGTGCTATTGACAAACGATCTTATCGACACCCACATAGGGAGAAATAATCATCAAAACACAATACGAGAGATCAGAGCTCGAAAGGAGAGAGTCGGCGCGGTGGCCAAGGGGACTGCGGCGCGCCAGTCACAGTCTGCACGCTACGGTCGGGGATTCGAATCCCCCCTCGGGCATGGATATTTGTGTCGTCCTTAGTATTCGCTAGTTCATAAGTAGTTTGTAAGTTTAGGGACTGATGACCCCGTAGTTAAATCCCATAAGCTCTACAAACATTTGAACATTTTGAAAGGAGAGATTAGTAAGAAAGGCGAAGGATTCGCCTCCGGCCATCCAGATTTAGATCTGGTGTGATTTTCCTAAATGGTCCAGGAAATTCCCGAAGTGGTTCCTGTCAAAGAACACTGTCGGTTTCATTCCCCATCCTTAACAAAGCTTGTGCTCGGTCTCTAATGACAATGAGTCGTTAGACCCTAAGCTTGTATCCTCCTTCTTACTGACTGCCCCTCTTCTATCTGTTATATGCTTTGAAAGTTAATAAATGTTGACAGAGGTCAAATTTCAAAACTAGTCCAATCCAAAATGATGATAATAAAAAACTCGAGAAAATCTCATTTGTAGATGAGAGGGTTTCCGAGCGCTTCTAAGGGCAACCACTTCATAATATTCGCTGAGATCGTAGCTTATAAGAGTCATGATAGCAAAATACCTGGTTACATTCCGTCCATTAGTAACTTACTTGTAGTTTCATATCAGTGATGTATTATTTTATTATCCATAGTGAGATGTAAAATACCTTATTGTTAACTTACAGAGTTGAACATCAATAACATTGTTCAGTTTTTGAAAATATAATTTATTTCATTTCCCAATTTCTGTTTGGCATTTTTTCCCAAATTTGAATCTACTTGGAATACTGACATTTTCATACAATTATTAGCTCAAAATAAAATCTTTTATTAAATATATGATTCAATATTTGTCATATCACGTTTCTATTTGAAAACAAATATAGATTTAAAATTTAAAATGCTGCCATACAGATTCGAATGAAGGAGCTTGTGAGAAGATTATTCACTGTACACTGTACTAATACATTTTTTTTAAGTCAAACTATTTTTTTTACTAAAAAGCTGTTGTTATAAAAAGTTCAAAGTTTATTTCTTCGAGTTTATTTAGGCTGTTTGCTTTAAGAAATTACTGTTTGATCACAGAGCTTCAAATCTTATTATGAAGAAAATCAACGATGATCAGTATGTAATGTACCCTTGTTAGTATTTCTGTCATCAACAACAAGTCTTCACTTTATTTACTATATCAGGACATCCGAGAGTTACGTTGTAATCTAAAAATTATGTGCATTTGCTACATATACAGCAAAAATCCTTGCATCAACCGCCTAATGCGGATAGATCACGTTGTGCGGAACATCTCTTGTCAGAGACGCCATGTTCGTTAACGTTACGCGTCATTTCGTACTGGGTATGTCCTGAGAGGCGTATATATTCTGCAACCTCCGTGTGCATTGTATATTGCGTAAAAACCAATCATCTGCTGTTTCTCAAACTAATTCTTAAGGTTTTCTTATTAGAAATCATTCTCTCCAATTTACCGGTACAACAGGCATGTTTAGTAATCCATGATACTTCGATGAAATCTCGTCGTTGTTGGAATCAGCGATTACAAAAGAACACCTAGCATATCTGAGAAGTGTGACGTAATCCATAATCTACAGACATTCGATGCAGAATTAAATGTAATTTGTTTAAGTTTGTGCAACATACTTTATTCTGCCTGGACATTATGCGTGCTGCAGCAATTATTAAGCATCAGTTGCATTAAAGATGTACTGTGGAAGTCTGTAGAGTCGCTGTTCTCTCTCTCCAGCTTCACATTTCACTCACACCTGAACAATTGCGGAGTTCCGCATCTGAGGCAAGCACAAGGGGAGGCTGATTCACTTCGCTCTGGTAACCCTCCTCGGAATGACGCCACGAAGACCGTTGTTGACGGGCGTAACTTCCAGGCTCCGCAGCAAGAAAATTACTCACAGCGATTGCTCGTCGAGATTGCCCATCAGCATTCACGGCTGCTGAGGAGTTTCGTAAACAGCATCTTGCCGCAGTCGGTACTGAGACGTGCCTACCAGGATGTTATCCTTTCATTTTACGGAAACAGTGGGCAACTGTTACAGAGTGGTACTTTCGAATATCTCTGGAAATCAACTCTGTAGCGCATTTTCTTAGTTGCTGTGATATAAGGGAAACGTTTTGCATCTAGGGGTTAATTTGTGGTCGAAAGTGTATCATTGTAGTAAGATAAACTTTTCTTTATCTTTACAATAAAAGTAAATGTGTTTCCATATTGTGGTAAATTATATGAACAGCGAATCCAAGCGAGTGCTTATGTTGAAAGCAGATAGTGTTGCGTGTATTCAAAAGTTCACGAAATTAAAGTAGACTGAGTTGAATATGTTAAAGTTCGCAGCATTGGAAACATGTGTTTAGGATGTTAAGACTCAATCGTATTAAAGGCAGAGATTCTATTCTTACATTGCTAAGCATCTGTTAATACAATCAATGACTTTGAACCAAACACGTGCTATCAGTAATATCCAGGAACTGAGTATACAGGTCAAAGTTGGTTCATTGGAAAATTGTTGCACTTCTAAATTCGCTATCTTTGATTAACTTGATATCCAACAGTTTGTATAAATCGAAGTTAAAAGTGGCGCAGTAATCATTTCCATTCGGAATAACACACGGTCAGTTTGCTGCTCAGCTACCCCTATTTGATTTATCTCTTTTGCTTTAACTTCTGGAGGTAAGTAGTGTAGAACTGTGCATGTACTTGAAGTAGCTGAATATACGGAAAGATGTACGAATCACAGACATATCATATGCAAACGAGAGAACAATGGATACTTCCATCAAGTAGGGACGATTATAGTAGGGTATGTTACTTTTCCAAATATTGCTTTTGTACTTAGCTTTAATAAAAGGTGTCATTGATGAAACAATTGATACTTTATCTTCTGTCGGCGATGAATTTTCTCTAGGACAAAAATTAGGGAATAATCAGACGGTATCATCGAGATATGGCAATCACTAGTGGAGATCCGAAGACACCAAAGAAAACTAAAAAACACAGTTACTGTATTGAAACCATGTCTTCTGTATAAAGGAAACGAATTTCCAGAACGTGCCCGCGATCTTCATTTTTTCAGTAAGAATAAAAACCGTCTAGATCACTACAATTATATTTATTGATTACTTCGTTACGGCACCTGCTATCATCAGATCTAAAAATCTCTGAACATGCACAGTAAAGTTCGGCGTCAATAATAGAATATCTACCTAGTAGATACGTCAACTCGCTTTTAGAGCTGATGAAATCAGATGCCGAAACGTCGTAATCAATAAATATAATTGTAGCGGTCTGGACGTTGCGTTTATTATTATTATTATTATTATTTTATTTTATTGAAACCATGTCTATCCTCTTAAGCACTGCGTCATTTCTTCTCGTCGACAGGGATATATGGCTCTTGATAACTGTCGCAGTAACAGTGCGTTCGGTACATACATACACTTACATTTCGTATGAGAAGCACATAAAAGTAGAACCCCAAACGACTATAAGTAAAGATAAAATTTAATATACGTACGGTATTTTACGAAGAGCAAATTATCATAATGTATTTAAAATATACTACCGACAACGTAATGTCACTGAACATGTCATAAAATACTTTAAGAAAGTGTACTACGAATATCGTAATTGTAAATATGAGTAGGTAAAATAATATGTTACGAAAACGCAATGTCATTAAAAACATTGTATTTCTAGATGTATAAGTCCAAATTATTAAGCCACTTTATTGCTGCAGAAGATGCCAAATTCAGTTCTTGTGCTTCACCAGGAAAACAGCGTTTGGTCATTCACTGAGGATGTTTTCCACAGTATAATTAATTGCGTTCGCTAAACGAACTCAAATGTTCAAATGTTTGTAAAGCTTATGGGACTTAACTACGGGGTCATCAGTCCCTAAACTTAAAACTACTTATGAACTACTTACGAACTAGGACGGCACAAATATCCATGCCCGAGGGGGGGGGGGATTCGAACCCCCGACCGTAGTGGCCGCGCAGACCGTGACTGAAGTGCCTCAGTCCCCTAGGCCACCGCGGCCGGCTCTAAACGAACTCTAAAGCACCACAATAACTCATGAGTGTGTGAGTCATCATAATTAGAGAATAAAGATATCAAATTATCGCAATATGAAAGACTGTAAACGAAAACACTGTATCAACGACAGTAGTGGGCTTCTTGAGAAATCACAGCGCATTTCTTTTCCCTTCTGCAAAATGTAGTTCCACTGGCATTAACGGTGGCATATAAGCTGCTACAAAGGGCTGCCAACACGTGGCGTTGTTTAAAGGTAGGTTACGCGCTAACGTGCGACCAGTAATCAGTGTCACGTTTATATTCAGGAATGTCTCAAAGTTCAAAGGTAGTCTATAAATCTCAGTGTGCCTTTGCCGAGTGCATACGAAATTTTGGCGCGCTGCCACGCCTCATCCAGAGTGGGATAACACCATTGTACTGCGGACAAAGTTTGGAAAATCTGGGCGGCCGTGTTTCGATTGTGAGATACTCGCTACCTGATCGGTATCTCGCAGAGAAAAATGTGAGCCCATAAATCGCTGGGGGTGGGGCGCAGCTGATCTGGTAGAGCGGATCTACGATGTGTGTCACCTCGCCAGGGAAATACCGCGCTCGGTGCTGTGTCAAGGTTGTTCAGAACACGCCGCTGCCACCCCTTGCAGGAGAACTACGTAGCCAAACAAGGCGCTTTTGTCACGGCTAGGAGTTACGTGTGCGGTTGCTTAAGTAGCCCTGAATCCGTCCTTAACACATCTACTGAAATTCGGAAAATGTCAGGGGACGGCAAACAACATTCAAAGTAAAGAATGAATTTGAAGGGCAGGCCTGCATGTCAGTGAAGATGGAATACGCGGTGGAATCCAAATTTTTCGCGATTGGAGCTGCCACCTGGAAAGTAGGAGTAGCAGATCCTTGCACCGCTAGGTGGCAAGAGCGGCATATCTAGTGAGTCAGAGAGGCATTCAGCTGGGAGGACGTGTTGTGTGTCCACAGTGATTTCTGTAATACTTTTTGTTTGGTGTGTGGCGATTTAACAATGGGTTCGCAAAAAGAACAGTGCGTGTATATAAAATTCTGTACGAATCTCTGGGGACAGAGCATGAGTCATACTCCTGGGTTTGAGTGACATACTCGGTTCAGGGCTGGTCGTATAGACGACGAAGATGATGATCACACTGGAAGGCGCGTTAGCCGCACAACGCCATTGTTGCCAAACTTCAACTACTGGTTCGTGTGGATCGACGTCGAACCATTCAAGACCTTGAGGATGAAGTGGGTATTGGTTATGGTACATGTCAACGAATTTTGACTGATGAATTATGCCAATAATCTTGACTGCCGATCAGAAGGCACAGCGAGTTGAAGTGTGCACGGACCTTCGTCAGACTGTATCTGATGATCCAACCTTCGTGTCACGGGTTTCACCGGCGACGAGAGCTGCATTTACGGTTATGACCCAGAGACAAAGCAACAGTCGTCCCAGTGGAAGAGCCCGGGCTCTACAAGACTCAAAAAAGCGAGACATGTGAAGAGCAAAGTGAAGAGCATGATCATCGTTTTCTTTTATACCAAGGGAATTAGCATCACGACAATGCACTCACCAGGACTTTTTTTTTTATATAGAAAAAAAAAAAAACACGGTGGTTGTACCACACCCACCATACTCGTCAGATTTGGCACCTTGACACTTTGCGCTATTTCCAAAACTAAAAATACACAAGTTGAAAGGCCGTCGGTTTAACACTAGAGAAGATTCAAGAAACATCATTGGCGGTGCTAAACACCCTCAAAGTTAAAAGGACTTCCAAAAAACGTTTGACTTGTGGCAGAAGCGCTGGGACCAGTGTGTACGTGCTGTTGGTTACTACTTCGAGGGTGATGGTGACCATTAGTCCAAAGGTAAGGTTTTCATCAGACGGCAGTCCCAAAAATTTTGGATAGCAACTCGTACATGCTCCTGAGCAAATCAACAAGTGACAGTTCCCCATTTACGGTGGGCAGTCTCCGTTTCAAAAGAGCAAGTACCGTACCTTCTAATACCTTGGTAGTCTCTTAATTAATCAGCACCACTGTGAAACTGAGATAAATGCAAGATTTTTTTTGAGGCAACAGAGCATACTTTAACATCAGGACGTGCTGAATACAAGATCCCTGTCGAGAAGGTTTAAGATCAGTATTTATCAAAGTATCATTTTGCCAGTGGTAATGTCTGGCTCATCTTAAGGAGATGAAGGATCTTAAACAGATGAAGAGAAACTACTTTTTTAAAATGTGATAGACACACAAACTGGAGAATGGAGAATTCGAAAGAACCAGGAATTAACAGAGGTTTACTCACAGCCTGACACTAACAAAGAAGAAGGTTGACTTTCGCTGGACATGTATTGAGGCTGAGTGAAGGGAGGATATCCCACGATGTGCTTCTGGGAGCTGTAGGTGGGATTTGGAAGGGGGGGGGGCGCTTGGGACGTCTGCGTACAATGTGGAAGGACAACGTCTACAGGAACACCGATGGCAATGGACTAGAAGCAGGCGACTTGTGGAAGGAAGCTCGCAACCTGAAGCAATAGAGGAGGAGTGTAGAGCAAATATATGGTCACCAAAGTCCAAGCCTCGGAAAAGTACATGTTACCTGGCAGTAAAAGTTACTCATTTGTATAAGGTGTATTGGAGTTGGAGAAAAGGAGCCCTTTTGATTGTTTCAAGTTCACTCAGAAACTTTATGAACTATTGCAAATATATCCCCTCATAGAACGAGCTATGGTGTTATCTATGACAGGCATTGTTTGAATATGTAATGTTAATGCTCTATCGCTAAATCAAAACCTTCGGTATGAATCCTGACGTTATTTCTCCATTCTTTCAAATAAACAATTGATAACATTGTGATGCAACGACCCTATATCAACTAAGTTCCTACTTCTTGTGTGCACGCATTTTTTTATACCCTAAACATTCAGTTAAAATTTACCTAATCTATGCCAGCCTTAGATGCAGCATATTTTTGAGTTAATATTTGCCATTTGATCGTCAGTAATTTTTCTTTTAATGCCCAATCATGCTTTCGGGCGTATTCACCATTTTCATGCGCCAAATAAATATTTATAATCATTGACAAGCCTGAAACAAATGTCAGACAATTTTAAATATTGAATGGCACATGAAAATAGCTAATACGACCGAAATAATGATTCTGCGTTAAAAGAATACTGACTGATGGTCAAATGACAGATATTTCTTCCATAAATTTCGATATGAGAGTGGGTCTGCACGAAGGAAAAATTTATCTACAACGCGTTTTTGGTACCTTTGCAGAAGAATGAAAACTCTGAGAAAACAAACAACGTATTACACTTGATTTTCTCAACTTGTATGTATTCTGTACTCGCGTCCTGGTGTATTCTTAGCTTAGTGTATTCTTCAGTTGCGTAAATCGCGACCGCCCTCCTCTAGTTTTATTTTTATTTAATTTTTTTCTACTAGTCTACAGCAGGTAGAAGTACTTTTTAGTCGCGCTTTTGTTAGTGTATTCTGTAGAGTTCAACACCACTGGTCATCATCTTGATAGGGACTGTGACTGCCGTGCGCGAATACAGGGTGAGTTCGTGACACTTCGCTCCCAGTTCGAGGCTGTGATAGCTCCGGTTGAGGCTGCAGTCAATCAACTTACAGCCATATAAATCGACGCTGCTCTTCTATAAGTTTCACTTGGCATTTGATCAACCGTTTGTAGATATATTGCATCTCTGTGGGTTGTGTGTTCACACCGTTATCGCGGACAAGCTTCTAAGCATTTACAATGATCAACCAGCAAAAGGTCAGTTCTTTCGTATGCAAAACAGTTTTAATGAAGCACTCTTTCAAGAAGAGCCCAGAGTTAATGTTGCCAATTTCCGACATGTTAACTCAGCACCGTCAGGTACACCGCTGCTCCTTAGTCCTCTGCTCTTAGCGTCAGCACTGGTGCAGCACACCATCATCGTTGTCTCTGCCATTTTCCCCAGAGCGACCGGTTTATTTCCCTGTTTCCGACAAAGGGCTCAGAGATATATTTGGATTGTTCTGCTTCTGATGGTTGGTTGATGGAAACATATCATATCAACTTGCAAAACTCTTTAAAACACACAATGTTAAAATATGTTTCAACACAAACGATAAAATACAAAACAAAATAGTTCACAACACTAAATCAACCAACACACCTTTTCAAAAATCTGACATATACAAATTAACATATAACAGCTGCTCATGCTACTATATAGGACAAACAGGAAGGAATTTTGAAATATGTACGAGACAAAGAACATATTGACGCACTGCGTTTAAAAAATTTAAACAAGTCAAGCTTTGCAGCCCATCTCGCTGAAAACAGCAATTCCATTACAAACATAAAAGCCAATCTCCAAACACTACACACTGCAGACAAAGGAATAAAGATGGATCTTTTAGAACAATTAGAAATTTTCATTCATAACAATAAAGCACCACACACCATCTCAAATGAATAAACAGAACTGGCAAACAACTCTTTCTACAAAAATTTTAAAGGCTCTTTAAGCCTGAGACAACCAAACAAACATACACATACTTAGATCACATAACACCTACCCGCCCGCCCCCCTTGCCATTCCCACATGCTACTCCAACCACATATGTTTAATCCTATAAATGCAGTCAATGGATTTTTCTTCAAATGTAACATTAGTGCTACCATTACAGTATTAAGGAATAAATAAGCCACCACTGTAAGAGAATTATGTAAATAGAAATGTATGAACACGTTAACTTTTGAAACTGTAACTGATAAATAAGTTTAAAAAGCCCGAAGGCCATAATAAAGGGGAAAAAAAGTTTAAAATAATATCTGTGCATCAAATGTGATCTTTGACAATTAGCTATATATATCTCTGTGTTGTTTATGTTTGTAAAACATGTGGAAAGCGAGTGCTGTGGTGAAGTATGCGTTTTGTAGGCAGCTTTTGAGCACTAAAATACCTGTCATCAAACAGCAGTGTGAACCAACTGTAAGTAGCTGTTTAGAATACGATTTAAACTTGTAAATGTTGTAATTTAGTGCCAAAGACAAAGCTCACACATAATAGTTTTCTATCTAACCACAGTGAAACGAGTTCCACAATGTTGTGAACAACATATAAAACATGTATACCGCCTGATGATGAACTGCCAGGCAGTTCGAAACCAGTCGTGGTAAATAAATATGTAAGAAAGGTAACTGGTTGCTGTTATTTTCTGATTTCTTTAATCAACACAGTCGCAGGTTCCATACTTCCAGAATGGATACAAGTATAAACTTTTCTCTTACGTCACCTTGCCCACCTCTAGGTGCCTAGTGTCGTTGCAACTGTCAGTTGGTAACAACATTCACAGCAGTGAGTGTCGCGACTGTGTATGTTAGACTGGTAAAAAGCGTGCGTTGGCGTTTATTCGCTGTCTTTTGTCATTGTCTTTCTGCCAATGTCTTTTGCTGACTGTATGCTACTGTTAACAGGTGAAACATACTAGAGTTAAACGCATTCAGCATTTTCCTTCAAGTATCAAGAAAACTTCATCCTACAAAGTATGATATTTTATGAATGTGTCTTAAGGAGTCAGTGCAAGTAATTTTCAAAGAGTGTGAAGAACATTCAGGTTTCAGTAAGTACCATTATTCTTTAAAGTCACATTTCAAGGTTTTAAAAAGTCTCTGCGTCTCGAAAGTGACGCAGATGTTAAAGCAACCCGGCTTTGAAAAGAGTCAAACAGTTTTACTTATGCGGAAGTTGGTATGAGTTTTGAAAAAGTTCACCTCCCTTGAATAAATAACCCGAAAGTTATTTTAGTGGGAACAGTTTTTTATTTTTATTTTATATTATTATTATTATTATTATTGTAAACCTTAGAATTATTGCGGGAAATTAAAGGCAACGCAGATAATAACTCTGAAACTACCAGTCAATAATATCTTTGAACTGTTGTGGTTACGACGTTCATGATAGTGTGTGACTTCGTAGCAGTATTAAGAAACTGTGAGCTAGTTTTGATATTTCCACGCAAATCCTAAATGACAGCGAAGAAAATAAGAGTCCATCCTCATTTTTAAAAGTATATTCCACTATCTGCTTGCTAATTTTGTTTATGTGATAGAGAGCAAATGCCAAGCAGGACATCCTGCACAAATGTTACCAACTTATGCAGCGAACATTTTGGGTATTGAAATAAAATTTATAATCTCTCCGTATCTGAACAACCATGTGAACAGTGACTAAAACCAATTTCCGAGACTGTAATAGACGATTGATGAATATGAAACCACTCATTGCATGTTCTGCTGCCAACCTTACATCACACCCAAGTCGCCGCCATAAGTAAAATTTTACCTATCCATGCATCAGATGCCGATACGCCAGTCTTTCAAAAGCTAAAGAAGAAAAGACGTCACAACTCGTCTCTCTTCCTTTCAAGACTTGGCCTTATTGAACGTTCTTCCTTTGCATGGCTTCACACTTTTCGGCATTAATACCATCTTAAGACACGAAGTCCTTTCTGTATCTGAAATTAATTTACTCTCTGCTATCTCAGCAATTAGGCACCCTGTCTCTGGCCCGCTTCAAGTGGAAAATAACAGCCACCAATTACCTGTTAAAAATAAATGTGGTTTTTTACGTGGCTATACATATTTTGACCATATCTTCCACCTTGAGTAGAAGCAGGTGAAACCAAATTTATATTTTCACTCGCAATGGTCACTGTTGCTTCATTAGCAGATTACTGCTTTTATATATTGAATCAAATGATACAAAGCACTTAATAGACATTTGCGTTTATGTTCCTGCTACTGATCATTGCAACTGTCTATTATTGAGCGCTGTTGTTTTATGTAATCCCAGATCGATTATGTTTTAAAAAAATTGAGGAATATTTAACAGTAATGTGTTTCGCGCTCTTGGCTCACCTTCAGAATGTCTCGCGAGGTGGCATTAGGCGTGATTAAAAGACATTAAAGTAATGGCGCTGCAGCGAATAATCGCAGTCCTCAAGTTTGGGGTTATTCTTTTGGCCGTCATTACTTTAATAGCTTGAAATCACGACTAGTGCGGCCTTCGCAGTTGAAGACAGTCTGAAGATAGGACAACAATGTGAAATTCGCTACTGTTAATTTTAAAAAGTAACCTTCGACCATAGGTACTGATAGACTGGGCATGGCATGGTTTTCGTGGCACCATCTCTGCATTTTTTGGAATGATTAATGCTGCAGCAGTCACTATTTATAAATATTTTTATTGGCACGACGCGTTTCGGCAGCATGCTGCCATCATCGGGTGCATTTTTACAGTTACTGGTTACATTCTTGATGTGTTGTGTTTTGTGTTGTGGATGCCAGTGATGTTATGTTTGTACAGTTTTAACCTGTTAGGAAGATATAGCTATTTTTACAATTATGTTTCATCATTATAGTTTTTGGATTATTGTAGTGTTGTATTTACTTACAGTTTTGCTAATCTTGATAAACTTGTTGTCTGGCACACACAACACAAGCACATAGTTACATATACACTACCATCTCTGCAGCTAAACCATTGTTTTGCCAACAGTCACGTGTTAGTTTACAGCTTTGCCTACGATTATACAGGGCTTTTTGTGAAGGAAAGTAACATTAAATTTCAAGTTAAAGTATTATTAGTAGTGGAGTTGTTTATTATATCCGGATAATGTTTGGCAACAGTCACGTGGTCCTATGTTCGAACCACGGCATGCGTATAGCCGATCTGCTGTTTGTCCAGTCCAGTGATCTCTATTGGTCTTGTCTTTTAGTGTCTATGGTCGAAGAAAGTAACTGACATAGAGGACGTCGTTTATTCTCGCTCGCTCGCGGATTTAGGCGCCATGTTGCGGATTGAGCGGCCGTTCCTGCCGGAGGTTCGAGTCCTCCCTCGGGCTTAGGGGTGTGTTACTTTATTTTGAAAGCCTAGGGACTGATGGCTGTAGTAATTTGGTCCCATAGATTTACAAACATCTTATTTTATTCCTGGAATATATATATAAGAAATTTAAAAAGAAACTGTTGTTGCTGCTGCAACACCAAGCCAGAGCCAGAATGGAGTGGAGGAATGATTACCATAACAAAAAAGGCGTTGAGGCTATAATAAAGAAAATTTACATCTCTTCGGTAGGACTTTGGGTGACCGACGTTATTCACATTCTCGTATCAGTAAATTTCTCAAAAATTAAATCTTGTCAATACCTATTCTTGTACTTTATTGTGGAAACGTATGCTTTTTCAATGCATGAAGTATGCATTTAAAGATAATCTTAGGTATCCGCATCTCGGTGATAACTCTTTTTCCAGTTCACAAATCGTGACTGAGCACCTTTTTAGAACAAAAACCATCTAAAGATTAAATTCAGAAATTGTTGTTTTCTTGTAAAGATACTTATTACTGCAACACAACAAAGCTAGTGCGAAAGTCGCCTGACGAAGGCGCAAGCTGTTGGGCTTTCAGAATAATATGTCTTATCGAGAAGGAGTTGCAAGCATGTTTCACGTACAAATCTTCTGTCTACGCCGATCTTTGAAATCTACTGCTGAATCGATTATTAAGATGAATACAGATGACGTTTCAACCTATAATCTTCACTGGATTCTTCATGATCTAACAATTTCCTGCATTAGAAAAAAGAAATACTAAATTTACTGCTCAGAATGTTCTATACGTGTGAGGAGTCCAAATTCCAAGAGTCCATCGAGTTTTTTTTTATGTTCTGTCATATTTTGAAACTTTTTAGGTTTGAATTTTTGTTTTGACTGACACCAATAAATCCACGTTTCACTACCGGTAGGAAGATACCGTTTTCCACACACATAAGCAGGTCACGACGACGTACAGTATAACACTTAATTCTCATCGGACAATAGATAGTTATTTCAACACGGACGTTGTTAGATTAACGATGTATACCATTTGGAACGTGAAAAGAGTGAAACAGACTTCAGATAGTTAGGAAATAATAACCATACAGTTTCTTAACTCTGATAGGACCTTGCACGCACCCAATTCCGATTTTGTTACCTGAAGGACTCCTGTATTTTGTCATGTTACTCACGACTACGATGAACTGTTTCTGTCTCTCGTCAGATCAGGCATTTCTAAAGCACCGTACTACCGTGCTTTATCCGCTTCCATATCGATTCTAAAAGTTTCGTAAAAAAATAGCCTAATTCACTTTCATGGGCAGTGCAACGTGTGTCTTTGCCTATATAACAAGGTTTTCTACGATACGTTCCCATTGTACCACACAGTTTAACATACTAACTGCTCTCTCTGACATAAAAAAGTGATTGTCGAGAAACTATATTGGATGGTGTCTTTTAACTGAAGATGGAACCCTCCGTAATCTGGCTTAATCATCTCCACAACAAATATCACCAACAAATAATTTAGCTCATGACTCGGGGTATTTAGCGTCAGAACAAAACAAGAGAAAAATTATTAGTGTTCTCGGGAATCTCTCATAATCTTAGTTATCTCTACGTCACTTACGTTGTGAGTTCCGAAAGCGGCCTGGTCTGTCTCGAATCTGGCAGTCGATTTAGAACCAGCACTTTCTCTGAGAAGGTATCTTGTGTCTCTACCATCACTTGAGCGTGAAACAACTGAACATTGCCGGCCGCGGTGGCCGAGGAGACTGAGGCGCTCCAGTCACGGTCTGCACGGCCACTACGGTCGGGGGTTCGAATCCCCCCTCGGGCATGGATATTTGTGCCGTCCTTAGTTGTAAGTAGTTCATAAGTAGTTTGTAAGTTTAGGGACTGATGACCCCGTAGTTAAGTCCCATATACTCTACAAACATTTGACCATTTGAACTGAAAATTTAAATTACTCTTCCGTCCAACAGAAATAAAGATAGACAAACTATATAGGGGTCGAAATTATCCAAATGGTCGAAATATGTATAGATTTTTAGGCAACTTACACTCTGTTGAAGACTAGATGTTGTGGTTTTCAGTCGGAAAACTGGTTTGAAGCAGTTTTGCATGCTAGTCCACTGGCTCTTCATGCATGCAACAGTATACAGCGGTACGGCACAGTAGGCTAACCAACGAAAGGATATAAATCTCCAATACAGTGGATGTACCATAGTGAGGATTTATCTTACGTAAACAGGTGAGGGTATTTAACAACGAAGGGGTTAAAATTGTATTCAGTGCGGAAAATAAACTGGAGAAGAGACTGAAGCATAAAACGACGCAGGGGAGAACCGAATGTGGAAAGCGAGAGTACATGAAATAAAGCGTGAAATTGCAGAGTGAAGTACAAGGGGCAAACACTGAAGAATTTCCAAGTACAGATTTAAAGAAGGCAATAATAAAGAGAATGGCTCATCAGCGGTAAACGAAGCACCTTAAGAATGACAGCATTCATCGAGATTGGAGCACCACGAGAGTACCGCAATTTGAGTAAAAAGGATTTCCGCTGTCAAAAGTTGAGATATTTTGCATCTTCAGATAGAACGCGTTAGTGGGTAAAATCAAAGACTGAAGGGTCCAAGTGGCATTTATGGGTCCCACTTCAATGATGTTATCCTGGAAAAGCGGTCACCAGTTTTATATCGATCAGTCTTTATAGATACCCACATTGCAACATAGCTTAGATTTGATTTGTAGTATTTTCTAGGACGTGGCATATATTGTTCATAGATTTTACGATAGATGACAGTATTCTAGAGAACTGTGACATATGCGTTACGAAGAGAACCATCTTAAATAGTTGAAGGAACTAAGCCTTGGAAGTGAGGCGGGACAACATCAGATGTTATGGGAACTGTTCTATGTTTGACAATACACGTGAACTGCTTGATTTTTTCTTCAGACGGCATAAAAGGTTGATGGTATGGTATATTACAGGACGATATAAGTTTAACATAGGCGTTAGCGTGTGTCTCAGTGTAATTTTCTATGTAAAACTTCTCCAACTTCATATGGACTCCTAGTACCGCAACCACAAAAGATTATTTTTGAATACAAATGTCTTAAATGCAACCGCAACTATTTTCATTAAATAATAGTTTATGGTGGTTTTTCCTGTTCACTAGCAATTTTTAACTGAATATGTTATTTTAAATTACCACACTCTTGACAACTGGTGCGTAAAATTTACATTACTAATTCAAAAGACATTTGTATGATGCTACTATATCAGATATCCTTGAACCCAAAGGCTTCACAGCGTCATTGTGATGAACTTTTTTTTCTTTTTTTTTTTCATGTAGTTTGTACCTTTGAGCGCATAATTACGATCATCATTTACACATTTCCAGTTCCACAGTTACTGCTAATGTGCCTCTTCCGCCTTCTGCAGTCGATATACTGCTTGTCACGAATCACTTCACCATTTTCCTTACCCTGCTGCAAATTCTACCTTGATCATGTCCCGCCAATTGTTCCTAGGTCTTCCTAAGGGACGCTTTCCTCCCACCCTTGTTTCCAAATTTATTTCACGTTTGTGGTATGACCATTTCTGTTGATTGCCGTCACCAATGTCTTGGTCTCACCGATGTGGAAATTAGGATCCTGGAAGTGGGATTTCCGTGGACTTAGTCTGATACGGAGTTCTTCCCAGATCGGCCGCTTGGTCTATGGCGTCAAGCTACAGACTGGACGGTCGTCCCCTTCGGAGGTACAAGTCCTCCCTCCGGTATGAGTGTCTATGTTGTCCTCAGTAAGCAGTTTGTAAGTCTAGGGAATGATTGCCAAAGCGTTTTGGTTCAAAAGGCTTATAAACATTTGAACATTTCACCCCAGATAATAACATCATCAGATAATGCAACTGCATTAAGTTCAAAGACGATTTTCATGATCTTTTTTTTATATCAATCACCTATAACACTGATGAACAGTACTGGAGACAGACCATTGCCTTGCTGCATTCCCCTTTCCGATTTGTACGCAACTAATACAATCTTGGTATGGCATCCGGAGTTTCCTTACCAGTTACTTAAGTTGTTTCCTATTCCTCAGGCATTCCCACTTCTTGTCCCTTGCAATACCATTACACACCTTTTTTACATCTAGGAACACAATTAACAGGTTGTTACCTTTGTCCCAGCATTTCTCCAGAAACATGCGGATACTTCGCGCACACGAATGTCTAAGTGTTCAGTACGCCAGTTAGCACTTTATCTGAACAGGTTAAAAGAGTAAATCAGTTATCAGTCTGAAGATTGGTTTGAAAACGACAGTGATTTACAATACATAATCGTGTTTGAGGTGGTATTCTCAACGAAGTCTTCAGACGTTAAAGTGATCTCAGGCGTGCCCCAGAGCAGTGTTATAGGACCCCTGTTTTTCACAATACATATAAATGACCTCGTAGATAACATCGGAAATTCAATGAAGCTTTTCGCGGATGATGCTGCAGTTTATCGAGAAGTCGCAACACCGGAAAAGGGCAGCGAAATACCGAATGATCTGCAACCGCCGCGGCAGAATGGCCGAGTGCACTAAGGCGCCCTGCTGGGGTGTGTACGGCCGTTCGCCGTCGGGAGTTCGAGTCCTCCATCTGGCATGAATTTTTGTTTTGTGCTTAGCATAAGTTGCTTTAAGTTGGTGTCAGTAGTTTGTAAGTATAGGGACTAATAAACAACAAAGTTAAGTCCCAAAGATTTACAAACATTTGAACATTTGATCTGCAACTTAGTGACGCATGGTGTAGGGAGTGGCCATCGATCGTGAACATAAGTGTAAAGTACTGCGTCCACACAGAAAGAATCCTTTATTATATAACTATGCAACAGCAGAACACACACTGGAAGCAGTTACTTCCATAAACCATAGCAGGACATAGAGGAGATCCAACGCAGAGTGGCAAAGTAAGCGTGAAAGATCTACAGAGATGATAAGAAACTATAGTGGCAGACGCTGCAAGAGGGGCGTTTTGTATCGCGGTAAGCGCCTTTGTCAAAGTTCCAAGAACAATCGTTTCATGAAGAGTCAACTAATATATTGTTCCTTCTACGTATATGTCGTGAAGCAACCACAAGGATAAGATCAGAAGGATTAGGGCCCACACAGATGCTTACAGATAATCATATTTCCCCTAACTGTACGGAACTGGAATAAGAGAAGGTAAAAGTACTTCCGCCACACACCGTGAGGTGGCTTGCTGAGTACGAATGTAGATGTAGACGTAGACGTATATGCCATTGCCAGTCTCCGATCATTGAACTGACTCATCCAGCCAGTTACAGCGGGATTTAAAGTATAACGTGGATTCCGAACCATTGCATTTTTCACATCAACGATCATATCCAGAAGTAACAGAAGTGGTAAAAAATATCCTATGACTGACTGGGGTTCCAACCCATTACCTACACATTTGTTTGTAGTGGTCCACTTCACCCCCTGTAGTGTAACGACTCGATGGTCGTTACATACGAGATAGCTTACCGACACAGGATAATTGCTAATAGCAGTTTATTAAAAGAATTGAAAACTGTGCGCCTGTTATGTTGTTTACAGGGCGTAAGAGAATTTATAGGCTGGCGTATCCGAGCGGGAGGTTTGGCCTGCAGCGGAACAAAGTGGCAAAGGGTGGGCAGTCTAAGTGAAATCGTGATGGTGGACAGAAAATAAAAGTAATCGTAAAATAATTTCTGTGTCTGTAGCGTTGTGCTTTTGTTACTATTGTTTGAAATAACATTGTACAATTGACTCCGATAGGAGTGAGTTTAGTCATAACTGATATGTCAAGAGTACGACGTACTTGGTGTAACACAATATTTGTATAAGGTAAAAGAAGGTAAAAGTGATTTCACTAACACGAATTATTAACAGACGAATGGAAAAACTTGTGGAATCCGACCTCGGGGAAGATCAGTTTCGATTTAGGAGAAATGTAGGAACACGGGAGGCAATACTCACATTACGACTTACCTTAGAAGAGAGGCTAAGGAAAGGAAAACCTACGTTTTTAGCGTTTGTCGATTTGGAGAAAGCTTTTGACAATGTCGACTAGAATACACTCTTCCAAATTGTGAAGGTATAAGGGGTAAAATTTAGGGAGCGAAGAGTTATATTCAACCTATACAAAAACCAGACAGTGGTTATTAGAGTCGAAGGGCAAGAAAGGGACGCAGAGGTTGGGAACGGAGTAAGACAGGGTTGTTCAATCTGTACATTGAGCAGGCAGTGAAGGAATGGAATGAGATATTTGGAGAGGGAATTTAAGAGCAAGGAGAAGAAATAAAAACATTGCGGTTTGCCGATGACATAGTTATTCTGTCAGAGACCGCAAAAGATCTGGAAGAACAATTGAATGGAATGGACAGTGTCTTGAAAGGAAGATATAAGATGAACATTAACGAGAGTAAAACGAAGGTAATGGAAGCACTGTCAGAAAATCAGGCGATGCTGAAGGAATTAGATTAGGTAATGAGACAATAAAAGTAATAGATGGATTTTGTTATTTGGGTAGCAAGATAACTTCTAATGGCAGAAGTAAAGAAGATATAAAATACAGAATGGCTAAGGGAAGAAAAGCGTTTCTAAAGACGCGAAACTTGTTAACATCCAATATTAATTTAAATGTTAGGATGTCCTTTCTGAAAGCATTTATCTGGAATGTAGCATTGATGGGAGCGAAACGTGGACGATAAGGAGTTCAGATAAAAAGATGATAGAAGCTTTTGAAATGTGGTGCTACAGACGAATGATGAAACTTAGATGGGTAGAACACGTAACTAATGAGGAGGTGCGTAACCGAATCGAGGAGAAAAGGAGTTTCTGGCATATTCTGACTAAGAGAAGGGATAGATTGGCTGGACACATTCTGAGACATTAAGGAATTGTCAACTTAGCATTAGAAGGAAGCCTGTGGGGAGACCGAGGGACGAATATAGCAAGCAGAATCAAAAGGATATAGGTTGCCGAACGTATTCTCAGATGAAGAGACTTGCACAGGACAGGGGAGCGTGTAGAGCTGCATCAAACCAGTCTACGGACTGAAGACCACAACAACAACAACAACAACAAAAGTGATTTCAGTACACGTGTTGAAATGAGGAAAGTGTCTTATTTAATAGTATATTTACTCTCTTCTGTGATTTTCTCCTAAAGGTAAGAGAAGATTTGTTACCGATGATTGGAGCGAGAACAGCGACTAGCGGGTTCCTCAAAACTCATCCTTTTCAAGAAATTCTAGACGACCGTCGAAGGAAATCTGCAATAATTTTGGAAGTTACGAGAGATTGGAGTAATCGGTGGTGTGACAGAAGTTGAAACTTCATGTAGCTGCAGTCTGACAGGCTTCATCTAAAACTCGCTCATTCTGTCCCCAAGGACACACCACACCTCTGCCACCGAGGAATATCTGAACAGGCTGTGCCATACGATGTAAAAGGCATTTGGAGAAAGCGGACGCTTGTATAACAAATGGATGCGAAAAGACGCGTATATTAATCATCAAAATGAACGTTTTCCAAATGGCTGAAGACAGTAAACAGCGGAAGCGTATTTATGATGACACAACGACGGTTAGTTAGTAGTTTGTCTCTTCCTCTCTCTCTGCTAATGATGTGCAGCAACGAAGAAGAAAAAGGAGGCGAAGAAAAGTGGGCGTACTGCCGTAATGGTCATAATTGTCCGTAGCGAGACGCCCTATCTTTCACCGGAAGCCGAGGGAGCCGTCACGAAGTTAAGTCGTAAGGTCGTAGGTCGGCCGCAGACTAATGATAATGTCCCGAGACTCGGACAAAGACGACGTACCGTTAGGAGACAGGTTTGCCGCGAAACGAATACCCCGATCCGGCCGCGCTGCTGCGGTCTGCGAGCCCTCGCCGCAGGCTGGAGGCGGCGTCGCGTGGCGGGGATAGGCGCGTAAACCTCGGGCGTTCTCATGCGCGCCAACGACTGTAATTTGAGGCGTCCCGGATTGAGTGCCGGCTTAACAGTCTACCTGCTACTTACACGCCGCGCCCGCGCGTTCCCAGGGCGGAACAAATTTGTACGACTCGCGTCTGTTTAATAGTCGTACAAAGTGAGGAAGAACAGGTTTGGCTCGTTAACGGCGCTATGATACACCAGCGTAGTTGGCACGTATTAGCGAGTACGGCGGTCGGGTGTACCTTTCGTCCGTACTTAGGAGCTTCCGTGGCGTCGTGCCGCGTGGGTGTAATTAAAGCGCTGTTACTCACGGAGGTCCAGCGTAGGCTGTAAATTATCGTACGGCAGAGAGGATTGGAAAATAAGCTAATGCGGAAAAACGATTGAAAAAAAAATTGGAATTTTGGCAGCCAGGTGCAAATCTACCTCTTCTCACTGTATCTTCCACGTCTCCATTTGTCATATGAACTTTGTGTAAGCGGCGGTTAGAACCTAATAAATCAACACTTGTTTGATCTTTTATGCCGACGTACCACTCCTGACCTATTACATACAGCAATATTTATAGTTGTATACAAAGAAATTACGCCGGCCGCGGTGGCCGAGGAAACTGAGGCGCTCCAGTCACGGTCTGCACGGCCACTACGGTCGGGGGTTCGAATCTCCTCTCGGGCATGGATATTTGTGCCGTCTTTAGTATAAGGTAGTTGATAAGTAGTTTGTAAGTTTAGGGACTGATGACCCCGTAGTTAAGTCCCATAAGTTTAACAAACATTTCATTTTAAAGAAATTGCCAACGGGCATTGAATTAAATTAATGGACAAACAAAATTTGACTCCTTCCCTGCCCTGTCGCTTCCTCTCTTCCGCTCCTCTCCTACATCTACATCTACATGGGATACTCTGCAAATCACATTTAAGTGCCTGGCAGAGGGGTCATCGAACCACCGTTTTACTATTTATCTCCCATTCCACTCTCGAATAGCTCGCGGGAAGAAAGAACACCTGAGTCTCTCTATTCGAGCCCTGATTTCTCGTATTGTATTCTGATGATCATTTCCACCTATGTAAGTGGGAGTCAACAACATATTTTCGCATTCGGAGGAGAATGTTGGCGATTGGAGTTTCGTAAGTAGCCTCCCCCCCCTCCCCCGTTATCCACTGCGAAGTCTTACTATTAACTGGTAACTTGTAACTGGTGTTCTCATGTGTGTCAGCGTAGCGTTTCAGTGTTGTAGAAATGTTGCAAGCGCCGCCATCGGCAGAACAAGCGCACCATCATTTGATCGACGCACTAACTCCCAATGGAGAACATAGTAACAGGTATTCCCGGTGTAGAGCAGCAGTTGAGAGAGATGAATACAAAAAAGTCTCTTGGACCGGATGGAATATCAGTTCGGATTTACAAAGAGTATTCTGCGGTATTGGCCCCTCATTAGCTTGCATTTGTCGCGAATCTTTAATTCAGTGCAAAGTTCCTAGGGATTAGAAAAAAGGCGCCGGTGACTCCCGGTTGGTAAGAAAGGTAAAAGAACTGACGTAATTACAGGCAAATATCGTTGACCTGTTTCCTCTAGAATTTTGGAGCATATTCTCAGCTCGAATATAGTAAATTTTCTTGAGACGGAAAAGCATATTTCTATGTATCAGCGCGGGTTTAGGAAACATGGGTCAGATGAGTGTGTAAAGTGTAAAGGAATCAATTAATTGATTTTTCCGTCGGTGCTTGACAGAACATGATAATAATATCAAAAAGGAACAACTTCCTGATGTTCATCAAAACTTATTTATTCGTTACAAACCGGCTTTCGGCTTCTTAGGCCATCATCGGGTGACAATTGACTGTAGTATACAGAAAAACTGGTGTGTCATCCCATATTTAGGCAAAATTTCAGATCACATTGGTAAAAAGTTAAAATCTTGAAATTACAGTCCTGCATTTTACAACACAAACAACATTTCAAAGTATTTATTCAATAATAAGGACAAAATGAAACCCCTATCACAGAGTGGTGTGTACAATATCACGTGTAAACATAGTGGAAAAGTGTATGTTGGTCAGTCTGGCAGGGCTGTAGCTATTAGATTGTCAGAACACGAGAGAAGCTAGAGGTTAAAAAAGACAGATTCAACATTTGCTGAACATCTGATCAGAGAAAACCATGATTACGATGTACACTATGAAATCTTACATTCCTTGAAGAAAAGCAGAAAGATGACACTACTGGAAATATTGGAAATCAATAAACATTTGGCTAAGGATGTCAGTTTAGTATAAAACGATCAAAAAAAATGTTCAAATGTTTGTATAGTCTATGGGACTTAACTATGGGGTCATCAGTCCCTAAACTTACAAACTACTTATGAACTACTTACGAACTAGGACGGCAAAAATAGCCATGCCCGAGGGAGGATTCGAACCCCCGACCGTAACGGCCGTGCAGACCGTGACTGGAGCGCCTTAGTCCCCTCGGCCACCGCGGCCGGCATAAAACGATTATATCTAGTTCCTCTTTACACCTGAAATAAGTTTAATTTTCCAGTTTTCCTTTTTCACAAAAATAATCATGTCATTTTTGATCCTTTACACATACTTACTATATTTTTATATAAACGTTAATAACTTTCATAAATACGTATACTTGTAATCAACTTCCATGTGAAGTATCGATTTCCTGTGATAAAATCTTTGTAAATCGTAACATGTTTGTAACATCTTTGAAAACTGAAGAAAAGACATTTTTAAATATGCACCAAAGCTGCTTTTATTTAAATGCTGACGACTAGTTTCGGGCTTTGCCCATTTTCTAAGTCATCTATTACAGAGAACAAAGTGTGTTTTACATGAAAATACATTAATATAGTAATGTTATATTGATTATACAGGTTATAATTACTTACATTCATATACATTTATATTTGGTTACTGTTTATGTCACGCTGTTTGTCGTAATTACTTTGGTGTAATTTACAGAGCTGTTGATCCAAAGATGTTTTATTAAATATTCTTTGCTCAATTTTGTTTGTAACAATATCGTTGGTTATATGCAGTGTGACATAAACAGTACCATGACAAATATTGTACAATAAATTTTATATTTCATTCCGAACTATTTTAAGTGTAATAAATTGATTTGTGTCCTATATTGTAATACAGGGATAATATTGCGGTGCTACTATAATTTATCGCGTTTCGTTGTATATTTTGAAGTATATTACGGTAGGATGGACTGTATTTTATATGCTGGCCAAGGTGTTATGGAAATTTTCGATGAATTTTTTATTGTGCATTTCTGTTTGTTCATTTAACATTTGTTCTGGGTACTTAGTCATATGTGTATAGATTTGTAATTCTTCCAAAACGTCCATTAGTTGCCCTTTGCTTACAATATGTAAAATTTTGAGATTTTCTTCTATACTCTCAGTCGAATGTTTATTTTCTCTGAGGTGTTTGCCGAATGCTGAAACATTATTTTCGCTTGTATTTATATGTTCTCTAAATCTAATTTTGAAAGGTCTGCCTGTCTGTCCAATGTAGGCTTTATCACATTCATTGCATTCGATTTTGTAAACTCCAGATTGACTATAGCGATCAATTTTTTCTATTTTATGTATGATATTGGTTCCTAAAGTGTTGTTAGTGTAGAAGCCAATTTTAAGATTTGTTTTCTTCAGTGCATATTTTATTCTATCTGAAATTTGTCCCCAGTATGGCAGTATTACAAATTTGTCTTTCTTTCTTGTTTCAGTTTTTGTTAAAGTGATTTCATCTTTAATACTCTTCTGTTTTGAAGTTAATTTCGATTTATACAGATTATTGACTAGTTCTGGGTTATATCCATTACTGATTGCTATTTCTTTGAGTGTATTTAGCTCTGAATTTATATTTTTGTTACAGAGAGGATATTTGGTGATACGATCTATTGCTGATCTAAAATATGCTTCTTTATGGCTTTGTGGGTGACAAGAGCTATTATGAATTATTATGTCTGTAGTTGTGGGTTTTCGGAATATATTGAAAGTATGTACTGAGTTAGTCTTACTTACTGTTAAGTCGAGAAAGTTAATGCTGTTGTTAATTTCATGTTCAATTGTGAAGGTTATCTTCTTGTGCATATTGTTAAACCTTTGATGGAAATCTTCAATTTCTTCTATACATCCATTAAATAGAATTATAGTGTCATCTATATATCTGAAATAGTATACTACTTTTGTTTTCAATTGGTTTTGCTCTTCAAAAAATTTGTTTTCTAGGTGGTCTAGAAAAATATTTGCTAGTGTACCAGACAGGCAGCTACCCATTGCAAGACCATCATTTTGTGTGTATACATGTCCATTGAAACTAAAATAGTTGTGGGATAATATTATAGTTAGTAGTTCTATTATTTCATAAACTTCTGCTTCAGAGATTTTTCTGTATTTTAAGAGGTTTTCTTTTATGATAGCAATAGTTTCATCAATGGGTACATTAGTGTATAGATTAGTTACATCTAAAGAAAGGAATCTACTGTTATCAGGGATTTTTATGTCTTGTATTTTTGCAATTAAGTCTGTCGAGCTTTTGACAGTATATTGTCTGCTGTATGTGTAATTTTCACATATGATTTTGTTAAGTTTTTTCTCTATTAGGTAAGCTGGGCTGTTTATCAGATTTACAATTGGTCGAATTGGAACATTTATTTTATGGACCTTTGGTTGTGCTCTGAGCTTGGGGCATTGTGGATTCATAACTATATATCTGTTTTGTTCTTTTTGTGTTAAAAGAAACTCAGACTTTTTTATAGCTCTTTTTATCAAAGCTTGAAATCGGTTTGTAGGGTCTTTGTCAATACGTGTAATGTTATTTGAGTTAAAGAAATCAAGCGTTCTATTTATATATTCATCCTTCTTCATCAAGACAATAGTATTACCTTTATCTGCTTTCAATGCTAAAGTGTTATTTTCTTTTAGTTTTTTGTTAATGTTGTGTAGATCTTTTAGTTCCTGATTTCTGTTGTTCTTTTTGGTATCTGATGTGTAGGACCCTATAATTTTACCTATTTTGCTGGATATACTGTTTTGTTCTACTATTGGAAGTTTTGCTAAGTCGATTGCTAATTTTACATGTGCTATCATAGAAATTACATTAGCAGAACTAGCTTGTTGTGGCAGATTATACTTAAGTCCCTTTTTTAACAAATTAGTTTCATTATCAGTAAGGATAAGGTTCGATAAATTAGTGTCACTAATTTATCGAACCTTATCCTTACTGATAATGAAACTAATTTGTTAAAAAAGGGACTTAAGTATAATCTGCCACAACAAGCTAGTTCTGCTAATGTAATTTCTATGATAGCACATGTAAAATTAGCAATCGACTTAGCAAAACTTCCAATAGTAGAACAAAACAGTATATCCAGCAAAATAGGTAAAATTATAGGGTCCTACACATCAGATACCAAAAAGAACAACAGAAATCAGGAACTAAAAGATCTACACAACATTAACAAAAAACTAAAAGAAAATAACACTTTAGCATTGAAAGCAGATAAAGGTAATACTATTGTCTTGATGAAGAAGGATGAATATATAAATAGAACGCTTGATTTCTTTAACTCAAATAACATTACACGTATTGACAAAGACCCTACAAACCGATTTCAAGCTTTGATAAAAAGAGCTATAAAAAAGTCTGAGTTTCTTTTAACACAAAAAGAACAAAACAGATATATAGTTATGAATCCACAATGCCCCAAGCTCAGAGCACAACCAAAGGTCCATAAAATAAATGTTCCAATTCGACCAATTGTAAATCTGATAAACAGCCCAGCTTACCTAATAGAGAAAAAACTTAACAAAATCATATGTGAAAATTACACATACAGCAGACAATATACTGTCAAAAGCTCGACAGACTTAATTGCAAAAATACAAGACATAAAAATCCCTGATAACAGTAGATTCCTTTCTTTAGATGTAACTAATCTATACACTAATGTACCCATTGATGAAACTATTGCTATCATAAAAGAAAACCTCTTAAAATACAGAAAAATCTCTGAAGCAGAAGTTTATGAAATAATAGAACTACTAACTATAATATTATCCCACAACTATTTTAGTTTCAATGGACATGTATACACACAAAATGATGGTCTTGCAATGGGTAGCTGCCTGTCTGGTACACTAGCAAATATTTTTCTAGACCACCTAGAAAACAAATTTTTTGAAGAGCAAAACCAATTGAAAACAAAAGTAGTATACTATTTCAGATATATAGATGACACTATAATTCTATTTAATGGATGTATAGAAGAAATTGAAGATTTCCATCAAAGGTTTAACAATATGCACAAGAAGATAACCTTCACAATTGAACATGAAATTAACAACAGCATTAACTTTCTCGACTTAACAGTAAGTAAGACTAACTCAGTACATACTTTCAATATATTCCGAAAACCCACAACTACAGACATAATAATTCATAATAGCTCTTGTCACCCACAAAGCCATAAAGAAGCATATTTTAGATCAGCAATAGATCGTATCACCAAATATCCTCTCTGTAACAAAAATATAAATTCAGAGCTAAATACACTCAAAGAAATAGCAATCAGTAATGGATATAACCCAGAACTAGTCAATAATCTGTATAAATCGAAATTAACTTCAAAACAGAAGAGTATTAAAGATGAAATCACTTTAACAAAAACTGAAACAAGAAAGAAAGACAAATTTGTAATACTGCCATACTGGGGACAAATTTCAGATAGAATAAAATATGCACTGAAGAAAACAAATCTTAAAATTGGCTTCTACACTAACAACACTTTAGGAACCAATATCATACATAAAATAGAAAAAATTGATCGCTATAGTCAATCTGGAGTTTACAAAATCGAATGCAATGAATGTGATAAAGCCTACATTGGACAGACAGGCAGACCTTTCAAAATTAGATTTAGAGAACATATAAATACAAGCGAAAATAATGTTTCAGCATTCGGCAAACACCTCAGAGAAAATAAACATTCGACTGAGAGTATAGAAGAAAATCTCAAAATTTTACATATTGTAAGCAAAGGGCAACTAATGGACGTTTTGGAAGAATTACAAATCTATACACATATGACTAAGTACCCAGAACAAATGTTAAATGAACAAACAGAAATGCACAATAAAAAATTCATCGAAAATTTCCATAACACCTTGGCCAGCATATAAAATACAGTCCATCCTACCGTAATATACTTCAAAATATACAACGAAACGCGATAAATTATAGTAGCACCGCAATATTATCCCTGTATTACAATATAGGACACAAATCAATTTATTACACTTAAAATAGTTCGGAATGAAATATAAAATTTATTGTACAATATTTGTCATGGTACTGTTTATGTCACACTGCATATAACCAACGATATTGTTACAAACAAAATTGAGCAAAGAATATTTAATAAAACATCTTTGGATCAACAGCTCTGTAAATTACACCAAAGTAATTACGACAAACAGCGTGACATAAACAGTAACCAAATATAAATGTATATGAATGTAAGTAATTATAACCTGTATAATCAATATAACATTACTATATTAATGTATTTTCATGTAAAACACACTTTGTTCTCTGTAATAGGTGACTTAGAAAATGGGCAAAGCCCGAAACTAGTCGTCAGCATTTAAATAAAAGCAGCTTTGGTGCATATTTAAAAATGTCTTTTCTTCAATATTTAAGAGCTGCAAAACGCGACATATCAAAAACATTTGATCTTTGAAAACATTATACTACAGTCAGCTGTCGCCTGATGATGGCCTAAGAAGCCGAGAGCCGGTTTGTGGCGAATAAATAAGTTTTGGAGAACATCAGGAAGTTGTTCCTTTTTGATATTGTAAAGGAATCGTTAAACGAAGGCAAGGCCAAGGTCGTCCATGGGTAACATTACCAAGAGATGATCGTTATCTCCGGTTAAAAGCCCAACGAGGCATGAGACCGTATGCTACTCAGCTGCAATGCACCCTTTGTGCAGCAACAGGACGCGCAATATCAACGTAACAGTCCACCTTCGGGAATGTGACCTCTAAGCACGGGGACGTCTGGTGTGTGTCCCATTAAAACCACGTCACCATTTAGCCCGCAGAAACTGAGCGGAAGAACAACAGGATTGGAGTCGTAAGGAATAGTGCCGGGTTCTGCTCACAGATGATTCAAGATTTTGTATTCAGCCGGACAAGCGTCTAATCCCTGAGGTGAACAGAACGTGGAACTCGGAACAATCCTGCTTATGTTTAGGAAACATCACCATATACGGGTGGTAGAAGAATAATGTAGGCAGGAGACAGTATTGGCGGGCGTACGGACCTCTATGTCGAAATTGCGTTTTGAATGGTCGGAGGTATAGGGACGAGACCCTTCGAACTTTTGTTGTGCCCTACGCTGTTGTCACAGGTGATAGATTCCTTCTGGTAGACGATAACGCTCGTCCCCACATAGCTGCACTGTAGAGGAACACGCAAGAAGCTGAGGGAATTGGAGTGACCAACTCGTTCACTGGACTTAAACCCCATTGAGCATGTGTGGGATACACTAGACAGACACAATGGTCCGGTCTGACAACGGTTGCAGAGCTGGATATTGCACTTATGGAAGAATGGGTGATATCCCAAAAAAAGCTGACTGATAATCTCATATTGTCCATGCCACGCAGATGTGAAACTGTACTGTCCGTCCGAGGTGATCACACACCTTATGGCGCAACGAGAGTAACTTTTTCACTATTATAGTAGGCCTATGGTGCATCGCTGTAAGTAAAGCTCAAGTAAAGATTTGAAATAGCAAAATATCGTTCTGTGTATCACACACAAATTACAATTGTAACTAATATCTAAATAAAATACGTTACAATATGTATGTTGTGTATGATGTCTCATCTGATCCCCTAATTGAACAGTGCATTCACTACTAGAAATAGCCGGCAGCGGTGGCCGAGTGGTCTGCGGCGCGCTAGTCACAGTCCGCACGGCCACTACGGTCGGCAGTTCGAATGCCCCCTCGGGCATGGATATTTGTGCCATCCTCAGTACTAGCTAGTTCGTAAGTAGTTTGTAAGTTTAGGGACTGATGACCCCATAGTTAAGTCCCATAAGCTCTACAAACATTTGAACATTGAACTATAAATAAAACATTTCAGTATCTCTGCTGAGCAGGGTGACTGACGTACAAGAAATAATGTTATTGAAGAGCCTGTACCAGCACCGTCAAGTTGCAGGAGAAAGCGACGACTTTAAATGAAGTGGAATGGATATGGAAAGACAAGCACTTCTAAACCAAAGTGAAAGTCATCCACTATTAACAAGATGCTATCAAATTGTGGAGAAAAAATTATTTAAATCAAATAGTAATTTAAGAGTAACAGTAATCGGTAATGAGTTTCCTTGGTAGCGAGGTAGCTACTGGTTTAAAGTTAGCAGTTAAGTTAACTGTAAGACGTAATTGGAGTTTTAATATAAAAGACAATTATTCTAAAAGATTTTTTTTTTTTTACTTTCATTCGATATAAACATTGTCATGGACAAATACCGTATACGTATGTATGTACGAGTCATACACTGCTTTCTTCATGTATAGACGTCGTAATGCTAATGGTAATGATTTATAACATAAAAGACTAATTATTTTCCTCCAGAAAAAGTGATACAATGAAATCACAATGAAATCCAAATCTAAACACATTGTACTCAGAAAGTACATTAGCACCAAAGTACGTTTATTACCTACTCCAACGTACAGACCGGAATTACCTGCAGGGCCGAGAATAATACGGTTTATACAAACGTCGAATTTTCCACAACGAGCAAACATTATAAACGTATGACATACGAGAGGAAATGGTAAATACTAAATAGTAAGTATTATCCTGGTGATCGGATTTGAAATGATGGCTCGCGACCCGCCAGCCATCAATGCGTTCGTTTGTTTGTTACTGGCATATAATTTAGTCAAAAGAACATTTAGATCAGTAGTGGAGTCACCTATGAGATTCATAAGCTACAAGGCACAAAAAATGCATATTTCAGTTTCATACCTCTCTCCCCGAAGACAGGAGTTCACTTTAGACACGTATGCCCCTAACCTTCAGCTCTAAGCTTTTTCTGTAGCTTAAAAATGGCCCACCTCTCATCGCCCGTCTCCCTGTGGGGGCGCCTTACGTAAGAGCAGTGATAGGGCGCGTAAAGAAAGACAAAATTACTCGTATCGAAGAGCTGTCTGCGTGCGCTGGAGGCCGCTGCCTTGAGCCGTGCTAGTCCAAACTGGTGTGTAAGCAGCCGATTATACAGAGCGCTACGGCGACCAATGGATGTTTCCACGCCATACCAAGGTCGTAAATACTCTGTAGACAGGATTACAGAGGCCAAAATCGCGGACTGACAGCCTTAATAGAAGTATATTTCGACAAAAAAGTAATCGTTGTCATACCACTCCATTATATCAATCGGTCCGAATCAATTGTTATAATATTTAAAAGAAATAAGTTTCCTCTTGTTGATTGGCAATTTAAAAGCAGTGATCCAACAGAAACACAAGACTATCTCCTTTACTATTCACTCTTTACAATTCTTCAACGAAAATAGACAGCACCCAGAACGCGCTAAATACATAACGACGCGCAATAAAATTACACTACATGAAGTAAACAAAATTACTCGACGTCACCTTAGTATATATATATATATATATATATATATATATATATATATATATATATATATATATACACTTCCAACTGTTATGTAAGTAGCAGCAATCTTAATAAGCCGCGGTCTAATGCGCCTTACTACGGAGTGTGCAACCGCTCCCCGTCGGAGGGGTTCGAGGCCTCCTCGGACACATATATATATATATATATATATATATATATATATATATATATATATATATATATATATATATATATATATGTGTGTGTGTGTGTGTGTGTGTGTGTGTGTGTGTGTGTGTGTGTATGTGCATGTTTGTTCTTAGCATAAGTTAGTTTAAGTAGTTTGAAAGTCTAAGAACTAACGCCCTCAGCAGTTTGGTGCCATAGGTTTACAAACATTTGAATTCGAAACTTGATATACGGGGTGAGCCACTTAAAATTGCTTTGCGGAATAACTGGAAAATTACAGATCGGATTTTAAAAAGTTGCAATAAGAGTTATTCACCTTGAAGAGGGCCATCCATTAACATAAAATTCGATCCCCCTGCACGACCCCCGGCGGCGGGAGGCGTGGATGACTTTGAAGACTTAAATAGGAATCCCTATTTTTATTGCAGTTTTTTATTCTCCGTCTAAAGAAAGTAACTTTTGTAAGAAACGGTTTCATGACAGATGGTGCTGTAATCGGCAAAAACGAAAATGAGTTGAAAATTGTTGAAAAACGCCAATATTTCGACAAATAGACATCGGACTCGTTCTCTAGGTTTAACACTTCCAGTTTTACCAAACATCTACATCTACATCTACATAGATACTCTGCAAATCACATTCAAGTGCCTGGCAAAGGGTTCATTAACCACTTTCATAACTTTTCTCTACCGTTCTATTCTCTAATAGCGTGCGGGAAGAAAGAACACCTAAATCGTTCCGTTTTCGATCTGATTTTTCTTATTTTATTGGGATGGTCATGTCTCCCTAAGTAGGTGGGTGCTAGCAAAATATTTTCACATTCAGAAGTAAAACTCGGTGATTGAAACTTCGCAAACAGATCACGCCGTAATGTATAACGTCTTTCTTTTAATGATTTCCACCCCAACTCGTGCAACATTTCCGTGACGCTTCCCCCCCCCCCCCCTCGTAACGTGATAAAATAAATTGAGGTGCTCTTCTCTGAAACTTCTCAATGTCTTCCGTCAATCCCACCTGGTGAGGGTCCCACAAGGGGCAACAGTACTCCGGGAGAGGACGGACAAATGTGATGCAGACAGTCTCTTTGGTGGAGTTGGTGCATCTCCGAAGCGTTCTTCCAATGAATCGTAACCTTTGGTTTGCCTTCCCCACAATATTTTTTGTGTGTTCTCTCCAGTCAAAGTTGTTCGTAATTGTAACTCCTAGGTATTTGGTAGAATCTACGACCTTAAGGTTTGACTGAATTATCGCGTAATTAAAGTTCAGCGGATTTCTTTTAGTGGTCATGTGTATTACTTCACACTTTTCTTTATTTAATGTCAATTGCCAATTTTCGCACCATGCAGATATTTTGTCTAAATCGCTTTGAAGTTGCTTTTGATCCTCTGTTGACTTCACTAACCGATAAACGACAGCATCATCCGCGAACAGTCTAAGGGAGCTATTCAGGTTGTCTCCTAAATCGTTTATAAACACGAGGAAGAGTAAGGGACCTATAACGCTTCCCTGTGGAACGCCAGATATGACTTCTGTTTTACTCGATGACTTACCGTCAATTACAACGAACTGTGTTCTTTCTGATAGGAAATCATGAATCCAATCGCACAATTGGGGAGATATTCCATAAGCACGCAATTTCATAAGAAGCCGCTTGTGGGGACGATATTGTGAAAAGTTGCAGAAGGAACATTCCTTTCAGAGGACAGATTAGCATACCTTTGAGGAGTTCCATCGACACTTCCATGAGCTCAAAGTTCGAGGAAATGATATCTACTCTCTTTGCAGTCGTTAACATCGTGGAACAATTGCGTAGAGATGTGTACAGTCCAAGTCATTAAAGTACAATGAACAGTCTAACCATGGACTCTGAGCATGATCAAGGTATGTGCTTCATTCGATTGTGAGTCATGTTAAATGGTAGCATTGTCAAATACGTCTACAACTGTTCTTTGTTTTTCCTTATATGATGTCCATTTGTTTGACATACAGGGTGGTCGGAAATTCCCGTTACAATCTTCTAGGACTTGTGGAGGATAGTGAGTACATAACATTTTGAATAGGAACCTATGTTCCGCAACGGTTTCGATTCAGATCATTATCTCATCCACTCCTACTTCAGGAATGAAATTATGCGCGATCCACTACAACTGTTGCGATCAATTTCAAAAGAATACTGAATCGTTCCCTTATTATTTACGCATTTTCATTACGATTTACACCTTGTGGTGTACATTAGTCGACAACAAAAAGAACCCAGCATCTACGGCACCAGCCGCAACGTACTGATACAACAGCGGCTTGATGTGGCGACCACCAACGTCGTTACACTCATGGTACCTCCGAAGCATGTTCTGGTACAGTCCATCAAATGTTCAAATGTCTGTAAATCTATCGGACCAAACTGCGTGGTCATCAGTCCGTAGCTTACAAACTACTTAAACCTCGGTAAACTAACCTAAGGATAAACACACACAACCCATGCCCCAGGGAGGACTCGAACCTCCACGGCGAGCAACCGCGCGCTCAGCAGAGAAACGCTTTTGACCGCTCGGCTACTCCACCGCGGCGTACACTCCATCCCACCTGGTGTCTCTTCAACGTCTTGTGCTTCTCTGTCCCTAAGCAGACGTTGACGAGTTACACATCTGAATTAAAAATGTCGTAGAATCGAAACGATACGTTTCCGCACATGGGTTCCTATTCAAAATGTTATGTACTCACTACCCTCTACAAGTCGACGTAACTGGAATTTCCGGCCACCCTATATTACATTTTTTCAACAATCATCAACACAATCTTTTTAGGATTACAGCGCCATCTATGATGAAACGTAAAAATCGTTTCATACAGAAGTTACATATTTTTTTACAGAGAATACAAAACTGCAGTACAATAGGGGTTCATATTTCATATTTCAAAGTAATCTTCTCCTGGGTGGTGCATGGGACCCGAGCTTTATATTAATGGATGCCCTTCTTCGGAGTGAACAATTTTAATTGCAATTTTTTATCTGATTTGTATTTTTACAAATAATCCGAAAAACATTTTTGCCTCAACCTGTATATTTTACAGACCTTATTAATACTTTCCTACTCTGACTTAAGACTTTTAGTTCACGGTTGCTGACGGCAAGTGTACAAAATGGAAAACTTTCGCTATGTACTGGAACATAAGAAAAGGCATTTGCCTTCCTGAAATTCATATGCCTCAATCTATAGGAGACACTGTCTGAACTGAAGCAGAATTTGAAACAGAATGCCTCGGTGTTTCCCAAACTCTATTCCGTGGGAAGTGAGTAAGTGCTCGAAAATATTAATTTGTTGTTGATATTTTGACGACACTAATTTAAAATTTATTATGATTTGTGTTATCATTTATGAATTAAAATTGAAGTTATCACTGAATAAAATACGTTTATCTAATTTTTAAGATTTTATTACAAAGTACTAGGATTCTTAAAAGTGTTCCGTCAGATGAAAACGGCCCCTCCTGTCGGAAATGCGGGTCCTCTCTCGAGCATGGGAGTGCGTGTTTCCCTTACCACAAGTTAAAATAATTTGTAGGTATAGGGATTGATGACCAGAGTAGTTTGGTCAGTTAGGTTTACAAGAATTTGATTAAAATGGAAAGTTTGGGTACCTCCGTTCTTCTTCAAGCACTAAAGTCACATACTGAAACGTACTACATTTTTGCGCCCTATTTGATATCAACGCTATAAAGCTGGCGCCTGTGTTTGCTTGTTAGGGAGGAGGAATGGGACATTTTTACCACCATCCTTTATACTGGTGAAAGATCTACATTAAGGACTTCTCTGCTAGTCACTATTTCCCAAGGAGGAATACCTCACGTTTACGCGGATCATTGGAAACTTCTGCGAAAATTAATTTCGCATTATGATCCAGAATCTTAAATCTCTTCGATTTACTGAACTTAACACCGCCGACTTATCATCCATTTGCATCATCACATGTATCCACCATTTACATTGTGTTATCATACATTAACATTTCATAAGACACGAGACAGTTTTTGAAGAAATTATTTCACCGATAACATGACGTTGCTTTCTTAAGTACGTCAGTGTGACGTAAATTGCACACTTTTACAGATAAGAAAGTGTTAGCAGTCTTGTGTGACTCAGGAAGGTATCTACATAAGGATAGGCTGATAAATTTGACAGGTTTATAACTCTTAGTCCTTTCCTTTAGTTTTTTGGGTAAGTCAGTTCAAATGCAAGGAACGGAATGACATACTAACTCTTAGTATTTTTGGACAAAGTATTACACTGTTTACTTAATAGAATAATTCTGTCAAATTAGTTTCGTTTTAATAAGAAAGAAGTCTGAGTATCACAAATAAAACAGCTGTAAACAGATAATACACTTAATTGAATATTAATCACATTTGCCTATGCTCTAGTTCAAACTAAGGCAAGAAAAGGTATTACTAATATGAGAATATTATAAAATACGGTTCATAAAGAAATTGCCATGATGGAGGCTCGAACCTGAATCCACTGTTTGACAGTTCATACGCTGGACCGTGCGTGATCTTTGTATGTACAGCATTGAAAATGCGATTTTCCATGATCCACTTTGAATTCATTCAAAACTATTGTCTAGCAAGAAGCCGAAAAACGCGAATCTTTATATATAAAACAGTGTCCGTGTGTATGTGTGTTTGTTTGCGTGTACAAATCTAAGTTTTGTCCAATCTCTATGAAATTTTGCACACTTAAGCTTCAATCCATGAAGACGTTCGCCGTAAGTGTAAGGAGCACGTACAACGCATAGTTCACGAGATATGACGTCATAAACAATGAGATGCGAGACAAACTGCTGCGTTAAGGGACAATGCTGCTCATTTTCTCCTAAACCACTGGACCGAATTCAATCAAATTTGGTACACATATTCCTCATCGTGATCTATTAATTGCTGCATGGTTAAGAATCACATACGACACATGGTTCAGGAAATATGACGTCATAAACAATAGGAATCGCAAAAAATGCCACATAATGCGACGAGACTATTCATACACTGTATGAGAATGAGAGTACTTAGCGCCTTGCAACAAACCTTAAAGATAATTTTAAATATTTATTATATTTTTTCTAGCTGAAAGCCACAGTGAAATGATGAAAGGAAAAAGGTTACTTGCTTACAACTTTCCTGCTTTTTATGGACTAAACTACGGCATTCGGTATGACGTTACAATTTATAGTTTCTACACTAGAAATTGCAGCAGCAGGAAATTTTACAGATAGTATACACACACATAGCTGAATGGACCTTCGAAATCGTATCACTGCACGACACGTAATTCATGAGATATAAACAGTAACGTTCATGGAAAACCGACCCATGAAGCACCAAGTTTTAATCAATTACTTCTTTACTACTAATTGTATTCGCATCAGATTTTAGAGACATTCAGCACTTATACAAATGAATATATACCTGAAAATAATACAATTGTACAACATATAAATCAGTAAATATGAGATCTTACGAATTTTATATGTCATTTGTATTTTGATTACTATCTTTCTTTGTTTGGATACTGCACTTATAATTTTGTACATTATGCAAGACAGCCTTATTTCTTGTATATTCTCCTAAAAAATAACATGTTTTTAGGAAAAAGGAAAAAGGGATAGGAGAAGTACTTACTCAACGCAGGAATAAATAAATACACGGCGGAGCGGCCGAGCGCATTGTGGTGCTATGCTACGATGCGCGAAGCCGTATCCCCGTCGGGGGTTCGAATCCCCCCCCCCTAGGGCATGTATGCTTGTGTCGTATTTAGTATAAGCTAGTTCATAATAAGTTTGTAATTTTAGGAACTGATGACCCCGCAGTTAAATGCCATAAGCCTTACAAACATTTGAATAAATAAATAAATAAATACCCGGGCAAAGGCCAGGTTTTTAGCTAGTATCCAATATAAAACGTCCAACTCCTTGTTAGTGTCTGGCTGCTGCCTTCCCGCTCTCGGCCGCTAGTTTTGTGTATTACTTTCCGATCTTCCCTTGTAGCTACTTAACATTTTACCTGACACCGTATCTAAAATATCGTAACGCCCTTAGCTGTACGTGGAGTTAGAGATCGAGAAGTGCAACAAACAGCAGAGAAACAGATCGTTGTAAAGAAAGGAAAATACGAATCAACGAGGAAGCAAAGTATGCAAGCTTTTTTATTTTTATGTCTGATACCACTCGTATTGCAAATACAAATTTGTTAAGTCGTTTATGCAGTTCTGTGGTGTGCTCGTCCCAACTGAATTTATTATTAAGTTGAACTCCCAGGAATTTTATACTGTTCAACTCTTATAACAGCTGTTCTTCATACTGTATGCATGTGCTGGGTGGAAATCTCTTACATGTTCTGAACTGCAGCTACATCTACATCTACATGGGATACTCCGCAAATCACATTTAGTCACATTTAGGTGCCTGGGAGAGGGTTCATCGAACCACTTTTATACTCGTTACCTCTCGTTCCATTCTCGAATAGCACGCGGGAAGAAAGAACTCCTGAATCTCTCCGTTCGAGCTCTGATTGCTCGTACTTTATTCTGATGATCAATTCTACCTATGTAAGTGAGAGTCAGCAATATATTTTCGCATTCGGAGGAGAATGTTGGCGATTAGAGTTTCGTAAGTAGCCCAGGCCGCAGCGATAAGCGCCGTTGTTGTAATGTTTCCCATTGCAGATCCTGTATCATTTCCGTTAGGCTGTCTCCCCTATATCGTGGCAATACAAAACGAGCTGCCCTCTTTTCGACTCTTTCAATGTCTTTCGTCAAACCCACCTGATAGAGATTCTACTCTGGGCAGCAATACTCCAAATGAGGACGGACAAGCGTAGTGTATGCAGTTTCTTTAGTACTTATGTTGTATCTTTTAAGTATTCTGCTAATAAAACGCAGTCTCTGGTTCGCCTTTCCCACGACATTATATACGTGTTCTTTGCAATTTAAGTCTGAAGCAATAGTAAGTCCTAGATATTTTGTGGAGTTTACAGCCTTCACTTCAGATTGATTTATCTTGTAAATAAAGTTTAACGGATTTCTTTTCGTACTCATGTGGGCGTCTTCACACATCTCATTATTTACGTCAATTGCCAATTTTTACACCATAGTGATATGTTATTTAAATCTTTTGGCCGTTGGTTTTGATCTTCAAGTGATTTTCCTAGACGGTAAATGTCGGTGTCATCTGCAAACAACGTAAGAGATACTTAAATTTTCTCCCAAATCGTTTAAGTAAATAAAGAACAGCAGAGTACTAATAACACTATCCTGTGGAACGCCCGATATCACCTCTGTTTTTGTCGATGCCTTACCATCGATTACTACAAACTGTGTCCTCTCTGACAAGAAATCCCCTATCCAGTCGCAAATTTGGGGCTATATACCATAACCACGTAATTTTTAATACAGGATATGTTCCAAAACCCTGCTGCAAATTGACGTCAATGGAATAGGCCTGTAGTTTAGTGGGTTACTTCTACTGCCTATCTTGAATATAGGTGTGACCTGCGCAACTTTGCAGTCTTTTGGTACAGATCCTTCTTTCAGCGAGCGGTTGTATATGGCTGTTAAGTAAGGAGCTATCGCTTTAGCATAATCAAATAGAAATCTAATGGGTATACAGTCCGGACCTGAAGATTTGCTCTTGTTAAGTGATGTTGCTTCACTACGCCAATCATATCTACCTCAACGTTATTCATTCTGGCATCTGTTCGAAAAGATGTGTTTTGTAACTCTGCTTTAGCATGTAGTGAGTCTTTCCAAAGTTTAATGTCAATGAGTTGGCTTAAAACGATTTTTTAATGTTCCGGAAAATATCATTAGCAGACCTTCCTAGAACTATGCTCGACATGCTATTTATTGCAATACTTGTATCGTCTGAAAACGAACTCTGCTTCTGATAGTGTAACGATGATATGCAAAGACATTAATGATAAATGTGAAGCATTGAATTAAAATTTGTGATGCGAGCGGGAATCGAGCCCGGACCTCCCTGCTTACTAGGCAGGCGTCTTACCGCTAGACCACCGCATCACTAGCGATTAAGGCGCCTCGGAATAGTCTAAGCACGATTTCCTCCACGTCATAAACTTTAATTCAGCTTCTGTGTTCCATAGATCATTGCCACTAATTAATTAATTAATCATCAATGTACACAAGAAGAAGCAGTGGCCCTAAGATGGATCCTTGTGGGACAGCACATTGATAGCGTGACGGAAAACTGGCTAGTGTGCCCTGGTGTGTCGTAAGCTTGGCGGCGCGCGCTGGCAGCGGAGCGGGCGCTTGGAGCGGAGCCACGCGGGTCGCGGACGCGGCTGCGGCTGCGGGCACAGTAAAGCACTGGACAGCCGCGAGGCTGCCGCGCTCTCCCGCACTTTCACCTCCAAGCCATTTGAATAATCCTCTTCAGCCTGTCTCATGAGCAGTCATCGCAATTAGTTATTCTAAGCGCCCCGTTCGAGATGGCCCCATCCGACAAACGGGCTCGGCACGCGGCGTCGACTTCGATAAACCCGCCCGCTCGTCGGGGAGGGGGGGGGGGGGACGAAAGCGAGGCTCTCTCATTGCTCGTGAAGGACAATGTATAGCCCTTTGTCCAGTCTAACTCGCTGAGATATACCCCTTAGCCGACGTCCAGATTGCAGGTGGTTATCGTGCGCCACGCTCCAGGATAGCGGAAACAATTATCTCAGTATCATCTTATGGTCTATCAAGGTGATACAGAAGTTAGTTATGTTTTCAGTTGCTAGAACATTATCTGCAAGGTTGTGCATTCAGTTCACCTTATAATTATATAAATACGCTAACACGAAACTGAGGGTGCAGATTTTTAATATTAATCATACAAGAAGGCCAATGAAACGTGCATAATTCGAAAGGTGGTTTGTCATAGATGTTGCGAATATGTGTGCACGTAGTCGTTAAGAGTGGCAAGAAGAAAAAGAAAATTTTAGGTCGATAATCCAAATTCTCCATAAGTTTTGCCACTATATTATAACCCGTAGTAGGTGGCATATCGGTGCAGGTAAAATTAGCTCAGTCAACTTCATTTAAAACTTCCGGGCTCATAAGCCATGGTCGATTTGTAACACTTTCCCCTAACGTTTCATCTTCGGCTGCGGAAGGCATCTTCAGACGTAGAATAGCGAACTGCTCTACGTCTGAAGATGTCTTCCGCAGCCGAAGATGAAACGTTAAGGGAAAGTTTTACAAATCGACCACGGCTTATGAGCCCGGAAGTTTTAAATGAAGTGGACGCCAGCCGTGAAATCTTACATTGTATGATTATAAATGAATAAAATTCAGCAACCAGCTGCTTGTGATTATTTATTTTAGACGACCCGTTTCGGCGCTTGAGTGCCCTTCTTCTGGTCTATTTTAGTATTGTTGCTTAATGAATGTACATGCTATTAGGAGAATCAACACAAGTTGCAGAGATTATGCATAATCTCTGCACTTAGTGTTCATTCTCCTAATAGCATGTACATTCATTAAGCAACAATACTGAAATAGACCAGAAGAAGGGCACCCAAGCGCCGAAACCGGTCGTCTAAAATAAATAATCACAAGCAACTGGTTGCTGAATTTTATTAATTTATAACCTGAACAGTTGCTGAAATGGATAGATTACTTCATTGTATGATTAGCTCAGACAGTTAGCGCTTGGAGTTCCAAAGGTCGTGGGTTCGATTCCCACTGTCCTCATTTTTTTTAATTCTTCGTAATGTCCCATTCTAAACTTTTTAAATATAATTAAACAATTCACTTTATGAACGCAGTATTAATATATTCAGATTCATTACAATAATTTAATGACTTTTCAAACACAACTGGTCGAATATTGACCATAGGTAGTACTAGTACACTTTTAACACTCTAAAGACGCACCACCAAGAGGTTATACAAATTGGTCACAAATTTACATTCAGAATGTGTATTATCTTAGAGGATAGGTTAAGGAAAGGGAAACCTAAGTTTTTAGCATTTGTGAACGAAGAGTTATATCAAACTTGTACCAAAAACAGACAGCAATTATTAGAGTCGAAGGGCATGAAAGGGTATCAGTGGTTGGGAAGGTAGTAAAGGTTGTAGCCTTTCCCCTATGTTGTTTAATCTGTACATTGAGCAAGCTGTGAAGGAATGCAAAGAGATATTTGGAGAGGGAATTAAAGTCCAGGGAGACGGAATAAAAGACAGCAAAGAACCTGGATGAGTGATTAAACGAAATGGACAGTGTCTTCAAAGGAAGGTGTAAAGATGAACATTAACAAGGATAATGGAATATAGTGTCAAAAAATCTGGCGATGCTGAAGGAGTTAGATTAGGTAATGCGACAATAAAAGTAGTGCATGAGTTTTGTTATTTGGGTAGCAAAATCTGAACGCCAAAGTAAAGAAGATATAAAATGCAGAATGGCCATGGGAAGAAAAGCGTTTCTGAAGAATCGAAATTTGTTGAAATCCAATATTAGTTTAAATGTTAGAAAGTCCTTTCTGAAAGCATTTGTCTGGAGTGTAGCATTGTATGGGAATAAAACGTGGACGATAAGGAGTTCGCAGAAATAGATGATAGAAGCTCTTGAAATGTGGTGCTACAGACAAATGATGAAGATTAGATGGGTTAGAGCACATAACTAATGAGGAGGTGTTTAACAGAATTGGGGAGAAAACGGTTCTGGTATATCCTGACTAAGAGAAGGGATAGACTGGTGGGACACATTCTGAGACATCCACGAATCGTCAATTTAGCTTTAGAAGGAAGTGTGTGGGGTTAGAAATCGTAGAGTGAAGTTACAGCACAATTGCATTGGGCACAGACAGTAAACAGGGACATAACCTACAGGTACTCTGTTCGAACATTATTGCGGTTTTCAGAGGTCTAAGCATCGAGGTCATCAGTCCCTCAAACATTACAAACTACCTCAAAGAGAATGACCTATTGACCAATAGTCAAAACAGATTTAGCAAGTATCTTTCAGCTAGCTCTTTACTCGCATGAAGTGACGAGTGGTCTCGACAATGGATCTCTAAACGATTCCATATTTCTATATATCTGGAAGGCTTTTGATGCTGTACCTCAAAACTGGCTACTAATAAAATTGCGTTCTTATGGAATATCACCTCAGTTCTACGATTAGTGCTTTCCTGTCAGAAATAACAGAGTACGTAGGAGTTGGAAAACCATCCAGTAATACAGAAATGGTATCTGCCGTTTCCCAGGGTCTGTTATAGGGCTCTTTCTGCTCCTTGGACTGAGGCGCTTCAGTCACGGTCTGCACGGCCACTACGGTCGGGGGTTCGAATCCCCCCTCGGGCATGGATATTTGTGCCGTCTTTAGTATAAGGTAGTTCATAAGTAGTTTGTAAGCTTAGGGACTGATGACCCCGTAGTTAAGTCCCATAAGCTTAACAAACATTTGAACATTTTCTGCTCCTTGTTTTTATAAACGTCTAGCTGAAGATCCTGCGTTACCCAGGTTTTTGTTTATTCCGTATTCCAGTCAGACCATCTCCTCTCGCGTCTTCTCTTTCAGATCTTCTCGCTTTGAAGTCAAAGTATGCAAAATTTTTTCAAGATCGGAATATAAGCATAAGCTAGTGTCAACGTCTGTACGCAAAATACCCTCCACAATGGACCATACTATATTTTATGTAGGCAGTGACATTATTGTTTTGAAGGTCAAGTGTGCAAATTATATCAATATCGATAGAAAACTGTAAATTTTGTCGAATTCGGTAAGTATAAAGTACCCTCCGACATGCACCGTACGAAAAGTAAGTGAACTTCTGCAACATGATCTTGTGATCAATATTATCAGACGCTTTCGTTAAATCAAAGAACACGCCTGAATTCGTAGGTTTTTTTATTTAATCCATCAAGTGACTCACAGAGAAAAGAGAATATAGCATTTTCGGTTGTTAAACCACTTCTGAAACCAAACTGCTCAATTGTCAACCAATTATGGAAACTGAAATCATCAATTAATGTTGAATATACAGCCTTTTAAAAAACTGTAGCAAAAACTGGTGGCAAAGAAATTGTTCTAAATTTGCTTACATTAAGCTTATATAAAGTGGTTTCACTACTCAGTGCATCAGTCTGTCAAGAAACTAACCTTTCCTAAAGGAAATATGGCTATGTACTGGACTAACAAAGGCCGAAGAATACTTAACTATTCTGCTCGATACTCCATCAAATACATAAGTGTCGTTACTCTTTAGTGATTTAATTTGACTCAATCTCTCCATTGTCAGTATCACGGGCAACCACTTCAGGTAGCAGTCTCGGAATGCTAAGAGAGTTGTATCACAGACTAACATATACAGACGACACTCACGCTGTAAAGTTGTTACCAACTGACAGCAACGACGCTAGTGCTCCTAGCGGTGGGCAAGCCGCCGAAGGAGTGATGTTGCTTTATAATTATTTTTGTAGTAAATTACGAAAGAGTTAAAATATTTTTTTCCATTACAAGCGATTAGTAAGATATCGAGACATACATAATCGAGACGTTAATGTAAAAGCAGCCGTATTTCACTGATTCAGAGGTATACAGAACAACTTCGTCAAGAATAAATACTTACGAATATGTGTATATTTGCAGCTTATTCCGATGAAAGTAAGTAGAATATAAATATAAGAGAAACATAAATTTCTATTACGTCTGTTCCTACTATGACAGGCAATTTTTTTACACATATCATTCAGTATGGAATTTAATGATTTGCACATTTTTATATTCACTTGTCTCTTTTATTTACGCATATTCTTTTCAGTATAATTACTGTAGCTTAAAAAGCCAGTGTTTTGAAGATCCTTGCCGTTTGTGGTTCAGCTGCAGCAACAATTATGGAATTTGGTTTATTTTTTGTTGCGAAACCATTTCATTGCTTTTTCCGTCTTATTGCCAAGTCTCTGAATTGTTTCTTTCGGCGATAGTTGTGGCGGCTGATTTGGTACGTTGAATAGTGTAGTTACTGCATTCTATATACGTTTACTACGTTCCAGCCTCATAGATTTTACTGGGATTGCAGTGAAGAAACCGTAACGTTCCTGAGTAGAAAAGCAACGTCTTTCTACCAAGGCGCAAGTCTTATGGTATTTCCTAAGAACTTTTTATTTTTAATAGTAAATGAAATTCTTCAGTAAAAGCGTGTAGGTTACAAGATAATTGTAAATAAACTGTCCTGTAATTTACCGTTTTGTACCTTGTCAGGGATCTTAGGAAACTTAAGAAAGACAAATGTGGAACTATTTTAAAATTATTACTATCGCACTACATACGTTCCCTAACATAAAAAGTACGTTAAAATCAATATAAACGATACTATTGGCACTTATCCAATATCGTATTCAGAAATGAAGCTTTCCGACCGCTTGGAGCGCTGCTGTCGCAGGGTATTACAAAAGTCAGTGGGAGTGTAGTGACTGTATATGTTAGAATGTGGTTACATGATTACCTGTAGGAGGTAAGGTTCCGTTTAATTCATGTACTATATTCGGTGAGTGATTATTAAATGCTGTACATATATTTGACATATCAGTTACAGAAAAATTTCCATTACGCACTGCCTTTATATCCTCAACTCAATGCTGCTGACTTATAATATTGTTTGTAATGGCCTACTGCAGCTTGGTTCTGACTGCTTCTAATATTTTGATATAATAAAAATGTTTATTGTGTCAAAAGCTATTTTGGTATCTACGTTGGCAAGATTGTATCTAGATTGAATTCCCTGAGGTTTTCTGTGCCATTTCAATGAAAAATAAGCATCAGAGCAAGATCGTAATTTTCAAAAAACCATTTTGTTTCTTACCTAAGATAGGAAGGACATGATTAATTGCTTATAACCTCGACTAGGAAATAACCGAGCCGACCGCGGTGGCCGAGCGTTCTGCGGCGCGCCAGTGTCACAGTCTGTATGGCCACTACGGTCGGGGGTTCGAATCCCCCCTCGGGGATGGATATTTGTGCTGTCCTTAGTATTAGCTAGTTCATAAGTAGTTTGTATGTTTAGGGACTGATGACCCCGTAGTTAAGTCCCATAAGCTCTACAAACATTTGAACTTTTTTTAAAAAAATAATCCGATATAACATTAAATTGTGTGTTTGGATCGCTTCAGCGCATGCTAAGCAGATTGATATTGCGGTCAAAGGCACTGCAACGATAATCTCGGGACGCTCGAAGCCAATGCCAATTCAGAGTCTGTACCGGATTGTTGAAACAGCCGCACCCAATTTCCGAATGGCCGTTGTTACAGACTGTGGAGGAAAGAAGTTGGAGAATGACCACCGGCATCCGCTATATCGTCACGAGGCAGCAAGACTTCGCCTCAAATCTCGCAAGAGTTTCCTTGCTAGGATTAAGCCACTGGAGGCAGAATCAGAGACAAATGGTCAGAGGAACTCACTGCCCGCAAACATGTCTCCGAGGGAAAAATTGATTCAATTGCAAATTTACCGTACGCAGATACCCTGTATGGAGCTCCCTCAACCGCTATAGTGTGGTCGATCCTCGATGAAAGACGAACCTGGAGAAATGCGGGAGCCTTCCAGCGAACGCAGACACTTCTTGTAAATGTGGAGCTGAACAGGATCCAAGCTATCTCCTGGACAACCCGTGCACAATAGAAGATGTTCAAACAGGTTATCCAAGCTGATATTCACTATGAAATGCCAAGATCGCACATTAATAATTTAGTCAACGACCAGTTTCGGTGAACTTTGTCACCATCATCTATTACAAGCTGGTAATCTTGTTAAAATTGGTATAAATAATAAGTGCACCTAAACACTTAGTCACTATATAAAAAATACACAAGTTAAAACATTACAGCTTACAAAATACTGACAGCTGTCATGTTTTTAACTTGTGTATTTTTTATATAGTGACTAAGTGCTATGGTGCACTTATTATTTTATACCCATTTTTAACAATTTGATGGTGACAAGGTTCACCAAAACCGGTCGTCATTCAAAAAATTATTAATGTGTGATCTTGGCATTTCATTTTGAAGACTAAAAAAACTTATCAGATCGCCTCCAAAAACCGACAATGTCAGGTAATATTAATTTTTGTAACTGTTGACCAGACACGGAAATATTCTCCCAATGTGTGGCATTCCAAAACTGCTGATGAAGCCTTCTTTCTTCCGTTCTTCGCCGGCCACGGTGGCCGAGGGGACTAAGGCGCTCCAGTCACGGTCCGCACGGCCACTACGGGCGGGGGTTCGAATCCCCCCTCGGGCATGGATATTTGTGCCGTCCATAGTTCGTAAGTAGTTCATAAGTAGTTTGTAAGTTTAGGGACTGATAGCCCCGTAGTTAAGTCCCATAGACTTTACAAACATTTGAACATTTCCTTCCGTTCTTCGTTCCCATTTACCTTCCATGATATTGTAGACGAGTCCATAGATCTTTCAAAATACCTTTCTTTCAAACGCACATGGTGATTCATATGTTGAGAGAGAGAGAGAGAGAGAGAGAGAGAGAGAGAGAGAGAGAGAGAGAGAGAGAGAGAGAGAGAGTTTCTAAATGATACCGACAAACTCCGTGGGGTGGCAGAGGATGACTTGAGGAGCAAAATGATGTAGGGAACCCGTGTCCTGAAACGCCACCCAACGACGCTACCGAGCATCAAAATTATAGGAGTTGGCGCCTGCCGCAAGGCCACCCTTCGGGCGGCGAACGCGTCGTTCTACGCACACACAGACCGCGGGCAGGTCTATAATATGTGGTTTTTGATATTCGGGGTTTCCGAGTGATTGCAACGTTCGCTGGTGGAGAAGATGGAGCGAGCAGATGTATAGGCAGGCCCTGTTTCCTCTGAATGCAATGCTGATGGTGACGTACTTGGGCTTCTTCCTATGCTTTATTGCCTTTAAAAACCTCCAATACTATCTCCGATGTTGTACGCTATAGCATAGTATAATGGATGTAACAGAGAATGACAGCGGTACTATGTTGTGTTTTGTAGACTAACGTCGTCTTGAGCATCAGCCATGACCATCTACGGTGCTGGGGTGTAAGCGATCACATGATATGAATGATGGTAGATATTTCGTGATGTCGACGCCTTTATTGTACTTAAAGGATGGATACCATAAATGCAAGGAAATGAAGAGGAGCAACACATGGCCTAGCGGCAGGCGCCAGCACCTATAATTTTTACGCTCGTTGGGTGACGTTTCCAGACATGGGTTACCTACCTCATTTTGTTCCTCTAGCACCCTACAAAGTTTATCTATGTATATGTATATGGTGAAGTGAAATATGGGCACTTAGGCTTTGCAGCGCGACTCCTCAGATCCCAGCAATAAAAAAATGCCTGTCACTAAATATCGTCCTGCGCATATTTCCGACAGTAAATGGACGTCGAAGACAGACGGTTGTGTATTCCATATACCAGTGTGTTTCATAATTACACAATTACACCATCTAGGCGATGTAGGACGCGTTTCGAGGAACAAAATAAGCATACAAGACGCATGCGCAGAAACGCCATTCAACGCTAGACATCCCCTCCAACAACTTAAACGCTCTATAGCGTCGTTAGATAACGTACCCAGACATGAGTTTCTACGCTCATTTTGTTCCTCAAGACACCCTCTACATCCTCTAGAAATTTGTTGGTGTAATTGTATAATTCTGAAACTCGCAGACGTATGACACACACACACACACACACACACACACACACACCCATCTGTCTTCGACGCCCATTTACTGCTGAAATATATGCAGGAAGAAATTTTGTGAGTGACATATTTTTTATTGCTCACGTGCGAGGAATCGCTCTGCGAAACCCTAGTGCGCGAATTTAGCTTCACCCATAGAATGCCAGTATTGTCTTTCCTGATGACCACATCCTCCTGAGTAGTCCCCGCCCGGAGATCCGAATGGGGGACTTTTTTACCTCCAGAATATTTTACCCGAGAGGATGCCTTCATCTCATGTTCATAGAGTAGAACTGCATGTCCTCGGGAAAAATAACGGCTGTAGTTTCCCCTTTCTTTCAGCCGTTCGCAGTAACTGTATGACAAAGCCACGTAAACTGATGTTACAGGGCCAGCTCAGTCAATCATCCAGACTGTTGCCCCTGTAACTACTGAAAAGGCTGCTGCCCCTCTTCAGAAAACACACGTTTGTCTGGCCTCTCCACAGATACCCCTCCGCAGTGGTTGCACCTAAGGTACGGCTGTCTGTATCGTTGAGGCACGCAAGCCACCCCACCTCGGCAATGTCTGTAGTTCATGGGAGTATATAATTCGCGCACTAGGGCTTCGCAGAGTATATCTACTCAAATTCGACCTCGCCTAATGTTTATCCAGTAACTTAAAAAAATCAGTTGGGCTGAGATTGGGGGAGGAGGAGATGAGTAGAGGGAATAAGGAGGAGATGGACAGAGAGTACCAAATAAAACTGATGTTTTAAATAGTTATTGGGTAAACCTTAGGCGAGGTAGAATTTGAGGGTGTGGAGAGAGAGAGAGAGAGAAGGCACCAAATCTCACGAAACCGAGATTGTTTTCATATTATAAAAAGACTGTCATGTAATTAATGGACGTCCCCTAATGCCATTGACAATTACCGACGAGAGAATGCACATGGCATAGTGCCAGTACTTCCTTAAGTGCCAACGATAAACATTAGGAGACTTCTAGTTTCATTCGTAGTTTTTTTTACGGTTTTATTGCGTCACTATCGCGTTCTTCCGCTGAACTCGCGAGTGCGGTGCCCGGCGATACACGTGCGGCCTGCGACATGCCCCGCGGTGCTGACAAAGGCCGGGCCCTGCTCTGGGTGCAGGCCACGCAGTCCGCCTGTTGTCCTTGAACGGCCAGCGGAGCGTTGCACTCGCCTTCCTTGTTCCCGGTGCTCTCTTTTGCTCTGCCGCCTTGTCCGACGACCGGCGTTGTCCAGTGACCCCTGCTCCCGAGGCCAACCCCCTCACTCTCTCGAGCACGCAATGCCGGAGGATAACAGTCTCACACCAATCGGTTCGCGTATTTTTCCGGTGTTTCGGCAAACGAGGCGTGCTTATATTGCCGGAAACTGGGCGGCGCGTGCGACACCCGAACTCAAGGCCAGCTGCTACTTGAGGCAGGGGGCAGCGCTCGAATTCGCAAAGCCGCAGCCGGCCGCAGGCAAGGTCAGTGCTCCTAATCTCGCCACAAGGTGCAGATGCTGTTTCATGTTCCCACCGTATCCGAAGCTATAGGAAACGCCCTGTACTTTACACTTACCGCGGCATAGAAACAACAGAAGGAATTAGGTTAGGAAACGAAACATTAAAGGAGGTAGATGAGTTTTGTTACTCGGGCAGTAAAATAACAAATGATAGTCGCAGTATCGAGGATATAAAATGGAGAACGGCAATGGTTAGAAAAGCGTTCTTGAAAAAGAGAAATTTGTTAACATCGATTATTGATTTAAGCCTAAGGAAGTCATTTCTGAAGGCATTTCTGTGGAGTGTTGCCTTGTACGGGAGTGAAAAATGGACGATAAACAGTGCGGACAGAAAGAGGATAGAGGCTTTTGAAATGTGGTGCTACAGAAGAATGCTGAAGATTAGGTGGATGGATCGCGTAACTAATGAGGAAGTACTGAACAGAATTGGGGAGAAAAGGAATTTCTGGCACACTCGGACTAAAAGAAGGGATCGATTGGTAGGACACATTCTTAGACATCAATGAATTGTGAATTTAGCGTTGGAGGGAAGTGTGTGGGGGTAAAAACCGCAGAGAAGACCAAGAGATGGATACAGTAAGCAGATTCAAACAGATGTAGGTTGCCGTTCTTATGTGGAGTTGAAGAGGCTTGCTCAGGATACGGTAGTGTGGAGAGCTGCATCAAACCAGTCTCCGGACTGAAGACCACAACAACAACAACAGAAACAACAACCGTGCACCATTTAAAATTTAATAAAAAAATGTTCAAATGTTTGTATAGCTTATGGGACTTAACTACGGGATCATCAGTCCCTAAACTTACAAACTACTTATCAACTAGCTAACACCAAGGACGGCACAAATATCCATGCCCGAGGGGGGATTCGAACCCCCGACCGTAGTGGCCGTACAGACCGTGACTGGAGCGCCTCAGCACATATAAGTTACTCTGTGGCCTCAGTCCCCTCGGCCACCGCGGTCGGCACAATTTAATCATTCATCCTTTCATCCATGTTGTTGCTGTGGTCTTCTGCTGTGGCCTGGTTTGATGCAGCCCTCCACCCTTCTCTATCCTGAGTAAGCCTCATCCATTTGTATCTGCTTACTATATTCGTCTCTTGGTATCCCTCTGCGATTTTTTCCCCACACGCTTCCCTCCAATGCTAAACTTACTGTTCCTTGATGTATAAAAATGTGTCCTACCAGTCGATCCCTTCTTTTAGTCAAGGTATGCAAAAAAAAAAAAAAAACTCTTTTCTCCCCAATTCTGTTCAGTACCCCTTCATTACTCACGCGACCTACCCACCTAATCTTCCGCATTCTTCTCCAGCACCACATTACAAAAGCCTCTATTCTCTTCCTGCCTAAACTATTTATCGTCCAAGTTCACTCCCGTCAAAGACAACACTCCACACAACTGCCTTCATGAAAGACTTCCTCACACTTAACAGTCGTCATCGCTAATATAGCTCCACCAAAAATAAGAAGAAATAAAACCACCTATTAAAGAATGGGAAAAAATATTAGAAACAAATGAAGGAAAATATTTACCGTTTGAAATCACGAAAGCCGATATGGAATAACTGCTATATAAGAGGAGAGAACATCTTCAACTTAAAAGAGAACTGCAAAAAAGGAGTGGGAGAATTCAGTCTGTAATCATCACCTCATAAGTGATCCCTCAAAAGAACTAAAAGGGTTCAACTTCGCAAGAAAAGACTGGACTCAGCTCATTCGCATCCGAAGTGGCCATACAAGATGCAAGGCCATGCTTTATAAGTGGAGACTCGTGGACAGCCCAAGTCGCGATTATGGAGCACCTGAGCAGACACTGGACCAAATCCTAAGAGTGTACCCAAGAAGAAAATACCATGGCTCTGCTGAGGACTTTATAGAAGCCACACCTCAGGCTATGAAGTGGATTCAAGATCTGGTCATTGATGTGTAGCCAACAGTTTGTATCCCGTGATACATTCCCTCATTCCTTTTATTTTGTCATAAATATGACATTGTTAACTCGCATGTACTGAAAATGTGCTCTTCTACAATATTTACCTTATAATTGTATATGTATACTTTTGTTCTTTGTGTAATTATAATTGTATATATTCTGCTGTCATATGCCATACGATAAATAAATAAATAAAATATTCGATGTTAACAGATTTCTCTTTTTCAAAAACCCTTTTCTTCCCATTGCCATTCTGCATTTTATATCCTCTATATGCGACCGTCATACGTTATTTTACTGCCAAAGTAACAAAAGTCATGTAGGTACCACCTTCATTGTTTCGTTACCTAATTAAATTTGCCGGCCGCGGTGGCCGTGGGGACTGAGGCGCTTCAGTCACGGTATGCACGGCCACTACGGTCGGGGGTTCGAATCCCCCCCCCCCCTCGGGCATGGATATTTGTGCCGTCCAAGTTCGTAAGTAGTTCATTAGTAGTTTGTAAGTTTAGGGACTGATGACCCCGTAGTTAAGTCCCATAGACTATACAAACATTTGAACATTTTTTTTAAATTCTTTCAGCATCGCCTGATTTTCTAAGACTGCATTCCATTAACGTTGTTTTCCTCTTGTTAACGATCATCATATAAGCTCCTTTCAACACACTGTCCATTCCGTTCAATTGGTCTCTCAGATCCTTTGCTCTCTCTGACAGAATTACAATGTCATCAGCAAAACGCAATGTTTTTATTTCTTCACCCTGAACTCTAATTACTTCTCCAAATTTCTGTTTGCTCAATGTGCAAATTGAATAACATTGGAGAATGGCTACAACCCTGTCTTACTCCCTTCCCAACCACTGTCTCTCTTTCATGCCCTTCAACTGTAATAACAGCTGTTTGGTTAATATAAAAGTTGTAAATAACCTTTCCGTTCCCTATATTTTACTCCTGCTGATTTCAGAATTTGAAAGAGTGTATTCCAATCTACATTGTCAAAATCTTTCTCCAAATCTACGAAAGCTAGAAATGTAGGTTTGCCTTTTCTTAATCTATCTTCAAAGATTTCACCCATAACAACTGCTAATCGCGTGTACTTTAGTCTGAACAATCTTTTCAAATACCGTCTGATATCGCAGAGCAGCAAGGTCCACCTGTGCATGACACTAGTATGACCATTACTTTTATACGGTGGTGAAACTCTGGCGACAGGTAAATGGGAACGAAGAAAGAAAGAAGGCTTTAGCGCACACGTTGGGCGAATAATGGGACAGAAGAGGCTCTAGTGGTTGGGCCAATCTTACCAGCAGACGGCTCCTTTCCTAACAGAATCCTCCATTCTCAACCCACGGGAAAACGCACAAGAGGATGCACAAGAACGCGATGGAAGGATCGAATAACGATGACCTTTAAAGAAGTGGATCCGGCAGCCAAGGAAGTTGAAGCTAGAGACCGGAACAGATGCTCTACCATATTCAACAGATATCTCTTGTGACTGACAGATATACCTTTTACTGTGGTTTATTTTTGTGTTGTACTGTGTCCCTTTGTGGTTTTTTTATAGTGGCACTTGTTTTTTTTTTTTTTTTTTTTTTTTTTTTTTTTTTTTTTTTTTTTTAATGTTGTAATGTGTGCCGTATAACTTGTTTGATATTGTATAGTGTTCTGTTTTTATATCAGTGAGTTTTTTCGTTTTGTGCCTGCTTTTCAGGTTTTTTAAGGTGTAATGTGTATAGTGTTCTGCTTTTATATCTGTAATTTTTTCTGTATAGTGCCCTACTTTTCAAGGTTTTTAAAGATGTAGTGTGCCGCCTCTAACAAATTGTTTAGTTCTTAATAAATTTTTGAGTGCACATTTAACTTGACTTTCGTATTTTCAATTTTTTTTTATTTTATTTATTTATTTATTATTATTTTTTTTATAAACTGAAGTTAAAACTCCACGCAGAGGAAATATTGTTTGGGAAAGAAATACATGATGAAAGTATCACTACTATCATCTTGATATTATCAACATCTAACGCGTAATGCTGCGGAACAGCGCAGGTGAACTATTGATTGTAAAAAAGTTTTATCAAAATAATTAAAAAACACGCCCATATAAAATTGTATATATTGTTAATATCTATAATAACATATTTTTGAATTGATCAGTATTTACATTTACTTATTTTCACTTTACGTCAATGACTATTAAAGGTGCGAAATATTCACTTGGTTCATCTAGTTAACTATTATTGGATATCCTTTATCCTCTCACTCTTGCTTACGTGTTTCGCTGTACTAAGTCATTGGTATATGAATGCTAGTCCCAGGGGTTATAGTCTACTCCTTCCCTACCTCATTAAATACACCAGAAGCACTGAAGAAAAATATAAAATATAGCAATGTTCTTTTTCTGTAAGGAATTACTATTACAAATTTTTATGTCAATGCATAAAATAACAAAAGGCACATGTCGGTTCACCTAGGAAGTGATTTATGGATTGACTTTCGCTACAAAGAAAATATCGGCAAGGAAAAACCGAAAGTGCAGGAATGTCTGTCAGTCATTAGTTTATCAAAGCAGCTTGCAGCCTAATCTCAAAGCAGTTCAATAAATGTTAAGTTATCTACGTTAACATTATTTCGCAAAAGGAAATTTGGCTAGAGTGAGGTCTTTGAAAAATAGTGATGACATTACATATGAGAGCTGACAGTAAAGTACTCCACAGTTCGTGAACAGTCGTTTCTAGGTCAGTACTGAATAACTATTTTTTGTTTGCTGTGTTTGTTTTATTTTTCTTAATTCTTCTATTGCCTTGTTCCTATAATTGTACGCTTACTATTTATAACACATACGATTTCTTTCTCAGCTAGTGTCGGGATTCTTTTTGCTATTTAATTGGTTGATCACCAATGGCAAAGATTTGCTTCTTGCTCGATTTCGAAGCCTAATAATATCAAGTTGCAGGATTGGCCAAAGTCTCATGAAAATATATATTAATCTGCCTTAGAATCATTATTGCCCCGCCGAAAAGCATTATAGATTACATAAAATATTAATACAGGCTGATTCTTAGAATAAAGAAGACAGCAACCAACCACTTTTGATTATGCTATTTATTAATTAAATAGCGCCGTTACCGGTTTCGGACCTTTCAGTTCACGTACACATAAATGTCACTTACATTTTTCTTATGCAAATAATTTTTCTTGTGGCGAAAAGTCTTTGGTTGTGTGGTGCCCTACAATACCAAACATGATTGTAATTGCTTACTGGAGCGTAAATGTGACTCATGGTACCGACAAATGTTGTGAACAAACTTTTATGATAGAATTTTTCTTGTTATTTATTTACTTACTTCGAAAAGTCGGTTCCATTAACTTTTATCGGTGATTACTGCATTTGTTGCTGCAATGAGCACTTTTTGAAACACTTATGTGGAGAAATATAGCGCGGTAACCACACATAAACACACACACAAACAAAATGTTTTTGCCACATAGAACACACAGATGGTGATAATGCGAACATAACACTGTTTTCTATCAAAGATATGTACATTGATTTGTCATTGACGTATTTAACAATCTCTTTGCTATTATAGTGTCAAAATACATCGCTGGTGTTCAGTATGAATTTTATAAAAGCTGCCGACTTTCAACGACTATATCTTCCATCCTCTTACAGCTATCGACACGGAACTGCTATTGTGTACAACGGGAGATTTTGTATTACAACAACACAGAGGGATCGTTCGCCCGCCTTGTGTAGTTTTTTCTGAACAGCAAAATATAGACACCCACGCATAGAATGTTATATAAGACGGTAACTTTCAACTCCCATATCTTCCACCCCCGTATCATTATCAACCTTCTACCACCATAGTGCAGAATGGGAGACTGATAGCTACTACCACATACAAACATTATTCGTTTGAGATGTGTAGTTTTGGTTGCAGAGTGAAATTTAGGCACAAACAACCCAATTTTTATATATATTAAGATTTGAATAGGAAAAAACATTGTGTTACAGCGGGATTCGAACCACCGACTCAATGCCATCAGAGCTCCACCCACAATGGTCTAACTGATTTATTTATTGGTACTTACGTGTACTTCCAAAACTTCAGTCGATTTTCTCTAGAATTTTTGAGTGTTGTGTAGAATGGCTTTGGGTGATTGTTATTTGAGTTCTGACCTTAATGTACCATAAATATAAAAAATTCTAAAATCCGATACCCATGTGGTCTCTTTGTTAGACGTCAAGGAATAGTTCAAATGTTCAATGATCGGACAAAAACTGCGTGGTCATCAGTCCGTAGATTGCAAACTACTTAAACCTACATAAACTAACCTAAGGACAAAGACACACGCCCATGCCCCAGGGAGGACTCGAACCTCCACGGCGAGTCAAGGAATAGTCAGTTTAGCATTGAAGGGAAGTAAAATGTAAAATAATCAACAGTCCGCTGATTGGTTTGAACACCATTGTGCTTTACTAGTCATGGTCCTGTTTAGAGGTGGTACGCCGTTGCCACCGTCTGACCTTCGAACTGACTTATCCAGCCATTTATAGGGAGACCTATCAGGTAAAAATCGTAGAGGGAGACCAAGTAAGGAATTCAGTAAGCAGGTTCAGATGCATGTGGGTTTCCGTTCTTATGAGGAGATGAAGAGGCTTGCTCAGGATCGAGAACTGCATCAAACCAGTCTGCGGACTGAAGACCACAATTCTATCTCAACTTGGTAGTTATTTACATGCCCTCTATGGTAGTAATACGGCGACGACTGCTTCAGGGGCACCAATGATATTTCACAGTCTAGTTCGTATTCTTCTGTGGGGTGAGCACGCTGTCGGCGAGACGTTTAATCTTCCCACTCTCCATCTCGTGATACAGCGGCGACCGGCAGCGAGGTACGGTGACCCCAGAGTCTTGTAGTGTAGAACAAGCGCGCCGCTTATCTCCGCCCCCGCGCCTCGCAGCTGGCGGCCGTATCTCTCCGTGGATCGCCGGCTAGTGGCGGAGGCGGAGGCGGAGGCTGAGGAGGAGAGGCGCATTCCTCGGGAGAAGAGCCGGCGAGCGTTGAGCAATCGCCGCGCCGTTGCCTAGCAGCCGGCCGTGCCACTGCCGCTCTGATCCTCGCCTGCTTTTGTTTCCAGCCGCCTCACATAAGCCGTCAACGAAGCCGAGTACAACGTATCGTTTAAGGGGGACGTTGATGAAAAACACACACTATTTCAAAATTGCACCAAATCCACTGTTTTGGAGATAGGTAAAGCAGTCAACAATCCGAAGATTGGTTTGAACACCACAGTGCTTTACTAGACATGGTCTTGTTTGGAGGTGGTATGCCGCTGTCTTCCTTCGACCTTCGAACTGACTTACCGAGCCAGTTATAGGGGGACCTACAGTTTAACGTGGGTTCCGAACCACGGTGCTACTCGATATTTTTCGCATCAGCCACACTGCCAGAGGTGAAAGAAGTGGAAAGTGAACTTTGGATTTGTAGTCTGGCACTCTACCACTGTGCTACGGAGCCGCACGAATGAAATGACGGCCAACAGCACCCTGTTTTCCCAGGTGGTCACCCATCCAATTACTGACAAGGCCCAAAGATGCTTAACTTCGGTGATCGGACGAGAACCGGGGTTTTGGAGATATGGCAATGAAATTTTGGGTAATTTGGAAGGACCGCTGTATATCATTTCGGACGGCCTCCTTCGATATGTATCGAAGTCGCGAGTATCGTAGTGTCGTATATCGAACACGCGAATGTCGCTGTGTCGTAAGAAACAAATGTTAGCGGACAAATGAAAACAGATGTTCATTTCGACGAATATAAACAAATTAAAGAATTAATGCTGTCGGGTACATACAAGAACCTGTCAACCATAGAGCAGGTATAGCATGTTTTATTTATTTTATGATCTGTATGAAACCTTCGCTTCATAAAGGTATTATCGTGGTCTATGATATTTCACTTAATAAAACTGATCTGTAGCGTAGCCTAGAGAAGGTTAGGTTTAGGTTAAACAAATATTTTTTTTAAAATTTTTTTTAGTACGTGAATCTCCGATTCGGAAAGGTATTATCGTGGTCTAGGCTAAATAATTTTCTGCTATATTATAAAGGCGACTGATTTCGCCTACGCTTGCGAGTAAACAAACTACGATAGCCTTCTGATGCTCGATACAAATTGTGGTGGCCGAGGGGACTAAGGCGCTCCAGTCACGGTCTGCACGGCCACTACGGTCGGGGGTTCGAATCCCCCCTCGGGCATGGATATTTGTGCCATCCTAGTTCGTAAGTAGTTCATAAGTAGTTTGTAAGTTTAGGGACTGATGACCCCGTAGTTAAGTCCCATAAACTTAACAAACATTTGAACATTTTTTTCGATACAAATTGACACTTCGCAACTGTCGATAGTCCGTCATTATCGATAGCAGGCCGTCCGAAACGATGTACAATGGTCCTTCCAAATTACCAAATTTTGTACCACGCTTTACATGAAAGTAACACATTTACATATGGTATCCTTTGATTGTATACACTCCTGGCAATTAAAATTGCTACACCACGAACTTGACGTGCTACAGACGCGAAATTTGACCGACGGAACAAGATGCTATAATATGCAAATTATTAGCTTTTCAGAGCATTCACACAAGGTAGGCGCCGGTCGCGACACCTACAACGTGCTGGCATGAGGAAAGTTTCCAACCGATTTCTTATACACAAACAGCAGTTGACCGGCGTTGCCTGGTGATGCCTCATATAAGGAGGAGAAATCGTACCATCGCGTTTTTGACTTGGATAAAGGTCGGATTGCAGCCTATCGCGATTGCGGTTTATTGTATAGCGACATTGCTGCTCGCGTTGGTCGCGATCCAATGTCTGTTAGCAGAATATGGAATGGGTGGGTTCAGGAGGGCAATACAGAACGCTGTGCTGGATCCTAAAGGCCTCGCATCACAAGCAGTCGAGATGACAGGCATCTTATCCGTATGTCTGTAACGAATGGTGCAGCCACGTCTCGATCCCTGAGTCGACAGATGGGGACGTTTTCAAGACAACAACCATCTGCACGAACAGTTCGACGACATTTGCAGCAGCATGGATTATCACCTCGGAGACCATGGCTGCGGTTACCCTTGACGCTGCATCACAGACAGGACCACCTGCAATGGTGTATGCAACGACGAACCTGGGTGCACAAATGGCAAAACGTCTGTTTACAGCATCGTGAAAGTCGCATTCGTGTTTGGCGACATCGCGCTGAACGAACATTGGAAGCCAGTAATCGTCATCGCCATACTGGCGTATCACCTGGCGTGATGGTATGGGGTGCCATTCGTTACCTTGAAACACATCCACTGAATGTGTGGTCGTGTTCCATTTTGATTTATTCATTAACCTAAACTGTTTCTGCAACATTAATGTTATCTATCTGTGTGTTAATTATTTTTATCAATGATCAATGCCCACGTTTGTGTATGTTTGCCTCATATCTATAAATGTTTCCATCAGTGTGATTGAACTTGTGTGTTCATGTGAATGTGAATGCGTGCTCTTAATATTGACTGACTGTTTGTTTTGTCCTTAGCATAATTTACTTTAAGTTAGTGTAAGTAGTTTTTAAGCCTGTGGACTGATGACCAACGTACTTAACTCCCTTAGATTTACAAACATTAAAAAAAAGAAAAAGAAAAAAAAAAAAAAAAAAAGAAAAAGAAGACGCTCGGCCATTTCACCGTGGTGACGTAAGAGTGAAAAAGAGTCTATATCCTTACTGTTACCAAGAAAATAAACTCTAAAATATGGAAGTCTATTTTACTATATGCCCTGTCAAAAATATTAGAGCTATATAGAATATATAACATACGGAATTCTACTCTCGTTTTACCAACAATTGTCAACATTGCCTTCACCAACGAATATGCCTTTCATCATCCTTCAGCAGATACAGCAGAGGAAGTTGGTCGAGATTCTAGATAAATGCTGCTTAGGAAGAGCAGCCCTCTATATCAGACGAGAAAACTTCGAGTTTGTAGGAGTCGCATGAGTAAACAAACACGACTAATGCTTTATTACATTATTCACAATATCGCAGTGTCTGTAAGGACCTCACTAATCGTGTAGAAGCGGAACAATATATGTAAAAAAAAACTTTTGTCTGCCGTGCGAGATATTCTTACGTTAGTCTAATAATAAGTAAATACAAATTTCTCATAGAAATCAAACCAAAACTAGAAAGCTAAAGCACTTCATAGGCATGCATCGTATGTACATATACCTCAAATCTTCATTTATTATTCATCTTTGACACTTCAGTGCCCTAGGCCGCAATTAAGATTCAGAATTAAAATATTGGTAGCATGTTCTCAGCTGCTACTAATCAATAGTTAACTAAACATAAAAAAGATGCATGTCACGACCATTATTTGGACTCAATAAAAAATCGCTGGATCTCATGTTACGTTGTTTGAGGTTTCTGGTTAACTTTGGACGACTCAGTAGAGTACAGTGTTTCTCAACCTTTTTGTACACGCCACCCCCTTCCAACTAAAAATATTTTGGCGACCCCCACACCTCCTTCTTCCAGAACCATAACACAACTGTGTATGTAATATCAATTTTCTTGTAAAAATGTAATAAAAAGTACTTTATTGTACATTATAGAAAATTTTTTAGTCCATTTTCCTCAACAGAAAACATCTAATTACTACATGAATTCCTACAGAAAAATATATGCTGCATAATGAGGTGTCACATGTAGTTAAAGCCCAGAAGCAAATTATGCTCGTTGAGCAAGGTCCCACTATATAATAAGTTTGTAAACAGTCCAATTTCTCAAAATTACTAATTGTATCTTATAAATTTCACTATCGCCTTGTACCTGAACACAGTTTTCAGGCCTTTCGTTTATTCCTTGTTAACACTGTATATTTATTTTACATTCACGCACATATCACAATACAAGGACGCGTGTTCTTTTCATCTGAGAACTGATTATCAACAAGGAATCTCGTAATTTAAAAAAAAAAAAAAATAATAATTTAACTTTTCTTAGACATCTGTTTTTGTATTACGGAACCTCTAGTATTCAGACGTACAGTGGCCTGTTTATTTTATGGTGCAAGTACTTCCTCCTATATATGTAAGTCTGTATGCGTCCGTGTAGTGTGACATATGTGTGAATGTAAAGTAATTGCTCTTGTTATACAATGGCAGAAACCTAATCTCGTCGTTAATGTTGGTTCAGCGTGCTCTGGTGCTCTGGAAGTATTTCAAGACCGAAGAAGTTGTCGCCGTGTAGATAATTGCAGGTTCGTAGATTTCTTCTCAGCGTCACACCGACTGTGTCGACATAGATCTGCAACTTTCTTGATATGATCAGCATTAGGTAGAAGATTGTTCATACATTCTCACCTTATAAATGATGAGAGTAGGTTCGATTAATTTGCATTCAATAATACTCTTGGATATTGGGAAACATCGTTAACATGCACTTTATTCCAATCGATAACCTCGACAAAATCTCCCTTTATAATTCAATTGAACATCCCACCACGAACAAAACACAATCTTTCTCCACCTTAATATATAATTATTCCTTACTGAGAAAAAGATTAGTCAGCGATAATATTTTACCATTGTACTCTGCCGACAGCCTAGGCATTAAATTATGTCTCTGATCAGCACATTCGCTATACACAGTACTTTCGTTTAACAGATACACATAATGATATACTACAGCTTCCAGCATTGTATGATACCGATCATGGGTTAAAGTAGACTATTACAAAAGTATCATCGAAGGCATAACTGTTTGTAAAAAAAGAATGATGCGATCAATGCCACGAAATCTAATATAATAAAAGTAAAACAAATTTTTCTACCGCATCTGCAAAACTTGTGCGTTACGGAAAGACCGTGATAGACAGTAATTTAACAATATAAAGCAATGCGCCGAGAAAGGTCCTTTCAAAATACTTTCCTCTTTCAAGTTGAGAATATCACTTTCGACGTCAAATGTTGGTATATATCAACTTCCCAAGAAAAGTACCACATTCTTATTCTCCGTTTATTACTTGGAATATGCCACTGCTTCCATAGTTGTTTCTTCACAGTTCGAACTTTTACTGTGTGAGAATAATGGATAACTATGACTGTCACTGTTTATTAACTTTTGGAATAAAGATCGAAATGTGGCACAAAAGTCTAAAAATAATTTAGGATCTTCATGTCGATTGACAAACAGATAACAAGGACAGGAAGGAAAATAAAGCATTACCTTATTCGGGGGTGGAAGAATGGTGGAAATGTTCTCGCCCACTCTGAAAGTGGCTTGCACAACATAGCTTTACCATTTCCAGAAGAGAGCTGTGGTCCATGAAACACGTTATTTTCACTCTCCCGTGCTGAATGCAGCCACGAGGAAAACACAATGCCCGAGTGGTAGCCACTTCGCCGTTTCAGTGGGTGGGCGTAATTACGCCCTCAGGAAAGATGAGTACCAGGGCAAATTAAGAGTTACGAAATCCTGAATCACGATTACAGCCACCTTGCGATGCCGTGAGCATTACGCACTAGCAAAATGTAACATCGGTAGTCTAATTTCAGGCTCTTGACATTTTTACTTTACGTTGTAAGAGAAACTACTTTATTGCCACTTAGTTTCGCAAACATTATTGAAACGACAGCATAAGGAAAGCAATAGCAAGTTATTCAGAGCTTAAAAGAATCTCACAAGGAGACCACATGATTATCAGATTATATATATATATATATATATATATATATATATATATATATATATATATATATATATATATATATATAAACACTCAGCTAAAGCCATTGAACGCAAGTCTCAAAAATTCTCGAGAAAATCTACTTTGAAGTTTCTCAAAGTACATATAAGTACCGATAATTAAGACAGTTCCAGCATCTGTCGGTGTAGCGAATTTGGTAGCGTTCTGACTTCACGACTGTAGATCCGTGGTTCAAGTTGTATTCGAATTCAGTTGTATAAAACATTTTGGGATCTCTAATTTCGCGTCATGTGGCAGTTTTTGATTGTATGTTTGTAGACGAGCTAAACACCTTGTCGTCACCTAAAACGATGGTTGAATATGTTATCTGATTGGAAAGCCATTAGTAGCTATGGAGTTGTCTTTCCAAAAACAACGTCGTAACTCTTCACAAGCTGAACAATCAAAGACAACCGTCGTCAACTAAGAGTCAAGCTAATACTATAAAAAATGTAACATGGTTTTTGATTGAAACATCATTATTACCAACCTTTTATAACAAATTGAAAATTATGATAAACAAAAAAAGTGCATTTTTCGTTAAAATTACCATTAGGTATTAAAATTGTGTAAGTATTCAAACACAAAGAAAAATTAAAAAAAAAATGTCGTGGCGGGATTCTAAGCACCGACATTAATGTTGGAAGGCCACAACACTACCACAAACAGATGCTTCAACTGCTTTAATCATAGGTACTTACGTGTATTTGTAAAACTTCAAAGTCCATTTTCTCGAGAATTTTTGGAGTTGCGTCGAATGGCTTTGAACTTCACGTACCATAAATATCAAAAAATTCTAAAATCAGATACCCGTGTGATGTTCTTGTCAGAACGTACTTTCTGGGTCATCTTAATGTCTAATGTGTATAAGCAAACATGTCACGCAGCAGTCCAATAGCGTCCAACATCCCCCCGCGTCTAAGAGTATTTTAGCGGGATTTTTGTGTCAATTTAGGAGTAATTTTGGCGACTCTGCTCTGACTGAAATTTTGGCAACTCTGCTCGGATTGAAATTTTTATTTTGTAAGCGAACACAGATTGAAATCATTGTGATACTTTCTGGGGCGCTCCAAATCTGGAAAGAAATCCACCAGTCGAATGAAGATAATTAGGCCGCTTTCGTATATTGGTGGTTATCGCTAATGGCTTTTGTTGCGGATGTTCCGGATTCGATTCCCAGTCACCACCTTGGATTTTTCTGTGATGGAGACTTCAAAATTGATGTCTATATAGTCCCGCACTAGAGTGGAAGCTACAAAACATTTATTTTACCGTGATAATCCTCATACTTCCTCTCAGGGTCTACCACCTAAACTTGGTGAGGAGATTTGTGTATGAGTTTTTCATGTCATGCTCATCTTAGGGTCCTCCAAGTCAGATTTATCAGTATGTGGGACACCAATAAAAGAGGTCTCAACAAGGGATTGTCTCCTTCAGTGCGTGTGGGCGGAAAAAACATTGTCCCTTTAGTCTTTCATTCCACATATTTGTGCCAGACTTCTTCTGTTTTCTTTTCTATCAGACTCTCTGTCGACTCTTGCTTTTTCTGACCACGACCTTATAAGGCTACAAGACCCGAGAATATATTTCATTTTCATTCTCCTATATTCCAAGAGGGAAAGATAAACCTCCTCAAACGTGATGAAGCCAACTTTCCTGGGGAAAGAAAGCGCGCAAGTCAAGTCCTGGTCTTCTTAGATAAGAGTTCTGTGAGAAATTTAATAATATATCCTTGTGAATATCTTTATACACAAATTAGAAGCGTCGACCCAACAAGGAAAGGCCAAGAATTACAGAATCAAACTAAATGTTTCCTCACGGAACGTATAGAGCCGGCCGCGGTGGCCGAGGGGACTGAGGCGCTTCAGTCACGGTCTGCACGGCCACTACGGTCGGGGGTTCGAATCCCCCCTCGGGCATGGATATTTGTGCCGTCCTTAGTTGTAGGTAGTTCATAAGTAGTTTGTAAGTTTAGGGACTGATGATCCTGTAGTTAAGTCCCTTAAGCTTAACAAACATTTGAACATTTGGAACGTATAGACTCTTGTAACGATACCGAGATGAGTCTACAGTGAATCCTTTCAAGTCTGATTGTTTTCTTAAGAAAAGAACCATCCATTCTTCTTCTGGCAGCAGCAGTTGACGTAAACAGCAGCTAGGAAAACCCAACCGGGGTCAAGCATGTTTGTAAATGTGTTCGGTCTGAAAGCTTAGCCTGGAGCCAACGAAAAAAGAAACGGTGAAAGGTTAGGGTTTAACGTTCCGTAAACTCACAGAGGGAATCAGAAACGGAGCATATCCTCGGATAGTTTGTGTTAAGGATGATAGAAGGAAATCGAGAGTGCTCTTTGAAAGAAATCATTCCAGTCTGTGCCTAGATGGGTTTAGGGATATCACGGAAATCCTAACTCGGGCGGTGGATTTGAACCACTGTCCTCCCGAATGCGAGTCCAGTGTGTTACCACTGTGCCACCTCGCTCGGTACCTGGAGCTACCGTCTAGGGCAGCCGTCCAGTGAAGGCAAAATACAAATAATGCCCTCATTACGGAAATACGCCATAATAACTAAGATAATCGTAAACAGCATAATAAAAGTATAATATTCTATTTAGATTATATAGGACGTGACAAAAATTTTTGAAGGAAAGAAAGACATGAATACGTAAAACAACTTTATTTAACATACAAGTCGCACGATAAAGTAGTACAGTGAAGGATAAAACGAGAAGAGAAACCCAAATAGGAGTTGTAAGTCATGACCTCACATACAGTCGTATATCGAGCAGGAAGTTGGAGATTAAGACAAATAGCGTCAAGAAGCTTGAAAAATAATAAATGAAGTTTCTTAACTCTTTGTAAAGCTGCACAACAGAAGATAATATTAAAATGAAGACGTAAGAAAGAACTGACCTTACTACCATGAAATAAAAAAGCAATCCAACGAAATCAGGTTTAGAAAGAGAATGTATTACGTATGTTACCTCAGAAATCCCTCGACAATGACAAAATACAAGCCCCGGGAAAAGTTGTGGGGCCGAGGAAAGACAGTAATGCCGTATCATGAGATAGCATTGAATCGTGGATTGACAGGAAAAGAAGAATCATTATATTGCCAGCTTGAACCTGAGAATATCTGCGTCTATAGTGTATTTTCTACAATATACACTACTGGCCATTAAAATTGCTATGCCAAGAAGAAATGAAGATGATAAACGGGTATTCGTTGGACAAATATATTTTACTAGAACTGTCATGTGATTTTCACGCAACTTCGATGCATAAAATCCTGAAAAATCTGCTTGGGTGGCGTGTGCAAATACAGATACACATGCAGCTTCAACATGATGCCACAGTTCATCAATACTAGTGAATGGCGTATTGTGACGAGCCAGTTGCTCGGCCACCATTGACTAGACGTTTTTAATTGGTGAGTGATCTGGAGAATGTGCTGGGCAGATCATAAAGGCCCGTACAGGACCTGCAACATGCGGACGTGACATTATCCTGCTAAAATGTAGGGTTTCGCAGAGATCGAATGAAGGGTAGAGCCACGAGCCGTAACACATCTGAAATGTAACGGCCACTGTTCAAAGTGCCGTCGATGCGAACAAGAGGTGATCGAGACGTGTAACCAATGGCACCCCATACCATCACGCCGTGTGATACGCCATTATGGCGATGACGAATACACGCTTCCAATGTGCGTTCAGCGCGATGTCGGCAAACACTGATATGATCATCATTATGCTATAAACAGAACCTGGATTCATCCGAAAAAATGACGTTTTGTCATTCGTGCACCCAGGTTCGTCATTGCGTACACCATCGCAGGCGCTCCTGTCTATGTTGCAGCGTCAAGGGTAACCGCAGCCATTGTCTCCGAGCTGATAGTCCATGCTGCAAACGTCATGGAACTGCTCGTGCAGATGGTTTTTGTCTTGGAAACGTCCCCATCTGTTGACTCAGGGATCGAGACGTTGCTGCACGATCCGTTACAGCCATGCGGATAAGATGCCTGTCATCTCGACTGCTAGTGATACGAAGCCGTTGGGATCCAGCACGGCGTTCCGTATTGCCCTCCTGAACCCACCGATTCCATATTCTGCTAACAGTCATTGGATCGCGACCAACGCAAGCAGCAGTGTCGCAATACGATAAACCGCAATCGCGATAGGCTACAATTCGACCTTTATCAAAGTCGGAAACGTGATGGTACGCGAAGCATCACAATAACATTTCACCCGGCAACGCCGGTCAACCTTTGTTTGTGTGTGAGAAATCGGTTGGAAACTTTCCTCATCTCAGCACGTTATAGGTGCCACCGGCGCCAACCTTGTGTGAATGCTCTGACAAGCTAATTATTTGCATATTACAGCACCTTCTTCCTGTCGGTTAAATTTCGCGTCTGTAGCACGTCATCTTCGTGGTGTAGCAATTTTAGTGGCCAGAAATGTATATACTGTAAAATGAAATAACCGCATTCATTCTAGCATCAGGATTAATTTATAAGTGTAATTCTCAAAAACACAGTCACTCGACTTTCCGTAAAGTACCCACAAAAGTCAGAAGGTGAGTGGCGACAAATACCTGCTGATGGCGTGGCAAAAATGTAGAACTTCGTAGTGACTCCAAGCTATATACGAGAAAGATCGGAAAGTAACGCATGAAAATATTATTACAAAAAAGTTTAATAGGTAACAAAACAAAAAATTAAAATAAAATTACATTTTATCATACTCTTCTACACAGTTTCCAAGGATCTCAACACATTCTGCCATCTTGATACCAGTTCATGGGCTTATATGAATATAAAGGGAAAAAGTAAGTACGGAATCAGAATTATTTTAATGTATGATGCGTAAAGCATCGCATGGTATATATTCATGCTTCCCTATATTGGTGTGATGAGTGGGGTGTTAGTGATGTGAAGTTCATGCCAATTTTTTAAATCTATATTTATATTATTTATTGTCAACAATAAAAAATCTTGATCTCAGTAAAGTAAAAGGGGCTTCAGTGCAAATTATTCTTTGAATATGAGTAGCAAACCTGATACAAAATATCATTGGATGTCTACGGAAAATTACTTAGCTTATCTTTACATTAATCTTGCACTCCCCCGCCAAAAAAATATATTTTATATTCGCTACTGTACCAGTTTCAACATGACCTGTTCGTAGAAGTCTGTTTATATTAAGTATATTAACAATATACTGCCAAAATAGGAATAATTGTTGAATTGTTGGTGTAAGTTTGCAGTTGCACCAGCTCAGAGTTCAAAATTACTGCCTCAATGACTCCGACATTGCTACGGTCCAGACAGTTGTTCCATACTCGCCACGCATGTCCCTGTGAATTTCGCATGGTTTATGTCCTCTGGTCCACGAATATCGAGCTACACTTCGCTGCTCTTGACAAACTGATGACAGTAAGATGCACCACGGTTTTGTTTCGTAGATCAAGCTCCTCTACCTAGAGTTATTACGTGAAAGCAAAATAGCCTCTTATTTTGTTGTATTCAAGAGCCACAGTCATGCAATATTTGTTAAATGATTGAACCGCTATTTGACTGTATTATTTTATTATGTTTGGCATAATCCGGCTTTCGGCTGTATAGCCATGTTCAAGTGTACAAATATGTCTATTGATTGGTACATGTAGGAAAACAGATCGTCATTCTTGAGAGTAACATTTGTACAACTATATGGGTCGTCAATAAGTAAGAGTACCATGTTCCAAAGCATCTTGATCAACAAGCTGGTGCTCAGTGTATGATGGAGTGGTACTTGAATGCTCTACAAATTGCATTTGACATTAATATGTTTAAGATGCATCTGGACATGGTTATTTAACTTATTGACGACCCACATGGTTGTGTAAGCTGTTACTTTCAAGAATGGCGATCTGGTTTCCTACATGTAACAATCAATTGACATAATTGTACAGTTGAAAACAGCTATACAGCCGAAATCCGGATTGTGACGAGACATAATATAATAATACAGTCAAATGGCGGTTAAATCATTTAACAAAAGTAGCCGCTGTATCGCAAACTTGAAACTATATTGTTGTGAAATTTCAACATTCCAGCGACAGTACAAGGAGAGTAAAAAAATATATTCTTCCTCGTACGTATTAGATACGCCTCACTGTGTGTGACTGAAGGCATGAGATCTCAATTGTCATACTTTACGTACAAAGTATCCCGGTTGAACAAAAAGTAGAGAGTGAAATCTTTATATCTGTGGGTCGGTATCAGAGTGGTAACGCGCTATAATGTAAATCCACAGGTCTCTTATCTGTCACCTCACTTCATTCTCCTCTGGCAATCTTGTTGTTGTGAATATGCCGAGTTGCACTGTACTTCGGAATCCACGTTAAACAAAAAGTTACCCTATAACAGGCTTGGTTAGTCAGATCTAAGGCCGGAGGAAGAAAACGGCATACCATGCCTAATAAATCACTGTAGTGTTCAAAAGCAATTTTCGGATCGTTTACCGATTTACCTTTTCCCACGATTTTAACATCTAAAAATGCTTTTTCTGAATCAAAAATGCCAAAATATACTACAATCCCCGTTAGTTTCTTGCGTCGTGTTACAAACTAATTTCTAAGTTACTCACACCATCTCAAATAGGACCAAGATGGTTTTTCACATCGTTGACATCAAGTTTTGGAGTGATGCGAGCTCTATTTCATACGTTGGCTCGGATGTATGTGATCTCTCTCTTTGAAGCATCATTTACAGAAAGGAAATTGATATTTATACTCATCAAGAGACCACTTGAAAGGAGTATGTAATATAATTTTCACTTATTTTTATATGTCATTCAGCCTTGAGCATATTTTGTTATAGAAACTTAAGCTGTAATTCTGTAGAAAACAAATTTATGTTACGTTTTGTATCATTTGTCTATGTCCACTGTAAACCAAAGACTGTATCATTTAACCCTGAGTCATTTTACCAGTTCCTCTTTCCTTTCACCAATTTGAAAGTTAATTTGCAGTCAGATCTGATAATTGATATTATTGTTTCTTGTGATAGTGTTGCATACGAAGAGTGTTATTAATTTTATAAGTGTTAATTAGAACAGTTCAATGTAGGCATTTTTGACATGATCAGTTTGTCTATTAACGAGAGTAGGAAGTAGTTTGTTCGTAATTTCAGTGACGTTCGTAGTTAGAGATTTTCTGTGTTAGTGAAAGTTCACATTATAACGTCACTTAATGTTCAAAAATGTTCAAGTGTTTGTTAAGGTTAAGGGACTTAACTGCGGGGGTCATCAGTCCCTAAACTTACAAATTACTTATGAATTACTTTATACTAAAGACGACACAAAGATCCATGCCCGAGGGGGGATTCGAACCCGTGCAGATTGTGACTGACGCGCCGCAGACCGCTCGGCCACTGCGGCCGGCCACTTAATGTTAGCAACAGTTAAAGTGATTTGCCTGATGAAAAGAGAAATTGTTAGATCACGTAATGAGAAAAGAAATACTTAAAACTTTACCAGATTTTAAGATCATTTTTATATCATTAAATCAGTATGGTAATTGTTGTACAGATAGGCACATTATCAAGTGCAATGATTTTTATATCCCATTAATCCTAAATGACTTTATTTGAAATCATATTTATTCAAGTGGGAAAAGTATTATAGCAGTAGGACGCTGGTTTGTTGGCTCTCGCAGTCGAATTGTCCATGTACAGTCTGGCCACTAGTATATGGTGCACGCTAGCAAATGTAATCATTTCATTTGTTCAAATTGTTTCTCACAAAATGTTCAAATGTTTGTTAAGCTTAAGGGACTTAACTACGGGGTCATCAGTTCCTAAACTTACAAACTACTTATGAACTACCTACAACTAAGGACGGCACAAATATCCATGCCCGAGGGCGGATTCGAACCCCCGACCGTAGTGGCCGTGCAGACCGTGACTGAAGCGCCTCGGTCCCCTCGGCCACCGCGGCCGGCTGTTTCTCACATACGAGATTAATGTGTAGACAGAGTTTAATTATATTTGATTTATTAACTACTGTACAATTTAAAGTGTTAATCGTTGCGTATACAACAAAACCACATACACGGAAGATTATTGCATACCGTGTCACTTGTAAGTTATTCGAACAGGGCAGAGGAAGGTACTAAGTCTCATTGCTTGGTCAAGTTATTTTGTAGCCGAAGTCACAACAGAAAATTTATTTGTGAATTTTATCGGGCACTGTCACTTAATACAAAAAAGTGACACGATATTGTTCCGTCACACACACACACACACACACATTAGTTTGCAATAAACATCCAAACACATACAACTTTTACAGTTGGTTAGCGATGGTATGCTCCGGTGATGGCAGAAACAGATGGTTTTTGAGAACAGCGCCATAAATAGCTCTGGAACACTTGGCTCACGAATTTTTGTGTGTCTTATCGCCATGCTGCCGTTCGCCAGCAGCGCTGCCCCCCATCCAGCAGCACCGGCAGATAAGGAGGCGGCTAGTGACGGAGCACGCGCTGGGACACGTGCCGACCCCGGGGCTCGACCTACGACCCACAGCCTCTACCAACGCGTCGGCCGCCACGCGGCTTATCTTGCACGCGGTGGACCTACCAGGCACGACCCACATGCATCGAAAACCTGCCCAGTGGCATTTTCTTGACGGCTGCACGCAATACCGTGCGTGTTCTACACAGTGGCTGCCTAAACAAGTTCCGTACCTCGTGTGTCAGAAGCAAGAAAAGGAGTTGTATGTCTCGTCTACACTGGGTTCAACACAGGCGGAGTGCATACTCAAACGCAGCTCGATGGTGGGAAAAGAAGCAGTTCTGATTCTTTTAAGGCAGTGTTTTCCAACCTTTTCGAATATGCGACCCCCTTCCAAGTAAAAATGTTCTTGCGACCCCCCTTTCAAACAAAAATATTGTGGCGACACCCACTCTCTCACGTACCGTAACTAAACAATGTTATCTCGAAGGAAACACATTTTATCTTCTTTCTTTTGCTTCAGCTTTCTTTTAAATTGTTGACCGAAGTTTATTTTGTATATTTTTCGGAATGATACTCATATCCTGTTTTTACTTAATAGAGAAAGATATATAAATTTTGTTAAACGAGTACATCGCATTTCAGGCAAGACTAGGATGCGAATTATGCTCATTATTAAAGCTTACATTGCATCGACAATTTGTAGCCGGCCGCGGTGGCCGAGGGGACTGAGGCGCTCCAGTCACGGTCTGCACGGCCACTACGGTCTGGGGTTCGAATCCCCCCTCGGGCATGAATATTTGTGCCGTCCTTAGGAGTAGCTAGTTCATAAGTAGTTTGTAAGTTTAAGGACTGATAACCCCGTAGTTAAGTCCCATAATCTATACAAACATTTGAACATTTTTGACAATTTGTAAATAAGTAGATCTTTTTTTTTCGAATTTATCAGAATTATTTATTGTATCAAATTCTTTTCCTGGAAACATTTTTCGGGCTTATTTTTCATTATCACATTGTAAAACAAAGCACAATCTATGATCTATTCAATTCAAAATGAATATTAGACCAAGAACTCTGTAATTTTAACAGTGAATAAATTTCACTTAGGCATACGTTTTCGTATTACTGAACCCGTAGTTACTTTACCTCCTGTGACGGCGACCCCCAAGAGACTTCCCAGCCGCGGCGAGCTAGCTGTGTGCATTGGAGCTGCGGTGCGCGCGGCCGTCCTCCATCTGGGGTTGGAATCCCCCCCTTGGGCATGGATATTTGTGTTGTCCTTAGGTTAGTTTACCTTAGTTTAAGTGGTTTGTAAGTTAAGTCCAATAGATTTTCAAACATTTTAACATTGTATAGTCCTTAACGCTACCGTGCTTACGGGACGTTGGTATATTACCGACTGTTGTGGCATGCTCTGTCTAACGCGTCATTCGGACAACAGTGTTTGAGTGGATGAGGTCAGCGCACCACTCTCGCAGCCGCCGATGCCAGCTTTCAAAACCGGAATCACCACTTCTCCTCAATTACCACCGGCTTAGGAGGCGTACCCATCCCGCTCCATCAACTTACGAAAATTTATGAGGTATCGGATAATGTACCAAGTTCCTACTCAATGTGGCAGTCATATTTACGAAACGTTCATCGGCGGAGGAATAGCCATGTGTAAAATAAAATATTGCACGTTCCCATCTCTTCATTATCGTCTAGCAAGCTTCATTCATAACGTAATGATCTACTGCTGTGTGATATACAGCAAAGAATTATTTGCCGATTTGCTGATGTCCTACATATGTTTCCATTTTCTTATGACGCTGCTTGTGGATGTTGAGACATTCAGTTGTACAGTGAAGCGCCATCTATGAAGAGCAGGAGCGAGAGCGACAACTCTCACAAGAGAACTAGGTTTCGTGTAATGACTTGATTGTCCAGTGCATAATTGATCTACTGGAACTAGGGCGATGTCATTAGAGACGATGCGAGGATGAGTAGATACACGGTCACAGCGTTATTGCCAATCACCAGATGTATGTAAATAAACCGCAGGAAAACTGAGTTAGGACGACCGGAAAGTGACATTAATCCTGCTCTTCCATTATACGAATTGAATGTATTCATACTGCACCAGCCCACTCGGCGCTGTTCTTGAAAAACATCCTTCCTCACTAGTCCCGTACACATCAGACACCTAACTCATCTCTTATACTATGTATCGAGCACTAGTCATCAATTTATGGTGCGAACAAGGCCCCACATTGTCGTGAACGGCGAACAACTTAAAAGACGCCATTATGGTGGTGACTTACCCGCCTTTGGTTATAAAATACCCTCCTTTCAATCATGCCCCAATTACATATCTAACTATAAGATAGTGATTTAATTTAAGAACAAACAGCAAGCAGTTCCTGTCCAACGACTGTTTTTACGTACTTCAAAAAATGGGCCGTAACTGTTAGTTAACAACTACAGTCGAGCCGAAATAGGATGATCGCTGGTTCTTGCACTAATCGGTATTGAACGCCGCCTGCGCTAGCAGACCATTGGGATAAGTCAAACGTGAACTTTGCTCTGCGCACGCGCGCGTCCGACTGCACCGTGCAATTTTGCCAGTTCTGTCAGACAACAGCGACCGGTAGCTATACTGTCCGGCAGCGAACTAACTACTTGCCAACTTGGTTGCATTCAGTTTCCGCGACCGGGGCAGTCTCCCAGCCCAGTTCGTGGAGCCAGGGATCATCGTATTTCGGCTGGACTATAAATGCAGCTCGTTGAGATAGCACATTTCGTTGTTTAGAGCTCCAAATTTTTGAACTGAAATATATTTAGTAGCACATGATTAAACGTCCACCAACACTGTGAAAAGTAAAATTACTCTTAAAAGAAATATTGCAAACACAATGAGGTATTCCTTCTGAAAATGTAGGTACTATGACGTTTAAAGTCCTTAACATAAAACACTTAAACACATCTGATCCGTGGCGTCCACTGATCATCTTGTCGCAGGACGTGTGTGTTCTCTTTGGAGCTACAAGTTTACCAGCCAACCGATTTGTGGTTGGCCCGGGATATAGAGGGGGCGCCTCAGTTGCAAAGGGCAGTGAGTGAGGCAGTACGAAGACATTGCGAGAAGCTGGAGGGCAGGATTAGGCGTTCTACGGCGAGCATGCCTATGAAAAGCAATATTAGTTCCTTTTCCGAAAACAATGGCAGCACAATTCCTCACAGTTTTTATTTGTGTACATTGGAATGAAAGCTGAAACTAACAAATTGCGTATGTATACACCAATCAATATAAGATGTTCGATCTCCGTCTTTACAAGCCACAATAAGTTTACCAGATTCTAACAAGTATAATGGCGCCCAGCCTAAGATTCAAATTACCTTGGGCCTGCAACGCCCTCGGGAACACTAGTTAATTTTACAAGCCATTTGGGGGCGAATTACATTCTCTTGTGGCAGGTTCTCCTGAAGCTGAAGCTACACAATTAACATGAGGCGCTTATCGAGTAGATTATACTATGAAATGTCAACTTTGAGCAGTAATTCCTGGAACCATTTTTATATATAAGTAATGTGTAAGCGTTTTGTCACCTGTAATTCTACGCGAACAGTTTTCTTCTCACCGAATCGAGTCTTTAATCGATCGTACAAGCTACCAAATGTGCACGCATTTACTTGCACGTAAATTACTACCCTATATATTACCATTACGTTTGAAAATATTTACACAAGAAGACAGCTTCGAATCCTGACAAAGGTATAGACTTAAATCTGCGTGATTCAAATGTTCAAATGTTTGTAAAGCTTATGGGACTTAACTACGGGGTCATCAGTCCGTAAATTTACAAACTACTTATGAACTACTTACGAACTAGGACGGCACAAATATCCATGCCCCAGGGGGGATTCGAACCCCCGACCGTAGTGGCTGTGCAGACCGTGACTGAAGCGCCTCAGTCCCCTCGGCCACCACGGCCGGTTCTGCGTGATTCAGCAAAGTATTAACCCGTGTTGTCCTTCACTGCCGAACACACACACACCTAGAGGGTTGCTTATATTTCTTCGACCTAAACTGGATTGCATGTAGTAGGTGTTCTGACAGTATTAAGGAATAAAGAAATCACAGTACTTCGCTTGCGCATTAGACAGCTAGAAGCAGATTGCATTATTAGTACAAGGACAAGCCCGTAATTTTCTGTGTGTGTGTGTGTGTGTGTGTGTGTGTGTGTTAGAAACAACTACTCCAATATAACGAGCTACATGGTCCGTGTTAAAGTTCCATGGTACTATTTCTATATTATTTGACTCTTACATGGGTAATATAAGAACAACAATGAATAAATGCGAATCACAAGGAAAAGAGTACGTGTCTGAGCAGTGTCAAATAGAGCTCACGGCGTTTGGAAATTAGATACAGTACTTACGTACGAATTTAATGCAATTAACTTATAAACAACGAAACCTTATATATTCCTTTTAAATAACTTCGCCAAACTTAAAACCGATTCCTAAAATTTAAAAACTAGAACTGATGAGCTTGGAAAACTTTCCATATTTTTAATCTTTTTCACCAAAATTCGGACGGTGTTGACACAAATGATACTATTAGCTGAGCATTAATTTCAGGTTCGTAATGTATCTGCAAAAGGAATTACATGATTCGCACAATTTGCCTGAAGGCGAACCACTAATCGTTCGTCTAACTTTACTAATATATGGTGAGTAAGCTCCAGTAAGACAATGTCTTAATCACTACACAAAGATATATGTTCTAAGCGCAGCCTTTTCAAACATTCCGCGCTGCAATTATTGGACATGCTTCTTTAAATTTAATTTTCTGGAGACGTGGACTATAAACAATTCTTGAAAATAATACATTCACTGTAACATGTGGACATCACCTCATTCCATGCCCATTAACTCGATAAACATGGTGGAATAGTTCAGTTAGACTGGAAGGTATCGGGTTGGGCGGTATGTACAGAAGAAATAAAGTCAGTGTAGTCGGTGTGAATCTAGATATACATTTAAATTTCTAATTATTGCTTGTATCTGTACACTGAAAATGAAGTATACCAATATTTTTGGTTGTCATACGGGTTTCGCTTTCATGGTATACAAGACATCTTTAGTGGTTTGAAATATACATTAATTTCTTTATAACGATTTTCTTTACAGTTACGACTTTTTGTATGGAGGTTAGTAACGGTTCTGACACACTCTACTTTCCTAAAGTGTGGTGGTAAATAAATCTTACTATTTTTGTAGCTACATAATGGTCTACATGTGAACTACTAGATCAATATTTCCTCAGTTCTTGCTGTTGCACAGCAGCAATATAATATTGTAATTTTATATTACGCACCTAAAGATTACTGGACAAAATAATTAAAGATATATCTTAGAATTTCTGTGTGGGACAATACCCACATTTCCATTGTCTTTTAGACAAGTGTTCAGCTGAGTATGTATTAGCGGCCGATATAATGGGAAATCGGCCGGTCAAATATGAAGCCACATTTAACGAAGACTACGCTACACCTCCTCCTCCATAGCTTACATACTGGATGGTGTGCCAACTATTAGGCATGGTTGTGAAGGACCAGTGGGCGTGGTGACACGCAATACGCATCGGTGAGTAAAACCTCTTCTTCTTGGTCTCCCTCTTCTTCTGTCACCCTCCACTACTACTGCTATTATCCTCTTTGTAACATTCTCATGACATGTCCATACCAATGTTATCTTTACTGTCTTGAACCTTCTTTGATAGCTCCCTCACTTTAACTCTGCCTCTTATTCTCTCAATTCTCATCCTATCAGCTGTGACGTCCGAAATTCTTCTTCACATTTTCATTTCAGCCGCGTCCATTACCCCACAATGTGCCTTAGTTGGTGTCCATGACTCTGCTCCATAAATCATTATAGGTCTCGCTACTGACTTATTCTTCTGTCACACAATACACCTGATGTCCTTTTCCAGTTCATCTTTCCAACTGCACTCTTTGGGCTATTTTCCCATGTTAGAACTACCATCGCTGGATATTGTTGATCCTCAGTAGTTAAAGGTATCTACTTTCACCAAGTCTAGCCCTTTCAAAAGGATTGTTTATTCTCCTTGTCCTCCTAGGCACGTGTACTCCGTTTTCTTCCTGTTGATTTTCATCTTCCAAAGCTTTTCTCCAGATCTCCGGTCTCATTTTCAGCCCATTCTCGTTGGTGCCGCATAATACTATATCATAAGCAAGTAACTAGTCTTGGTACTGACATCCAAAATTTCAGATGTCAGACACTCAGATCGGTACCAATCGTTGCATATTGATAATCGATACTTTTATATAATTCGTGCTATGTTCTGCCGTCCAGGAGAATGTACTTAAATTACAACACCTAACCTACGGAGTACAGGAAAAGCATAACTGTGAGATCTTATCACCTTGTACTGCTGTGGGTCGAGCGTTAGTTCATCGAACGGAGGGTCGTGGGTTAACTGCAGTACGTTGAAAATTGTTAAAAGAGAATGTCTATAACGTTCCACGGGTTCATTTCGCAAAACAGCACTGTCAGCTGCAGTAGTAGCAGTAGCGGGCGGACTGGACAGCATCGTCAGCCCCACTTGATGGTGTGGGCACACACACGGCACTCTAGCCACAACACGCACATCCGCTCAACGGCGGTGCTGCCTATCTAGCAGTCATTTATTATTGCTATTACTACTTTAATACTTCCGCAAGTATAGTGCAATTGTTTCTTTCTCCTACGAATATACTCTACAGGTTTGCTACTTTCAAATAAAACGAAGCAGAAGCAAACTGCAGATAACACTATGCTATAAAATCCGAGCAGTCCTTTTACATTTCAGGAACATGTTGTCCCATGTAACACTCGGTGTACGTTTGTCGACGTAGAACAATTTGCAACGTCATACAGGAAAAAAATCATGCCACCAGGATTTGAACCGAGGATCCTCGTAACGACAAACATTCGCTCTATCAACTACCCCACAGGAGTGGGCAGACCTCCACAGATACGCTTTTCCTGTGCTTCGTAGGACAGGTGTTCCATATTATTTCCCGTTTACGCATGTTCTCCTGGACGGCAGAATTATATACAAGTTTTGATTGATATTCTATCGATATACAAACTTTGGTACTGATCTGAGTGTCTGACATGTGAAGGTTTGGGTACCCTCCGCCAAGCACCTCTTGCTGGACTGTGGAGTATGTATGTAGATGTAGAGAACATCATACTCCAAGATACTTGCTCTCTCACCTCTTCTGATAACATATTGATGACCCGATTGAACATATATGCAGTCAAGGAAAAACCATGGATGCAACCCAACTTGCGCTGGTAATCAGTCTGATAGTCCTACACTCCTTCTCACCTGCATTCTAGTACCCATCCAATAATTAGCCAGTCTGTCTACGGAATGACAATGTCAAAATCAAGATAGAGAAATATCTCCAAAATAGAAAACGCAATTTCAATTAGATCATTTAAGAAGTTGAATGGAATGAGCAGAGTGTTGAAGAAGGGTATAAAATTAACATTAACAGGAGCAAAACAAAAATAATGGAATGCGGTCTTAGAAAATCGGGCGATGCTGAAGGAATTAGATTAGGTAACGAAACAGTGAAGGTGGTTGATGAGTTTTGTTACTTGGATAGTAAAATAACATGCTATGGTCGCAGTACAGAGGATATAAAATGCAGAATGGAAATGGGAAGAAAAGCATTTTTGAAAAAGAGAAATTTGCTAACATCGAATATTAAATTAAGTGTAACGAAGTCTTTTCTAAAGGCATTTGTGTGGAGTGTTGCTTTGTACGGGAGTGAAACATGGACGATAAGCAGTGCGGACAGGAAGAGAATAGAGGCTTTTGAAATGTGGTGCTACAGAAGAATGTTGAAGATTAGAAGAGAAGAATGAAGAGGTACTGAACAGAATTGGTGAGAAAAGAAATTTTTGGCATACCCTGACTAAAAGAAGAGATCGCTTCGTAGGACACATTCTTAGACATCGCGGAATCGTAAATTTACCATTGGAGGGAAGTGTGTGGGGTAAAAATCGCAGAGGGAGACCAAGATGCGCATATAGCAAGCAGATTCAAGTGGATGTGGGTTACTGTTCTTATGAGGAGATGAAAAGGCTTGCTCAGGATAGAGTAGGGTGGAGAGCTGCATCAAACCAGTCTCCGGACTGAAGACCATAACAACAACACTTAAGAAGACAAAGTGACAAAACGGCCAGTAATCCCACACAAACGAAGGTGCCTGTTGCCCAACGGTAGCTACATGACACACACAGCCTCTTGCTCCATCAGACAAAAGAGTGCACGCCCCGTTGGCAGTGACGCGGCCGTGACTAACCGTGGCTGAGCACTAAGCAGCCTTGGAGGGTTCTGTGGGAGGCGCTGGAGACGCATCCCAAGGCCGCCAGAAGATCGCCCCCCGTCGGTGGCAAGGCTGCTGCGGTGAGAGGCATCCTCTCGCCTTGCTTTTATTTTCCCCTAGCTCTCGGCTCGTACAATTAGCCGGCCACTCGCTGAGGCCCAAGCAGCAGCTATGGCTCTCTCGCGTCCAAAGAGAACGCACTCTGACAGGCAAATGGCAGAGCAACGTCGCAGCTTCCCAATGGATCAATCGGACTGACTTTTGGGGTCACCGGTTACTGCTGCTACAGCAGTGTTTTGAAATACTGAATGTACTAGGTAGCCATCTGTCAATGACTACTCGAGAAAAGCGTTATGTAATTGTAATCAATGGATTCGTATTAGTCGGCGGAAATTAATACGCCCTGATGATTGATTACAGTTCTAGTAACTGTGGGCCACAATTACACTTATGAAGGTAATACATTTCTTTCTCCTGTCTCTATGGCAGATTGCTTTTACTGACATAGTAGCTGAAAACCCGATTTTGCCCGGATATTTATTTATTTATTCATGCCCCGAGTTAGTACTTCTCCTATCCCTTCTCTCTCGTCCATATTCTTTTTTCTACAAATACATTTGATTTATCCAAGAATATATAACAAATAAGGCTACCTTGCATAATGTAGAAAATTATAAGTGCAGTATCCAAACAAAGAAAGATAGTATGAAACTTTCACTCTGCAGCGTAGTGTGCGCTGATATGAAACTTCCTGGCAGATTAAAATTGTGTACCGTAACCGGGACTCGAACCTGGGACCTTTGCCTTTCGCGGGCAAGCGCACTACCGACTTTGCTATCCCGACACGACTCACGATGCCCCCTCACAACTTTTCATATCAGCGCACACTCCGCTGCAGAATGAATGTTTCATTCTGGAAACATCCCTTAGGCTGTGGCTAAACCATGTCTCCACCATATCCTTTCTTCCAGGAATGCTAGTCTTGCATGGTTCGCAGGAGAGCTTCTGTGAAGTTTGGAAAGTAGGAAGCGAGGTACTGGCGGAAGTATAGTTGTGATGCGGCATTGTGAGTCGTGTCGGGATAGCACAGTCGGTAGTGCTCTTGCCCGCGAAAGGCAAAGGTCCCAGCTTCGAGTCCCGGTTCCGACACACAATTTTAATCTGCTAGGAAGTTTCAAAGAAAGATAGTAATCAAAATACAAATGACAAATAAAATTCGTATGACCTTATTGAGTTATATGTTGTACATTCGTATAATTTTTCAGGTATATATTCATTTGTATAAGTGCTGTATGTCTGTAAAATCTGTTGCGAATACAATTAATACTAAAGAAGTAATAGATTAAAACTTGGTGCGCGATGGGGCGGTTTTCCATGGACGTTATTGTTTATGTGCTCATATCTCATGAACTACCGTGGCGTACTGTGATACAATTTCTGGGGTCCATTCAGCTACATGTGTGTATACTGTCTGAAAAATTTCCTGCGGCTGCAATTTGTAGTGTAGAAATTATAAATTGTAACGTCATACCAAATGTCGTAGTTTTATTCCATCAACAGCGGAAAAGTAGTAAGCGAGAAACTTTTTCCGTCATTTTACTGTGGTTGTCAGCGAGAAGAAATGTAATAAAGGTTTGAAATTATGTTTAAAGTTTGTTGCAAATCGCTAAGTACTCTCATTCTCATACAGTGTATGAAAAGTCTCATCACATTATATGGCAGTTTTTTACAATTCCTCTTGTTTATGACGTCATATCTCCTTACCCATGTGTCGTATGTGATTCTTAACCATAAGGCAACCTTTACCTTACGGTAAGGAATATCAAATTTGGTTGAAATAGGTCCAGTGGTTTAGGAGCGAATGTGCAACATTATCGCGTGGCGCAGCAGTTTTTCTGGCATCTCATTGTTTATGACGTCATATCTCGTGAACTATTTGTTCTACGTGATTCTTACACTTACGGAGTTCATTCTCATGGATTGAAGCTTAAGTGTGCGAAATTTCATAAAGATGGGAACAAAACTGTAGATTTGTATGCAATACGTACACACAACCAAACACATGGACACTCTGCTATATACATAAAGATAAAAGGTTTCAGCAGCTTATACGGAAGGAAGGAAGAATTGAGCTTAGCGTCCCGTCGACAATGTTGTTATTAGACACAGAGCATACATTCGCAATGATTTTGGTAAGAATGGGAAAGACGTCGACTGTGCATTCTGGCATTTGCTTGGACCTTACGTGGAATAATAAAATATTTGGCTACGAGTAACAAGTCAATTGAACTATACAGAGTGTCCCAACCTGACAAAGCGAAATACCGAAAACTCAAAAAAAAAAAAAAAAAAAAAAAAAAAAAAAAAAAAAAAAAAAAAAAAAAAACAAAAAACCATATCGTACACAAAATGATTATCTTCAAGGGGGACGTCTACCTGACTTGAAATCAAACCACCGCCCTGATCCTCTTGAAGGGCTTTGTATAATTATTACCCGCCAAAAAAACACGTTATTTTCTGTCCTTGGTACATGGCGTTGTAATCGCTTAACTACATTCCGAAACATTACAAGGTAATGAAAGTTCCGGATCACTGCTTATATTTTATTCAATAGCACTACAGCTGTTTCAACATTTTGTCATTATCAAGCGCCTACGTATATAAGAATTACATTAATTAATTACAAATCAAATAATACGAAAATATACATATTTTTTTATAAATTTTCCTTGTAACTTACGTCTACGTTGTTTGGACGTTATATGTTGACATCTGGTGTATCTGTTGTATAAACTGTATTGAAATATTCACGTATTTCGTAGTTGGATACGTTTTTTAGCTGCCAGGTTCTATGCAGCTTGTTACGCTAAAACGATAAATTAAAGAAAACTTTTCTATTTTGCGTAATTAACAACAGCAGTGCCAAAGATGTTTACATACATATAGTAATCGACTAAGTTATCAGGGACTTTTTAACGTTGGCATTGGTCAGAGAGGCTTATTTCGTTTTTTACATAGACCATGGATAATATAGACTCCGCGTGACGTCATCACACTGAAACCAACATCTGAGTCACGTGACTCGGGGCAGAACACCGTTCTCATCATTACGAGTAATGCGAAATATAGCTGAGAGTTGCAGTTCTTATTCTTTGTAGTGGAAATTAATCGTATATTTGAACAATAAAACGTATTGGCGTATTATTATTACATCTTTAGTAGTAAAATTGGCGTTAGTTCTCAGAAATTGTAAGAATTAATGCGATAGTTATAGTTTTCACATGTGCCTAGGTGAAACGTATTGTCAGTCTTTTTACAAGCAACAGAACGACAGATTTTAAGCGAAAGTTTTTTAGTTTGCATTTTACACTGGAGTAGAGGAACAAATATCAATTTGAAACGAGCATCAGCTTTCTTTACGATTCCTCAACAATACATGTAATATGTGTCGTGCTTTTATAAGAAATAAAATGTGTTTGCATCCATATTTCCAATTTTAACAAAATACAACCATTTATATTTTAAGACTTTTGCCGCAGAACGTAATGCCAAAACGTAAAACAACAAAAATATTGGCTGTTTACATTAAATAATAGTGGAGCGAGGTAACATCATCGATGCACTCGGCATGAAGTGACTATATAAGTATAGTTAACAGTTTGTACGAATGTTTAGCTTTGTATAACGTCAAAGCAGATTTGCACCAGATATGACTTCCTTACTGACGTATAAACTTGCTCAAGAGCAGTTTGAAGTATCTTTCCATCGATAATGACAGTCATAATTGTAAGAAGTAAAGGATTGATGGCGTAACACAAACACCGAGGATGTGTACTTCTGTTGCTCCAAAAAATAACTGGCAATACGGTACTTTTCACCTAGGCACATGTTAACAAGACAATCGCTGAATTAATACTAATAATAAGATGAAATTACGGTACCGTTACTACTAGATGTGTAATAGGAATACGAGAAGTCGTTTTATTGTTAAAATCACCGCTTGATTTCACCTGTAAATGAGAAAAACTGTTGCTCATAATGAGGCAAACTCGGTCACGTGACTCGGGGCAATTTTAGATGTTGGTTTCAAACCACAACACGGCAGAGATAGGGACACGCGCAGTCTATGTTATCTTTGGTCTATGGTTTTTTAGCTACCTCTGTTCATTTAGCATATCTTTGCTTCTCAGCCTTTTTCATCGATAATGTCAATAAAATTAACCAGATAATTTTTATTTTTGAAATCAGTGTGTTCATTAAGTATTTCGTTCGGATTATTTTTAGTGTGAAAATATATTTCAAATTCCTCCAAAATATTCATTTCTATTCCCTTTGGTATTGTAGGTAATATCGTAAGTGCATTTTCGATGTTAAGTGCTGAATGGTTTTCGTTTCTGAGGTGTAAATAGAAACTAGACTGGTTGTTTTCACTTATTCTTACGTGTTCAAGTTATCTTGTGAGGAAATTACGTCCGGTCTGACCAATGTAAAAGCTGTTACAGTTGTCACATGTGATTTTATAAATACCTGGTTCTAAGTATGGGAATAGAAATGAATATTTTGGAGGAATTTGAAATATATATTCACACTAAAAATTATCCGAACGAAATACTTAATGAACACACTGATTTCAAACATAAAATTTATCTGGTTAATTTTATTGACTTTATTGATGAAAAAGGCCGAGAAGGAAAGATATGCTAAATAAACAGAGGTAGCTAAAAAACGAAATAAGCCTTTCTGACACATGTCAACGTTAAAAAGTCTCTGTTAACTTAGTCGATTACTATATGTATGTAACCATCTTTGGCAGAGCTATTGTTAATTACGCAAAATATAGAAGTTTTCTTTAATTTAACATTTTAGCGTAACAAGCTGCATAAAACCTGGCAGCTAAAAAAACGTATCCAACTACGAAATACGTGAATATTTCAATACAGTTTATACAACAGTTACGCCAGATGTCAGCATATAACGTCCAAACATCATAGACGTAAGTTATAAGGAAAATTTATAACAAAATTTTATGTATATTTTCGTATTATTTGATTTGTAATTAATTAATGTAATTCTTATATACGCAGGCGCTTGATAATAACAAAATGTTGAAACAGCTGTAGTGATATTGAATAAAATATAAGCAGTGATTCGGAACTTTCACTACAATGCCATTCAACGACATTTATGACATTGCAGGCCAAACAATTGGAAAGAAATTGCAAGGTAAAGTGGACCATGAAACGTACTTTTTCTGTAATGTAAGAGAAGAGACACAACGGTGCTCAATTTATATTCCTTCAGGTCGCGGGGCGGTGATGAAGTCCGCAAATTAATAGTTAGAGACATAATGTGGAAGGACTGTCCAAACACTGTAATTAATTATATATTTATTTCTCACACAAGATATCTTTCGGCTTTTATGCCATCATCAGGTGTTTCTGCAAAAACATTTGCTTATATAAGTAGGTATCCAAATGCAACATCAATAAATTTTCGCAAATAACATTTTATAAATTTCACTTGGAAAGTGAAATACGTACCGTATTTAGAGGTTGTAAATGCTTCAACTGACTATTTATAAGGTGACAATTTATATCTGAATTGTAGTCAGTTACAGCATCTGTCAATACCTCAGAATACTATACGTTTACAAACATTTATAATTATTCTTTCAGAGAGAAACTTATAAGTTATTAGATATGGCATTATTTACTTTATTATTTCTGTTGTCGATGTTGTTATTAGCAATTGTGGTTTAAAAATTTTATTAGAAATTTTGGAGTATATTATACATTATAGATTTATATTTGAGATGGTTATCTTTATTTCGTCTTTGGTTGATTTTAAGATTATAATACGATCTCTGATTTATGTAAGCTCTGTTACCCTTTATCCAGCATTAATTGATCAATAAAGTTATCGATGTAATTTTTGTGTTTAAAATCGGTTTGATCGTTTAATAAATTGCTTGGGTCGCTAGTTGCGTGGATACATACTTCAATTTCTTCTAGAATGTTCATTTCATATCCCTTTTGTATTACATGTAAAATTTTGAGTGAATTTTCTATAGTGCCTACTGAGTGATTTTCGGACTGCAGGTGCTGGTAAAATGTAGATGGGTTTTTCTCACTCTCCCTAGTGTGTTCTTTATAACATCTACATTTTACCAGCACCTGCAGTCCGAAAATCACTCAGTAGGCACTATAGAAAATTCACTCAAAATTTTACATGTAATACAAAAGGGATATGAAATGAACATTCTAGAAGAAATTGAAGTATGTATCCACGCAACTAGCGACCCAAGCAATTTATTAAACGATCAAACCGATTTTAAACACAAAAATTACATCGATAACTTTATTGATCAATTAATGCTGGATAAAGGGTAACAGAGCTTACATAAATCAGAGATCGTATTATAATCTTAAAATCAACCAAAGACGAAATAAAGATAACCATCTCAAATATAAATCTATAATGTATAATATACTCCAAAATTTCTAATAAAATTTTTAAACCACAATTGCTAATAACAACATAGACAACAGAAATAATAAAGTAAATAATGCCATATCTAATAACTTATAAGTTTCTCTCTGAAAGAAAAATTATAAATGTTTGTAAACGTATAGTATTCTGAGGTATTGACAGATGCTGTAACTGACTACAATTCAGATATAAATTGTCACCTTATAAATAGTCAGTTGAAGCATTTACAACCTCTAAATACGGTACGTACTGCACACTTTCCAAGTGAAATTTATAAAATGTTATTTGCGAAAATTTATTGATGTTGCATTTGGATACCTACTTATATAAGCAAATGTTTTTGCAGAAACACCTGATGATGGCATAAAAGCCGAAAGATATCTTGTGTGAGAAATAAATATATAATTAATTACAGTGTTTGGACAGTCCTTCCACATTATGTCAATATACGACATTTCTAACACTGTGGGCCCGAGATATAACAAGTAATAGTTAGAGGCCGTGAATTGACTTAGTATTTCTGGAAAATACACACCAAAGAAACGCACTACAGCCCTGTTGACAGAATATCACAGGGTGCTCCATCCGTGAATATTGTCAGCTCATTTGTATTCCTGATGATATGATGTACATGGCGGTGTAATACAGCAGCGCTGCTGTGACAATACAGTGTACTACGGCTCACGATAAATTGCAGTGCACTGTGGTCGGACTTCACTTTACGAACACTCTCTACAGAAGATAAGGGTGAGGGCTTCACAGGTATTGTAAGTTACGTTTTTTACAGACTTATTCAACATTTGTCTCTTTAGTGTTCATTTTTTGTGATCGATGCAGATTTTTAATTTCGATTTGTCACGTTAAATAGGACAACCAGAATACATCGGAGGATACGAAAGCAGCGCACAATAATTGTTTTCTCCGCTGGTACTGCAGCGGGAATGAATTTAAGACAATATAGTTTGCATTAGAGAGTGCATTTCGTTTTCATATGAAGATCTAAGGAAACTAATAATTGTTATAACCTCAAAAATATCATCGAAATAGAGAGGTGGGTTGGTGTGAGCTACTGACGCAGGGAAGAAATCTGTCGGATGAGTGATGGAACCGCAAATCTCCATAGCGATCGGAAAAATGTTGTTTATAAACGAAGTACAGAAATGAAGATCTGAAATTAAGTGTAGAATTTCATAGAGATGGTCGATTCTTTTTTGGACGAAAATGCCGTCGTGTAGCGAGTTACTATAATTGACCAATATCTAGCAGCTGAAAACACTACGCCCAGCACAGAGAATATTTGGAATGCCACGTGAGGAATAAGGGCAACTGCTACCATGGACTCTTCAGTAACTTCGCACAGCTGTTTCGCAGAAATGAGTCATTCATCAACAGAGCTCATGCACATCTCATTGAGGGTATGACACGTTGCTACTAATCAATCTTGAAAGATGTGAGCACCACTATTTCATGTTAACTGTTTAGTTATTCTGCCACTATTTTTCCTGCTTATTTAATGATTCTAAATTTTAATCTTAGTGTTCAGAACTTCTCTAATTACTTGATTTTCAACAGCAAGTTAGGCCAAATCTGTTGTGATTAAACTTTGGCTTATTCTGTAAACTTACCAATATGCTTTTCAGGAAAACTTTCATTTCTCGATTAAAACAAACTTTTACACATCAGTGTGTACCTCTGATAAGTATAAGATCAGAAACAATATTGTATTGTTTTCACCTCGCTCCATACACAACTGATAAGGGATGAGAAGTAGCCAGTGTTGGTAAGATCTACTCTCTTTCATCTACTGCACAGAAGCTTGTAAACCATGTACGTAGATGTAGAAATTACAGGTGACTGTTAAAAACACTTCTAACCTTTTTTGATTGACTTATTGAATAACAGTATTACAATTACGTAGCGATACCATATTTAACAATATTGCCAACAGTTTAATAAGTGGTAACTGATATATTTTTCACAGACTGTTTCACAGCTGAAATATGTTATTGTTAAACTGCAGAAGGAACAGAATTATGCTAGGATTCCTGTCAATGAATTGTCATAATCCGCCTGAGCTGTAACATGACCGCATACTTGAAGTCCATCAGTTTTCCTCCATCGCCACTGCACAGTGATATGGTGAGCAGTATGGGAGATTTTCCATGGTGAAACGATCTTAAAGGACGGCAATGCTTATTCAGGGCTATTGCACTAATGAATTTATTGAATGATACTATTTATTCACTAGAACACCTTTCGTGGTTTTTAACGACAATACCATTTTTATGTCGAATGCGCACTTAATGGTCCCTAAAATCTTAGTACTTTTGATACATCAAAATATACTCTACAAACCGCTTCTGATTTTCGGGCTATTATGCCGTGGTCATATGGATTTATTATCGTCCTCAACTGTGGAGGACATTTTCAAGGGCGATCGTGGCACTTTTTTACGTCCGATGCACACCCTGGATCGCTACTGACTGAAACCAAACTCCGTTTACGAGGGCTCGCATGCAGAGGTGCGACGTCAGATGTTTTGTATCGTCGTTGCCGATTGTCGTCGTCCGTTGTTAATGTCGTTCCATGGTTTACATTTCTTTTTCAACACCGGGATCCAAATTTCATTTAGTTTCACGCCCTCCTCCATCCTATGGAAATTATTGGAGTGTTTTACAATTTCTGTAGCCTCTCTGTGCAGTCTTTCGTGGTATCCATTTGTGTCTGCTAAAACCTGAGTCTTGTCAAATTGAATAAGGTGGTCCTCCGGTTTAAAAACATGTTCAACAACAGCTGATCTGTCAATCTCTCCCCTTCTACAGTTCCCCTTGTGCTCATCTAGTCGTTTTTTTACTGTTCTTTTTGTGGTACGCACGAATACATCTCCACAGCTACAAGGAATCCTATTAATTCCTGCTTTTTCCAGCGGTTTGCGAGCATCCTTCGCCGATTTCGTGTGATCATGTATCTTCCGAGTAGGTTTGTAGATAACGGCAACATTCCGTTTCGTCAAAATTTTACCGATGCGGTCAGTGACGTCCTTAATAAAAGGCCGGAACACTTTAGATTTCACAGGAACATTTTCAATTCTACGTGTCGGTCTCAACGCTCTCCTTATTTCTGTGGACGAAAAACCATTGCCGGCCGCGGTGGCCGAGCGGTCTGCGGCACCCCAGTCACGGTCTGCACGGCCACTACGGTCGGGGGTTCGAATCCCTCCTCGGGCATGGATATTTGTGCTGACCTTGTTATTAGCTAGTTCATAAGTAGTTTTTAAGTTTAGGGACTGATGACCCCGTAGTTAAGTCCCATAAGCTCTACAAACATTTGAACATTTGAACAACCATTCTTCAGTAAAGTATTACTGAGGTGTTTAAATTCCGCGTCGAGTAATTCAGGTTTGCATATGTTCCTTGCTCTGTCCGCCAACGTCTTTATTATTCCTCGCTTTTGCTGTGGGTGGTGATTTCAATCCCGTTGCAGATAACGGTCTGTGTGGGCTTCCGATAAACTGTATGGCCCGATCTGCCATTCCCCTTTTTGAAAACTGACAGGTCAAGAAAGTTCAGTTTTCCGTCTGCCTCCTTCTCCATGGTAAACTGAATTCTAGAATTAATCCCGTTGAGGTGTTGAAGAAAACGATCTAGTTACTCTCTATCATGTCTCCACACAACAAACGTATCGTCCGCATAGCGGAACCAAATAGCAGGTTTTTTGTTTGCTGTTTTAGTGCCTGTTCCTCGAATTTTTCCATATAGAAATTTGCTACATCCGGGCTTAAAGGGCTCCCCATAGCTACACCATCTGTTTGTTCATAAAATCATCGTTCCATTTGAAATATGTAGTCGTGAGGCAATCAGCAATGTTAGGTGGGAAGTTTTGATTCAGCTGTTGCAGCACCTCATTGACTGGAACCATAGTAAACAGGGATACCACGTCAAAACTAACTAATAAGTCCTCTGGCTTGACCAATATGTCATTTAATTAACTTATCAAATATCTCGAATTCTTGATATATGAATCTGAGCGCCCGACATGCGCTCGTTAAAGTGTTGTCAAGAACTTGGCAATCAGATAGGTGGGCGAAGCAGTAGCACTATCAATAGGCCTCAGAGGAGGAATATTTTCCTTTTCTTTGTGGACTTTTCGGCAACCAATAAAGTCTTGGCGGTAGTGCAACTGAATTGAACAGACTTTCTTGAACGCACTGTTGAATGGAAGACTTTTTTTATTAACTGTGTAACAGTTGTAAGAACTTTGTCAGGGGGGTCTTTAATAAGTTTCCTGTATGTCTGCGGATATAACAATTCCTCAATCTTGCAATGATAGTCAGTCACATTTAATACCACTGTACAATTTCCCTGATCTGCGGGGAGAATGATAATATTATCGTCCTCATTCAGCCTTTGTATAGCATTTTTCTCACCCGTTGTTAGATTACTTTTTGGAGGCTTTGCGCGAACCAATACTCCTCAGCTGAGGAAATACGTATAGAAGCTGTCAGAGTATTCGACTGCGCAAAGCCTCCAAAATTCAACGAAATTTATTCACGGGTGTTATAGGAAAATACACTGGTGAACACTCGAATTATAACAACAGTTTTGTCAGCGAAGCACCTACTCGACAAACAGAAAGCCGTGTCGCGGAACATGGACGTTACAGAAAATGTCGTAACGGAAACCTCGATGACGGTCCACTTGCGCAATGAATGCATAAGGGACAACATGTGAGTTCGTGATCGTGGCCACATCATCGGGGTCAGAACCATGGGGAACTCCATCTGAGCCGTGCAGACACTGTGTCAAGTGTCTACTTTGAACACTTTCATTCGGGTAAAACCACCAACGTCACTGTATAAAGCCGTAATAAATTTTGTATGAATCACAGTATTCGACAAGTGATACCTAATCATTATCCAGTGGCTCATTACCTGGTGTAAGCCTCTCAACTGGGTGTTGCGTCAGCGGCTTGCGTGTCCGTGCTAGACGTATAACGAGACGGGGCAAGCGATCGATACAACTGAAAAAGTGTAACGTTAACGTTTGTGTCGTCGATGAGAACAAGAAGAAAAGATGGAGTGCAATCCGCTTTCAGCACATAACCTACACCTTTCGAAAACGTATAGTCTAGCTTTCCTATTCATCGCCGTCGGACGTTCGAGACCTCCCTGGGGCATGGGTGTGTGTGTTGTCCTTATGTTTGTTTACCTTACTTTAAGTAGGTTGTAAGCTACGGACTGATGACCACGCAGTTTGATCCGATAGATTTACAAACATTTGAACTTTTTTTTCCTATTCAGCCGATGAATCACGAGCAGTAATAAGGCCCTCGCATTATAATTCATTGACACCCAATGCACATCCCAGCTGTTCTCTATTTGCAACAGACACAAGCATGCAATTAAACAGAATACACGTTCAACTTCTAAAAGGTTGTAGGGTTGTTCTTTTTATTTTTCCTATATTCGTCTCGGAAACAGCTTTGTTTTCCCTCATTACCAAAATGTATGCCCCACATTTTATGTTGATGGCTTGTAGTAACTTGCATTTGTAACTAAGAATGGAAGAAATGACAACATGAAGAATGCGTTTGTACACAGAATGAATATGATTTATGACACATTCTGAGTCTTTAAAGCTGTCTGACTGAGACTAGTAGTCGCGATCGTTGAATTTTGCAAAAACAATTTTTTCTGATGTTTTCATAGATGTATTGCTACAGTCCGAAACTACGCAACATTTGTAGGTCAATTTGCGTACGTGAATGCCCAAACAATATAACACTATTTACGAGAGCAGCAGCAGCATCGTGGTTTGTAACGTCACAGGCCTAACGTGACTCAAATGTAGCGTTGTAGCGGGCTTTCAAATTATTTTTATTTCATTTCGTTTTCATTTTATTTTATTTGATTTATTATTATTATTATTATTATTATTATTATTATTATTATTATTATTATTATACTTTTTAGTACTGAAATTCACGAGCTAAAAATCATGTTCGGAGCATAATATGACAATGACATAATTAAGAATTTAGAACTGCTCTGCCTACCAAACTACCTTATGCGGCTCACGGCCCGTCCTCAATTGCTTTATTCTTGTAGATACCTCGTCTCCTACCTCCCAAACCTCGCAGAAGTCTCCTGCGATGTAGAAATGACACTCCTAGCCGCCTGGGAGCAGCCACTTGGACTAGGGCAAAATGCTACGGATTGGGCGTGCGGAGGTTCGCGTTCTCCCTCGTGCATGGGTATGTGTTTTGTCCTTAGTGTAAGTTGGTTTCATTAGTTTGTAAGTCCAGGGACTGATACCCAATGCAGTTTGATGCAATAGGTTTACAAACACTTGAATATAACACTTCTATAAGAAAGAATATTGCGAAGATTTCGTTAGCACATTGTTCAGTTACAAAACTATTGCAAATCAAGCGAGTTGGTAGTTTATAACTGCAGTACTGAATTTAAATTATGTACTTTGAAATTTATCGCACGTATCTACTTACTAGGAAATTCAAATTTTTGCTTAGGTGTGAGTCAACAGCCGTAATGTACTTTATAAATGCATAGTTAACCATCAGCTGTTTATAGTATTTAAAACTTTACCGGTTTCGGATATTATACGTCAAATGTTCAAATGTTTGTAACTCTATCGGACCAAACTGCGTGGTCATCAGTCCGTAGCTTACAAACTACTTAAACTAAGTTAAACTAACCTAAGGAGAAACACACACACCCATGCCATAGGGAGGACTCGAACCTCCGACGGCGAGCAGCCGTGCGTTCCGCAGAGATGCGCCTTAGACCGCTCGGCTACTCCACCGCGGCTATTATCCATCATCAGAAGAGTAAAATTAAACAGGTTGATTGATAACTACATAGTTGACCTGATAAACCTAGTAGAGATCGAAGTATTCATAGCACAGTAAAAATATGCATGGCCTTCAGAAAGTAAGACTCACGTGTTGTTTCACGCTAAATCCATTGATCAATGATATTGGCACGTTGACAAAAGAGAATACATGTTCTAGGTTTTCTGCAGAGACAGTTCTGCTGCGATACGGGTTACAAGTACCGGGTGATCAAAAAGTCAGTATAAATTTGAAAACTTAATAAATCACTGAATAATGTAGATAGAGAGATAAAAATTTACACACATGCTTGGAATAACATGGGATTTTATTAAAACAAAACAAAAACAAAAAACACAACAAAAATTGCTAGACGCGTTGGTGATGATCGTGTGCTTAGCCGCCATTTTTGTCATGCTTGCCTTCCAGGTCCCCAGACCTCAGTCCGTGCCATTTTTGGCTTTGGGCTTACCTGAAGTTGCAAGTGTATCGTGATCGACCGACATCTCTAGGGATGCTGAAAGACAACATCCGACGCCAATGTCTCAACATAACTCCGGACATGTTTTACAGTGCTGTTCACAATATTATTCATCGACTACAGCTATTGCTGAGGAATGATGGTGAACATGTTGGGTATTTCCTGTACAGAAGATCATCTTTGCTTTGTCTGAATTTGTTATGCTAATTCTTGCTTTTCTGATCGGATGAAACGCCGTATGTAGGACATTTTTTGAACCTTTTTATTCTAATGAAACCCCATGTCATTCCAAGTGTGTGTATCAATTTTTATCTCTCTATTTACTTTATTCCGTGATTATTATGTTTTCAAATTTATACTGACTTTTTGATCACCCGGTGCAACATAGAGTAGGAGTGAAATGGAGCGCCAACTGGAAACGAACTCCAAACTCGAAGAACGCTGGACAGTATAATTACTGGGGGTAAAACGCATAAATTGCTCACAGCTCATCGTGAAATTCTGGCGGTATACGGACAATGTTGTGGGTCGCCACTCGTCAGAACACCGGCGGTCTACTCACGTCGCCGCGCCACTTCCAGAAGAGGCAGTAAGTCGCCCGATGGTACTTCGGCCGCCGGGGGCGCCTCCAGTCATGGTTACCTCTCTGCCTTGCTTCGCGCGCCAGTCAATCAGAAGAAGAGGGCCCGGCTAGATATGCCGGTACACCACAGCTACGACAGTTCAGTCTACCAGTCTACGAGAGAGTACAGCAGAGTACAAAGCAGTGCTAGCAGTGCTAGCAGTGCTGTATACTATGTAATAGGAAGCAACTGCATCACACCACAAGCGCCTCAGCTTAAAGTGGACTATTACCTTCAACTGTAATAAAGTACATGTGAACTAATTACTTCTTTCAGTTGCAGACCTTGTCCACAATCCTTGTTAACCATGGGCCACCTTTCGAACCTAAGCATCCTGAGAACACAAAAGACAGTATGAAATTTCGAGCCCAGCAGCAATGAAATGGTGCCAAAAATTTGATCAACTACAAGAGATAGAGCATACACCTAGTTTTCAAGGTCTTTAAGCCAATATCGCAATCGACATCTTCAGACTTACACCTATTTCCTGTCTCATCTGAATTTGACTATTTATATCGTTGAATTTCAATAAACACAAAAACTGTGATCTTGGTTTAAAGACCTTAAAACAAGGCGTATACAATAAAAATGAAAGATCGCTTTGCAACAGGTAATACGTGCCATGTAATTATACGAGAAATATATTCTCAAATGCGAATATCAGTCAGCATCAGCTGTACAATTTAATGGTGAAATATGAAAATTTGTTTCAGACCGAGACTCAAACCTGGATTTCCCACATTTCGCTAGCGGTCGCGTCAACCATGACACTATCCAAGCACGCCTTCCAGACCGTCCCACACTTCCAGATGCCATACATTGCCTATCCAAGTGTGTTCGTACATTCCACTGTGAAAATCCCGCATGCTTACCTTACGGACATTTACATTTTCTTCATAAACACTAATGCTGCACATGGAATTTGACGAAGCCTGCACAGCCGGCCGCGGTGGCCGAGGGGACTGAGGCGTGTCAGTCACGGTCTGCTCGGCGACTACGGTCGAGGGTTCGAATCCCCCTCGGGCATGGATATTTGTGCCGTCCTTAGTGTTAGCTAGTTCATAAGTAATTTGTAATTTTAGGGACTGATGACCCCGCAGTTAAGTCCCATAAGCTGTACAAACATTTGAACATTTGAAGCCTGCACAGTCATGCGTGGTGGCTAAAGGGAAATCCAGATCTTGCGCCATGCAATTTGCATCCTTTCCATAAGCTGAAGGAACATTCGAGGGAAAGAGATTTTTCAACAATGAGAACATCCTGACAGAAATTGTCGAATAGTTTCTTGACCAAGGAGTATATTTCAGTGGTCGAAGAGTTGAATGTTGGTAGAATGTTCCGATTGCTGCTTGCACAGTTTTGTTTTTGAGGTCCGTGCCCTTAAAGTACACAAGTTTTGTTATTTGGGCAGAAAAATAACTGACGCGAATGAAACAGGTTAAGAGTGGACGATAAGCAGTAGGCCTACAAGAAAGAGGAGAGTGTAACCTGTTCAAATGTTGTGTTGCAAAAGACTGCTGAATAGTAAGTGGATAGTGGCTCGGTAGCACAATGGTAGACTGCGAGACTGTTAATCCAAAGGTCGCGGGTTAGATCCCCCCAAGGTCCTGGGATTTTTATCTGTCACTTTCCACTTCTTTCATTTCTGGCTATGTTGCTATTGTGAGAAATACCAAGTAGCATTGTGATTCGTAACGAACGTTAAACTGTAGGTCCCTTTATAACTTGCTGGGTAAGTCATTTGGAAGGTCAGATGAAGGCAACGGCATACCACCTTCAAATACGACTATGACTAGTAAAACACTGTGATGATCAAACCCTTCTTCAGATTGATGACTGCTTTAACTTACCTATTTCTTTTCTTTTAGTTCGAGAAACTAATGATAAGAAACTCAATAGCTTTTGGGAGGAAAGGGACATGGGGCAATTCTACTCAAAGAAAAGAGTAACAATTTGATTAAAATTCCCTGATGGACTCAGGGATTGAAATAGGGGGCTGTTTAGGGAATAAAATACGTAGAGGTACTACAGTAAACATATTCAAGTGTGTTTAGGTACGTGGTGATATGCATCAGATAGGCCTCTTGCCATGGGACCGAGTGAGGTGGCGCAGTGGTAACACACTGGACTCGCAATCGGAAGGATGATGGTTCAAATCCACCTCCGGCCAGCCAGATTTTTCCGTAATTTTCCTAAATCACTCCAGGCAAATGCCGGGATGGTTCCTTTCAAAGGGCACGGCCGATTTCCTTTCCCATCCTTAGCCAAAACTCCGAGCGTTAGCTCCGCCTCTAATGACCAAGCTGTCGACGGGACGTTAAACCCTCAGCTTCCTTCTTTCTTGCCATGGATTGTGGGGCCGCTTCCTGTCGGAGGTTCGATTCCTCAGGATATGTGGTTTTTTTTTTTATTTTAACATAATTTAGTTTAAGTAGTTCGTAAGTGTAGGGGCTGAAGACCAAAGCAGTTTGGTCCCTATAGACTAGAAACATCGGAACATCTGATCGGACTTCAGAAGGAAGAATATCTTTTGGGTGTCATGCATTATATACATGGTAAAATGCACTGAGTTGATTGCGATGGTCACAAATACAGACGGCACTAGAATCGCGTACACAAGGTATAAAAGAGCGACGCATTGGCAGAACTACCGATTGTTCTTCGGGGATCCAGACGAAAAGGCTTCCTACGTGACTATGGGCGTACGATGGGGCTTACCGGATTTTGAAAGAGGAATTGCAGTTGGAGCCAAACACACGAATCATTCCATTTCGGGATTTCAGTACGACGATCACATCCGTTACGGTAGTGCGGTGGCATTTGTATTTAATGGGCTATGGCAGACGACCGACTAGAGTGCCTTTGCTAACGACACGACTTATCTTGCAGCGCTTCTCCCGTCCTGGTGACCATTCGGTTGGACCGTAGGCTACCGAGAAATCGTGACTCTGTCAGGTGAGCCCCGGGCAGGGTACGAGTGTCAAGCGAACTCCACGAAGCATTGGACCACAGTTGTCACGAAGGGACTAAGTTAGTTTTTAGTGTCTCCATAGTGATGTAGGTTATTTTCACATGGAAGGGACTTGGTCATTGACTACAAATGGTTATTTGAGACCATTTTAGCCATTCCTGGTCACTTCACAAACAACACTGGAATTTTCATGGATGGCAACTGGCCAAATCGCAGTTGGTTTGAAGAACACTCTGAAGAATTCCATTGGATGATTTGGCCAGCTTCAGAACATTTATGAGACATAATAGAGATCAGTCCATGCACAGATTCCTTCTCCAGCAACACATTCACAGTTATGGACGGCTGTAGAGGCAGCATGTCAATATTCATGCCGCAGATTTCCAAGGACTTGCTGAGTCCGTGGCACAATAAGTTGCTGAACTTGGCCTGGAAAAACATGACTTTTATTTATTTATTTACTCATTTATTTAACATGCCAATATCAGGGTCTTTAGGCCCTCTCTTACACCTAACAAGTCGCTCTACATATTTACATTTCCAATATTGTAGAAGTTACACTAAATCTACAAAAATTAAAATTTTCCATGAGTATAGGTAACATAATGACATGCATACAGTTTATAATCGTATTTGAGAAATGCCGCGGCGGACTGGCCGAGCGCACTGAGGCGCCATGCTCCGATGCGCGAGGCCGTTTCCGTCGGGGATTCGAATCCCTTCTCGGGCATGGATGTTTGTGCTGTCTCTAGTGTAAGTTAGTTTATAAGTAGTTTGTAAGTTTAGGGATTGATGACCCCGCAGTTAATCCCGTAAGGTTAACAAACATTTGAACATTTGATAAATGGCAAACATTCCAAGTATTACAATAAGGTAAGGTTTTAATTAAGGCTGCTAATAGCAATGGGCATGGAGGAAGGGGTGGAAGAGGGGGAGAAAGGTGAATATAACAATACACAAATAAGGAGGAATAGCATATTTTGGTGAAAGAAGAGGACGAGAAATAACGGAGAGAAGAGCTTTGGTTTTACTATAACACAGAAAGAAAGTTGACTGTACACGTGAGTTTTGGCGAGAGTTTTAAGAAGGTGGCATAAGGAAGTGTTTCAACTTTTTATTAAACGTAGCTGAAGACTGAATCGTGCGAAGAGAGCAAGACAGCTAGTTCCAGAGACGAAGGGCAAGGACAGTGAAGGAGTTTGCAAATGTTTCCGTTTTATGAATGGGCACAGCTAGGATACTAGATACGTGGGATCTAGTGTTAACATTATGATGACACGAAAGATGTTTACAATGTGAGGCGAGGTACAAGGGTGATTGCTCACTGAGCAGTCGATGGAGAAGGCACAGCGCGTGGCAGTCCCGTAGTTTGTCTGGTCGTAGCCACCCTAACTGGGTGTATGAAGGACTAACATGGTCATATCATTGTTAACTCTAACCGTCTTATATTTTCGCTACTTTTACCGCCTGTATCATGTCACAGTAGTGAAGGTTTGGTAGAACGATTGATTGTACTAGTTTGCATTTTACGTCTTGTGGAAAGATGTTAGCTGTTACGAAACTTTTTGAGGGCGTAGAGGCAAGTGGAGATCTTCCTACATGCAGTGACGGTATTATCTGTCCAATTTAAATGTTCGTCGATAATGACACCCAGATTCTTAACTTTTCTGATATGGTACTGGGATTCTGTGAAGTCGCGTAATTCCTTTATCAATTTGGATGTAGCCCTCTTCTGGAAACCACAAAAGCTGAAACGAGAGCCATTTGTCATTGACTTTGATCGGAGGTAGGATTTTCGTTACGTGTATTGTGATTTCGCTCGCTAGATCCTCTAGGTATTTTCTTTAACCCCTGTCTTTTCTGCTGCTGTTAAAAAGGGCCCAGCCTCGATGCGAGAGGATCGCGCGCTGTGTGGCCTGTGCGCCGCGCACAGTGCGTGCCAAGTGAAAGGCGTGGCGCCGCGTCCTGGAGGCCTGTCGGGCTCATCCCGCCTGCCCTGTGGCGCGACTGCGGCCTGTCTTCCCCACCGCTCTCGCCGACTGCATTCCCTCAGGTGAACGTCTCGAGGCCTTCCTTACTTCGGTCCAGGGCTGAAGCCGAGCGCGTGGCGTAATTCTGTAATCGATTACCGCCGTGAACGAGTATCCAGATCACGGGTTCTGTAACCATCTCCGGTTCTGAAGAGCCATTTAGTTCTCAACAAGCTCTCTCTCCCTCCCTTCCTTCTTCTCTCCCTCCCTCTCTTTCTCTTTCGGACGCTCTCTCTCTCTCTCTCTCTCTCACCCAGCGAGGTAACTCGAGGTGGCGTACTGCTAACACACTGGAATCGCATTCGGAAGGACGGCGCTTCAAATCCACCTCCGGCTATCCAGATTTAGGTTTTCCGTGAATTCCCTAAATCGCTCCAGGCAAATGTCGGGGCCGTTCCTTTGAAAGGACACAGCCGATTTCCTTTCTCATCCTGACTCAAAAATCCGAGCGTTAGGTTCGTCTCTAATAACAACGCTGTCGACGGGACGCTAAACCATAAGCTTCCTTCTACATCTACAAGGGATACTCTTGCAAATCACATTTCAGTGATTGGCAGAGGGTTCATCGAACCATCATTATACTATTTATCACCCATTCCATTCTCGACTAGCGCGCGGGAAGAAAGAACACTTTAATCTCTCCGTTCGAACCCTGATTTCTCGTATTTTATTCTGATGGTCATTTCTACGTATGTAAGTGGGAGTCAACTATATATTCGGAGGAGAATGTTGGCGATTGGAGTTTCGTAAGTATCCCATGCCGCAGCGATAAGCGCCGTTGTTGTAATGAATCCCATCCCACATCCTGTATCATTTCCGTAACGCTGTCTCCCCTGTATCGTGACAATACGAAACGAGCTGCCTTTCTCTAAACTCTTTCGATGTTCTCCGCCAAACTCCCCTGATAAGGACCCCACACTGGGCAGCAATACACCAAAAATGGACGGACAAGCGTAGTGTATGCAGTTTCTTTTGTAGTTCTGTTGCATCTTTTAAGGGTTCTGCCAATAAAACGCAGTCTCCGGTTCGCCTTTCCCACGACATTATCTACGAGTTCTTTCCAGTTTAAGTCTGAAGTAATAGCTATTCCTAGGTTTTTTTAGGAGTTTACAGCCTTCACGTTTGATTGATTTATCTTGTAAACAAAATTTAACGGGTTTCTTTTCGTACTCATGTGGGCGACTTCACACTTCTCCCTTCCTTCTTCCTTCCTTCTCTCTTTCTCTTTCTCTCTCTCTCACACACACACACACATACACAGAGGTGCACATGAATTGAACACCGTAACAATGCTTTCGCATTTTAAAGTATTAACCCTATCATTCCCAGCCTTGTTCCTGGACAACAACGTATTAAAAGTTGATTTATACGATATTTTGTGCATCAGCCCTTAAAGTTGCATTTTTGTTGGTGAACAATATGCTTCTAGTACGACATTGTGCCGCTTGGTACGCCGTATAGCCACTTCTAAGGTATTAATTAATCTGTCCTTCTTCGAGATTGTGTTGCGTTGCCGTCCGTACGTCGTTGAGAGTGTGAGCTTGATTGTGGTTACTTTTATTTTATTCCTGCAGTGAATTGTCTTGTCTTTGGTGCTGTGGCGAAGATTATGCTAGCATTATCGATCTGGCAGTGTTAATTATCAACAAAATAACGTCCGAATAATAAAATACCTCAATACAAACGTCTGTGTTCTGGATGAAATACATGACATAAAATTCAGTAGTTCGACCAAAAATTTTAAAACACATATTTTGATGTTTACTGCACTGTATTAATGCACTGAATTTTATTTTTTCCCAAGCTGATTTCATAATGTGGGACTGAAAGGATTAAAACGCCAAGATCGCAATTAATCAATTTATTTTTCGACAACCGGTGGTTTCGGTACACTTGGGATACCATCATCTGGTCACTTTCCATTTCGTGAAGGTGCTCGACATTATGAGGGTAGCTACGTCAATCATAAATCACGTCAAACATAAAAACAGTTAAAATATTTAAAATATATTTTCCGTTATGCATCATGCTGACAGTCAAAGCGCCTTCTTACCAGGAGGTTAGAATACAACTAACCAGCGGTGTGACGCCTGCAGCAAAGATATTGCCGCCACAGTGAAGTTTTTACTAGACTGTGGTTTTTACTCTGCGTTTACTGAGGCGGCAATAAGTATCTTTGCTGCAGGCGTCACACCGCTGGTTACTTGTAAGAAGGTTCTTTGACTGTCAGATTGACCCATAACGGAGAATGTATTTTAAATATATGTTTGACATACCATTTATAAAAGTTAAAAGATTTATGATTGACGTACCTACCCTCATAATATCCCCAATTTCCCAACATTGTATCTGACGTTACACAAAGACAATGATAATTTACCGCCTTGATCGCCAATATTTTTAATTTAATTTTTTTTATTATCTTCCATACGCTTTTTGCCACAGCCATAATAAGAATCACATTAAAAATAAAAGTATTAGCGATCATTCGAATTTTTATTAAGGTAACTTGAAACAGCTGTAAGATATTTTAGGATGTGCACGTTATTAACTATCAGCTGTTTATTTTGCTTATATACATCGACTGGTTTCGATTTTAAACCATCATCACGGACTGTAAGCTAAACAAACTGATTAAGTGAACACATCTGCTAATATCCTCATCATGCTTACAGGCAAGTAAAATCAATAAAATACATGTGGTGTCACTTAGCCGCCGCGGCGGAGTGGCCGAGCGTATTGAGGCGCTATGCTCCGATGCGCGAGACCGTTCCCCGTCGGAGGTGCGAATCTTCTCTCGGGAATAGTTTTTTGTGATTTCTTTAGTGTATTAAGCTAGTTTATAAGCAATTTGTAAGTTTGGGGACTGATGACCCCGCAGTTATGTCCCATAAGCTTAACAAACATTTGAACATTTTGTCACTTAGCATCTAGTCGTGCTGAAAACATAAAAGACAGTGAAAAGCCGTGTTGCTGTCTACAGAAAATCTACGGCTTCGAGTCGCGGGATGTCATTCACGTAATATAAATATTGAAACATTTCGACCGTTTCAGGGGGTTCAAGCACGGAGTGAGCCCATGGCGGACACGTGTTGAACCGAGCTGACTGAAATGCTGCTCATGTCATCGGCACATAGTAATGAACATGTCCTGTCAATATGAACTTCCCATATCCAGTCCTTCGAGGTGGTCTGTTTTTCTTCTGGTGTGTATATATACAACTTGAGATAAGGTCTGTGTGCTGAGCTCAGCGAGCGAACCTACTTGTAAAGGTTGCCGGTGACGGGCGGCGCGAAGACGGACGAGCCGAAGGACGACTGCTCACCGCAAGGGTCTTCTTTCTTACGGCCGGTTTACGGGATGACGCCGAGCACGGGGGACGACGCGCCGTTTCTCCCAGAGGTAGGACTGTCGCTAGACGTGGGTTGGCCGACATACAGTAATACAATCACACTAATATAAAGGCCCTGATCTAATGTTTGGTTGCTGACTTCCATTCATATTCCTTACGGTGTGTGACGGTCGATACTTGGTGTCCCACTTTCCTATTCTAGCTGCGAATAGAGTGGAACATCGACTTTTGGATAGTCTAAGTACGAGGGTTGGAACTTAAATAGTGGCTATTTATTCACAACCGATAGAAAAGTGTTAAATGTTTGCACCTGTTACTGTCCATCAAAGTAGTCAACTGCGTTGAGTAGAACCCGTTGTCAGCAATGTGGAAGGCGTAGTATACCGTTATCAGAGCCTGTTCTGTTAATGGTGCTAATGGAGCGGTCCACTGCCTTCCGAATCTCTGGGTTCTGAAGGGAATCAAATCAAAGTCACAAGGACTTAAGTCCGGGAAGTATGGTGGATGGTACAGTACTTCCCAGTCCCAACGACCGAAAAGAGCGGCCACAGTTTCCGTTGTATGCATCCGCGCACTGTCGTGCAAAAGATGAGTGGGTTGTGTAGAAAGTGTTGCCGCTTCTTTCTCAAAGCTCGTACGACCTCTGGCACACTCAATCTTGATCCAACATCAATGTTCCTGTTTCGAAAACATAGTGAGTCCATTACGTTATACCGCTGGCTCACAAGTGACTGTATTTCCCTTGATCATGCGCACGCCGGTGACGTGGGACGAGCGAGTCCATTTGCTCGAAGGTAGGGTAGGTATGTCAACAACGTGTGTTATCAGCGACAATAGTATATTCCATTGCATAGTGTCTCCGCAGCAGTTGCCTCTATTTAAGTTCCAATCGTCGTATTAAAAGAAAATTAAATGCCATATCCGGGACGCTCTGACAATTTTCTCCCCTACCCTGCCCCGTACCACCTTCCACCACGCGCCGTAACCATTATCATCATAATATATACCTACATCTGCCAAATCTGCTTCAAAATTGGTCGAACCATCTCTTCATCGGTTTTCTAAAGATATTTTACCTCTTGGTTTCTACTGTTCTATAGTTTTCGTTATTATTTTATCTTGCGTACAGTTTATAACTTGCTATTCCCTTTTTAACTGCTGTTGTTTTATTGTATCAGCTAAGTTTTACATTTACAGTTCAGCTACGGTGCCATCATGCTTCTTTCTTATCTATCAAAGTATATCCAGTCAAGTATCTAGGAAATTAATTTCACTTCCTTCTACTTTCTTTTCATCTCTCTTCTTAAGGGTCTAGTTTTCGCACCCGCTGAGCAGTGCTGGTACACACATAATCTTCTGGAACTTCAGTAGTTTCATAGAAAGTCTATGTTATGTTCTGTTCCAATTTCTCCCCATATGTAATACAGAACCCTAAATATTTAAATATATTAGCTTTATCTTGATATGCTTGTCGATTTCAATCTTGCATTAACTAATGTGTAAAAATACCACTGACTCTGCCTTTGCAATGGAGATGTTCAGATTTTATTCTCTCACTATTTTACTTGATAATAAAGAAAACGAATTTCCGATGGGATCCACATCATCATTATGTTATGAACAAAATCGTCTATGTTGTTAAAATGTATTTATTACGAAGTTTTGGAATTTGCCATCTTTTGATGCCTAAAAAAAACTTTGGACTTCCGTCTTTTCCAACTAATTATAGATTTTGTACTGCCCCTAAAGTTATTCATAATACAGTGTTTGTAAATGAATATCGGGGTTTCAACACATTATAATATTTATTATATTGAAATTACAATTATAAATGATATGTCAAATGAAAGAGCAACTCAAACCCTTTTATCAAGAACCTTATAAATGTTCAATGTGAGCACCATTTGTTACACGACACACGTCAAGTATATAGCAGATTTCTTCCCAAATGTTAATAAGTGTGTCTTTAGTGATTGTAGCAAAAGCTGCTCCAATCCGGTTTCTCAATTCAAGGATGTCATCTGGTAGCGGAGGCAAATACACACGATCCTTGATGAAGCCCCAAAGGAAAAAAATCGCATGGCGTAAGTTCGGATGGACGTGGAGGCCAAGCGAAGCAAGCCCTGTCATTGGGCCCTTTGAGGCCTATCCAGCGCTTGGGTACAGTGACGTTCAACAAATTGCGTAATTCGCTATGCCATTGAGGTGGCGTACCATCTTGCTGGAAAATGAAGGTCTCTGGCTCGTCTTCTTCCAAATGAGGGAAGAGTCATTGCTCTAATGTATGAAGGTACGAAGTGCCAGTTACAGTAGGTTCGCCAAAAAAGAAAGGCCCATAAACGTTTTGCCGGGATACGGGAATCTCGTTGCATTTGTACTATCTTGTGAGGCGTTTCTGAGTCCCAGATGCACACAGTGTTAACATGTCCACTAAGGTGAAAGGTCGATTCATCACTAAAGACAACATGCTCCAGAAAATCGTCATCAACAACATATCGTTTGCGAAAAAATCTGTGGTCTGTCGCCTTTAGAGCTTGTAATAACTGTAAATGCTAAGGACGTAGATATATGTGTTTTCTTAAAACTTTTCAAACAGTTGACACAGGAACCTATAATTCACGACTAGCCTTCTGGTGTGATTTCTTTGGGCTACGAGAGAATGACTCTCTCTCACTTGCTCAACAGTCTCTTCACTAACTCTTGGACGTCCCGTACTGTTCCCTTTACAAAGGCATCTTGAAACTGATGATACAATCTACGAATGTTATCATCACTAAGAGGATCACAACCGAGCTTCAGCCGGAAAGCGCAGTAACAAAAGATTCGGGCTTTGCAAAAAGCAAAACACTAAACGCTTTCCGTTCACTCATCGCCATCTTTGCTACTACCGCTGTCTAGCGGTAACTCAACGTATTCGGTCAGCGGGCTGCCCTGTCTATATATATATATATATATAGTAAAAATACCATTGATAAACACTGAACCGCACGTTCGCAAAGAACGGATCTTCTCGAGGAAAAAAAAAGTTAAAGCGCATGATTTTGGAACGTGGAGGTACTCTGGTCCTGGTTCGAACCAGACTAACAGATTAACGACGAGGACGACTAGATTAATATCGGACTGGTACCAAGTCCCAACTCAGTTACATGATTCACAAACAATTAGAAAACATCCACTCATTTCATCTATAACACTATAAGCAAATAGGAACTCTCATTTCCTCTAAGAAGGCTAACTGAGTGATGGCAGGGCATCAGTCCAATCCTTAAAACTAATTACATGCCAAAATGCACTTTAAGCAAAACGCATTCGTGCGGGAATAAGGCAAAGATAAAGTCACACTCAAAAACAATTTTTCATGTAAATTCTGCAATTATTCAAGATTATTCAAGCCAGTGATCAATTCTTTCTTGATGATAATAGCTCCTTCGTCGCAGCTAGAAAACTTCCTTATTGGTGTTTTGAGTACAATACGAAATAACAGTTTTTATAGTTAGTAGTTGGTTCCAGCACCTCTCGAGAACGTGGAACAGTTATTTCACGGGAAAGAATATAAAAATTTTAGTGGCACACAGATCTCCTACGCGCCGATCACATGAGAATTCGGTCTGATTCACAAAGAAGATAATTACTTCTGCGAGGGTGTATCAGTTGGAGGGCCGCTCCGGCACCTCTCCTGACCATCCCTGCATAAGCACAGGGCCGATCTGTTGCGGGCAACATTCTTGTGGCCAGATCCGGCGCAGAGATTATGCGCCAGGCACGACTCTGCCTTACGGCCGGGAGCAGCGAACAAAAGAGCGTGGGCGAGGGTGGCTCGTAAAATCAAACTGCCAATTTCATGCAAATGCATCGCTCGCGGGGCTCGCCCTCCGGCAAAACCGAGGCGCCTCTGAGGCAACCTCCGCACCGACCAACTCGTCCCAAAGCAGTTGCCCAAAAATTTCCGCATAATCTCGCCGTTAGCAACCCCACTACACAATTTACCACCTATTTTGGTGTTCAGCAAAATTTGGCATATACGGCCAATTCTGACATGGGGCAAGAGGCCTATAATACGGTTATAATGTATCAGCCTTCAAAAAAATAAAAATTAAAAACAGAAGACACTTCTAGAGTCATACTAAAATCTGCAGAATTATTATATTCTAATTTGAAATTATTGGAACGTGAATTGGCTTGCACTGTTTCGTATGCAATGTTTTCAACTGGCCCTCTCACAACTTGAACTCGGCGCGGCGCTGACATAAAAAAAGGATACTAATTTTACTCTAGAATACAATATTATATTGTTGGAAGGCATATTAAATTCTTTAGAGTTTGTGATCGTGAAAGTTCGAAGAGTTCCATTTCCCCACTTTCAAGGTGAAACATTTGTACAGCTACAAAAGAGGACATTTCCTCGTTTTGCTAAAACTCCTCCCGGACCATTTATAGGAAAGAAAAAAGAGGACATGTCAAGGTAAAACAGGACGTCTGGTAACAATAACGCACTTAAAATTCTAGCACAAAGTCATAAAGAAACACAACACACTAATTTGCGCCTTGCAATTATTTCCTACAGTGGTGATGGCGTTACAATAGTCAAAATATTTTCACCAGAATATCATCAGCAGTTTGTATTCAGATGACATTTGCCGGATTTTGTAACCTACTGACTCTCTAGTCTTTTGTAAAGACCTCTTTTCTTGACATACAGAACTATAGCTAACACAGTTCCCGCCAGAAATTATTAATAAATTTTTGTTAAAAATTCTCAAAAATCGTGCAAAAATTGTCTTCAAAATATTGTCCAATACTTGAAATTCATCCGTACCACATCAGGTTGATGGTACACTAAAATTTTACATACCCACTGTTTACAGCTCGTGGTTTAGTAAGAAGAATAGATGCCTCTAGATCAGGGATATACAAACTTTTCCTCTGACGGAATAGTTTGAGAATCCTGGCACTTCATGGAACACATTGCTTATTTTAAAGATAAATAAAATTTATAAATTTTGTAAAAAAAAAATAATAAAAAAAATAAAAAATAAATAAAAAAAATTGAATTTTTAACTAATAACTAATATGACAGAAATCATAATAATTTTAATTAAAAAAATCGGAAAAAGCCATGTTAGTAAAGAGTTGTTCAAGGATCACATATTCAGTTCCCGAGGAACGCCATTTTCAGAAACCCTACTCTAGATCATAGGGTTCCGGTGTCGAAACTCGACCGAGGCTGTGATTTTATCGGCTCGGGGGACTGAGTACTGTGTTGTCATCATTATTTTATCATCATCGACGAGCAAGTCACAGAAGGGATGTCCGAAAAGACAACCACAGATGGATTCTACCGGCCAATAATTCCATACGATAATTTTATTTGTTCCTTACATATGATGTACGTAAATACACGACGCGCTCGGTCAGTAATGAATAATAATTCACGAGGCCCCGATCTATTCACAGCAATACAGGACTCAGTGGTCAGTAAAGCATGGCTATAAACATAACGCCTTACATAGTAAACATAAAGAAAACAGGGCAAACCATTAGTCTTATTTGACTCACAGGAAAGGATACCGGTAGTGGAAACGTAAAGATCTAAACTAGCATATACTTCTAACGAAACGCCTAATATCCCGTCAAAATCTATGGAGACTTTACGGTGGATGACTTTCATTTCACAGAGCAAATTATTACATTCTTTACCCTGTTAAAAACCACTGCTATTACTCTAATACTGGTTGGTATATGTGAAGACTCATTTATCTTAACTAACCACCCCGAAAAGGCACCGAAACAAGGCTAATGTTTGTTACAATAAAACCCAATGACATACTATTTTTACATTCTACAGGGCAACAATTTAGTTGCAAAAATAGAAAACAGTTTTCACGAACATCCAAATGTCGCGGATTGGCATCTTGGAATATATATGAATACTTATGCAATATAGAGTAATATTGTGCATATTATTGTGCACTAAGAAACACTTAATGTCGTCCATTATATCCAACAATTTAAGAAGTCTGCTGACGGAAAGCACAAGAAATATGTTGAGTGAGGGTAATGTGATTTGAAACATGGTAATTTCATATCACACAAAATAAGCAGTGCAGAAACTAGACCAAGAATTTTGGTCGTCCAACAAGATACGCGTATGGAGCGCCCCGGGAAGATTGATTCCTTAAATACATTTGTCCTCACTCAAACTTCTCAAGGTTCGTTTTCGTAATGCCCAAACGAGTGATACACAGGTGTTAACAGTATAGTCACGCAGTCCTCAGAATAATGTTGGTCCCCGAAACTTCGTACATAGGCTTTTGGGAGATATCATTAAGAGTCAGCCAGTTGGTATTTTTCATCCTCTGTGAAGCTCTCCCATGGGCCACATAAACATTCTACCACTTTTGTAAACGTCCCGTAACCACCGTCACTTCTATAGGTCCTACACACTTAAGAAAGACATTCTCTTTAACGACGTTAGTGTTTTAAACCATGTATGCATGTGAGTCTCTCTCTCTCTCTCTCTCTCTCTCTCTCTCTCTCTCTCTCTGTGTGTGTGTGTGTGTGTGTGTGTGTGTGTGTGCATTCGTACTCTTTATGAAAAAGATTAAACCGAAAGGTAGGAAGCAAGTTTTTTCTCTCTCTCTCTCTCTCTCTCTCTCTCTCTTTTTTTTTTTTTTTTTTTTTTTTTTTTTTTTTTGAGTGCACCTAACACGACGTCTCTGCTTTTCGGTGGGTAGTCTCATTGTTAAGTGCCCTTACCCCACATCTGGAGTGGACACATATTCCTCTGAAGAATGACACTAAATGCCTCCAAACTTAAAGATTTCAACTGTGCAACTGCTTCTTAGTTTATTATTATTGTTAGTAGTAGTAGTATTTATCAAAAATTGTGACAGTTGCCGACGATGGAAAATATACCACTCTTTTGAAGTTTTATGATTGGTTCGTAAGTCGATACCTGATTAACGAAATTAATTAACACTACAGAATATTCACAATTTCGTCTTATAATTTATAATTAATGAATATTCCAGGATCGTCCGACAAATTTTTGTAAGTTATCTCCATTGTCTATTCATTGCATTTTCTCAATATCCTGCCAATGGATTGAAGTCTGCCACTTACTACACTCGTGACTGATTCTATAGGATCATGTCATTTTATATCCCTACACCTACTTTTCATAACACTACATCCAGGTATTAGAATGAGTCGACTTATTCAAATTGTGGCTCACTGACATTTTAGACAGAGGCAGCACTGTTGCACAGTTTTACATTTATTAACATTCAAAATAAAAATGCTAGCATTCACTTTGCCTTGAAATCTTTTGAGGGACTGACCGAATATCTATGCAGTTATAGAAAGCATGCTACAAGATGAACATTAACAAGAAAATGTTCAAATGTTTGTAAATCTTATGGGACTTAACTATGGGGTCATCAGTCCCTAAACTTACAAACTATTTGTGAACTACTTACGAACTAGGACGGCACAAATATCCATGCCCGAGGGGTGATTCGAACCCCCGATCGTAGTGGCCGTGCAGACCGTGACTGAAGCGCCTCAGTCCCCTCGGCCACTGCGGCTGGCCATTAATAAGACCACAACAAGAGAAATGGAGCGTATTTGAATTAAATCAGAAGATACTAATGGAATTATATTAGGGAAAGAGACAATAAAGATAGTAGATGTAGATGAGTTTTGTTACTTGGGTCGTAAAATAAGTTACAATGATCGGAGTACATAAGTTATAAAATGCAGATTGGCAATGGGATGGAAAGCATTTCTGAGGAAGAGAAATTTGTTGACATCGAATATTGTCAGGATGACTTTTCTGAAGACTTTTGTCTGGGGTGTAGCCTTGTACAGAACTGAAACGTGGATGATGAATAGTTAAGAAGAGGTTTTAAACTTTTGAAATGTGGTGCTACAGACGAATGTTGTGGGTTGATCGCGTAACTAATAAAAAATGTTGAAATGTTTGAAAAGCCTATGGGACTTAACTACGGGGTCATCAGTCCCTAAACTTACAAACTACTTATGAACTAGGACGGCACAAAGATCCATGCCCGAGGGGGGATTCGAACCCCCGACCGTAGCGGCCGTGCAGACCGTGACTGGAGCGCCTTAGTCCCCTCGGCCACCGCGGCCGGCGCATAACTAATAAGGAGGTACTCAAAATAATTGGGAGAAAACATTGTTTTTAGCATGTCTTGACAACAAGAAACAATCGATTGGTAGGACATTCTGAGGCATGAAGGTTTCGTCAATACAGTATTGGAATTGGAGGGAAGTGTAGGCAGGAAAAAAAAAAAATAAATAAATAAAATAAAAAAATAAAGGCAGTGGTAGACCAAGAGACGAATAAAGTAAGCAGGGGTTCAAATGGATGTGTGTTGCCTTTATTATTCAGAGATGAAGAGTCTTTGTACAGGACAGGCAGCGTAGCATGGAGAGTTGCATCAAACCACTCTCTGGACTGAAGACTACAACAATATATAGATAACAAAATTATCTGCGAAACGTCTACTTTTGTAGCTGATAAACAGTACAGGTGCCAAAAACGCTCCCCTGAGAAGCTCCCTCTATGAAGTATGGGGTTGCCAGACGTACCGTTTTTCATGGATAATCCCGGCTTGCCGCGCGGAAGTAGCCGAGCGGTCTGGAGCGCCACGTTGTGGATCGCGCAGCCTCTAGCGTCAGAGGTTCGAATCCTCCCTCGGGCATGGATGTTTGTGCTGTCTTTAGTATAAGTTAGTTCATAAGTAGTTTGTAAGTTCATGTACTTATGAACTCCGCAGTTAAGTCCCATAAGCTTTACAAACATTTGAACATTTTTTAAATCCGGGCCGCGGTGGAGTAGCCGAGCGGTCTAAAGCACCTCGCTGCGGAGCACGCGGTTGCTCGCCGTGGAGGTTTGAGTCCTCCATGGGGCGTGTGTGTTTGTCCTTAGGTTAGTTTACCTACGTTTAAGTAGTCTGTAAGGTACGGACTGATGACCACGCAGTTTCGTCCGATAGATTTACAGACATTTGAACATTTTGTTTTTTTTTAATCCCGGCTTCGGTTTAAGAAAATGACTGTCCCGAAACTTACTTTCGGAACGCCAGTCCCGGTTTTGTGATTTGAAAGGAATATTCTTATACCGTCTATTTCTTCTCAAATAGTTGTCGCGCATTGTGTTTTAACTGTCAAAATATTGAATTTTGGTTAACTGTTGCACCTCCCATGGTCTACAAGGGCATTTACTGCTCGGTGATGCCGCTTTCTATTATTAACTCTTCTGTGAGGGTACACTTCAATTGAGGCATTACAGCTACCCGGTTCTCTGTCTGAGAGCTGTTGTTGTTAACTTATATTTTAGTGTATATGAAGAGAGCTACAAATGTCAAAAAATTGTTCATTTCAAGGAAAATATATAGAAGCAAACTCTTTCAAACGAAGAAGAAACGACTGTGAAGTGGAATGTGGAATTTATAATTCTTATGCCTCTATTTCACATGGAGGTCGGGCAGATACTGATCATTTAGCCAGCGTAAACTATAACTCTAACAAATAATCTGCGAGCACTCCAAAGTAAAATTAAATAAATAGCTAACTTTTTTTCTTTTAAAGTAAACAAAACAGAGAAAATCAGTAACAGCAGCGCAATCAGCAATGTGTTATCATACCGTTAAACATAATATCTCTGAAATCTGAAAACTATACTTATAAGCTAAGCTTCTAACCCTATGAACGATAAAATGATATCCAGTTCATGGTATACAGCTATGAAGACGTCCGGAAATACAAAAAAAAGAAGTTAAAACATTGCAAACTAAAGTACGATGTCACACGACGGTGAGTGCCTTGTAATCTTTGTTTACCATTTACACAATCTACTTAGCACAAAATAAGCCCGTGTCTCATCATCGCTCGTTTTTTAATTCCGTTTTGTAATTCTTGTGTAAATTCTGAGGATGCCCTGGTAAGGGACAAATCGCGCCATTAAAGAATAATAAAACACTCTGCAACCAAGACGGCTTCTATTGAAGAAATAGCCTTTAACGATTTTGAAACAGCAAATTGCTAGACATTGGACAGAACCAAAACAGCACTTCTGAAGTCAGTTTTTGCACCAGATACTGTCAATCAAAGATGTAACGACCTTTCTCTTTTTTTATGTTTTAAAAAAGCGTCCCGACTTGTTATGGTTAATGTTTCACAAATTATATATGTTTTAGACAAACAAAATCTGACAACCCTATACTGAGTCCTCCCTACCACACAAAATCTCGACACTTTATATCATTAGAATCTGATTACTTTTACCAACTATTACTAGTCAATCAAACATGTAACGACCTTTCTGTTTTTCATTATTAAGAAAAGTGTCCCGACTTGTTATAATGTTTCATAAATTATGTATGTTTTAGACAAACAAAATCTGACAACCCTATACTGCGTCCTCCCTACCACGCAAAATCTTGACCCTTTATATAATTAGAATCGGATTACTTTTACCCACTGTTACTAGTAAGTTGTGCTGAAAGTGCGAAATAAATACACTTCGCAAGCGCGTGTGTGAGTGAGGCAGAAAACCGATGAACGGATTAGTAGCCCCAAAAATCTTTTAGGTACTCACCGTAAAAATGATAGCGTCTTTCCTCATTGTAGCGAGCACTGCAACAATGACGTTCGCTGGTGGTGTCACTACGCGGTGAAGCGAGGATGCGACGCGTCCGGAACTCTGAGCTTCTAGTCGGAACAGAATATGTCACGCGGGCGTAGTCGCGCAATAGTAGCGAGGGGGTCAAGGGGTCCTCTTCAGGCCGAGCGTGGCACCGCGCGGAGACCTGCAGGTAGGCGTTGGCGTCTGGGCTGCTGGAGGCTGCGGTTCGGCGCCGGAGACGCCTGCGTCGGCGCGGTGCACGGCGGAGTAGTGTTCAAACGACACGCAGAGCGGGCGCGCGCCGCGCCTGCCTACCCCCGCTCAGGTAAGGGCTCCCGGCGGACGAGAGGCGGCTGCGATTGGTCGGCGGCGTTACGTCACCAGCGGCGGCCGTACTACGGCGACTCAGCGGGCTGGAAGCCGGTTTTGGAAACCAGTGGCCGAGAGCGCTCGGCAGCGGAGAGCCGCCGCGGGGACGCCTTCGCACCTCGGGCCATGCCATTCACACCTGCCGGCCCGTACCGGCGCGCTTGGCACCTCGCCACGGCGCGGCTTCACTCTCGCGCAGTGCATGACCTATCCTCAGGAGAGAAAGTGAGCCGCGAGGGGGACCTGCCGGATTCGGCGCGATCTACGCCGAAGTGACAAGAGGCACACACACATGAAGTGAGGAGTGCAATCGACAAAGGATCTCAAATCGATTCCGTATCTCTCGATTTCAGCAAGCCTTTTGACACTCTACTTAACAAGCGTTTCCCCCCATCAAAACAACAGTCATTGGCGTGGCATCGTTCCGGTTCATCTAACCAAAAAAGTAATATATATATGGTCTCCTAGCTATCTTGTTCACCCAAAATATCTCTGGAACAATAACAGCTATTGGAAAACGACTTTCACCGGTATCAATGTACGGCTGGGGCCCATGAATGTGCATAGTTGGAAACATTCTAAAACGAAAGCAAATGTGTTTTTTAACACACACTTATTTTTTTAAATGGACACCCTATATTTTTTCTTCAGCAATCCATAGCATGACAAATCACATAAACAATGGCGTTGATTGCATCGCAATATTCCAATTACATCCCGAGATATTGCGACGCGAAGTTAACGCTTGAAATACGCGAAACGCGCGGCTAGCGCACGTCCTGAGCGGCATGGGATTCTCGCCTGAGCCTCAGGACGTGCGCTAGCCGCGCGTTTCGCGTATTTCAAGCGTCAACTTCGCGTCGCAGTATCTCGGGATGTAATTGGAATATTGCGATGCAATCAACGCCATTGATTATGTGATTTGTCACGCTGTAGATTGCTGAAGAAAAAATATAGGGTATCCATTTAAAAAAAAAAACATAAATTTGTGTTAAAAAACACATTTGCTTTCGTTTTAGAATGTTTCCAAACATGTACATTCGTGGGCCCCAGCCGTACATTGATACCGGTGAAAGTCGTTTTCCAATAGCTGTTATTGTTCCAGATATATTTTGGGTGGACAAGATAGCAGGGACAGCCTGTATACAGGGTGTTACAAAAAGGTACGGCCAAACTTTCAGGAAACATTCCTTACACACAAAGAAAGAAAATATGTTAATTGGACATGTGTACGGAAACGCTTAATTTCCATGTTAGAGCTCATTTTAGCATTTCTCATTTTAGTATACCCAACTGTTTCGTTAGTATGTACTGTACTTCCTCGATTCACCGCCAGTTGGCCCAACTGAAGGAAGGTAATGTAAACTTCAGTGCTTGTGTTGACATGCGACTCATTGCTCAACAGTATTAGCATCAAGCACACATCAGTACGTAACATCAACTGGTTAGTGTTCATCAAGAACGTGGTTTTGCAGTCAGTGCAATGTTTACAAATGCGGAGTTGGCAGATGCCCATTTGATGTATGGATTAGCACGGGACAATAGCCGTGGTGCGGTACATTTGTATCGAGGCAGGTTTCCAGAACGAAGGTGTCCCGACAGGAAGACGTTCGAAGCAATTGATCGGCGTCTTAGGGAGCCTATGACTCGCGACTGGGGAAGACCTAGAACGACGAGGACACCGGCAATGGACGAGGCAATTGTTCGTGCAGTTGACGATAACCCTAATGTCAGCGTCAGAGAAGTTTCTGCTGTACAAGGTAACGTTGACCACGTCACTGTATGGAAAGTGCTACGGGAGAACCAGTTGTTTCCGTACCATGTACAGCGTGTGCAGGCACTAACAGCAGCTGATTGGCCTCCTACGGTTCTCAACAACAGATTCGGTGACCGACGTATTGGTAGAGGCGGACCAATTCCTTGGCCTCCACGCTCTCCTGACCTCAACGCTCTTGACTTGCATTTATGGGGGCATTTGAAAGCTCTTGTCTACGCAAGCCCGGTACAAATATAGAGACTCTTCGTGCTCGTATTGTGGACGGCTGTGATACAATACGCCATTCTCCAGGGCTTCATCAGCGCATCAGGGATTCCATGCGACGGAGGGTTGATTCGTGTATCCTCGCTAATGGAGGACATTTTGAACATTTCCTGTAACAAAGTGTTTGAAGTCACGCTGGTACGTGCTGTTGCTGTGTGTTTCCATTCCATGATTAAAGTGATTTGAAGAGAAGTAATAAAATGAGCTCTAACATGGAAATTAAGCGTTTCCGGACACATGTCCACATAACATATTTTCTCTCTTTGTGTGTAAGGAATGTTTCCTGAAAGTTGGGCCTTACCTTTTTGTAACACACTATATATATAGTATTGAATGACCGCGACAATTGTAGCAAATGTTCAAATGTTTGTTAAGCTTATGGGACTTAACTACAGGGTCATCAGTCTCTAAACTTACAAACTACTTATGAACTACTTACGAACTAGGACGGCACAAATATCCATGCCCGAGGGGGGATTCGAACCCCCGACCGTGTCTGGAGTGCCTCAGTCCCCTCGGCCACCGCGGCCGGCGACAACTAGCTCCCGCCAGTTGTGAAGTGCATGGCGTGATTAGATTGTTGCTGGCCAAGGATCGTCAGCTGCGGACATCCATCGTGAGATGTGTCTAGTGAACAGGCCGGACATATGAGTGACAAACAAGTTCGACATTGGTGTCTAGAATTTCTAAATGACAACACAAATGCCCACGATGAACAGCAGAGTGGCAAGACCCGTATTCAGACCGACGACTTCGTTGATCAAGTCAACCAAAAACTTCGAAGTGATCGGCGTTCGACGATTAGTGTTCTGGCTATAAAATTCCAAAATGTTGGTCCAACCTCACTTTATAGGACTGTCACTAAAAAGCTTGCATATCGGTAGCTTTTTGCGAGTTGCGTGGCAAAATTAGTCACCGGTCATCACAAAAAGCAACGATTGCATTGTGCACGACAGTTTTCGGAACGATTTAGACGGAGACAGTTTGTTTTCCCCCATCAAAACAACAGTCTATCCCGTGGCATCATTCTGGTTGATCCAAACCAAGCCGGCCGCGGTGGCCGAGGAGACTGAGGCGCTTCAGTCACGGTCTGCAAGGCCACTACGGTCGGGGGTTCGAATCCCCCCTCGGGCATGGATATTTGTGCCGTCATAGTTCGTAAGTAGTTCATAAGTAGTTTGTAAGTTTAGGGACTGATAACCCCGTAGTTAAGTCCCATAAGCTTTACAAACATTTGGACATTTGAACATTTGATCCAAACCAAAAAAGTGCAAGCAATCGCTGCACACGGATCGCAAAAAGATGGCTACCGTCTTTGGATGAAAAAGGGCATCCTTTTATCGAATTCATGGACAGTGGGACAACCATTACAGCTGACGTGTACTATGAAAAGCTCAGAAAACTGAAACGTGCGAACCAAAATCGACGCCGCGGGAACCTGTGGTCTAGCATCGTCCTCGCCCGCATGCTGCTGCCAAAACTAAATAGAAGATTCAAGAGTGTCGTTGCGAACTCCTTGACCACCTTCCGTTCGGTCACGTTCTTCCACCAAACGACTATTTCCATTTCCTGCATTTGAAACGGGCCATGGAGGACAACGATGTCAAACCGACGATTAACTCAAGATGAGCGTTAGCAACTGGTCCAGATCACAGGCGGCAGACATATGCCGAGGGGTTAAAGAAACTGATGCAGCGCTACATAAAGTGTATACAACCTTTGACAATATTGTTCGGTGAATAGTCCTGTGTCATTAACGCAGATGAACTACAGTTACGTTACGGTCCTTCGAAAAAGTCACCTCCCATAACTATGTACCGCTGAGCTCGGCGATACATGCCCTGGAACCATTGCACGAAGTCTTCATTTAGAATGGCGTTCAAAAGGCTCGTCACGTTTCGTTGGATGTCAGAAATATCGTCAAATCTCTTTTGTTTCAAAGCGAGTTCCCGTCGAGGGAACACGAATATGTCTGGAGGACTGCGATCCGGCAAATATGGTGGATGTTCACCGATTATAACAGTACCTATTTGAAATGTGATTCAAGCTTTCTTTGAACATTTCGGCAACCGCATCGTCTGAGTCAGGGGGCCGATAAAAAGATCCAATTATTAATTTATTCCGGTTGTCAGGTATAACCTCTACCCAGACCAACTCACAGGAAGTATCTATATATCAATCAATCGTCACTCAAAGATGTTGAAATTAAGGGAAGACCGTAAATTTGATTTGCATACAAAGAAACATGAATTCAACAAATGGAAGACAGAATCCTAACCTCGAACTAGTCATTCTGATTCTGGAATTTGAAAAAGAGACTATTGCTTGCTATACCACAGCATTTGATTCCTTAGAAAAATGTGCTATTGCTTTTAATAAATATCAAGTATTTCATTGGATGAAATCCCAGATTGTGTGATGATTGGAAAGAGTACAAATACCTCATTGATATAGTGTGAAGATTTCAAGTCACAATTGTCTTGAGGCATACATGTATCTGAAGAGCTGTTTCGAAACTAAGCGTTATTCGGAAGGATAGTAGTCTAAACACTCCGTGGAAGAAATATGTACTGTTAAAATTGTGCTATTATTAGTTTTCAATTTACTGTGAAAATAGTATTTTCGCTGATGGAGAGGTGAAAGAAATTAACTGTCGCAAGATAATGTGGAATCAACCATAATTAGTAGTCGTTCTTATTAACTACAAGCTAACTTGCAAGGACACGATAAAGGCACAAAAACAAGACTTGCTGAAGAATGTGTGATATTCCGAAAAATACGGTGCGCAACTTCTTCCACAATAAGTTCCGCGTAATTATGGTCTAAAATAAAAGGTTATTACATTAAATAAATTTTTTCCTTCATTTGTTCACTCCAGTATGACACGGCGAAGTCCTGGCTGGATATTCCAACCAACTGGTCATTGAAGAAATGGTTATGTTCGGTTATTGGCGACTACTTGCAGCCATTCATAGACTTCATAATTTCAAACACTGACTGACTTTTCTTGGATGACAATGTGCCATGTCACCAGGTCTCAGATTTTACGATTGGTTTCAAGAACATCCTGAACTGTTGCAACGAATGATTGGGTCACCCTGATCGCCCAAGAGATCAGTTCTGCACAGAGTCCTTCTGCAGTTTGTACTGCTACAAAGGCAGCGTGGGTCAATATTCCTACTGCACTTCCACTGGCAAAAGGAAGTCGGACGCGTTATAAGAAGATACCCATTATCTTTTGTCACCTTAGTGTAAATGGGAATAATCACGGGAAACTAGGAATGGTAAAAAACCGATCGGTTAAAACCGATACCACTATTTCAGGTCTGAATAACTGTTTTTCATTGTTTTTTAAGTATCGGTTGTAACAGGTTTTCACAGTTATTGTCAATGACCGAGAAAAACAACCGATATAACTACTTTCTGTAGTAGTGGTTCTAATTTTTTCTCTTAAAATAATTAAAAAATTTAAAATTAGTAATATTCAAGGCATACAAGTTGGACTTCTCTGTCATAGACCATTGACGGCAGATTGACCCGCACGGTCCGATCAGATACTTTCATCGCACGTCCCACATTGATTTCTGCAGATATTTTACGCAATGCTACTTGTCTGTTAGTTCAGAAGCATATGTACTATGTCTGAGATTAGTACCTCTGATATTAAAATTAAAAAAATATGGAATATAACTGAAAGGTAAACAGGGGAATCAAGAGCACAGGGAGACTGTACTACTAACAAAATGTCAAAAGTTGAAAATATTTTTATAAATGTCGTGGAGAAAACAGGCTCTAAATGTTCAATAGAAGAGGCAAAGCTATTAATGGAAGAGGTCATGCCTGTGCAATCTGATACAATTGTAATTGCACCCAACCTCTCCCTCTGAAATTAAGAGAATAATAAACTCACTCAGAAGAAAAGGCTCGTATGCCATGGCATTTCCAGCAGAGTACTAAAAGTTGTTCCCAACAGATAAATAAGATTCCCAGCCACATCTTTAATAGCTCTCTGAAGCAGGGTATTTTCTTAGTTAGACTAAAATGTGCTATTGTTAAAGCATTGCACAGAAAAGGAGATATGTCTGATGTCAACAACTACCGCACAATCTCAATTCTGACAGTTTTATCCAAAGTTCTTGAGAACGTAACGTATTCATGAGTAGCTTCTCTTATTTGTTAAAATAAGGAACTAACAAAATGTCAGTTTGGTTTCCAGCAATTCAACAAATATGTTTTATATGCTTTCACTGATCAAATATTAAATCTCTATACTTATAAGACGAATTGGTTGTCTGTCTGTCCTCTTATAACTCAAGATCCAGACAACCAAATAACGTGAAATTTGGTACACATACATAAAATTACATGGGGAAGGTTCTTAAACAGGTTTCGTTCCATTTTTTGGAAAACCAACTGGAAAATTTGAGAACAAGTGAAAGTCGTTTTCAATGTGTCCGTATAAATCTATATCTTCTAACAAGAGGAAGGGCACTGTCTAAATAAAATTTCGTTCGGTGCATGGGGGAGAATATTTTACTTACAGACTTTGATTGCAATCTCTATACATATAAGACACATTTTTGTACGCTTCTACAGAAAACCTTATTTTAAACCCGGGCAAAGCCGGGTACTTGCAGCTAGTGTTCTGAATAACTGAACATCGCCCGTTTGCCATCTCTCGTAAGTTTTTGATAGTGTAAATCATGAAATTCTTCTAGATAAGCTTAAGGGTTGTGTTATTAGTGAAGCAGTACACAAATAGTTTAATTCAGAAAGAGTGCAGAAAGTTGAAATAAGTGGTTTAGATAAACTGCAAAAATCAGTTTATTCCTCAAACGTATGGCATGACACCGTTAATAAATATAATCTGCGAACAGAAGATTGTTTCCCGGTTCCTACAGAGTTTTTTAAATAAAATAGTGTACTGCATCTTTTGATTCACCCTGTATATCGCTAGGCTTCTCTTTCATATGATTCCACAGCTCTTCATTCAAAGTTACTTTCGACCAAAATCTTCGACCATCGAAGGCCAAAACAGTCGCAGGATGTTCGTAATCTCTGGTTTGTAAAACTATGCATTTTCTTGGTGACCGTCTCCTTCCAGATTTCACGCCACTACAACAACAATTTAAAAAAGCATATTGTCAACCATCAGCTGTTTATTGTATTTACAACTTCACTGGTTTCGTTTATTAAGCATCATCCTAAAAGTAAAATTAAACAGACTGATTACGTTGGTACATTTTCTGTCACCATATCTATTTATCGTCAAGACCTAATGTCAAGTAATATTTTACGTATCTTTTATTGTTTGACATAGAAAATGTACCAACGTAATTAGTCTGTTTAATTTTACTTTTCTGATAATTGTTAATAACCGAAACCTTAGAGTTGTAAATACAATAAACAGCTGATGGTTGACAGTATGTATTTCTTAAAGTACACTCCTGGAAAATGAAAAAAGAACACCATGAATTCGTCGAACCAGCAGAGCGAAATTTTATTGGCATATTCTTGAAGATATACTCAACACACGATCACAGAGACAGACCCACACTTACGTGAGAACAATCACCAGAACGTGCTAAATGTCGACGCTAATACTGTATATATCCTCCTTTTGCAGCAATGGAAGCTGTAATTCTCCCATGGATACGATTTTATAGGTGCCGAATTTAGTCTTTCAGAATGGCGTTTCGTGAAATTATCATCTGGTCCTCAATTGGACCAGATTTCGTGGCGGTCGTGCTGACCGCGCCAAGATGACGCTTCATGCGTCCCAAACATTCTTAATGGGGGAAAGATCAACAGATCGTGCTGGCTATGGTAGTTGACATACACCTTGAAAAGCACTTTGGGTGGTTCGTGTACATGTGAACGTACATTGTTCTGTTGGAATAGCTTATCGCCTTGTTGGTACCTAAACGGTAGCAAAACGGGTTGAATGATGGTTTCAGTGTACCTTGCTCTGTTCAATGTTCCCTCTACGATCACCAGAGAAGAACAGCCAGTGTAGGATATGGTTCCTCACACCATGATGTCCAGTGTGTCCGCGTGTGCCTCTGACGTATACACTCCAGATTTTCGTGCTCACTGCATGACGCCACACATGCGTTCGACCATCATTGACTCCGAGGCAGGAGCGACTCTCATCACTGAAGACGACACATTCGCCTATCCATGAGTGCCTGTCGTGACACCACTGGAGACGGGCTGAACGTTACTGAGGCGTGAACGAAAGATACCCTAACGGCACACATGATCGTGCAGCATGGTGTGGGGAGCCATAACCTATCCTGGCCGTTCTCCTCTAGTAATCGTCCAGGGAACATTGAACAGTGCACGGTACACTGAAACCTCCATTCAACCCGTCTTGCTACCGTTCATGCACCAGCAAGGCGATATTCTTTTCCAACGGGACAATGCACGTCCACATGTATCCGGCACCACTCAACGTGCTCTTCACTACCCTAGCCAGCACTATCCCCATATCTGTCCTCCATTGAGCAAGTTTGGTGCCGAATTAAACATCATCTAAGCGCGGTCTGCACGACCGACACAAAATCTGATCCAACTGAAGCACCAGGTGGAAATTGCATGGTAGGCCATACCGCAAGACTACGTTCGGTACCTCCACGATAGTCTCCATCGGAAAATTGCACGTGCATTGCTGCAAAATAAGGGTATACACGGTATTAGCGTCGACGTTGTGCACACTTTTTTTTTTTTTTTTTTTTTTCATTTTCCGGGAGTGTATATTACGGCTGTTAATAGACGTTTGCCGGTCGCGGTGGCCGAGGGGACTGAGGCGCTCCAGTCACGGTCTGCATGGCCACTACGGTCGGGGGTTCGTTTGTAAGTTTAGGGACTGATGACCCCGTATTAAGTCCCATAAGCTGTACAAACATTTGAACATTTGAATAGACGTTTCAGTAAAAAATTTAGTACAACAACATTTTACTTCGTTATCAAACATCTGAAGGCTCCCATTAGAGTGAATTGCTACAAGAAGTCCGCAAAGCTGTCATTTACCAACGGCCTGCTGTACGACGGGGGCTGAGGCACAGGCTAGGCTAATGTACGGAACACGTCTGCGCGGTGCGTCGCGTCGGCTCGTCTCGGCGGTATTGCTGCGGCGACATTTTCTAAACCACAGGCCCAGCGCAGCGGAAGAAAGCTCCCGGTATCCGATGACAGATGAAAGTATCGCGTCTGCAGCTGCCAACGGAACGGCGCTCTCGACAAGGCCGTAAACGTTTCCTCGCACTTCCAGCATCCGCAACACGCAAAGTAATTGCCATTGTCTCGCTCTAGTGGGCTCGGAGGTTATCGCCCCCGCTCTGAACTTCATTCACGAAGCATTTCTCTCTTTTACCAATGTTAACGCCATCGTACATATAACAATGAAGCATTAAAATGCCAAGATCACAATTAATTTATTTATTTTTCTGACGACCGGTTTCGATACACTTAGGGTATCATCATTTGGTCACTGAATAGAGGGAGGTAAATTCCATTACAGTTGTTTGAAATATAATATTATTAAATACAGCAATAATGCAGCAAGTTAACATACACAAATCATACCTTGTGTCCTATGTTTTCGTTTGGTGAAGACGCATGACGTTGAAATGGTACGTCAATCATAAAACATTTAACTTTGAGATATGGTACGTCACACATAAAACGGTTAAAATACTTAAAACACCTTTTCCATTGTGTCATGTTGACAGAGCGCCTTCTTACAACTAACCAGCGGTGTCAGGCTTGCAGCAAAGATACTATTGCTGCCAGAGTGTGCTGTTATGTGTCATTTTGTTTACACTTACTACCAACAATTATTTGCTTGTAAAATCTATGTCCTTTAATCGCAGCTGCTCTAGCGCTGCAAGACACTGTAGTACCAAGATATTTATGCTTAAAAATATCTTATTCTTTCTCAACATACTTGCCAATAAAAGGATATATAGGTGTTACAGATTTCAAAGTAAGATTCGGCCATAAAAAAAATACTCACCTATGATTCCACATAATTACATATGTGGATTGAAATATATGATCCAACGTAATTAGATATATGGATTTAAAACATATGCATTGCTACCTAAACATTATACTAAAATAGTACATCAGGGGACACAGAATATAAAATGTTTAAAAATTAGATACACAACATAAAACTTAATTGTTTGGTAATCTCAGGGTCTAGGTGAGACCATTAGGATTGGGGGGGAGGGGGGTTGGAGTATTCCACTAAAATGAGTAATTTATTTACATGGCCACGAAGAATTAAACCACTCTAATCATATAAAAAAGTACAAATTAATATGTTTCATTTCAAAGTCATTTAACAAACATAACCTATGAAAAAAAGTACAATAGTACAATGCTGTTTTACTCAATGTCTAGGTTGCCTATTAACGGCAACTTTGTAGTTAATTTTTTTAATGCATTAGTAACTTGGTACTACAGTCTCTTGCAGAGCTAGAGCAGATGCGATTAAAGGATGTAGATTTTACAATCAAATAATCGTTGGTAGTAAGTGTAAACTAGATGAGACCACAGTCTAACATATACAGTCGTGACACTGTGAAAGCTGTTACCAAGTGACAGTTGCAACGTCACTAGCGCTCCTAGCGGTGAGCAAGCCACCGAAAGAGTGATGTTTGTTTATAATTATTTGTGTACGTAATTAACGAAATAGTTAGTATAATTTTGAGTTACAAGCTTTAGAAAAATATCAAGAGACATACGTAGTACGGAAATTAATGTAAAAAACAGCCAAACTTAACTGATTCAGTAGTATAACGAAGAACTTCGTCATGAACCAATACTTACGAATATGTGTATATTTGCAGCTTATTCCGCTGAAAGTAAGTAAAATATAAACAAAAGAGAAACATGAATTTCTATTATGGTCTCTTCTTACTATGACAAAGAGTTTTTTGACAAGTATCAATTCGGAGTGAAGTCTAATGATTCCCACATTTTTAGGTTTCACTCGTCAGAAATACATGCATATTCTTTTGAATGTGATTAATTTAGCTTAAGACGACAATGTCTTCAAGATTCTTGTCGTTTGTGGTGCAACTGTAGCAACAATTGTGTAATTGGGTTCTTGTTTGTTGACAACAGTTTTTTTTTTTTCGTTTTCTTGTCACGTCTGTTACGTTTTTCCTTCAGCTACAGTTGTGGTGCCTGATTTGGTATGTTAAATACTGCTTTTATGCCTTCTACATTGGTTTCCTACGTTCCGACCTCGCCGATTTTACTTGAATTGTAGTGAAGAAACATTACATTCTTGAGTAGAAAAGCGATGTTTTCTGCCAAAGGAAAGGTCTTCTGATATTTCCTAGCCATTTCCCTATTTTTAATAGTAAATTATATTATTCAGTAAAACCTGTAGGTTACAAGATAATAGTAAATAAACTGTGCTGCAGTGTACCGTTTCGTACTTCGACAGAGATCTTAGAAAACCTAAGAAAGACAAAGGTGGAGCTATTTTTTAAGTTATTACCTATTTTATGACACTAAGTGTAGGAACTGATTGTCTCAGCAGTTTACTCCCTTGGTTTTATAAAAATAATTTTTTATTTATTTATTTATTTATTTTTTACTAGCAAATTTGTATAGAGCAGCCTTTGGACAGAAACCAGGTGGACACATATTTGGCAGCACTGGAAGCCAGCATGTAGGTTATATTATTACAAATAACATATTTTTGTTATTAAATCATATAGCATTTTATTATTAGTTATATTTGCAGGTATTGAAATTAAGAGCAGAAACAAATATAACAATGTAACTATTTGTAAGAGTTTATTTCTTAATTATAACTTCAAGGTCCGGCTAAATTTTTTTTTTTTTTTTTTTTTTTTTTTTTTCTTGTTACCGACATTTTGATGTTGTATGTTGAAATCCCACTCCCATGAACCACAGACATTGCCGAGGTGGGGTGGCTTGCGTGCCTCAACGATACAGATAGCCGTACCGTAGGTGCAACCACAGCGGAGGGGTATCTGTGGAGAGGCCAGACAAACATGTGGTTCCTGAAGAGGGGCAGCAGCCTTTTCAGTAGTTACAGGGGCAACAGTCTGGATGATTGACTGAGCTGGCCTTGTAACATCAGCTAATGTGGCTTTGCCACACAGCTACTGCGAACGGCTGAAAGCAAGGGGAAACTACAGCCGCTATTTTTCCCGAGGACATGCAGCTCTACTGTATGAACATATGATGATGGCATCCTCTCGGGTAAAATATTCCGGAGGTAAAATAGTCCCCCATTCGGATCTCCGGGCGGGGACTACTCAGGAGGATGTGATCATCAGGAAGGACAATACTGGCATTCTACGGGTCGGAGCGTGGAATGTTAGATCCCTTAATCGAGTAGGAAAATTAGAAAATTTAAAAAGGGAAATGGATAGGTTGAAGTTAGATATAGTGGGGATTAGTGAAGTTCGGTGGCAGGATGAACAGGATTTCTGGTCAGGTGAGTACAGGATTATAAATCCAAAATCAGTTGGGGGTATCACAGGAGTAGGATTGATAATGAATAAGAAAATAGGAATGCGGGTAAACTACTATGACCAGCACAGCGATCGCATTATCATTGTCAAGATAGATACGAAGCCAACACCGACAACAGTAGTACAGGTTTATATGCCAACTAGCTCTGCCGATGATGAGGAGATCGAAGAAACATATGAGGAGCTAAAGGAAATTATTCAGACAATTAAGGGAGAGGAAAACTTAATTGTTATGGGCGACTGGAATTCGGTAGTAGGACAAGGAAGGGAAGGGAAGATCGTAGGTGAATATAGTCTGGGCAAAAGGAATGAAAGAGGAAGCCGCCTAGTAGAATTTTGCACGGAACATAATTTAGTTATAACAAACACCTGGTTCAAGAATCACAAAAGAAGGTTGTATACGTGGAAGAGACCAGGAGACACCGGGAGATACCAGATAGATTTTATAATGGTAAGACATAGATTTCGGAACCAGGTTTTGAAGTGTAGGACATACCCAGGGGCAGACATAGACTCTGACCATAACTTGTTGGTTATGAACTGTAGGCTGAAACTGAAGAAACTACAGAAAGGTAGGAAAATAAGGAGATGGGACCAAGATAAATTGAAGGAACCTGAAGTTCTTAAGAATTTCAGAGGGAGCTTCAGGCAACAATTGACAGATACAGGGGAAAATAAAACAGTTGAGGAGGAATGGGTAAAATTGAGAGATGAAATAATGAAGGCAGCAGAGGACAAAATAGGTAGGAAGGCAAGACCTACAAAGAATCCTTGGATATCACAGGAGATACTAAATTTAATCGATGAAAGGAGAAAGTATAAAAATGCAGTAAATGAAACAGGCAAAATGGAGTACAGACGACTAAGAAATGAGATTGACAGGAAGTGCAAAATGGCTAAGCAGGAATGGCTAGAAGCCAAATGCAAATCTGTAGAAGAATGTATAAATAGGGGAAAAATAGATATAGCCTACCGGAAAATAAAAGAAACATTTGGCGATAAGAAAAACAGCTCTATGAATATCAAGGACACTGATGGAAAACCAGTTCTCAGCAAAGAAGGGAAAGCTGAAAGGTGGAAAGAGTATATAGAGGGGCTCTACAAAGGAAATGAACTTCGAGACACTATTGTAGGAAGGGAAGAGGATGTAGATGATGATGAAATAGGAGATACTATACTGAGAGATGAATTTGACAGAGCACTGAAAGATCTAAGTCGAAACAAGGCCCCTGGAGTAGATGATATCCCGTCAGAGCTACTGAAGTCTCTGGGAGAGCCAGCCATGACAAAACTGTTTGAACTGGTGTCTAGGATGTATGAGACAGGTGAAATACCCTCAGACTTTAAGAAAAATGTTATAATCCCCATCCCTAAGAAAGCAGGTGCAGACAGGTGTGAAAACTACAGAACCATCAGTTTAATAAGTCATGGTTGCAAAATATTAACACGAATTATATACAGAAGGATTAAAAGCTGGTAGAAGCCGACCTCGGGGAAGATCAGTTTGGGTTCAGGAGAAATGTAGGAACACGGGAGGCAATACTCACTTTACGGCTTATCCTAGAAGATAGATTAAGAAAAGACAAACCAACATTTCTAGCTTTTGTAGATTTGGAGAAGGCTTTTGACAATGTTGATTGGAATAAACTCTTTCAAGTTCTGAAGCAAGCAGGAGTAAAATATAGGGAACGTAAGGTTATTTACAACTTGTACAAAAACCAGACAGCGGTTGTCAGAGTTGAAGGGCATGAAAGGGATGCAGTGGTTGGAAAGGGAGTAAGACAGGGTTGTAGCCTTTCCCCAATGTTGTTCAATTTGTACATTGAGCAAGCTATAAAGGAAAGCAAGGAGAAATTTGGAGAAGGAATTAAAGTTCAGGGTGAAGAATTAAAAACATTGCGTTTTGCCGACGACATAGTAATTCTGTCAGATACAGCAAAGGACCTGGAAGAGCAATTGAACGGAATGGACAGTGTGCTGAAAGGTGCATATAAGATGAACATTAACAAGAGTAAAACTAGGATAATGGAGTGCAGTGTAAGAAAATCAGGTGATGCTGAAGGAATTAGATTAGGTAACGAAACAATAAAGGAGGTAGATGAGTTTTGTTACTTGGGCAGTAAAATAACAAATGATGGTCGCAGTACAGATGATATAAAATGCAGAATGGCAATGGGTAGAAAGGCGTTTTTGAAAAAGAGAAATTTGTTAACATCGAATATTGATTTAAGCCTAAGGAAGTCCTTTCTGAAGGCATTTGTATGGAGTGTTGCCTTGTATGGGAGTGAAACATGGACGATAAGCAGTGTGGACAGAAAGAGGATAGAGGCTTTTGAAATGTGGTGCTACAGAAGAATGCTGAAGATTAGGTGGGTGGATCGCGTAACTAATGAGGAGGTACTGAACCGAATTGGGGAGAAAAGAAATTTCTGGCATACCTTGACTAAAAGAAGGGATAGGTTGGTAGGACACATTCTTAGACATCAAGGAATTGTGAATTTATCGTTGGAGGGAAGTGTGTGGGGTAAAAATCGCAGAGGGAGACCAAGAGACGCGTATAGTAAGCAGATTCAAGTGGATGTGGGTTGTCGTTCTTATGAGGAGATGAAAAGGCTTGCTCAGGATAGAGTAGGGTGGAGAGCTGCATCAAACCAGTCTCTGGACTGAAGACCACAACAACAACATGTTGAAATCTCAGGATTTTGTTCGATTTAAGGCCTTTCATTGGTTCCACTACTCTACTAAATAAACTTATCCACTATTTTTGTGAACACTGGTATATTAAAACTTTGTGGTATACAATTTCACACTTATATGAAATGTTACGTCTGTCCTTCATGACATCAGACGTGAGACTCCTCATCAAGTATCATTTGTTAATAAAACATTAAACATTTAGTTATTTTGTTTTCTACCCACTTACATTACGCTATAATTACATGTGTGGATTCATATCGGTATTATTGACAATTTAGTTGATTCTACGTGAATAAAAACATTTATCCACATTTACATCCCGCAAATAAAATTTTAAAATCATTCATTCGCCCAGCCATCTTCTACTCTCATGTAACGCCACAAGGTGTAGATCGGATTGTGCTATTAATGAGTCTCAAAGCTGCGTTCAGTTGGTTGCGTACTCGGTAGCAAGCACATCTGTTCTCCGTGGAGCAGCCCGCCTCGGTAGTTTAGAGTACAGGGGGGTGGGTTGCCACGCATAGGGCCCGGTGTCGATTCCAGGTCGGGTCGGAGACTGTCCCAGCTCGGGGACTGTATGTTGTGTAATCCTCATCATCACTTCATCGCCATTGCCACTCAAGTCGCCGAAGTGGCGTCAGCTAAAAAGACTTACAGGTTGAACACAACTCCAACTGGAGTTTGACGGCCATAATTGACACACGATCGTCAACATCCGTGGAGCTTCCGTTGCGCTGGTATACTCTGCAGCAGAACACTGTGCATCAGTTCGGCTCCGCAGCGCCCACGTAAAAAACAGACAGTTGGAGATTTTAATGCGTGATAGGAAAGGTAACATTAGAGTTAGAGGTATGAAAACATCAACTTAACGGCTACCCACACAAATGGTTTTGTGCACATCTATAGCAAAGCATCTTTCGAATTATGAGTTGCATTTGTTTTTTTGAATAATTAACGGTAAAATGGGTACGTAAATTTTCGTGTTCACGTATTAATATTGTGATTTCTATGTGTTTTCACCTACTTAGGTGCACGAGCGAGTGTTTGTGTATATGTCGGAGTGGAGGAGAGGGTACTTACCAAAGGCCGTTCTTCTCCCAGAAGGAGTGGGTGTTTTGTTAGCCTTCGTACTGGTGTTTAGATAATGGCCTTAAATTTCTGTCTGAATTTCTTTTTTTACATATAGTACCTGTAGTCGTTTGTATATAAGTACTTCAACACTGATATCAACATAATAACAATATCTTTCATAAATATGTAAGATAAAATCCGTGAGATGAATTACACCAGACAATGAACAAGAGCAAAATTTTTCTCATAATACACGTTGTTCTTGAACTTCTATCACTTTCCTGCTTTTGAAAAATAAAATAAACATGAATTAAATTGCCCTCCACAACATGCATAATCTAATCGTGTCGGTTTGGATAAATAATCCTATTTATGGACGGATAACATTTTCAAAAAGCTTGAGCTATATTTCTGATTGAAAATTTCACAATGTTAGTTTTCTGGACGCATACTAACACAAACTTATGCCTTTCACGTTCAAAATGGGACTAAGATGGCTAAGTTGTTTTAAAAATTAGCTGTGTTATTGACATGTAAAATTATATCTATGTAACCGTGACTTACTGCGTCATAAATAGCGTGTCCTAATTATCATAGATTTCAAAGATATCAGCCTTGAGAAAAATATTTAGAAAATAAATTTTTAGAATGATGAGTTAAGTCACAAAAAGTTTCCCTTGAGATTCAAAGGAAGTTGATTTTTTATCTCGCATTCGAGTTGCATCCAAACATGTAAGATTGTGAATTGCGCTCGACTGAGGGTTAATGTTAATTATCCCTGCTATGATAATGACAGGAAAAAAATTAGCTCCGTTAATACGGTATAAACACTGTCCTCTGGCAATCGAATTTTGCGTCCGTTTTCTTTTCTTCTTTTTTTTTTTTTTTTTTTTTTTTTTTTTTTTTTTTTTTTTTTTTTTTTTTTTTTTTTTTTTTTAAAGGGCCATTCTCAGGACTACCATTAATTACTAGAAACGTGTACATAATGGTTTCATTTTATAATATTCATTATCTTCGCATCCTAATTATCTGTGATTTCGTGCCTACAGCGACGACAATTTCACAATAATTACTCGGGAGACGATTACTCCTCTTCTCTATTGATAAAAAAAAGGAGGAAAATCTCGCTGACACATTTAGTCTATGCAGCACGTGTGTCCAGTGCAATAATTTCCTGCTTGCCGTCGGCAATTGCCCCAATCATGGCTTTCCGTACCAAAGGATGCTATTTGTCTCAGCTATTGGTATCCTCAGTCAACTCTTGTCGAATATTCTTTCCACCATTACAGCGAAAGACTAAAAGCTTCTGTTTGGCGTCTGTCCAAATAAACAGCAGCTTGTCCTTGGCTAGAAGCAGCTGGTCTTAGTTTCCCCGCATTATTTTCTTGCTGGTCATTATTTTCATCTGTGACATCAGTAATGGCAAGCTTTTTGTTTCGCCAATGATTATAACTTGCATTCGGTTCTTGATTTGTACTCCAATGCTCATTTCTGCGCTTATTCTGTGACACTGGACAAAAACTTGGTTCGCACCGGTTGTTCTTGCCTCTCTTTGAGCGGAAATTATTCCCATTAAAGTTCTATGAATCACGACTTGCAAGCAGGGTGTGTAATAATTGTCTGCTAGTCGATCTGCATTTGTCTGGCGCGTCAGCTGATGGCCTATTCTTGCACTGCTCGCCCCTAAACCTTTCGAACTACGTATACCTGATACTCACGCCTTGCGCCCATGCACCTTCATAAATCAGATCGACGGTATCGAGAACGGATAGGAATTCTTCTACATCGTGTCGGGAACATGTGAAACCTTTTTTTTCTGATTTCAATTCGCAAATTAGTTTTGGTTATGCGGAGGATATCAGAGTGCTGTAAAGGCTGATCATTTGCTTTTCGAAGTACTTTATAAGATACTTTGGAAGACTTCCTTCCTACATTTAAGTGTACCTACGCGACCATTACTTATTTAGAAAAACCTTCTCAAAGAAATTACGTGTCATTTGTTTCCATAATTTCTGTGGGTAGTTCCTTCACCTAGGATATATCCAGAAACGTAATTTGTCTTTTCTTTGTCATTTGACGCCCTACACAAAACACACTTAAATTACTTGATGAAAACTACAGCATTAACAGTGTTTCTATGGAAAATAAGACGTTGAAAACGTCTATATTTTGAAGGTTTTCGCACCAGAAACATAGCGACGTATACATTTGTAGCTGACTTTGTGTTTACTTGGATTGTCGGTTTGGGATGACTTGAAAACAGATTACCACAACAGGATTTAGATCTTATCTTTGTTGTCACACAGAACCACTTAACAGCACATTATTATTATTCTTCATTGCCTTCTCCCCTCCCCCGTTACCCACAAACACACACCCCATCTGCTCTACATCATGAGACACCTTCTCAACTCTGTCTTGAATCACTCAAAATTCGAATCTGATTGCTGGTTAATCTATTGGAGTAGTCTCGCGTAAACTGCACCCTTGTCGAACAAATATAAGAGTTGAGGGACGTTACCTAGAGGATCCCGAGCTCGCATTCTCAAGTCATTGTAGGGAGACACAGACTGGCAGATCAGTGTTTTATCAGTTTTTTTCTCTTTCTCTCATTCTCTTGGGCCATGCTCCCGCACATACAGGGTCGGCCTTGTTAAAGTCACATTTGGCATGTGTTAATATTTAAGGGGGGCCGGGTGCCCTTCCTGCCGCTACCCTATGCCCCCCGGGAGGAAACGTGTACCCCAAAAGTCTTCGTACAGTGTTACAATGTGTAAGTGTGTGTTACGAAATGTTTGCGATGTTTGCGAATCGTGTAACTGACGAGGGACTTGGGGACGAGCCCGGTATTCACCTATGGAGATGTGGAAAACCGCCTAAAAACCACATCCAAGCTAGCCGGCACTGCGACCCCCTTCGTTAATCCGCCGGGCGGATTCGAACCGAAGCCGGTGCTCCTTCCCGTCTCGGAAAAGCGGTGCGTTAGACCGCACGGCTAACCTAGCGGGTCTTTTCGTTTATATCAATAAGGAAATGTTTTAATTGATTAAGATTTTAAACTTACACTGGTCTACAAAATATGAAGAAAAAAATCAGTTACAACAACAAAACACGCTGTTTCTGGAAAATTCATCCCTCAATCCAGATTTAATTTCAGAATTACTGTATCTCCATCAGCTTATATGTAATACTGGTTTCGGTAAATGTTGATGTCAGCCAATGTACGTACAAAAGCGTCATATGTTTCTGGCAAAAGGAGAACACAAAAATCTGCATCAGTAGTTATTCAAAGAAATTAGTTATGTAAGAGTAAACAGAAGTGAATAAACATACCTAATAATGTTTTCTCCCTGATTCCCTGCGATATATTGTCTCAGGAACATATTTTCGTAAGGTACAACAGTAGTCGGACACCAGTAACTTCCACGACTTTTAATCGTGAAGCTAGAGCCTCAGCCTATTGCTTCAACAAATTCAAATAAAAAATATCTCTTTGAGAACCCCTTGAGCACAAAAATATGGTGCAGTTGAATAACAAGGGGCATGAAATGTTGGATCGCCATCAATATCTCTTTCACTGTCTTCTAGTTGTTCATCTACACTTGCTGTCACAATCTCAGGAGGCACTGGCACCAGCAATTCTATTCTGTGAGTTTTAGATCTTAAAGCAGATGGTAAATTAAAATAATGCATAGTTTTCATTCTTTTCGAAGTGATTCCAGCTATTTTTGCCACACAGAAAGAACAGTCTGTTGTGTGATCCGTGGGTTCCCTCCAGATCACGAAGACATCAAAGAATATGTGTCGAGTTCCTCTCAACCAGACTGTCAGGAGTGCAATGCATGTCAAACTAGCATATGTTGGACCCAATTTTTGTCTTGGTCGTCGTCAAACTCGCATCCAAATTAAAGTGATAACAAAAAGATTTGGGGTTATTTATACTGGTAAGAGACATTTCTTCTTTTGCAATCACACAAAACACAAACCTTCACAAACATGCTTGAACGTACTTCACAATGTCAGAGCTCTTTCATTAATGAGGTTGATGCAGAAAACACAAGGCGACGCAATGCAAAGCGAACGTGACTCATCGGCCTCCTTCCTAACCTGGCGGTGAATATCGGAACTAAGGATCATGTATGGAATTCATTGCATATATTTCGACAGTTTAGGAACAATTACGTCACAAAAAATATAAACAAATTAATTAAGCAATACCAAAGTAACTAATATACAGCATTTTCAAGTTTTTTTATTAGTACAGCGTACCATACACGAAAATTTAGTGACTCATGAATCTGGTACAACAAAAGAAACTGGTAAATTGGCTACTGCTAGCTTTTCAAGCGAAAAATAACTTTTATACTCATCCTGAATTAATACGAAACATTTGCACCACTAAGTCAACAACAACTGATTCAGCATTAAGTTGCTCCAAGTAGTTGGAATTCACTAGTAACTGGTATAATATGGTGCGGAAAAATCCTAAGCTCATTTTGATTTTGTGTTCTCATAAGCTAGTTGTGTAAGTGGGGTATTAATCAGAGTTACATCGTTTTATTAGATTAGATTAATACTTGTTCCATAGATCATAAAACGATATTTCGTAATGATATGGAACATTTCAGTTTAACAAATACTGTATATACATGACACTTAATATTTTAGGGATTATTTATTTTTTATTATTTTTTAGCGGAATTACTAGGTTATATCTAAATATTCATCTAAAGTGTAGAAGGTGTTACCATTCAGAAATGATTTTAATTTCTTTTTAAATACCACTAGATAAGTAACCGAAGACTTTTGTGCCAGCATAATTCACCCCTTTCTGTGCCAAATTTACATTTAACCTTGAACGGTGAATATCACAATTTATTCTAGTTTTGTAGCTATGCACACTTCTATTGCTTTTGAATTGTGTCGGATTATTAATAACAAATTTCACAAGTGAATATATGTACCGTATATTGTAAAGATACAGTAATCCTTAAATAGCTGTTTGCAGGATGATCTTGGGGGCCTCCAGCAATTATTCTGATTACACGCTTTTGTGCAATGAATACTTTTAACTCAATATTGAATTGCCCCAGAATATGATCCCCTACGAAAACATTGAATAAAAATAGGCATAGTAAAGTAATTTACTGAGATGTATATCACCAAATTTTGCAACGACACTGATAGCATAAATAGCTGAACTCAAACGTTTCAGCAGATCTTCAATATGATTCTTCCAATTCAATCCCTCATCAATGAAAATACCTAACAATTTTGAATATTCTACATCTGTTCAAAGTCGATATTTATTTATGGTGTTATGCCATTTACTGTTTATATTGGGTTTTATCAAAGTTTAATGAGAGTCCATTTGTAGAGAACCACTTAATAATTTACAATTTCATCATCGTAATATAGATATCCACGTTTATTCAGCTTGTGCAAATTTACTCCACTACAAGCTTGTTTCGGCTTATGTCATTTTCAAGTGGACCTGGTGATGTATAATAAAGTAATTATCTTCTTTTACAATACAAAATTTTGTATAAAACATTTAAATTTTTTTTTCATTACAAATTCATTTACGTTGAAGTTGGATTGACGTCCATAAAGCATATTAGAGTTAGTGTCTTTTTGTGACAAGATGGTATAAACACGTTTTATCTCGTTAATTTTTTTATTTGACAGATATAAACACTGTTTACTCTGTTGATGTTTTATGTTTACAGCACAATATGTCTGTGCTAGTCAGAGGGTGTACTCGTGTGTCATAGATAATATAATAGCAGAGAAAAACATCGTTTCTTTTTCTTGTGTGAATTTTTATCCGTTTTCCTTTTCCAAAATTTCAATAAAGTTCTCTAAATAATTTTTATCTTTTAAATCTGTTTGTTCGTTGAGAATATCAAGGGGGTATTTTTTCGTGTGTGTGAAAATTTCTAGTTGTTCCAGAATATTTAGAATCTGGCCTTTAGAAACTGTGTGTAGAATTTTGAAAACAGTTTCGATGTTTTCAGCTGTATGATTTTGGCTTTTTAGGTGTAAGTAAAAGTTCGACTGGTTGCTTTCACAGTCTCTTGTGTGTTCCTTAAATGGAATTTTAAAGTTTCTTCCTGTTTGCACAACATAAAACTTAGTGCAATCATTACACGAAATTTTGTAAACTTCAGGGTAGGAATAAATGTCGGTTTTCGTCTTTCCTGATCTTAGTTTTGACCTTAGGATATTGTTTGTGCGAAATGCCAGATTTATGTTCGTTTTCTTAAATATTTCGTTAATTTTGTTCGATATGTTGCCGAGATAAGTTGTTGGTACATATTTTGGTCTTCTTGTGACTTTGTCTTCTTTTTCAAGTTTTATTTCTTTGTGTTGTTGTTGTTATGGTCTTCAGTCCGGAGACTGGTTTGATGCAGCTCTCCACCCTACTCTATCCTGAGCAAGCCTTTTCATCTCCTCATAAGAACGGCAACCCACATCCACTTGAATCTGCTTACTATACGCGTCTCTTGGTCTCCCTCTGCGATTTTTACCCCACACACTTCCCTCCAATGCTAAATTTACGATTCCTCGATGTCTAACAATGTGTCCTACCAAGCGATCCCTCCTTTTAGCCAGGGTATGCCAAAAATTCCTTTTCTCACCAATTCTGTTCAGTACTTCTTCATTGGTTATGCGATCTACCCACCTAATCTTCAGCATTCTTCTGTAGCACCACATTTCAAAAGCCTCTATTCTCTTCCTGTCCGCACTGCTTATCGTCCATGTTTCACTCCCGTACAAGGCAACACTCCACACAAATGCCTTCAGAAAAGACTTCCTTACACTTAAATTAATGTTCGATGTTAGCAAATTTCTCTTTTTCAAAAATGCTTTTCTTCCCATTGCCGTTCTGCATTTTATATCCTCTGTACTGCGACCATCACATGTTATTTTACTACCCAAGTAACAAAACTCATCTACCACCTTCATTGTTTCGTTACCTAATCTAATTCCTTCAGCATCGCCCGATTTTCTAAGACCGCATTCCATTATTTTTGTTTTGCTCTTGTTAATGTTCATTTTATACGCTCTCTTCAACACACTGTCCATTCCATTCAACTGCTCTTCCAGGTCCTTTGCTGTCTCTGACAGAATTACAATGTCATCAGCAAAACGCAATGTTTTTATTTCTTCCCCCTGAACTTTAATCCCTATTCCAAATTTTTCCTTGCTTTCCTTCACCGCCTGCTCGATGTACAAATTGAATAACATCGGAGAAAGGCTACAACCCTGTCTTACTCCCTTCCCAACTGATGCTTCCCTTTCATGCCCATCGAGTCTAATAACTGCGGTCTGGCTTTTGTACAAGTTATAAATAACTCTCCTTTCCCTATATTTTACCCCTGCTGACTTCAGAATTTGAAACAGTGTATTCCAGTCAACATTGTCAAATGCTTTCTCCAAATCTACAAAAGCTAAAAATGTAGGTTTGCCTTTCCTTAATCTATCTTCTAAGATAAGACGTAAAGTGAGTATTGCCTCCCTGGTTCCTACGTTCCTCCTGAATCCAAACTGATCTTCCCCAAGGTCAGCTTCTACCAGCTTTTCCATTCTCCTGTAGATAATTCGTGTTAAAATTTTGCAACCATGACTTATCAAACTAATGGTTCTGTAGTTTTCACACCTGTCTGCGCCCGATTTCTTTGGAATGGGGATTATTACATTTTTCTTGAAGTCTGAGGGTATTTCGCCTGTCTCATAAATCCTACGCACCAGTTCAAATAGTCTTGTCGTGGCTGGCTCTCCCAGAGACTTTAGTAGCTCTGAGGGTATGTCATCTACTCCTGGGGCATTGTTCCGACCTAGGTCTTTCAAGGCTCTGTCAAATTCATCTCTCAGTATAGCATCTCCTATTTCATCTTGATCTACGTCCTCTTCCCTTCCTACCACATTGTCTGTAAGTTCATTTCCTTTGTAGAGCTGCTCTATGTACTCTTTCCACCTTTCAGCTTTCTCTTCTTTGCTGAGAACCGGCTTCCCATCTGAGTTCTTGATATTCGTAGAGTTGCTTTTCTTCTCCCCAAATGTCTCTTTTATTTTCCTGTAGGCGGTATCTACTTTTCCCCTTCTTATACATTCTTCTACAGATTTGCATTTGGCTTCTAGCCACTCCTGCTTAGCCATTTTGCACTTCCTGTCAATCTCATTTTTTAATCGTCTGTACTCCATTTTGCCTGTTTCATTTACTGCATTTTTATATTTTCTCCTTTCATCGATTAAATCTAGTATTTCCTGTGATATCCAAGGATTTTTTGTAGGTCTTGCCTTTCTACCTATTTTGTTCTCTGCTGCCTTCACTATTTCATCTCTCAGTGCTACCCATTCCTCTTCTACTGTTTTATTTCCCCCTGTTTCTGTCAATTGTTGCCTAAATCTCCCTCTGAAATTCTCCAGAACTTCACTTTCCTTCAATTTATCTAAGTCCCATCTCTGTATTTTCCTACGTTTCTGCAATTTTTTCAGTTTCAGCCTACAGTTCATGACTAACAAGTTATGGTCAGAGTCTATATCTGCCCCTGGGTACGTCTTGCAGTTTATAACCTGGTTCCGGAATCTATGTCTTACCATTATAAAATCTATCTGATACCTTCCGGTGTCTCCTGGTCTCTTCCATGTATACAACCTTCTTTTGTGATTCTTAAACCAGGTGTTTGTTACGATTAAATCATGTTCCGTGCAAAATTCTACCAGGCGACTTCCTCTTTCATTCCTCCTGCCCAGTCCATATTCACCTACTGTTTTTCCTTCTCTTCCTTTTCCTACAACCGAATTCCAGTCTCCCATCACAATTAAGTTTTCCTCTCCCTTAACTGTCTGAATAATTTCCTTTAGCTCCTCATATATTTCTTTGTGTATGGGACTTGTTTTAGGTTTCATCTGTTGTTCATATAATTTGTAATGAAAATGTTGTTTAATGTTTTATACAACATTGTGTATTGTAAACGTAGGTAATTATTTTATTATACATCACCAGGTCCACTTAAAAATGGCATAAGCCGAAACAAGCTTGTAGTGAAGTAAATTTGCACAAGCTGAATAAATATTGTTAGCAGCGAACGTGGATATCTATATTACGATAATGTCATATTTTGACCTTATATATGCTGCAGGCCCAGTAGAAAAGATACGATTTCATCAGTTAATTCCTATTTGTTAGGCGTGATAGCTGTACTTGTATCGTCAGCAAAAAGAACTAACTTAGCATCTTGACGAATATACAATGCCAAGTCATTAATATATATTAAGAACACAAGGGACCCGAGACCGAACTTTGTGGTATCCCATTTTTGATAGCTCTCCATGAAAACGATAGTATGGCGTTGGCAGGCGTTTCCCACGTGGGTTTGTTTGGCCGCCTTAGTGCGAGACTTTCTACTTTACACCTTGTGTGCGACTTGCGTGCCGATGATGACAACACACAATACCCAGTCCCCTGCCGGATATCGAACTCGGTCCCCTGCATGGCTGGTGAGCTATGAAGGCGATCCAGAATGCAACACCAAGAGTGACCAGAGATATCAAAACCATATTTGACTGGGAGATGACAGGTTGTACAAAAATCACATGATTGGAAATTTCGCCAGCCCATGTGAAGTGGGGAAGATGAATCAGTACTGATCGTTGACGCTGTCTGTGGAGTGGAGCGAATACGGGACAGTTGGGACTGTGCTGCATCGCGCGTAGGAAAACAGGTTGGTCACTATGGCAGTGTGCGCAAAAGGGAAAGGGGCGGGGGGTGACGGAACTGTGGAAACTGGGCTCGACTGATTCTAGCAATATTCGTACTCAAACTATTTGATATAATACTGAATTAATTATTGGCATAAAATTACAGCACCGTCTTTCTTCTGAGGCCAGGCCTCCTAAAATTTAAGAAATAATCATTCCAGCGTATTTGAGACGTAATTTCATTGGCAACAAAGAGTCATTAACTCCTGACTCCAGTTGAGCCACTCAACCAATTGATATTGTACCAGACTTATCACTTCTGCCAGTGTATTACGTGAGATTAAAAAATGTACTCCGAAAGAATACTTGCATTCATCTCTTTCAGTGAATCAGCCTACAAAGAGAAAAGTAGGCGCTGCAAATTTCCATATCGTTTTAAAGGGCTCTTTACTCGCTCAGGTTCATCTTAGCAGGACATGAATGCAACGACCGTCTGCAAATCTGGTCTGTGGCAAGAATTGGCATTTACACCAAGTAACCACAGTGCAGTGCAGCTTTCACGCAAACCTGAAGCAGTAGAACTTAAGTGCAGAGTATTTTGTGGCCATGATTAGAGCCGTGCAGTCCGACACTTTTACCCGGCTACGGACGACCGCGGCGCTCCATTGTCCGCACCGCGAATTTGATTTGATTTTCTCAGGGAAGCCAAAACATTCTTGGTCCAACCCGCCACTGCCCGCATCGAAACTAAGTTTATTCTGCGGTATCGCTTCCTGTATATCTAGTAAAGCCAACCAATGCCCTTGAACAGTGCAAGGAGTCCCTTTACCAGTTCTTTATTAGACACAATGCAATGCATTCGAAGATTAGATGTGATGGAGTTTCATCACCGTCATCACAGATCCTACATTTAGGGTCCTCTTCTCTTATTCCCATTGTATGTAGGTGTTTTTTGAAATTCCCATGGCCTGTCAGCAATCCAACCATGAGTCTAATCTCTCTCCTTTTCAGGCCCAGGATTGCAGAGCTTCTTTTAAAACATGGCTTTGGCATCATTACCTTGCAAAGTTTTTGTTGATAGACTTTGGTCCAATATTATACGTGCTGTCTTCTGAGCCAGTTACGTAGCTCCAATTTGATCATTGCCTTGGTGATTGTCAGGACAGGTTCCGGTCCAATAAATGGAATCTCTGCCCCCATCCTGGCTAAACTGTTGGCATGTTCGCTGCCACTGATCCCCGAATGGCCAGGGACCCACAATAAGTTTACTCTATTGCTTTCCCCTAGCTCCACCATAACCCTGTGACATTCTGCAACTATTTTAGACCTTGTTGCAGGAGCTGCCAGTGATCTCAGGGCTGCCTGGCTGATGCTACGATCTTTGTAGCACCTACGCAAATTCTTCTCCACACACGCCCTGATGGCAGTGATTTCGGCTTGGAATACTGAAGCCAGATTCCCTAGAGAGATGACGTCCTCCAGTCTTGGCTGCACCCCGTATACCCCGGCCCAACGCCTTGGTCTGATTTTGAACCAGACAATATACCCCGTACGGTGTCGAACAATTTTCTCCCACTGCTCCATACTTCCAATTGTTATATTGAAAGGCTTGTTGAGGAGTATGGGGTTATAATATAGTCGGTTGGCATTTCCCCAACCTTTCCTATATTTACCTCACTCACTATTTTAGTGTGTGATTCTGGATACCCCAAAGAGTTCCAGTTGTTGCCAGTTTTGAGTCTGTATGCACCAGCCGCTGACTCCATCTTGACCCAAAGTGTAATGGAGGCATATCCAATATGGTTTCCATCCCAGCAGTTGGTGTGCTGCTAATTCCGCCTGTTATGGCTAAGCAGGCTAATCTCTGCACCTTACCAAGCTCCTTAGCAGCAACCAGCCAACAGACGGCACGAGCCGGCATGCGCCGTCGCCTGTCGCAGTCCAGGCTTCTCTGGGTATCCGCCGTGGTGTCGCGTCAGGCGCCAGCGCCTGAATCAAACCAGAAAATTATGATATTATTCTTAATCAGTATGAAGTACATTATGTCTGTGATATTGCTTGATAATTCCACACATCACGTAAGAAATGTGATCTGGGATAATGGTACGCCACGCGGAAGTAACCGCGTGGTCTATGGCATAATGTTACGGACAAGGCGGCCGTTCCCGCCGGATGTTCGAGTTCTGCCTCAGGCATAGGTGTGTGTGTCGTCCTGTAAAACCGATTAGAAAATACACAGTAAGGACATTACCATAAGAAATGAACGTAAGGAAATGTCATTTGAGTATAATTTACGGAAGGCGAGAGTTAAGTTATTGCTAATACTTGGTGACAAAATCTGTGGATGAATATCTTTTGTAAAAATAAAAAAATTAAATGAAAAACTAATGAATTCAGACAAACAGGAGAGCCTGACGAACGGACTTTGGTTTTAATAATTGTCTTTTAAATATATAGATGTGTCATCCCTTCCGTGACCAGTTTGCGCCACAATTTTCGACATAAAGTGCTCACAGTTCTGTTACATGTTTTGCGCTTAAAATGGGACATTTAATGCTATTTAAATACGCTATTATCGCTACGGTATTAGTTTCATTTTGACTTCTGGAAAGAGAGGGCAAAATTGTAAGGCATAATACAGTTTTTTATTCAACACCTTAAGATCCTAATCAGGAGACGGCATTGGTACCAATTGAGCCCGCAACAGGGTTTGGTGCAACAGCAAAATATGCATCCCTTATAACGGAATTATGTAGTTCAGCGCAAAGCATTCACATTATCAGAAATGAAGAAACTCGCAACTGTTTTGGATTTCGCTACAGGGTTCTTTGGTTGTCATAAATTGTTACTGTTTGGTTCAAAACACACAGACAATAGTTAATGTTCGATACTCGAAGCATTATGAGAGTCGAAGGTCATGAAAGGGTCGCAGATTGGGAAGGGAGTAAGACAGGGTTGTAGCCTTTCCCCAATGTTGTTCAATCTGTACATTGAGCAAGCTGTGAAGGAATGGAAGGAGAAATTTGGAGAGGGAATAAAAACCTTGCAGTCTGCAACACAGAAATTCTGTTACATACAGCAAAGGACCTGGAACAGCAATTAAATGGAATGAGCATTGTACGTATTCTCAGATGAAGAGACTTGCACAGGACAGGGTAGCATGGAGAGCTGCATCAAACCAGTCTGCGGACTGTAGACCACGGTCGAAGCATTATTAATGTAAGAAGAGAAAAAGAAGTTCCTCTGAAACTGAAGTAGGGTACCTGTATTTGCCTATACAGTTGCAACAGAGGGTTTTCAAGATCTTGCACAGACACTTCTAGAAATAGGGCACAGTTGGCCTACCCTTCTACAAGTGCAAGATTCGTGTTTCCTCGCCCACTAACAATTTCTTGAAAGTTAAAAGAAGATAGTGGACTAATAGAACATTAAGTCGCGACACTCACTGCTGTGAAAGTTGTTGAAACAACAGCGTTCCTAGTGGCGGGCAAAGCGCCGTTAGAGTCGTGTTCGTTTATAATAATTATTTTTCTACGTAATTAATGATGTAGTTACAATAATGTTTGGATCCAAAGCATTAGCAAAATATCAAGAGACGTACTGTATATAATCGTGAAATAAATGTAAAAACAGTCGAATTTTACTGATGTAAGGAACATCTTATACCTCAAGGAATACGAATATCTTTTCAGCTTACTGCGTTGAAAATAAGAGGATAGAAACATTAGAGAAATATACGCTTTTGTCATGGTCTGGTTTTATGATGACAGCCACTTTCTTTGACGCTTAACATCTCGGTATGGAGTGTACATGCTAACACATTTGCAGTGACGTACGTAAAGGGGGGGGGGGGGGGAATCTGGGCCCCACCTGATATAATGAACATAAAGGAAAAAATAAGTACCGTATCGTAATAGAAATATTTTAATGAATGATGCGTGAAGACATCGCCGTGGTAGACAGTCTTACTTCCCTTTGTTGGTGAGGGTGGTGGGGTGTTAGTGGTGTGAAATTCGTGCAGTTTGTTTTAAACAATAGCTATATTTCTATGATTTAATGTCAACCATAGAAAAGCTTGATCTCAGTATAGTAAAAGGGGCTTCAGTGAAAATTATCCTCTAAATAGGAACAGCAAAACTAATACAAAATATCATTGAGTGTCTACTTAAATCTATTTATCTTTACCTTAATCTGGCCCCCCACCCCAAAAGAAAGAAAAAAGAAAAGAAAAGAAAAAAAAAAGAGGAAAAAAAATCCGCTACTATTGAAAAAAAAAGAACACTCAATAGACACTGAACATACAGATAAAAAAAGCGGCGTTTCACATAAAACACATGATGCATAGCGGAGTGTGATGGCGGAAGGTTTGCAGTTAGTTATGTCGGTGGCCAGAGAAGGGGGAGGGAGAGGAATAAAGGAAGATTGGTGTTTAACGCCCCGTTGGTCCTTAGAGGCGGAGCTTACGCTGGGATTATTTAGGTATGGGCGGGGGAAGGAACTCGGCCGTGCCCTTTGAAAGGAGTGAATTAGGAAAAAAAAAAAAAAAAAAAAAAAACTAAATCTGAATGGCCGGAGGTGAACTTGAAACACCTTCCTCCCGAATGCGAGACCAGTGTGTTACCACTGTGCCGCCTCGCTCAGTAGAGAGTAAGGGATGGGGACCATGGGCACATGCAAGAATGGGAGGAATAAGAGGAAGACAAGAGGGGAAGGCCAGAAGACAAGCTTTGGAGGCAGGGATAGGGAAGGAAGGAGGAAGGTCAGAGGGGGGCCTCATTGGAGGAGGGATGGAGGAGAGAGGGATCAAAGTTGATAGAAGGAATTGATGTCGGAATGGAAGGAATCATCTGGTATGGGGACGTGTTGGAAGTTACCACATTATGGGATGTGGGAAGGGAGGGCCCGGTGGAGGAGGGAGGGAGGAGATCAAAGCTGATAGGAGGGATTGATGTCGGAATGGAGGGGTTCATCTGGTATGAGGTGTTGGAAGTTACCACAGGATAGTGTGTAGAAAAATCAGAGGTGGAGGATGACGGGGATGCAATGGTGGAGTTGCTGGTAGTGGGCCAGGATTCGATAGGAGTTGAATGATAGGATTAGGACGGTCAAATTTATGGAAGAAGTGGAGGCAGAGCTGTTCAAGGAAGAAAAGGTGGGGAAAGGGTATGAGATTGTATATGCTCCTTGCTGGGGAGGGAGGTGGATACAGAAGGTGAGGCAAAGTGCATGGCATTCTAGGATTTACAGCGAGTTGTGGCAGGGGGGCAGTTATCCAAGCAGGTTTGGCAGAGCAAAGGATGGGGCAGTAAGGGATTGAAGGTGTACAGGATAGTGGAGGGGACCAGTAACCAGGTGCGGCCAGAAAAGAGCTTAAGGATTTTGAGGTTCAAGGTTAAATCTAGCTTTGGCACAGAAAGGGGTGAATTATGCTGCTACAAAAGTTTTTGGTCACCTACCAAACAGCATCAAAAGACTGACAGATAGCCAACTAGCATTTAAAAATAAATTAAAAGAATTTCTGAATGACAACTCCTTCTAAACTATAGATGAATTTTTAGATATAAATTAGTAAATCTGAAATAAATAAAGAAAAAATAAAATACAAATAAATTATGTCAAGTAATATTTAGTACAAAGTAATAATTTGTAAAGACACCATTCATTAACCTGGCACGTTCCACATCATTACGAAGTGTCATATTCATGATCTATGTAACAAGCACTTATCTAATCTGAGGGGGTTGTGAGCTTTCTCTCAGAAGGACTTGAGGTGAGAATTCCAGGAAAGGTTTTGGTTAAGAGGCCTAGGTACTCGAGAGTGGGGATGAGCTGGAGGGGACAGTCATGAAGAGTCAGGTAAAAATGGTGAACCCAAAACCTATGATGGTCACCTGAGTTTTGGCAGGATTGATGCACAGGTACCACTGCTTGCACTAAGAGACAAACTGACAAGGGAATGGTCAGACTAGTCATGTCGAAACCTGTGTTGCTATTTTTACCGCTGTAAGTTAACATTGAATGAAGTCCGTATGCAGACTGTTAGATGCTGACATGACCTGGAAGTCTGTAGAAACGTTTATGAAGTATGACATTGTCGCATGGTTTCCGCGCTTATAACTGCCTGTTGTACAACCCCGACCTCTCTCGCTACGTTATACCAACGCCATCTAGGGACAAGGTGGCGTTAGCTACGCGCCTCTCTCCTTCCACAGCAGTGAGAGAGCTGATTCGCCCAGTGACAGCGATCGTACGATAATTAATAAATACGATAATAATAAATTCGTTGAGAAATGTAGCTGATATGTTATCTACAGGATTCTTTCCAAATAGCTATGAAATAGACACAAATACATATACGGTTAAGAACACGTCAAACTGTTATTTCTTGTAATTACCACAAAAATGCGAAATACTGATACAATGTTCAAAACATAAGTTTTTTGTGCACCAAGAACATACCAGCAAAGACGACATATGACAGCCCTGCGAATCACAGACGTTGTTAAACGTCCGTAGAGAAAACTCGGCCGGTGTTTAGGAAGGAATCAGGCCTAATATCAGTATATTTCGAGGCGTGCAACGCATATTTAATCACATTTTGAAACCGCGGGGAGGAAAACTGATAATGTACGACTGATTGCAACTTGAGAATATTGTCACGGTGGTAGACAGGAAACTGCAGTAATTTGCACACAATAATTTTCTCTGTTGGTTTTCTGTAAAATGCCTTCCACTGGCGGAAAAATTCTCTGTCTAACGGTTGAATTACGTTCGTCGTGCCGGGTGGAATCTGAAGTATCTCTACTTCTTTGTCAAGGTGATCTCGAAATACAGCTTTTAATGATTCAGAACTTTTCTGACCTGACCACGAATCTAGAAGGAGAAAAGATTTGTTCTCGCAGAACGGAAGAAAAGCTTGACGCATGAAAGTGTAACGTTATCATTTCCCATTTTTCCATACTTCGATGCGTCTACCCTAAGATTGTCTGCGTAGAACATTGTTTGTTTAACACGTGGTCCAAAACGTCCAGTTGATTCTTGAAGACACACATATAGTTTAGGCAGCAATGAACCACCCACACTAATTTTGGGCATTATAGTGTATGAATGGGTGAGTGCAGTCGTGGACTGCGCAATTGCCTCAATATGTTTTCCCCTTTGAATGACAGTGTTCCTTTCGCACGCATTTCTTTTTGAAAACCTGACTGATCTGCATTTGTAAACGTCAGATTCACTTAAAACTGGCGATCTTATTTTTTGCAGTCGTATGAGAAGCTTCTATCATTTCCATTTGAGTCACTTTATTTTCCGACCTGTTTCTCGATACATATTTTGTTATTTTTCGTGCCACAATTTTATGTGATCTTTTGAAGCGGCTTATCCAACTTTGAGAAGCTGTAAATTCTTTAGCGCCTATCGCGTTGGCAATCTCAAACGCCCAATCACGCAACGTTGCGTCGCTGACGCTCAATGATTGTCGTCTGGCATCGGCAAATTGCTCAAAAATTCGCGCATTTATCTCCGTCGCAATATTCTGTCGACTCTTACGTCGTCCAGCGACTTCCTTTTTCCATCTATACAATTCACGTTCAGAACGGACACGTAGGCGTTTCTTACCACTTTCGTTCAACCAATACTTCACCGCTTTTTCTTTGTCTGATAATGTATTGTAGCTGCTGGTGTTGCTTTCGGAGATAATTGATGATGGTACGTGGCACTATCACTCGAAGAGTCTTCATGTGTGCAACTTTCTTCCGTTTCTTTGCCGTCTGTAGATTCACAGTCTGCAATATCGAGTGTTTCAGTCGTTTCTAGCCACATGTCTGCGAAGTTCAACTACCATGTCGTACATCACATAGTCTTCAAGCAAGTAGCAAAACATTTACAGGGGTTTGCCATCACCTGTGAGGGGAGATTGAATGTTCACTGTAAAATGGCTTGTGGAGCATAGATGTAGATGTACAGTATATCTTTCACATCTCAGGATGATATGTTTCCATTTCAGAAATGAAAAGGAAGTGCATGCCACAGAAACGAATATTCGTTTCCCCTTTCCGCCAAAACCGTGCAACGATATTCCTCTTTAGTGAACGCCGCGATAAGACGGCCGCACCTCCCTACCATGCGCACAACGTTCACCATAACAACAGCTCGCGACTCGCCATTTCCAGGGCTGGCCAGCCGTCACAGCAAGCGCCAAGCAGGAAAAACAGCCATTTTCGTGATTTTTCTTAGGTGACTTCCAGGTCATGTCAGCAGCTAACATTCTACATACAGACTTCCTTCAATGTTAACTAACAGTGCTAAAAAAATCAATACATGTTCCGGCATGACAAGTCTGACCATTTCCTTGTTAGTAAGGTGGGTTTGGAGATGGTGCTGGCAAGGAAGGGAGACAGGGTAAGGAAGGTGGTGTCATCAGTGTATTGGAAGAGGTAGATTGGGAAGGGAGAAGGCTGCAGCATGTCAGGGGTGTAGAGGAGGTAGAGGAATGGGAAAAGGATGGATCCTTGGGGCATGTTGGTGGAAGGGTGGAAGATGTGGGGGATTGGAATTGTGGATGGTACCATAGGAAAGGCGATGGGAGAGAAATGAGACAATGGCGTGGACATAATTGATGTGGAGGGCATAGGTTTGGAGCTTGATGAGCAGACTGGAATGCCACACCCAGTCATAGGTGCTTTCAAGGTCCAGTTAGTGGAATATAGCAGAATGACGGGAGTTAAGTAGGAGGGAGAGGGACAAAGTGAGGTGGAGGAGTTTGTTGTCAGTGAGAAGAAAGGTCGAAAGCCACACTGGGTATCGAGAAGGAGATGGTGTTGGCGGAGATGGTTATGGATTTAATGATAAATGACAGTTTTGATGACCAACATTGGGGTAAGACACATAGTACAGAAGGAAGAGGTACCAGAGGGAGGTTTGTTTGGTTTAGGAAATATAAGGATACAGGAGATTTTCCACAGGTCAGAATAGTATTCGGTAAAGAGGGTGATGTTGTAAAGTGAGGCTAGTGCACATAGGTAAGGGATGGGACTTTCCTTGAGGTGGTGGTAAGTGATACATTTGTGGCCAGGCGCGGTGGTGTGTTTTATTGTGAGTGTCAGCTGGATATTGTGTGCAGTGACGAGTGTATTGAGTTCAAAGGGGAGGATGTGGTCCAAGAATTGGAAGCCAGGGGCAAGAGGCAGGGTGGTCTCAGAAATCAGGGAAGAGGGAGAAATCAAAGTTGGGATTCTCAGGAATCGTGAAGATGTTGGAGAGGAATGAAGCAAAGTTGTTGGGCTTATCGAGGATATCAAGGAAGTGGCAGTCAAGGTGGAGAGGGGAAGGTGGATTTGTTTCAAGTAAGGTGGTGGAAGGCATCCAATATTTGAAGGAGTTAATGGGAGATGGGCATTTAGCCATGTACATGTCTGTCACCAGTCACGGCATTTATTGGAAGTCAGAAGACTGTGCACATGTCGCTTTGGTTGCTGGTGGCAAAGGAGTGTATCTCAGTCACAGGTACAGAGAAAGGAGTTATAGAGGTGATGGGATTCATGGAAGAGAAGGTGGCCTGTGGAGGGAGTATGGGGCAATGAGGATGAATGGTTTTGGTGGAGATATAAGCAGAGATGGCATCCGACAAAGTCTGTTGGAGCAAGAAGATGACATGATCAACAGTTTCAATGGTATGGAGAGGTGAATTTTCATGTAGCATATTTAAACTGTTCATTTTCAATGAGATTTTATTAATTTCTGCTACAAGATGAAAACTTGTAACTTCTGTATGTGTCTATAAAAACTATTAAATACTTGCCATTTCCTCGTGCATTATTGCAAAACATATTTACTAGATGGATCTTTAATGAAACCAACAACACATATCTGTAAAAGTGCTGATTCACTTTGGTTCCAAGGTCTCATGAACACTGATGTAAAGAACACAGTTCCTTAGAATGTCCTTAGATGTCACTCAACTTACACAAATATGTAAATAACCACTCTGGAGCAGTGCTGGTGTGATGGAGATGGTAAGAGATGATCAGCTCCAGTCGTAACACCAGGAAAGAAATATACTGTTGTGTTGACTATAGGTCTGCCATGCCTAGTAGGTCAATTCCAAAGTTTGATAGTATCCACATTGTTACTTTGTATCAGAATGGTAAGTTTACAGATAGTCCAGGGTGAACCAAAGCGATGTTGTTCGGAGGTGGAGGAGGTACAGAGATGCAGGAACTGTTGATGACTTGCCTCGCTCTGGTCACCCAAAGGCAACAACAGCAGCTGATTCAGCACTACTTTCAGCTCGGAGGAATCCTGAGAAGGATGCCATCATGCCCAATAATGACATTTGTGTAGTCTCAGGACATAGTGTTTCAACTAAATCTGTATGTAATAGGCTACATGACACAACTTCAGTCTTAATAACAACAATGGAAGGTCCAGTAAGCAATGTTTATAACCATAAAGACGAACATCTTGCGACTATATCAATAAAATTCTTCCGGGTATGAGACCGCGTCTTCATTTTATAAACTCTACCGATGTTTTGGCCACTGTTGCAGGCGGCCTTCGTCAGGGTCTGTGTCTGACTAGAGTTGGCTACGGTTCCATGGTTTCGAAACCAGGTTTTGATACACACAACAGTTTCAGTGTTTCAAAACCGGCAACGGTTTCGAAACCATGCGGTTCCATTCCATTCTGTTTCGGATCACATTCGCGGTCGATTGTCGATACACTGAAACCGTTTCTTCCTGTCGGTTTCACGGTTTCTTGTCGGTTTCAAGGTTTCGTGAGGGTTCCACGGTTTCGTGTCGGTTTCACGACACCGATGTTTAAAACTACTAATGCAGAAAGGCGGAACAGACTAATGGTATCGAAATGTGATGTTTCATTTTACTGGAGAGTGTCAAATAGTAGTTGACACTCGTGAGTCTGCAAAACAACGTTCACTATTTGCATTGAAATAACCACTTAAATTCTAGGTTTATCTACCATATTAGAAACACGAGTGAATGTACAATTAAAAAAAAAAAAAAAAAAAAAAAAAAAAAAAAAAAAAAAAAAAAAAAAAAAAAAAAGATACAACATGAAGGCTGAAATGACTTTTATACGAACAAGGGTACATCTCATATTTAATCTCGTGTTAAAGAGTTAGTTTCTTACGAGTGAAAACGATGTTACCTCCAATCGTTATAATTTTTCGACTGTCATGTTAAAGGAATTGCGGCGGTGGTGTAACGGTCAAGACGTACAAGTGGTGAACTTGTCTCTTATTTTATTATTTTGTAATTCCATAGCATTATTTGTGATTATTTAGTGTGTCCTTTATTCCCTATAATTTATTTAGTATGTATAGAAAGTAGCATTTATGATCCATCACTGTAATATGCGTACCGTATTGCAGTTTGTGAGTTCCTAACGAGGTAAACTTTTACCTACCATACCGGTGGTCCCGTGTGACTATGTTGGCAACATCAACAACACGGGAGAAAATCTTTATCAACATGTTTCGTACAGACCAAGAAGTAAATACATACTTTATGGTTGACAGGTTCTTGTATGTACCCTTGTGCACATAGTGCAAAATATTGCCCCCCCCCCCCCCCCCAGAACGAAGATTTCAGTATAAAATATACATTGCTTCGCGGTTTCATGGTTTCGAAACCGTCAGATGTTTCAATTATCCCATATCTATGTCTGACTGATGAATGTGTGTATATTTTTTTTTTTTTTTTTTTTTTTTTTTTTTTTTTTTTTTTTTTTTTAGTGGAGCCCCTCCACGCTCGCACTAGCATGGTGACCAACTCAAGAGTTGTACTGTCACCTCTGCATGTGTTAGTAAGTTAATGTAGGCGTCACAGGAGCGGGTACTGTGATGTGTTCCGTACGTGTGGATAAGATTACCCATTAATACGGTCCATATCGGGAGATAGTATTGGTCGAAAACTTCGAAAGAAGAGCGGTTTTAAGGGCAGAGGGAAAAAAGTGCCAAGGCAAGCGCCAAGGGAAAAAAACCTCTGCGACAGTCAGGTGCGGGTAGTAAGGGCAGTAGCGTATTCCTTGCTAACTGCGATAGTTCATGCAAGGGTAGGTTATGTTAGTAGCGGGTATCGTGCATCTATTACCGTGTCAGAGCTAAGGTCGTCATAAAGACATCAATCCGTTAGTGCTGCAGCAGAACCTGCTGCGTTGGGCTGCACTGCTACACTCGACCGGCTGGCCAAGTGCGGCAGCGAGCCGCGATGTTTCTGCGTCCTCTCTCCGGCGGTGGCGTCCATTCGTCGCGGTACCTCTGCGCGCAAATGACTACGCGGAGAGGTTCCTGCCGCCGGTCGTCTGGGCCGCAACTTCGCTGGGTGGCGCACAACTCCTTCAGCGTCTTCTCCAGTGATTGCCCCTCCAGTGAGGCCATCAGTTTGGCGTTGAATTCATCAATCGTCCGCTGCTGGGCAGGCGTCACCTTCTGGGCAGCTGTCGACTGCGGTTGCAAAACCGCAGGAGCGCCGGTCGTCACAGCAGTGGTCGCCCCAGAGCTCTGCGCCACAGGGGCGGGCTCTGTTGCGTCCTCAGCGTCGTCGTCTTCAGCGCCGTCGTCGTAGAGGTCGCGCGCCAGTTCGGCGTGCAGCTGCCGAATCTGTCGGCAGACCTCGTCCCTCTCCGCAGCAAGTTGGGTCTAGAAGGCCACCCTCTCTGCTGACATGGCGGCTCTGAATGCCGCCGTTGCCTCTTCCGCGGCAACGCGCAGGTCGTCCCCGGGCCGCGTCGTCTTCTTTGTGGCGGATGGCGCCGGCCTCCTTTCCGCTCTCGGCCGGTCCGCGCCGCCGTTGGCGGTGTTTTCCGACCGGTCGCGGTCAGGGGGCGCGGCTGCCGCACCGTCCCCTCGTCGTCGTCGTCGTCGTCGCCGCCCCGTTGCCGCCGACGCTGCGGCGCCGCCGCAGCGGCCGCCGCGCCGACTCCGGGTTGGCTCCGGCTTGAAAAAGCCGGGCAGCCTCGCCAGTTGGCAACGTGAGGACCGTCACAACGGGCGCAAGTCGGCGTCTCTTCCCTGCCGCGCACGCAGTCTCGTGTGTCTTGCTCGCCAGAGCATTTGACGCACCGCGCTGCATTGCGGCAGTACTTGGCCACATGGCCCACCCCCTGGCATTTGAAGCACTTAGGGAGAGGGTTCATGTCGGCGGGGAGAGCTTCCACCGTCACTGGGAAGCCCAAGAGCTTCCGCAGGGCGAAGACGTCGCCCCCATCATCGACCGTTTGCACGGCGACAACGTAGAGCGGCGGCCTCGTCCTGTTGGTCCGATTGTGCAACTTAGCAGTTACACCACCGAACCCTGCTCGCCACAGCCCTTCCCGGACTGCTGCCTCGTCGCAGCACCATGGCAGGCCCTTCAGGAGCGCCCTGGTGTACTTCGCGCGCTTCCCTTCAGACGTCGTCTTCAAGGGAGGAGCGTCGACGATGAAGGCGGCCACAGCGCTCTTGAGTGCCCTGTGGTCCGACTTCGTTGCTGCTTGTAGCGAAATGGTGGCGTTCGAGTTGACCGAGTCGATGCCGACCTCTTTCTTGCAGCAGCCGACTATAATATCGTACACCTCGACCCACGTGCCACTGCACGAGATGTACAAGGGCGGGGGAGGTGTACAATCTTCTTCGGTCTTCTTACCGTGATCTGCAGCCTCGATGAGTTGCGTGATCGACGTCCCCTTCACTGCAGGTTTCTTCTGCTGCGCCGATTTCTTCACCATGCTGTGGTGCGGGAGGACACGACAATTTGCACCGTTGTTAAAACAACGCAACGACAATTTGCTTCGATCCCGCTCAGCACGGAATTCCTCTCAGCTCTCCGGCAACTGGAACAGAGCGCGCTGCACCGACGATGCGTACGCCTCCGCTGCTCAGCTGCAACACCACTGATGAATGTACGATCGCTTGGCGTTTATATATCAGCGGATGAGGGAGAGGAAGGAGGACGTTGGTTTTCCCTTATTGGTGGTTTCATTATTGCACGCCATTGGTGGAAAGGGGCGTTGATGATTGGTGTTTTAATGGCTTGTTTTCCATATGATTGGAGGTTGCATTCTTCCCCCTTATTGGTCAAAATGGACGTTTCCGATTGGCTTTTGCATTAGAAATTGCTATTGGCGGAATGAACCGGAGAGAACGGACAGCAGTTGTGGCGTGCCGCTGTTGACTTGTCGCCTGGCCATTCCGCTTTGCGCTAGCGTGCACTGCGGAGCTTCCAGAAAGAGCTTAGTTGTCGTGTTTGTTTCTTTTTCCCATGGATGTTAGGACTGAATCACACGTGCTCGGGCTAGCCGAGCGTAGGAATAGTTTAGGGGACGCTGAGGCACCAGGGTCTCGTCCGCGGACGGTCAACCCGCGCGCCTCTAGGCCAAGGACAGGCACAAGCACTGCCAACACTTCCACCGGCTGTTCTCTTTCTTCTGACCGAGCACCTGCCGCACCGGCGGTGACGTCAAACCTCCCTGCAATGACATCACTCTCCGCTTCCACGACCCTCATCACCGACCAAGATAGAGCGGCGAGGGACCGGCGCGCCCTTGCGTTTGCCGCTACCCTCGATCTCCCGGTTTTCTCCGACGCTTCGTCGGATAGCGACCCCACATGCGGCGGGCAATTCCCGGCCGACATTGACATGACCGATCACGCTTCTCCTCAAGACTTTCAGGTTGTCAAACGAGGTCCGAAGCGGAAACACGTAACGTCAGAGTCCGACCCGCAGGCAGCTCTAAAAATCACAAACCGATACGCCCCGCTGGGCGATGACACTACACACCCCCCCGACCTGTCTTCCGCCCCCACTCCGGTGTCGGAGGGTCCGTCGGCCGCCGCCGCCCCTCTTCCAAAGGCGCGTGCGCCGAAGGTACCGCCCATCACCATCAAGTATTCCGGAAAGTACCTCTTAATTAACGCGGAGCTGAAAAAACACATGCAGGGCCCTTTTAAGACACTCTTTAAAGGGGAATCCATAAAGTACCATTTTGAGTCTCTCGACGACCAGCGGTTGGCGCTTCGTTTTTTCCAGGCCAACCACATCCCCTACTACACCCACCAAGAACCCCAACAGAAACAGCTCAAGGTAGTACTCAAATACCTGCCAGCGGAAATCTCTGCTGCTGAAGTCGAGCAGGCGCTTCATGAACTCGGCTTCCGCAACATTGCTGTGCACCAATTCAAGACGCTTGATAAAGACACACGCAAGCTGCACCCGCAGCCTGTTTACTGTGTCTCCCTCCCTCCCTCCCGGCCCTGAGAGCGCGACCATATACGACGTTAAACACCTTTTGGACATGCGGGTCACCATCGAGACATACAAACACAAAGACGGACGCCCCCAATGCCGCCGGTGTCAGGGTTTTTCCACACCGCGAACTACTGCACCTTTCTAGCGCGCTGTGTTCGTTGCGCTGGCGACCACCTTACGAAGGATTGCGACAAGCCGAGGGGGCACGTGCCCACTTGCGCCAACTGCGGGCTGGACCACGCCACGTCTTTCAGGGGGTGCTGAAGTACCAGGAGGCCTTGCGCATTTACACCGCCCAATCTAAATCTTTTCAATCGCGGCGCTCGGCGGTTCCTGCAGACCAACCTTCGGTCCCATTGTCAGATCCCAAGGAGTTTCCCGCGCTTCGCCGCAAACCCGCCTGGGGCACTAGCTCGGCACCTCCACCCAGTTCCACTTCTGCCACCTCGCCTTCCGGTGACGCCTCGTCCGACTGGGCGGAAATCTTACGACTCCTTGGGGGGGGGGGGGGTGTCGTCCTTCCTAGCCACCTTACGCACTAGCAATATCTGGGACATCATCCGTGACACGTTACGCAAGTTCACCTCCGCGCCCACGCTACTATCAAAGCTATTGGCCTTAGTTGACGGTTTCGTCCGCGTTTTCTCGCCTTAATGGCCCAGGGAGCTCGCGGGCTAGACACACTCACATTTTGCAACTTTAATGCGGAAGGCGTCCGCACTAAAAAGATTGAACTCACCGATTTCCTTACGCGCCACAAAGTTGACGTCCTCTTTTTAACGGAAACTCATCTCAAACCTTCGCAGCCATTCCGCATTCGCAATATGACCGGCTACCGGACGGACCGGCCGAATCGTCGGAAAGGCGGGACGGCGATCTTTTTGAAACGCCACATTCCCCACTCCGTCGAGTCCTTGCCGCCTCTTGCTACGCTTGAAGCGATGGCGGTCACGGTTTTTACTGTCTACGGGAATGTCACGTTCGTGGCAGGATACATCAGCCCCAATTCGCCGCTGATTAAACAGGATTTTCTCACCCTTTTTGAGATGTTTGACAAGATAGTTCTTAGTGGGGACCTCAACGCCAAGTATTTTGCTTGGCTTTCCAGGAGGAATAACCCCAAAGGTGTCCAACTGTATGCCCTAGAGGAACGTCTCCACGCCATAACATACGGCCCGGTCGACGTCACGCACGTCCCCCGGAATCGGCGCCACCGCCCAGATGTGCTTGACATCACTATGGTGAAAAAACTGCGGTTCGACCCGCACCTCCGGACTATCAATGATCTTACCTCCGACCACAACCCGGTGCTTGGGAGGCTAGCCTATGCCTTGGAGCCGCCACCTCCGCGGACGGTTCGAACTACAAACTGGGAGCAATACCAGGCCTACCTCTCCCGCACGGTTCCCCCGAATGCTGACGTCTCCACGCCGGAGGCCGTGAATGAAATGGTCGAGTCCCTCACTCGGTCGATACGCCGCGCCGGCCACGTCGCGTCCACCACCTTGCTCTCCGTTGACGACTATTCGGATGCTTTCTCCCCATTGCTCCAGGACCTTAAGTACCTGAAAAACCAGGCGCGGAAGAGGTGGCAACGTTTCCGGAATCCGGAGGATAAACGTGAAATGCGACGGCTCACGTTAGAACTTCGGCGGCGGGCCCGGGACTGGCGCGCCGAGAGGTGGGAAGACCGCATGGCGCAGTTCCTTTTACGGGAAAAGCGGGATTGGGCGTTGCTTCGTGCCGTGCGCAGCCCCAAGCCCCCGAACACCGCGGTGTAGGCCCCACTGGCCTGCTCTTCGACCCCCTGCAAAAGGCGGAAGTTTTTGCGGAAACATATGAGGCCCAGAACGTTCTCCACCCGCAAGATTTCACCCTCCCGCCGGCCCACATCTTGCGGATCGAACGCCAAGCCGAAGACCTCCGGCACGCGGGGCCGGAAGAGGACCCGCACCTGACGACTCCGGCAGAGGTTCGAGGCATCATACGGCTCCTGGACCCTTCCACCGCGCCCGGGCCGGACGGCGTCAGCAATGCCCATCTCCAACACCTGCCACGTTCGACGCTCGTCCTCGTCACGAGTCTGTTCAACAGCTGCCTGCGCCACAGCTACTTCCCGCGCGCGTGGAAGACCTCCCGCATTGTGCCCATTCCGAAACCGGACAAGGACCCCCGGCACCCGCACAACCACCGACCAATCAGCCTCCTCTCCACCCTCTCCAAGGTGCTGGAATGTCTTATTCTTCGCCGCCTCCGGCGTCCTCTCTACCACCACCGCATCATCCGTCCCGACCAGTTTGCGTTTCAAACGCGGCTGTCGTCGGAAATGCAACTCTTGCGCGTCACGGAATACGTCGCATACAACATGAACCGTGGATACTACACGGCGGCGGCCTTCTTAGACGTTGAGAAGGCGTACGACAAGGTTTGGACAGCGAAGCTTATCTGCAAGCTCAAACAGCTTAACGTTATTCCAGCGTACTTGGTCCGTCTGATCGCCGACTTCCTAAAGGACCGACGTTTCTTCATTCGGCTGGAAAACCAGCGGTCCAGTACTAAACAGCTGACAGAGGGTATCCCTCAGGGATCGGTCCTGTCGCCGATGCTCTTCCTGTTGTATGTCAACGACATCCCCACCGTCCCGCAGAAGATCCTGGCGCAGTTCGCGGACGATACCGCCTTCCTCACTGCCAGCAGGAGGATGAACGCCGCGATCATCCGACTCAACAGGCAACTGCGGATCACAGAGGGTTGGGCAAACGACAACATGATCACCGTCAACGCGGGGAAAACTGCTGCTGTCATGTTCACCCGCAAAAGACCTAACCTATGCTATCGGCTCGTGCTCAATGGGGTCCACCTCCCTTGGACCACTCATGTTAAATACCTCGGGGTTACGCTGGACTCAAAGCTCCTCTTCCGCCTCCACATCGTGAACAAGAGAGACAAGATGATCCGCCTATTTCACAAGCTGTACCCCCTCCTCAGCAGCTCGGACATGAGGACTGCCACGAAGTTGCAGCTTTACAAGTCGGTTGCTCTTCCTGCTATGCTATATGGTAGCTCTTCTTGGGGCATCGCCTGTGCCACGAACATCAAGGTATTGCAGACGCTCCAGAACAGGTATCTGCGGACCATCCTCCGAGCCCCTCGGTGGGCCCGGGTAGCCGATCTCCATCGGGAGGTCTCCTTGCCAACGATTATGGACCAATTTAAGGACCACACCCGGCGACTTTTGCAACGCATCGACGCCCTGCGACCCGACGTGAGACACCTCGACTACACCGGGGCCGTCAACCCGGAGCACTGGCACCGGGTCAAGGTGCCGTGGGGAATAATCGAGGACCCACTCTAGGAGATACGGGTCTACTACCCACCTCCGTGATGAAACCACCACCTGAGCTAGGGCATGTGGACATGTTCCAGACGTCCTACTACCTTTTACCCCGATTAAAGTCATCGCTTTACCCTACACACAAGAAGTCCAGTCTACGAAGTAGATAGTACTTCCGTCGGACCTACCAAAAAAAAAAATAAAAAAATAAATAAAAAATTGTCGCCTGGCACAGACGGCGGCGGACCAGTGCTCCGCGTGTTCGCAGCCGCTGTGGTGTCCGGGCCGTCTGCGCGAGTCATTCCGCGCGCGGTGCCGTCACGTAGTGTTGCAACTGCTAGCAGCCAAGACGCCGGCAGCCTGTAGCCATCCTCCCTGTTCATACTGGCGGGACGCTTGGCTGTTTCTATAGCCTCTCTAATCTTCCTCCTCGTTGAGAATGATTGTTTCGCCAGCACGCGGGCCTCACCGAAAGATAACTCTTTTCCGCACTGATTGTGGTGCTCAGAAACCGCTGACATTGTGTGCTGTCCAAGCCGTATGTACCTTTCATGTTCAGAAAGTCTCGTGGAGATTGCTCGTCCGGTCTCTCCTATGTAGAGCAGTCCACCCTCGCAGCTTATTTCATAAACGCTGACATTACTCAGTTTGTCAACTGTGTCCTTAGTTAAACTTAGGACATCCTTAGTCTTATTGGTGCAGCGGAAGACTGGTTTGACACCTGTCTGACGAAGAACCTTGCCCACACGTTCAGTGACGCCCTTCACGTAAAGTAGTAGGGCGATGCTTTGTGCTTCCTCCTGTTCCCCTCTATTGCATTAATTCCTCCTGGACATTGTTTTATTTATCTCGCCCAGTCCATAGCCATTAACCGCAAAGGTGGATCTGAGGTGTCGTAGTTCCACGTGTAGGTGATCGGCATCGCTGATCCTGTGCGCCCTCCTTGTTAGAGTTTGAAGGGCGGATTTCTTCTGCATGGGGTGGTGATGGTAGGAGGCGTGGAGGTACCTTCCTGTGCTGGTAGCCTTTCTGTACACCCTGTGGCCGAGTTTTACCGTCAGACTTTCGGTAGACTTCAATGTCGAGGAAAGGCAGCACCCCATTCTTTTATACTTCAATTGTGAAATGTATTTTGTTGTGCTGCCGATTGAGATGTACGTGGAATTTCTGTAGCTCCTCTTCCCCATGTGGCCAGATGACGAAAGTGTCATCAACATATCGCAGCCAGCATCCTGGGCGTAGTGGCGCTGACTGGAGAGCCGTTTCTTCAAATGCTTGCACGAAGATGTCTGCAGCAATCAGCGAAAGAGGGGAGCCCATAGCTACACCGTGTGTTTGTATATAAAATTCTCTTTCCACTTGAAGTAGGTGGTCAGCAAGCAGTGGCGTACTAGGTCACAGGTGTCAGGTGGTAAGCGTTCTTCTAATATGTTCATTGTGTCTGACACTGCTACGTTAGTGAATAACGATGTCACATCAAAACTAACCATCAGATATAATTACGTAGGCTTCCGCGGCCAGAGTCAGATGACATAAAAGTTTTCTGGGTATGGTACCGCGTCATGATGTAAGGCTATTACTTAAATACTATTACTTATTACTTAAATATTTAAATATTTAAGTAATAGCCTTACATCATGACGCGGTACCATACCCAGAAAACTTTTATGTCATCTAACCATCAGATCCGTAGCTGATACACTCTTCTCTTTTAAAAGTGCCACGAAATGGGTCAAATCTTTGATGTATAGCTTTGTGTGGCTCACTAGATGTCGGAGCTTTGGTACAAGCTCTTTTGCCAGCTTGTGTGTGGGTGAATTAATGCTGGCCACTATAGGTCGCAAAGGAAAATCCACTTTATGGACTTTCGGCACCCCATATATCCTCGGTGCCTGCGGAACTTGTGGGATGAGTCTTCTGGCTGTGTCAAAGGACAACCTGGTTTGCTAGAAGATTTTTCCATTCGTTTATTGTAATCTGGTGTATCCATGACGACAGTGGCGTTGCCTTTGTCTGCCTGTATCACTACTAAGTCAGGATTCTTCTTCAACTCCACTATGGCCTGACGTTCCTCCCTGCTAATGTTTTGTTTTGGTGGCTTCGCCTGAGACAGGATTCGTACCGTTTCTTGTTCGATCTTCTCTGCCTCGGCCTGTGGCAGGTGGCGCACCAAAGTCTCAACTGATTCCATGATATCTTCCTTCAGTACATATTTCGGTGTGATCGCAAATTTGAGCCCCTTAGCTAGGAAGGCAGGTATCATTGAATCATTCGAATCGAAGTGCGGTAGGATGTGATGGTTGTATGACTGTGTTGTGTGCCTGTGTGATTGTTCTATTTTCTGAAGAAGGCCATGGCTGATAGCTGAAAGTGTTGTATGTATGTGTCTTTTGTATGTGCCTGTCACAGCTCGTTGCCACGTTTTTGCGGTGAGTTGTAAACTGTCCTTACTATATTATAAATTCTTAGAAGACAATTATTATCTCCATTTTTACTTATGAACGTACAGGAAGAAAAAAATTGGAATGGAGAAGATGAAGTATAGAGTGAATTCTGAAACAAGTGACAGTTTCACATGCTAACTTTTGAGCAAGCTACAAAAATGTAAAAGGAGACTGGTTTAATTTTATATTATACCCCATAGGAGGAAAAATGACACTACAATGACATAATTAGTGAGTGCTTATGAAAGACTTACAGTAATACTGAGACATTTGGCAAATGGGATATTCTACACTGAGCTCGAATTTTCTACTGTGGTATGATGTTCATAATTTAGCCATATCATTCTGGAAATGTCACAGGAATGGCATAGATGGAGCACTTAAGAACCTCATCCCATATGTGTCAATTCAAGCACTGGCAGACTTCGCACAGGCAAAACTCAGACATTAACACAGACAATGTTTTCAGTTAGTAGTTTGTTTAATAGTAACGATGTGTCTGTGCAAACAATGTCTGTATTGGCAAGGGGGTGTAAATATCTGAGTGTGCAAAGGGCCCTTTAACACTAGTGGCAATTGTAATGTGCTGTTAACTGGTAGTGTTTCTGAAGTTTATATTTTTGTTTTCATCATGTCTTCAAATACACCTGTCATTTTGGTAAGTCTGAATCCCTTAAGCCAGCCCTCTCGGCTTCAGTTACAGTACATTTAGGAAGGAAGAAAATTATAAAAATATCACTCCAGTTACAGAGACTGGGAAAAGGCTTGTACACTTTCAGAATAGAGACTTCCTTCTCCCAGATATCTGTCCTTGTATGCAAAACAACCACCCCAAGTATCCTTCAAAAGTCACAGGTTCATACTGAATTAGAGCTCTTCAGGAGTTTTCATACTTTTCATTTTAGTTTTGTGAGTAATATGCACTTTGCCACAACTGGTGTAAAGAACTCACATACACTGCTGGCAACCCAAAATGGAGCAACCTGAAGGAGGCATATGAAATTTGTAGCACACGTTTGCAGTGACAATATGAGTAGCATGATTATCCTAACAAACAACTACTATTCCTTTGAGAGGAAAGAAAAACAGGTAAAGCAGTCAACAATATAAAGATTGATTTGAACACCACAGTGCTTTACTAGGCATGGTTCTGTTTGGAGGTGGTATGCTATTGCCTTCCTCCGACCTTCAAAATGACTTACCCAGCCAGTTATAGGAGGACCTACAGTTAAACATGGATTCTGAACCATGGTGCTACTCGATATTTTTCACATCGACAAAATTGTCAGCAGTGAAAGAAGTGAAAAGTGACAGATAAAAATCCTAGGACTGAGTGGAAATCGAACCCACGACTTTTGGATTCATAGTCTGTCACTCTACCATTTTTTTTTTAATTTGGTCTTCAGTTTCAGTCAGGACACCTTATCCTCCTCCTTTCACAATCTCCTCTCCCATCTGCTTCATCTGGTCCTCTTCAACCTATTGTCGCAAATTCCTGAATGTTAAATTCTACAGCATTGATGATTCCATCCACCAACAGAACCTACACTTTGACAGTTGCCATCCCTACATAAAATAATCCTTCCCTTCCAGCCTAGCCACTCATGGATGGCATATCTGCAGTGAAGAGAATTCCCTTTCTCAAGGTGACTCCAGGCCTCACAAAGAAATTCACAGACAGAATCTACCTTCTTGACCTAGAATGCAAACAGATCATCTGTGCAATAACCCCCCCCCCCCCACACACACACACCACCACCACCAAACTCTATATCCACCAAACTAGCCACAAAAGAGTGCTCCTTTTGCCACCCAATACTACGCTGCACTGGAACAACTAAGCCATGTCCTTTGCCAAGGTTTAGATTTTCTGCCATCATACCACGAAATATGACACATATTGCCCAAGATCCTCCCTAAGCCTCCTAAAGTGGTTTCTGTCACCCACCCAACTCTATAACATCCTAGTCCATCCCTACATCCCTCCCCAACCCCAGCCCCCTGCCACAGGGATCATATCCCTGTGGAAGACCCCACTGCAAGATCCACCCTATCCATCACCCAGCACGTCCTATTCCAGTCCCGTCACAGGCTTATCTTACCCAACCAAAGGCCAGGTGACCTGTGAAAGCAGCCATTTAATTTATCACCTTTGCTACAGTTAGTGTAGAACTTTTTATTGACATGACCACAAATCAGTTGTAGATTAGGGTGAATGGTCACTGCCAAACTGTGCTCAAAAGCAAGGAGATAACACTGTGGCATATCCTGTAGCCATGCAAGTTTGATTTAAATGGCTGCTTCACAAGTCGGAACATATAAATCCTCCCTCTTCCCCCCTCCCCCTACCAGACTTTCTGAACTGTACAGATGGGAGTTATACTAACAGTACATCCTATGATCCTGAAATTATCCAGACCTTAACCTATGATAACTTCTTCTTTACTCCCATGCACAACAGTTCCTGCTCCCTCTGTCCTACACCTCTCACATTCCATGTGCCATGTGTGTGTGTCTGTAATGCTTCCCTCCCCTCCCCCCACCTCTCCGCTCCATTGCTAAGCTGCATCTCTTTCTGCCAACCCATGTAGTACTTACATGCACTGTAAGGCAGTGCTGCATCCATCCCCACCATCACTTTGCAACCTTCCTGTAGCCCCCTCCACTCTCATCCCATCCTCTCACCACAGAGTGTGATTAAGAGATTTGGAGTATGGCAGCCAGAGATGATGGGTGTATGTCTGTGAAGTGTGTAAGACATTTATTTTCTGATGGAGGCATTGACTGTCAGCTTATGTTCTGTGTACAAATTTCTCTTGTATGTTTTTGTGACAGATTGATATATCTTTGCAGTGAGTTGTATACTATCCTCATTATATTGTTGATTCAAACCTGAACTTTACATTGTTAAATTTCATTTAGAGTCTGACTCACTTATGGCCTGAAAGTATTATTTGTGTCTGAACTGGCCTACTCAAAATATTGTTCCGTAATTCAAGAAGGAGAAAAAGTGAACTATTCTTAGTGTACTACTTTCACAGATTGTGGACAATAATCCTAAATATAACTGATCAAATTCTGAAGGAAGTTCATGAATATGTTCATCTGTGGGAGCTTAGCCAGCCAGATGATTAGAGACATGGAATGTTAAGCAGAATGATTTGTAAGAAACTAAATGCAGGTATATCAAAATTGAATTAACATTTTTTTTTTTTTTCTGTACTATATGATTTGCTAGGTTACTCAGTTCCTGATATGAATATTTGACAGTTATACTCACATCATCTGCAAACATTGCAGTTTTACAATTATCTGCTAAATTTGAATCAGTCTTTAATGAGTAACATCTAAAAAGTAGACCTAGAAAGAAGTCCTAAGGAACAACCGATCAACCTGTTGCAGAAATGATGTATCATACACTGGATCATTTCCTGCTGTGATGGAGTGAAAAGCAACCTTCTTAGATAGACCAAAACAAACTCAATTACTTGCCCTTATTTAAATTATTGTTTTATTTTATATATACCAAATTCTACCAAACCTTTGTCCAACCGTGAAAGGTGCTCAATGCCTGCAGTAGTTTTGTTGGTATTTTCACTTTCTCATTTAGGGCTATATTTAGAATTGAAAATTGCAGCACAAACGAGCAAACTTAGAAAGCCAACCCTGCCCTTAATTTTCAGACTAATTGTTCACAATGCTTCAGTCACAAATTCAAATTACTCTATGTTTCAATATTTTAAACACTGTAATGTTAGACATGTGGCAGTAATTGTGGTCAACATTACTAATTCAGTAATAGGAGAGGTTGCTTCCTAACCTCCAGGTATGACTTACAAAGAAATGCATCTGTTTTAAAATAACATACCAAATCAAGAATCGTGTAAAGCTCTATGGTCACTTGATCTCTAGCTGTAAACTATTTCACATTGAATACATAAACACAGATAAGTAAAATAAGATATTGATAATACAAGCAAGTCATATAAGATTTAAAAATCCTTTTATTTCATAAACAGTTACACATATCAAAGTGTGGCTTTGGCAAATGTTAGAATGGCAAGGGTGACATTTATTTTTTGTTTGGTTAATGTGTTTATCACTGTTATCAACTGAGATATTGTAGCAAGTAGATTTTTTTTTTTTTTTTTTTTTTTTTTTTTTTTTTTTTTTTTTTAATGGAACTGCATTTGATAGTTCCTTAGAAGACAATTACACTGATATAGCGTTTGTTCATGTTGACATTGAAGCCTGTCATTTAAAAAATTCTCAAAATGTTCTAGAATATGACATCTGGTGGCCATAATGCCATATGTGGTGCAAACACTGCCAGACAAGTGTCTCGGACCAGGCTGTGTAGTTGTATATTGTAAGGTAGGGCTGTACTACTAAAAAAATAAAATGGTTGGGTTAGTTGCAAAAGAAGTGTAGTGAGTATCAGTCTAACGGTCCTTCTGTGTTGTGTTTGTTAACTTTTCAAATAGTGAGGTTATCCTGCACTCTCCAGATGCAACAAATGTGTTGTACCTGTTCTGAAAGTTCCAGTTGTTCACACATGTCCCAAGAGCATTATTTATTTATTTTACTTACTGCTGCTCTACATATGCAATTGATCAAGTTCTGTGTTAACTTCCCTCTAATTTGAGAGAAAAGAGGGTGGAGAGGTTGAAAAATGTTGCATTAACCATAATTATCATCCAGAATGGGGTTGTCATCTTTAAAAGAAAATACTGTATTTTGTTGTATCTGTTGTAACACCTCCCTGCCACTGTTTTTCAGTAAGTAGCCAGTATGGTATTACATATACAGATGGTGGATAGTGGTTTCTTAAGCTGCTGGTTTCTTTGGTGCCACCAAGACTTGCAGTTAGTTTTTCCTACCTGATCTGAAGTTTTATTTCTTATTAGTAACAAGTGAACAACAAACTTTCAAGCAGGCTTAAATTTATCTTGTAAATACTGCACATTGTAGAACTCAATACTAGTGTTGTAAATAGAAGATGATCCAATCAGAAATAGCAACCAGATACACTTTATTCTCTTGTAGCAATTCATATCATTACAAGCTCATCATTAAAAGGTAAGAATCTGATGAAACATTATATTATGAACTAGAGTTTGGCACTAGTGGTGTGTCATAGTAGACTGTAGAATATTTTGTGAAACATTTTATGACAAACTCCAGGTTTAAGTAATGTGCGAATACAGCATTTAAAATGTATGTACTTATCTGTAGTGTCTCCTAAAAACACGTTGAACTATGATTTGTGAACACAGGATAACATACTATATGATATCCAACCTTATGTAACCCGAGGGAAGCTATAAAATATCACATGTAATTGTGCTAGATTTATATATTTTATGCAATAATACTAACATTAGGTATATAATAGGTGACACAGTATCTGCAACTAGTTTGCTTTTTAAGAAGTCAGCCATTTTTGTTGCTGGTGCCCTGTCATAGTGTGAAAGAAATGAATAAATATGAACATTTCACAGTACCATTGCCGTTTCGTAGTTCCAATCTCTTTTCACCTTGATTGTTAGATGTTCACAATGAAAGGCTAGTTCTGGTTTGATTTAGAACTGATAACAGTATAGCTACATCTGACAGTCCACCGCCAAATCGAGTCACCTTTTTGAGGTATTCAGTGTATTTCTCAGAATGTTTTCATGGTTGTTTTGTGAATTTTAAGTGGAAGAAAGCAATACTGAGCCACATACAGACATATAAAATAGCCAATCACAATCACACTACTCTTCCTCAATCACTATCAAGGTGCTTGTGCTGGAGTGGCCAGAGATGGTGGTCATGTATGCTGCAGTTATGTCTTGAGTGATGCGAATGTCTCTCTTTTTCTGATGGATGCCACAGCCTGAAATTTAAGTCGTGTGAATGTGATTTGTTCTTTATGTGCCTATCTGAAACTCAGTTATTGTTTTTACAGTGAGTTCTATCTACCCTCATTACTGACATTCCAACCTGGATTTTGCATCATTGGATCTCAATAAATTATACATGAAAGCAATCTGTAAATTATTGTTTTTTCTTTTCATAGTGTCAATGTTTTCATGAAGCACAGACATTGTGACATATTAATAGTGTTTGAAAATAAGTTTCCTGCTTGAAGGACCACTGTTTCCAAAAAGAACACTGCATTATTTTTTAACTAAACTTTATAATCATAGCATTTCTGCTATCAGTGATCTATCTCGGAACATTTTAACACTAACTGATGTTTTCTCACCCACACCATTACTGTCTGAATTAAGTAATGTACAGTATCATCTAAATGTTCAAGATAAAAAATTTCTTGTATTTGAAGAATGTAAACTTAATAGAGACTAAGAAGTATGAGAAAAGATGAAGCTTGTATTACAAATAACCAAAACAGAATATATGAAAAACAGGAAATTGCAAGTTCTTTCTGGAGGAAGAGTGAAAATACTACAAAGAAAAAGAGTACAGGAAGGGGTAGTATCAGAATACATTGTCGTCTTGCAGACTGTGGTATCTATTGCTAAAATTAGATGACAAAATGCCTAAGCGTAATTGTGTGCATTTGATTAATTCTCTCTCCTGTCCTCTCTCCCCCCCCCCCCTCCTTTCTGATACACACATACAAATAAAACATTAAAATAAGCACATGCAAACAAATGACAGAGTTTCATTTCTTGCCAGTATAAAACAATTGTGGATTACAAGTATTAGCTGAGCTTTGGGAAAAGAAAAGAAGCTGTTCTCAAAATGCTTTGAATATGCTATGTCAGTAATTAACATGCAATAATAGAGACAATTTAAGATTAAAATGGATACTTTTTAAATGCTGTTCAAGACACTTTTTTTATGCAGTAAGCCACTAAGCCTTTATCAGGTTTGTTGGGACACCTCTCGAAACATTCAAAGTTTCTTTTGTACTGCAAAACATATTTTCAAGATTAAGTAAATGTCATTCATGTCACGACACTGAAGAAATATCTTTGTGTGGACTAACCGAAGGAGTGGGTCCACGCCACGTCACAGATTACCAATTTCAGGTGATACATACAGTGTTTTAGTGTATTAAGTTTCCAAACATAATCTAGGACTGAAAACATGAATTGCAGCAAGTGAAGTTCCTTTGGAAATTAAACAATGAAAGGACAGCCAGCCATTACATACAGCATGATTACACAGTCAGGCTTTCTTCAACCCAAAGCTTGGTTTGAATATCACAGTGCTTTGTATGGTTATGATGGAGGTCATGTACATGCCTTACACCAGACTTTGAGGCGACTTATCCAAAAACTTAGTTTCATGTTTATAGTTATAGAAGTGATCAAGTGAAGTGTTCGCCTGAGAGATCACACTGAATTTTGAAAATATTTTATGTGCAATGAATAAAAAAGTATAAACATTTTATTGTATCATTCCCCCCCCCCCCCCTCAAAGCTTTTGTTATGTGGGTAAGAAACTGCACCCATGCAGTGGGGGACTAGAGGGGGGCGGACCGCCCCAGGCCTCTCATCTTAGGAGGGGGCCTCCAAATGCCTCAAAAGCAGGTGACTTTAATTTGGTTTTATTTATTTAGTACCCTTGGCCTCCAAATCTCAGAAAGTAATTTTTTTTAGAACGTCCCATTCCTCTCGTCCTGGGGGGCCCCTCCAAATCTCAAATGTTACATTTTTTATAGGAAGTATTTGCAAGTGGACAGGGGACCTCATTTTGTTCTGCCACCACCCTGGGTCTCCGACAGCCTTAGTCCACCACTGCATCCATGAAATATTTAGACTAAGATATTGTCAGGATTAAACCAAGATTTACAAAGAATGAAACTACATACAAATGCATATACCATGGGATTGGTGTAAAAAATTGCCTATTTTGTCTATGTAAACTTTCATTTTAGAAAGGCAAATGAATGTTTTAATTATGAAAACATCATTGGTCTTTCATTGTAATTTCATGGTTTCTGGGCACCAAATTAAGCTTTAATGCACATATGGCTGAATGTGTGTGGTGGTGGTGGTTGTTTCCTCCCCTCCTCCTTTTCTGATGAAGACTGACTAAAATGTGTAACAGCCTCATCTTGTCTAACAGTGTCATTTGTACTGAAAGTAGCATACTTTTAACAACAAGGTTAAAATAAACATTTGTGCTGGAATCATTGATTTATATGATATCAATGCTGCTTAGCATGAACTTATGCACAAGTTTGTTAACTTGAAATCACCAAAAAATCAAAATTTAAAGTACTCAAGACCTTTGCACTGTGTAGACAAGCATATGAGTAGTACCTGTGTTGAAACATTTCTGGTGGACAACATGATCTTAACTGACAATCCTAACAAATATTCACTACTATATCCAGGTTATGATTGTACATTTCATTACCTTTAGCATTCTCAGATGGAGTAGAGCTCATAAAGAAAACACAAATTCTAAAAAAATCAAAAACTTTACTTTTCATGCCAGTTTTTACAAGCAGCATAGTACTTAAAATTAGTACTAGTCATACATTTCTGTGTGCATATTAATTATATCACAATGATTTTCAGTTCCTTACTTTAAAAGTTTTACATGGGTTGACAAAACACAAATTGTAATAAAAAGCATTACATTAATAACCACACACATCTAACAAAGTAAGATGAATTTACAAAATAACTACAGTATACATACAAACCACAAAAAAACTGTAACTAAGGCTTTTGATATGATGTATTCTTGTAAACTGTATTTCAACAGCCAAAAATAAAAATATTTAAAAATGAAAAATGGAATTCATAGTAATTCCATAGATAACAACTTAAGGTGGTAACCACCATAAAAATTAAACAACACAATATACAAGTATTTGAAGACAGTTACAAATTATAAAAAAAGGACAACTTTACATACAGAGAAAAGTTAAGTAGCCTGTAAAATAGGCCAGTCAGCAATAAATACATATATTAAGGCAGTGATATTCTTAAATAGCAACCAACAGTCCATGTTTTAGAAGGACTTAAGATTTTTTTTTATGTACAATGAAAGCAATAACTAAGCACCGGTTTTGCACAGCATCCAAGTTAATTTTAAATCAATATTTTGTTACTTTCACAATTATTACCTTTCTTGTGAACCATGAAGTTACAATATTGCACAACAGTATACATCACGGAGAACCAAGACAGCGCAAAAACCAATGACTGACACGTTTTCAGTAAAAACACTTTCACATGAAACAATTTATAGTCGCACTAAATGACTTTCTAATAATATTTTACATCAACTGAGAACAAGTCAGTGTAGCACCAAGTGCACAATGTTTCTTTTCTGGTACCAATAATTACATTTATAATGTTCTCACACTGAATGCATAGCATGTTGCTTACAATTTCCTAAAAAATCATTCTTTCCTACTGCTACTGTGTGAACCAGATCATTGTCATGAAACTTCATGGCCTGCAATGAATTTTCTAAAATGAATACAGCTTCTTCAGAGAAACGCCTTCCCCTCAGTGAAGTAACTACACGAGCTTCACCATGAAAACCATTAGCCGATTTAATGCCAGGGGGAACAGTGAGAGTGACATTCTGAATAATGCCCTTTTCAACAACCAAGGTTATTTTTAATTCCTTACTGCTTTCTCCAGTAGTTTCCTGACATACAGGAAATGACCGAGTGACCTCAAATTTTGGTGTCTTGCCATAGCACCAGTCCCAGCTGGAAAATTCTTCTTTTATCTTTTCCAAACCTAAAAAGAAAAAAGAAAGCTAGAACTACATCACTGACAGCAGTACAGTGATTTAAACACACACACACACACACACACACACACACACACACACACACACACACACACACCCCACCACCACCACCACCAAAAAACTTAAAATATATGAACAAGTGCAAGTGGAGCCAGCTGACAGAAGGGAGGAGAAAGCAACTGTTCCATGAGCCAGGGTTCTAGGAACTTTAACATAACTCCACTTTTCCTAAACCTCGCCACCCTTTTCCTGCATTACTCTTCCTTTCAACTATCAGAAAAAGCTATTGGCTTCTAAAGTTTACCATTTCTGTATCTTTTATAACTTTCCACTATTAGTAGATTTTACCTAATCAATTATAGTTCAGAAAATTATTTACAGTAGTGAATTACAATCCTTGCATGGAGTCTACAAACACAAATTATGGACTGGTAAAAGTTGTATAGGCCTACCTGGAAACCATGACTCTGTGGGATTAATCATCTGGAAACCACGTTGCTTAGAAATTTGCTCCTTTCCACCATCTTCAAATGTTGTTGGACACGTCCGTAGGTATTCCCACCCAATCGCAGAGAGCAATTTACCAATTTTAACTTGCCTGTTTATTTCACACAAGTTAATTATGGGTGCAGGCACACTCTTTGTTGCATTAGTCGATATTCCCATCTGGAAGAGAAAAGTTTGACACTATATTTAAAAATCTAGTCTCTGAACTTACCAATCAACTGGCAAAAAGTACCAATATACAAAATGCTACTTCCATTATACAAAAAATGTGGACATAAAAATATATTAAATTTTATTTGCCGCATCGGTTGTGGTGTGTGCTTATGTTGGCAATAGAAAGTTCACCTTACAAGGATGGTTTATTGACTTGACAAGGGTAGGTACTGGTACATACAAGAACCTATAAACAATACAGCAGGAGTAGCATTATTTATCGGAAAAAACTATTCACTCTCATTCAAAGGTCATTGCCAACATTAGCACGCTACACCACCGACACTGCAAGAAAAATATTACAAAAATTGACATATGCCTACCCGGTCCATAGGCACAGGAAAATAAAATAGATACAAAACACAAAGTGGACTATATTAATTAGTCGAACCAAGGAAGATAAACTCAATATTTACAAATGTGGCTTTGCCGTCTACTTTTCTGGTAACCTTTACACCTACAATGGATTTCAAAATTTCCACTGTTTATTACGAAAATGAATTGTCAATCAAAAATTTAACTATCAGAAAACAAATGCTTCCAACACAATGTTTTGGTGAATGTATCAGAGATAAAGAGAGAGAGAGAGAGACTTACATCTTGTTTGAGAAGCGACTGCCGCAAACTGATTTTGTTAACATCAACCAAGAGCGTGCAATGGTGGTACGCATTTGGACGACCCAGTTTTGCTGCTGTACCAGAGATCTGCTGAGAACGTTAAGGAAGACATGCAATTGTAGCTGTACGAATGTAAACTTAGCTTATTACAAACATGGTAACCATAAGATTGATAAACCAGCATTAAAAGGATACCTTGTAGTTCTCTTCGACGATAACGTCTTCTCTGGCACTTATCGATGTTTCAATTCCCCATTCCCTGTACAGCGCTCTACTTATAATTTCCAGATTGTTTCTTCTATTGTACTTGCTTCTTGGCGTGAAAAAGGTAAGATTCAGGTTGCCACGGTCGTGATAAACTGTGCCTCCTCCACTGTTGCGCCTTGCTAGTTCAACTCCCTGGTAAGACAGGTTTGCAGTGTTTGCTTCAAGCCATGGGTTCTGATGCCTCCCAATTACAACACAAGGTGAATTGCGCCACAACAGTAGAACGTGATGATTGGTAAAATCGAAGTTTTTGTACAGCCAGTCCTCCAGCGCAAGATTTGTGAAAATATCACTTGATTGAGAAATGAACACAGATTTCGTCACATGTGAATTTTCTTCAGTCTTTTCAGATGCGCTTTTCGAGTAATTGTTCTTTAACATACAACCATTGAAGACAGCAGCGCTGTTTCTCGAAAGAGAAACTAGCGAAAACTGACTTGTCTTCAGAACATTCTTGCACAAAACGAGAGCCATCTTTTATCTTCTTAAAAAAAACCTTAAGTCCTTCGTTAGGAAGAGTGCTGCTTCTAGTGTCTTAACACTTCGGATATTTACAACGGCCACACCACACAATATTAATGTTATGGTTGTTAAGTCCACAACTTCTTGTAGGAGGCTAACAGAAGTTACTGTACGTCAGAGTCAGACGAACAAAGAGAAATCAGATGGTCGTGGAGAGTCTGCGTCTGATGTAGCCACTTCCAAGTTTGATGCAGCGTGCAAATACGATACCTGATTCCAAGACAGTCTCGAATATCCTTTCGCATCCCTCTATGCAGTTCCAGATTGACAACTAAATCCAACTAAGTCCAAGAAGTTCTACAAATTAGCTAGGCGTCGAAATCCACCAAGTACACTGGTTTCCACCGACCACTCAGAAGGGTAGAACCGTATTACAAACAACTTTTCCGAAGGTTCACAAGAAACTGTACGTCTGTTACGGAAGCACGCAGTTATATAGTTGCCCCCAATCAGGTTATCAATGATGATAACAAGTTCATCAGACACTGAAAGCCATAGCAACAAGCAGGATACAGATGGCAGCAGCTACTCATCAATTTTCCATAATCGATATTGAAAAGATTCGACCACGTTTCGACTTCGTTTATTCTACGACCCCTAGTTACAAATCGACTACTCAACTAGTCAGTCTCGGTCAGTTGTAAAAATTAAAATGGCGGCTGTAGCAGCGAAGAGTAATGGTTTTATGGGTAAATCTGAGAAAAATTGGTCGTAGAGTAAAGCAAAATTTGCTTTTATGTTGTACAAATGAAATAAAAATGTTTAATTTGTATTCCAGGCGCCGTACGGAGATGGGCGTACAATCTTTCGGGTTTTAATAAATATGGTAAGCCTCTAATAATTAATGGGGAATATCTTATAATTACTGCTGGCGATTATGAATTGTGTGTCAGCACTTCTCAATTCTTGATGAGATCTGTTTAAGCTACACAATAGCAATCAACTTACTAATGTGTGTGAGGTTTTTACGCAGTTCCCGGTTTGGCCTTTTTCATTATTATTATTATTATTATTCGTTTTCTTGTGTTAAATTGTCGGGATCACATGACGTGTTTGCTATTAAAATTTTACCTTTTCTTATCCTCGAAACCGCCACAAATAAAGTGGTAATATGTACAAGTAAAATAAAAAAAAAGAGTAGGCCTTAAGTATTGAAGTGTTACGTAATTTTATCTTAAAGAATTTTATTTGGTGATAAGCTGTAGAATGACTGAACGGTTTGATTAGTTATTGTATTATCATTGCTGGATAACATAAATAAAAATTGATGTTTTGTTCTGTTGAATGTTTGAGAATGTGTGCCCCCCCCCCCCCCTCCAACACGTAACACAGTCCATCTAACAAATGTTCAAATGTTTGTATAGGTTACGGGGTCATCAGTCCCAAAACTTACAAACTACTTATGAACTACTTACGAACTAGGACGGCACAAATATCAATGCCCGAGTGGGGATTCGAACCCCCGACCGTAGTGGCCGTGCAGACCGTGACTGGAGCGTCTCAGTCCCCTCGGCCATCGCGGCCGGCATCCAACAGACTGCAGTGACAAAGCAAGTGAAATTTTAACTTGTGCACGTGGGGCGTACACAACAGTTTTTTGTGTACTGAATATGAAGTATTATCCAGGCTCACTTAAATTATGATATTGATAATAGAGCTCTTGAAAGCCTAAAATTATTGTTCAGGTGTGGTCATATCATACTGAGAGAATATCCAGACCAAGCAGCCCACTCGATGTCCTCATTTTTACCAAATATATGAGTTAAGGTCACATGATAAAACCAGTTTGCTGTTAACCTAGCAAAGGTTCTTTGTTGCATGTCAGCAGGGTAATTGTGATTCCATCCATCTGATGTGGTACATGACATCTGTATGGGCTAAACTGCAGAGTCTGTTACCCACGTGCTGCAAATGTTGGCAACACCATAGTAGTCACACATAGAGCAGGTATATGTTTTATTTATTTTGTGACCTGTGCGAAACAGTGATCATTTTAAGTAAAAGTTGGGTTAGGGATAGGTTAAACAAGATTTTTTTAGTATGTGAGGGTGCGTAGCGCCCGAATCTCCGGTTCAAAAACAATCTATTTACCGTTGCCAACATACGCTTCCATGCTAAAAACACGGGCAACAGACTCTGCAGTTTTACTGCTGTATGTGATAAAGATGTCATTCTTATTATCTGTGAGCAAACATAGACCTAAATAACTTGGAAAATATTTAGTTGTAGAACTTGGTATAGACACAAAATTCTCAGCATTCATCACAATCAAAGAAATGCAAAAACAAAATCATTTGTAAAGTAAATATTGCTTGACTTGGATAGCTCAGACCAGTGGCGTAACTAGGACTTGGCTTTGGGGGGGGGGGGGGGATAGATCTGCTTGACGAGCAAAATTTTAGTCCCTTTCCAGACAGACTACCATCTACCACTTCCGTTGAAGAAACTAATTCACTCCCATCCAATGAAATATTATGATAAAACACCCCAAGTTTTCAATCTTTACCTTTAGCAGTTTGCTGTTATATTATTTCTTTCCTTTCTTTTTTTTCGGGTTCTGGAGGGGGTTCTATCCCCCTCATCCCCCCCCCCCCCCTCCCATACTTACGCCACTGGCTCAGACAATAAGTGAGTTTTAAATTAAAGCTGCTGTTTCTGCATTTTCAGTGTTTCACTTAAAAATTTTGGAGTTATTCTGTATCATGAGTGGTGATTTTGGCAAACAAATGTTTCTGATTAAACCTGTAAGTAAGCAAGCCCTTGTCACTGATGAAACTAATTTTAATAGGCTTACATTATGATGACTGCTTGGACGAGATTGATCCAGATGTAGCTGAAGCAGTGAGACGATTGCCTGACCACTTAAAGGATGAACGAAACTTCCGTATAAACCGTGCTCTGCATCTCTCAATGATAAAGAAATACCTTCCAAAGGAAGAATGGACAAAATATGAAGAGGTAAGAGCATAGAAATCCTCACATAATTAATACCATGAGGCATTTTCAAAAGTTCTGCTGACATCCTTTTCATCATATCAAATCTTTCAAGGTAATGTCAGTTTCTGTGGACATTCTCCATTTCAATTCAGGTAGGCTAAGAAAAAAAAATCTTAACTTTCATATTCTCAGGTGTTGCTATTAATGGTAATTTCCTATGACCCGTGTACATTGAAGGAAATGGCATTGCAGTCAATATACATTGAACATTTGATTCTTGTCCACATTCGATATGGCAAATGTGAAGCTTTTGATTTAAATTGTATTCTTGATTGCGTTGAATTTGTCATTTTCTTGTACTTTTCCGACTCAATATGTGGTTGCCATTTTAAATACTGAAAGAAATATCAGTAATTTTCGAGAATGGTATATATTTCGAATGTGCAACTGTAAATTGATTTAGTGTTTCTGAACTGGAGATTCGGGTGCTAAGCACCCTCACATACTAAGAAAATCTTCTTGTTTGACCTATACCTAACCTTCGTAGGCTACGCTACAGATCACTTTTTTAAGTGAAGTTTAGATTAGGTATAGGTTAAGCAATAAGTCTTTTTTTTAGTACGTGATGGTGTGTAGTGCCCAAATCTCCGGTTAAGAAACACTCAATTGATTTACATTTGTATGTTAGATATATATCATTTCAGGCTGAGGTTCTTCGATTGCAAGCACTCTTGGAAATTACTGAAATATCGGCATAACTGAAGACGGGGGTATCACCCATCAGCTTTAACCAATGGTGTAATCACAATCTCGTAACACACTTAGGTATGGAATAATATCTTTTATGTATTGTAGATAATAAATAGTCTGTGCTTATGCTCGTAAATTACATATTACAACAACAGAATGCACCACCCATGACATACCATAGTCTACAACTCAGCCACAACATAATTACTCACACCACCTACAAATACGCACGTATACGACAACGTGCCATTGCCACCGGACAAATTGAATGGGTGATATCCCAGTCTTTAGATAAGCCAAACTTTAATAAAATTATCACGACAAGAATCAAACTGGTTTTATAAAACAATTTAAAATTTGCTATAAATTAAACTGGTTTCCATTACTACAAAATCACATATTGGGTTCTTATTTGAAATATAATTTCATTTCTTCTGAAAGACTAGTAAGAGATGTTTTGAAAATGATTCCAAAATATACATGAAAAGTTGCCAATTCTTACAGGTTCCAACCCATACAATTGTGCACTCTGCTTAGAACTGAAATTACATATTTAATTAGCAAAAATGTAATCTACTACATCCTTTGCTATTGCACGATACCTTTCTGTTGCAAAGTAGGAACTGGGTCATTCACAATCTTTAAAACATTGTTAATTGGAAGAGAGCAACGGTGGAGTTGTTGCTGCCTCGCAGCTGGAAACTTTATCCAACAACCAGTCCATGTGGTAGCATAAAGTATCACAACAGTTTCATTTTACTCATAATGACGTCTACAACTTCTGCAATCCAACAGTCAGTCAGTCTCAGTCACACACACTACACACATCTCAGGTTGTGAATCTGAATATACTCTTGCTGTTTCTTAGATATTGGCTGCATAAATGAATTAATTGTTCTTCAAAGTGTGTCCAATAGTAGTTCCCCTGTTACTTTGAATTGAGAAATGGGTCTTCTGAATTCCTTTTACAGGGCTTGATTGAGTGGACCATTCTTCTCTTTTCTTCTTGCTGGATTCTGTTTCCTGGATTGGATTTAGTTGTCAATCTGGAACTGCATAGTGGGATGCGAAAGGATACAGCAGGAGTAGCATTATTTAACAGGAAAAATTATTCGCTCTCATTCAAAGGTCATTGCTAACATTAGTATGCTGCACCACTGATGCTGCAAGGAAAATATTACCAAAATTGACATATGCCTACCCGGTCCATAGGCACAGGTAAAATAAATAAAACTATAGATAAAAATAATACAAAGTGGACTATAATAATCAGTGGAACCAAGGAAGATTTACAACTGTGGTTGTGGGTGTGTATGACTTCACCACTTGTAAAATTCTTTGCATTCTAAATAGCAGCTGTATTTGGGTTGGAAAGATTGTTTTGTAGTGTTGTTCTTCAAAAGGCCCTATCCCGTGACCATTTGCACTGAATTCCGACTTCATTGGTACAAGCGACATACTCAATTCAAACATAGGTAACTATTTTTGAGGGGGTTAGCTGCACCACTTGAAATGATGATTATCTTTCCAGCCAGTGACTGCAGTTCTTGAAGAATTTGGTGCATTGCCAATAATGTGTCTCCAGAGTAGTGATATGTGTCTTCACATATAACTGCAAAATTAGTTGTTGTTTCAAAAATATAACTCCTGTAAAAATTGAAATATGGTCATTACTTCTGTGATACCCTTGTATTTCTTGTGGGAAAACTACAGACCAGTTTTCAACATGTACACATCCCTTCACTTCTGCATTGTGTTGATGCAGTGTCTTCAGACATTGTGTTACTGCTTTCATTGTTCATTATCCAGGTTTATCAATGAAACTGTTAATGGTAACTGTTTTCTTAATTACAGCAGGTTTTAAGCCCATGTTGCATATGTATCTTCCAGAGAGTCATGTGCTATGTTGTCCCAACCAGGTGCCCACCCATTCCAGTGCAGTTACCACATTTCTGAAACCAACAGGTCTCTTGTTTTACATCACAGATTACTAACGACTTCCAACCAAGATATCAGTGTCATGTGTTGACATATGCTCTTCAAAGTTACTAGAGAAATTTTAAAATTTGGGCAATAGACACTTAAACAGACATCTCAAGGTGGGTGTGGAAGCGCTTAGGTTTTAGTGCATATAAAGTTTAACCTTATTTGTCACTTTCCACTTCTTTCACCTCTGGCAGTGTTGCTGAAGTGAAAAATACCGAGTAGCACCTTGGTTAGACTGTAGGTCCCCCTATAACTGGCTGGGTAAGTCAGGTTGAAGGAAGGCAATGGCATACCACCACCAACCAGGACCATGCCTAGTAAAGCACTATAGTGTCAAATCAATCTTCGAATTGTTGACTGCTTTAAAGTTTAACCTTCCAATGTGTAATGTTGTATATTTCTTTCTTGTATATGGCAAAAGTCCCTTTAATACTGCAAGTCATGTACCTTTTTTACTTTCACAACTTCTTCAGTTGTTAAGTCTTTTTTTGTGCCCATTCTGGGGAAAGCAGTTCCATTTATCTTCCAGATCAAATGAATGCTTTTTAAACATGTGCTGCTTCTAAAGGAGGACTATTATTAGATCTGGTCTTCAAACAGTCTGTAGAACATCACAAGAAGTTGTCAACTAATTATGTTTGGAGCTTGAGCTCTGGCCTCCAGAGGTGCAGCGATACATTTAGTCAAGAGAGTTCGCGCGCTAGTCCCAAGCGGCACTACAGTTGACTTCTCTTTGCATCAACATGGCATTCTATGATTATTTTACTTTGAGTTAATCACTTACATAGTTACCGACTTAGTTCGACATTGCATCTTTTCATTATTCTTACGGTCGAATAAAACTTTAATTGTTCTTCGAGTGAAGTCAACAGTTTTTCTTTAACAAGTCGTAATACAATGGTGCTCGAGTTTATATTTCATAGTCAATACCTGGCTGAAAAATTATCAATTATGAACTTATCTAAATTTTGATCGCAAACTGTCTAGTTTTATAGACATCACATTTCTGGATTTGTCTACCATGTACTTTCATGTTGGTGGAATGTGGGGCATAATTTTTTTTATTTGAAAATGACTGTGGAATTAGTTAAAACTTGCACTTTATCACTGTACTTTTGCAAGGTGAATATAGTTCAAATGGCAAATTTATGTTTGAAAAATTCCTCACAAGTTGTGCAGACTTGGTTCATTTCCTTCAGGAGGAGGAATTTCTGCTTAGTAGATTGATTGGTCATCTCCAGCGATTTTGTGTGTCAATGAGGTGTGATTGTAGGAAGGTGTGTGTGTGTGTGTGTGTGTGTGTGTGTGTGTGTGTCTGATTTTTCTGATTAAGGCTTTAGCCAAAGCTATTTTAGGTGTCTGTTGCAGCTTGAAAGTAATTATATGGCATTGCAAGCTGTCCTCATTATATTTTTGTACTATTGTTAGTATGTGTGTGTGTGTGTGTGTGTGTTTATTCCTTTCTTATCATAGTTCAGCTCCTTCCCTCTATGTATGTTGCTGTGTACCCTATTCTCTATCCATTTCCAATTTGTTTTCATGCAGCTCAGTTCTTTCTCCTGAACTATGTGCCCCCCACTTCTATGATTTTCCAAGTTCATAGAGTGGAATATTAGAAAACTGTCTGAAATATTTTCAAAATGGCACATGACGTGGTGCCACACAGTAGACTGCTAATGAAGATATGGCATGTGGAATGTTGTTGTGGTCTTCAGTCCGGAGACTGGTTGGATGCAGCTCTCCACAATACCCTATCCTGAGCAAGCCTCTTCATCTCCACATAAGAACAGCAACCTACATCTGTCTGAATATGCTTACTGTATCCGTCTCTTGGTCTTCCCCTGCGATTTTTTTCCCCACACACTTCCCTCCAACGCTAAATTCACAATTCCTTGATGTCTAAGAATGTGTCCTACCAATCTATCCCTTCTTTTAGTCAATGTATGCCAGAAATTTTTCTCCCCAATTCTGTTCAGTACCTCCTCATTAGTTACGCGATCCACCCACCTAATCTTCAGCATTCTTCTGTAGCACAATATTTCAAAAGCCTCAATCCTCTTCCTGTCCGCACTGTTTATTGTCCATGTCTCACTCCCATACAAGGCAACACTCCATACAAATGCCTTCAGAAAGGACTCCCTTATGCTTAAATCAATATTTGATGTTAACAAATTTCTCTTTTTCAAGAATGCTTTTCTACCCATTGCCATTCTGCATTTTATATCCTCTGTACTGCGACCATCATTTGTTATTTTACTGCCCAAGTAACAAAACTCATCTACCTCCTTTATTGCTTCGTTTCCCAATATAATTCCTTCAGCATCACCTGATTTTCTTACACTGCACTCCATTACCCTAGTTTTGCTCTTGTTAATGTTCATCTTATATGCACCTTTCAGCACACTGTCCATTCCGTTCAATTGCTCTTCCAGGTCCTTTGCTGTATCTGACAGAATTACTATGTCGTTGGCAAAACGCAATGTTATTAATTCTTCACCCTGAACTTTAATTCCTTCTCCAAATTTCTCCTTGCTTTCCTTTATAGCTTGCTCAATGTACAAATTGAATAACAATGGAGAAAGACTACAACCCTGTCTTACTCCCTTTCCAACCACTGCATCCCTTTCATGCCCTCCAACTCTGACAACCGCTGTCTGGTTTTTGTACAAGTTGTAAATAACCTTACGCTCCCTATATTTTACTCCTGCTTGCTTCAGAACTTGAAAGAGTTTATTCCAATCAACATTGTCAAAAGCCTTCTCCAAATCTACAAAAGCTAGAAATGTAGGTTTGCCTTTTCTTAATCTATCTTCTAGGATAAGCCGTAAAATGAGTATTGACTCCCGTGTTCCTACATTTCTCCTGAACCCAAACTGATCTTCCCCGAGGTCGGCTTCTACCAGCTTTTCCATTCTTCTGTATATAATTCGTGTTAATATTTTGCAACCATGACTTATCAAACTGATGGTTCTGTAGTTTTCACACCTGTCTGCACCTGCTTTCTTTGGAATGGGGATTATTACATTTTTCTTAAAGTCTGAGGGTACTTCGCCTGTCTCATACATCTTACACACCAGGTGAAACAGGTTTGTCATGGCTGGTTCTCTCAGAGACTTCAGTAGCTCTGAGGGAATATCGTCTACTCCAGGGGCCTTGTTTCTACTTAGGTCTTTCAGGGCTCTGTCAAATTCTTCTCTCAGTACAGTATCTCCTATTTCATCTTCATCTACATCCTCTTCCCTTCCTACAATATTGTCTCGAAGTTCATTTCCTTTGTAGAGCCCCTCTATATACTCTTTCCACCTTTCAGCTTTCCCTTCTTTGCTGAGAACTGGTTTTCCATCAGTGTCCTTGATATTCATAGAGCTGTTTTTCTTATCGCCAAATGTTTCTTTTATTTTCCGGTAGGCCTCCCCTTTTTATACATTCTTCTACATCCTTGCATTTGCCTTCTAGCCACTCCTGCTTAGCCATTTTGCACTTCCTGTCAATCTCATTTCTTAGTCGTCTGTACTCCATTTTGCCTGTTTCATTTACTGCATTTGGGCCATTCCGTGCCAAGTGGTCTAATATCGAGAAAAGTTCCCACATGACCCTCATGGATTTTGATGAAATTTGGTATGAACAATCACACATGTTCTCAATGAACACTGGTAAAGTTTCAGTTTGAAAAATTCAATACTTCCGGAGACACAGTCACTTGTTTAAGACCATAGCACAGCTTCCAATAGTGCGTCCTTGAATTTTCAGCAACTTTGAGATGATATATCTCTGGGAGTTTTTGCATGAAAGAAACAAAACTTGGCCATCTTATACAACTTTTAGAGCTCTTTAAAGTAAAATATTAAGAACAGGATTTCTGAGTAATTTTCATATAGAAAATTTGGGGCAAAGTTGGGCGAAAAAATTGCTGGTTAAAAAAAGTGCGAACTTTAGTTTTTTATATCTCCAGAAGTAATTGTGAGATGTACATGAAACTTTGCACACCATAACTCACCAACACAAGGTCTTAGAATATAAAGTTTCATTCACCTATTGCTTCCCATTATTTCACAAATCTAGGGTAAAGTTGGCGATTTTTCAAAAAGTGCTAAAAATGGGTATTTTTAATCAAATTTTACAAAAGAGTGTTTTCTCCAAACTCCTTTAAACTATGCTCATTAGAAAGAGCATATTCTAAACTATCTAGAAAAGTGGATTTGGTTTTGCAATGCAAGCATATAAGGCCCTAAAAAGTAGCATAATCCTAGAGGCGCACTGGAAGTTTGAACCCATTTTTCTGGCACTCAAATTATACCTAAAATCGTTTATTATGTCTAATAAATATTTGTTAATGCCTGGGATAAGTGAAATAAGAAGTTCTGATGAATAGGATGTAGCTAAAGTCCGAATAGGAAAAGAATAAAAATAGAAACAATGTTATTTCTTAACTGTCCCCTCATCCCACCTGAATTTAATTCATAAAATTTATTTCCATAATCATTATCTAATTATTAGTAGCCTGTTTAATGAACAAACACTAGCTTACTGATGGAAAAGAAGTGTATAAATGAGTTGCTATGGTTTAACCACTGCTAGTTTCATTTTACCTGAGAAAACCAGCATCCCCATCGCCGCAGGGGCAACAACAGCCACGGGTGGGTTCCTTTACCACAGGATATCTCAAGCATGATAAGCATTTCTTTACACAGATTCCCAAGCCTGATAATAAAATTATTGAAGTGTCCTGGGTAAAATTAGAAGCCACTCATAGGTTGCTTAGTTTCCTCTAACCTATTTAAATTTTTGATAGGGTATGGTGGTACAATTTCAATCATTTCGGACAAATGTAATTGTAACTGCAAACATATTGAGAAAAGAAATAATTTCAACTATGGCACTTGTTCTTGAATGTTTAATGAATATGTAACGCAAATATTAGACAATTACATATGTTGGTATGAACACAAAAAAATGTTACAGAATTGAGAAAAATCGATAGAAAATGTACCACACTAGGTACGATTATGATCACTTCCTCGTACAATTTTGATCACTGACTTTTCCCATATAAAATGCACTTTTTCCTTCGGGCACCAGTGCATACTTCACTGTACCAAAAGTTGCACAATAACGAGTTTACAAGCACGTGGAAACTAGAACATTTATAAGAGCACGTTCGACGAAGTAGCTCCAAGTACATCTTACAGGAAAAAATTTATGTCTCCTTAACACAGAGTGTTGTATTCTTGAAAAAGACAGGAGGAGCTGTAGAAACCTGCTACACTGCAACACCACACAAGGTCAAGTGCTAGCAACAATACGAGACTGAAAACTTATGTTGATCAGAATTGTACCTATATCGAATTTGTACCATCTTACCCTATGCTACATTAATTTTCTGATGACTATCAAGAGGAATGGTGTATTGTCAGACAGACAAATTTACTGTTGGAGCTGGAATAACTGCACCTTAAAGGCCTTAAATGTTACCTGAAAAACAAAGAGCTTGTTGTCCTAATGGATTTTTTGGAAAATTATTCTTTTATTATTCAGGATGCTGTGCAAAGCTTCCACTGGAAAGCAACAATTCATCCATTTCTTATCTACTTTCATCAAAATGAGAAAGTGGAATCTTTAAGTTTCTGCATTATCAGTTCTTGTTTGTGGCATGACACAGGTACAGTTAACGTTTTTGTCAAGGAGCTCATCAAATATATATAAAAGCACAGTTTGCACAGATATCTCACATTCATAATTTCAGTGATGGCTCCAGTGCTCAAACTTACTCACCTAGACCTGTTCCATTTCTTCTCTGAAAACATTAATCAAATCATATTTGTTTTCATCAGTAAAGATGAAATTGGGGGGGGGGGGGGATTGTCACAAGAAGTGAGTTTTAAACTTAGACAAACTGTAGCAGGCACTAGAGATAATCGTCACTTTTTACCTATTGATGAAACAATAATTCAGGCCAGCAGAGTTTCAAACGACTGATCATCTTTTCTAGCTACAATGGGTCAGAGAACTAAAGAAGGCATATTAATGTCTGCTCTCCAACCAGGACAATATGTTGCATGCATCTAAGAAAATTTTTGGTGAATTGGGAATATCTGTTGACTTCCACTGAGCAAAGGGGTGCATTAATAAACTTTATGCGCCCTCATGGTCCAGCAGATTCATTGTATTGACCACCAATGAGTGACAAGTGCTGGGTTCCATCACACCACATTATTGCAGTTATTCCAGCTCCGTCAGTAAATTCGTCTGTGTTGACATTCATCAGACTTGAAAACCTGTGTAAAGAAACTCGCCCATAGCTGTTGATGCTCGAGCGTAGCCCCTATGGTGATGGAGATACTGGTTTTCTCAGGTGAAATGAATCTAGCAGTGGTTAAACCACAACAACCCATTTATACACTTATTTTCCTTCAGTAAGCTGGTGGTGTTCATTAAAAATGCTAATAATAATTAGATAATGATTGTGCAAATAAATTTTACAATTTACATTCATTCTAAATTATAATTTTGTGAGTGTTTGTGTGTTTTTGTGTGTGTGTGTGTGTGTGTGTGTGTGTGTGTGAGAGAGAGAGAGAGAGAGAGAGAGAGAGAGAGAGAGAGAGAGAGAGAGAGAGAGAGAGAGAGTTGTGGGATGGGGGGGGGCAGTTAAGAAATAACATTGTTTCTATTTTCATTCTTTTCCTATTCGGACTTTAGCTACATCCTATTCATCAGGACTTCTTATTTCACTTATCCCAGGCATTAACAAATATTTATTAGACATAATAAAAGATTTTAGGTATGATTTGAGTGCCAGAAAAATGGGTTCAAACTTCCAGTGCGCCTCTAGGATTATGCTACTTTTTAGGGCCTTATATGCTTGCATTGCAAAACCAAATCCACTTTTCTAGATAGTTTAGAATATGCTCTTTCTAATGAGCATAGATTAAAGGAGTTTGGAGAAAACACTTTTTTGTAAAATTTGATTAAAAATACCCATTTTTAGCACTTTTTGAAAAATCGCCAACTTTACCCTAGATTTGTGAAATAATGGGAAGCAATAGGTGAATGAAACTTTATATTCTAAGACCTTGTGTTGGTGAGTTATGGTGTGCAAAGTTTCATGTACATCCCACAATTACTTCTGGAGATATAAAAAACTAAAGTTCGCACTTTTTTTAGCCAGCAATTTTTTCGCCCAACTTTGCCCCAAATTTTCTATATGAAAATTGCTCGGAAATCCTGTTCTTAATATTTTACTTTAAAGAGCTCTAAAAGTTGTATAAGATGGCCAAGTTTTGTTTCTTTCATGCAAAAACTCCCAGAGATATATCATCTCAAAGTTGCTGAAAATTCAAGGACGCACTATTGGAAGCTGTGCTATGGTCTTAAACAAGTGACTGTATCTCCAGAAGTATTGAATTTTTTAAACTGAAACTTTACCAGTGTTCATTGAGAACATGTGTGAATGTTCATACAAAATTTCATCAAAATCCATGAGGGTCATGTGGGAGCCTCTAGACCACTTGGCATGGAATGACCGATTTTTATATTTTCTTCTTTCATCAATTAAATTTAGTATCTCCTGTGATATCCAAGGATTTTTTGTAGGTCTTTCCTTCCTACCTATTTTGTCCTCTGCTACCTTCACTATTTCTTCTCTCAATTTTACCCATTCCTCCTCTACTGTTTTATTTTCCCCTGTTTCTGTCAATTGTTGCCTAAAGCTCCATCTGAAATTCTTAAGAACCTCAGGTTCCTTCAATTTATCCAGGTCCCATCTCCTTATTTTCCTACATTTTTGTAGTTTCTTTAGTTTCAGCCTACAGTTCATAACCAACAAGTTATGGTCAGAGTCTATATCTGCCCCTGGGTATGTCTTACACTGTAAAATCTGGTTCCGAAATCTATGTCTTACCATTATAAAATGTATCTGGTATCTCCCGGTGTCTCCTGCTCTCTTCCACGTATACAACCTTCTTTTGTGATTCTTGAACCAGGTGTTTGTTATAACTAAACTATGTTCTGTGCAAAATTCTACCAGGCGGCTTCCTCTTTCATTCATTTTGCCCAGATCATATTCACCTACTATCTTCCCTTCCTTGTCCTACTACCGAATTCCAGTCTCCCATAACAATTAAGTTTTCCTCTCCCTTAATTGTCTGAATAATTTCCTTTAGCTCCTCATATATTTCTTCGATTTCCTCATCATCGGCAGAGCTTGTTGGCATATAAACCTGTACTACTGTTGTCGGTGTTGGCTTCGTATCTATCTTGACAATGATAATGCGATCACTGTGCTGGTCATAGTAGTTTACCTGCATTCCTATTTTCTTATTCATTATCAATCCTACTTCTGTGATCCCCCCAATAGATTTTGTATTTATTATCCCGTACTCATCTGACCAGAAATCCTGTTCATCCTGCCACCGAACTTCACTAATCCCCACTATATCTAACTTCAACCTATCCATTTCCCTTTTTAAATTTTCTAATTTTCCTACTCGATTAAGGGATCTAACATTCCACGCTCCGACCCGTAGAATGCCAGTATTGTCTTTCCTGATGATCATATCCTCCTGAGTAGTCCTCGCCCGGAGATCCAAATGGGGAACTATTTTACCTCCGGAATATTTTACCCGAGAGGAATGGCATATGGAATAGGTTCACAGATTTGTGACTGGCTGGAAGACTTTCTAAGTAATAGAACACAGTATGTTGCTCTCGGCAGTGAGTGTTCATCAGAGACGAATATATCATCAGGCGTGCCACAGGGGATTGTGATAGGACACCACTATTATTTTCTATCTATACAAATGATCTGATGGACAGAGTAGCTACTAACTTGTGGCTGTTTGCTGATGATGCTGTTGTGTGTGGGAGAGTGTCATCATTAATTGACTGTAATAGCATACAGGATTACTTAGACAAAAATTCAGTGTGAGGAATGGCAGCTAGCTCTGAATGTAGAAAAATGTAAGATGATGCACATGAGTAGGAAAAACAATCTGATAATGTTCAAATACAGCTTTAGTAGTGAGCTTCTTGGTACAGTCACATCGTTCAAATATGTAGGCATAACATTGCAGAGCAATATGAAATGGAACAAACTTGTAAGGTCATTTGTGAGTAAGGCAGACGTCAGACTTTGTTTTATTAGGAGAATTTTGGGTACTTTATCTGTAAATGAGACTGCGAATAAAACGCTTGTACGACCATGTCTTCCTTGAGTATTGCTCAAGTGTTTGGGACCCACAGCAGATCAGTTTAAAATAAGACATGGAAGCAGTTCAGAGATGAGCCGCTAGGTTCGTTACTGGTAGGTTTGACCAATGTGCGAGTATCACAGAAATGCTCCAGGAACTCAAATGGGAATAGCTGGAGGGAAGACTACGTTCTTTTCGAGAAATTCTATTGAGGAAATTTAGACGGCTGGAATTTGAAGCTGACTGCAGTGCAATCTTACTGCCGCCTACTAACGTGTCACGTAAATATCATAAAGACAAAATAAGAAAAATTTGGGCTCATACAGAGGCAAATAGACTTTCTTTTTTCCCTCATTCTATTTGGGAGTGGAATAGGAAAGTAAATAGTTACAGTATACACTCCGGCACACCATGACATTGCGGAGTATATGTAGATGTAGAAGAGATAAAATTTAAATGAGATACTAAAAGATCCAAACTTCTTGGAGAGCCCCCAATCTGTTAATAAAATCAGCAGAGTTTCATTTATGATCTGTACATTTGTCTACCAATGGTCTCAGCAGGAAAGCAAGATGTCTGGCTAAATCATATGTGGGGACATCAATAGTACTCACTGTATGCCGTCGTAAAGGCAGACCTTCTCGGTGCACTTTAAGCAGACTATGCAATCATGGTGGTATGCTGCCATGTGGGCGTAACTGCTTGATGGTCTCTGGAGGTAATGAGGAAGAACTCAAAAGTGTGTACGTCTTCCATTGCACACATGCTTTAGAGCCTGTACATAGTGTCACTAAGTAGACCATACAGCTTCCCCTAATAAAGCTTACTAGGAAACAAAACAATTCCATTGCCTTTGTCAGCCTTCAGCACAAGTATGTCCAGATCCTCTTGGAGGTTTTGTAGTGCAGCCCTTTCCTCAGAAGTTACATTACTGTGTTAAGGAGAGAACACAGTAAGTTTCCCTTCTTATTTCTTCAACATATCCATAGATCCGTAGGAAGGTGTCATATAGCTTCTTCAACACCACTCGTGAAACTTATTAGAGGTACTACACTTGGTGTAGTTGCAAAATTGAGTCTTTTCCCAGAACAGACAGCCTCGCATTGTCCAAATCCATCTCTGTGAAATTAACAATGGAACGCCATGCATTTATTTCCTTTGGTGATGCCTGTTGTGGCCCCAAGCCATCAAAATTTGACATCTGCTGCCAACTTGCACCCTTAAATACCAAATCAAATTTGGCTGAAGTCACTCCATCAACCCAGTCCAATGATGTAGGAGAAACAAAAGCTGCAATCTTCAGATGTAGGGGGAACAGTTCTCCTGAAATGGCATCCAACCTTGAGGTGGTTCACTCTCATCATAAAGGATGTGTGTGTAGTCTAGCATAATAAAACCACCGTAAAACAGTTGGTCTTCTTCTTATATGTTTGACTCAAATAGTTATACTTCTCATACTACTTGAATGAGCTTTCTTGTCCATTTACACTTGAGAAGCATATTTATTCATATTTAACTTTAAATAACTGGACAATAAGATTTTCACAATCACTGTTCTAGCTCACTCTTGAGCAACTTTTGCTATTGAAAGTACAATGAGTTACTCTTGGAATAAACAGAATGTCATTTGTCTAATAATGGGTATACATGTTCCATAGTTATTGTATTGGTGTGGTGTCTGTTCTTTCGGACGTCCTTTAACAATCATTTGCAAATGTTCCATAGTCCCACCCATAGCTTCTGGCATTCCATGCTGCTGCAGACCAGTTAAATGGACACTGACCACTTTGCCACACTTCATACCACCAGAAACTGCAACACACAGACATTCTGGCAGCAGTAACAATTCAAGTGTGGTCAAAATGATAGGATAGGAGATGTTGGATTATCTCAAGGCGATTTAGGCCTATGTAGCGGTTTGTTCCACAACAACCTTCATCTTGTATAACTAATTCTCTCCTTCACATATTGCCGAAGACAGGAATTTATAAAATACCTTGTGAATGTTTTATAGGACAAAAATCATACATAGTGGAGGAACCTTGTACAAAACATGAAAGTTTTACTTGCCTTTCGCAACCCAGCAAGTCTGCAGTTGTAGAACATTGTATTACCAACAGACATACAATGGAGTATGATAAAACATCAATTTTGGCCACATCATCACCCTTTGGGGACTCCATTATTAAAGAATCTGTTAAAATGCAGAAAATCTATTGAACCATGACAGCAGCTACCTGTTTAATAATACGTGGAATCCTGCCATCTCTGAGATTTGTTCTAGACAAAGATGCCAGAACACTCCGATAACTGTGGCGAGCAGCAATATTGAAGTCACCTGATTCTTGTAGTTCCATTAATGCAGTTGCTTCCACCAGGCAGTGTGTTTCTTTTGTCACCATTTCTCCCATGGTGCGCAGCAGTACCATCAACATGCTGTATAAGATGAAGCGGAGTATGTCTTCGTCAGTATTCGTTGGCTGACCTGTAGATGACTGACAGATGTTCAGTTGAAATATGCAATGAAATGATGACAGACTGCAAACCCAAAACCACTTTGAACATTTGATTTGCTGGGAAAATTTCATATGTACAAGATGTCAGTAAAATATTTCTCGAACAGAGTTGTAGTATAAATATAAATTAAAAACCCCTGTGTGATGGGGAGGTTTATCATGCTCAGCCTAATTACTTTTGACCGCATATTTCATGAATTGTGTGTCATGCTATGATATGTTTTCAAAACTGATTGTTTCTTTGTGGTAAAGAAACTGGTTGTAAAAGTTCCATTAGGGTAGTAGATATGTGATTATATAGGTTAAATTGCCTTCATGCTTATGTCGCTGGTGCTTGACATGTAGATGTTGGAAACACTGTGTTTAATGATGGGAGGTGAAAGCAGCCAGTCAGGAGTAGCAGTATGGTGGACAATAAGAGTGCATCTTAATGTCAAGTAGATTTGGCGTCACTTTTAAAATTTGTTCTGTCATTTGCTTGGAGTATTTTTGGCAATGTAAGCCAGAGTTATGTACATTCATGTACTGCCTGGTTCTGAATATACTTTACTTTAACCTTTTGTACACATAATAAGTTTGTAGAATTTCTTTAGTAATACAAAGTGCTATTAGATGTGATTCGAAAAAAGTACATTGAGAACCAGTCCCGCTCTATCTTTCGACCAACTTTGTTGTATGGGAGTGAAAGTTGGGTGGATACAGGTTACCTTATTCACAAGGTAGAGGTTCCAGATATGAAAGTAGCAAGAATGATTACAGGTACTAATAGATGGGAACAATGGCAGGAGGGCTTCCATAATGAGGAAATCAAAGAAAAACATCATAGATGAAGCAGTAAGAGCAAACAGAGATGGTGGGAGAAGCAAGGTTACCTAAGAGACTCATGAGCTCGGCGGTGGAGGGTAAGAGGAGTCGAGGTAGACCAAGAAGAAAATACTTAGATTTGGTGAAGAATGATTTTGAAACAAAAGGCATAACATATACATGTGGCGTCTGTTCGGAAAGAACAGACGTCATATTCTGATCCTGCAGCTGTTATTATTTAATATTCATAGAATATATGACTTCAACTGCTATTGGGCAAAGCTGAAAATGTGTACCCAGCCGGGATTCGAACCCGGGTTTCCTGCTTTCTAGGCAGTTGCGCTGACCCCTACACCACTGCGGACACAGTGATCACCGCACCTGCAAGGACTACCCATGCACGCCTCCTGTCAGATAGAAGTTTGAAGCCCTTACTCTTACGGGAATTAGTTAAACTACGAGTTTGAGTACTATGGGCAGGGCGAAGCTGGGAATTTGTATCTGACGGGAGGCGTGCATGGGTAGTCCTTGCAGGTGCGGTGATCACTGTGTCCCCAGTGGTGTAGGGGTCAGCGCAACTGCCTAGAAAGCAGGAGACCCGGGTTCGAATCCCGGCTGGGTACACATTTTCAGCTTTGCCCAATAGCAGTTGAAGTCATATATTCTATGAATATTAAAAGGCATAACATCAGACGAGGCATCAATGTTAGCATTGAATAGGGGACCATGGAGGAATTTTATTAGAGGTACTATGCTCCAGACTGAACGCTGAAAGGCATAATCAGTCTCTAATGATGATGATGATGATGATGATGATGATGATGTTGATGTCAGTTAAGAGAGAATTTTCAACCGAAACTACATGTTAAAACAAACTGTTACTCCCCTGTAGTCAATGATTCTCGATGTACTTCTTTGTTTAACTTCTTCGTTGAAACTGCAATCTATAATTTTTCTACGAATATGTCACAACACTGCAATGTGTTAACTAATAACATTTATGTCCACCATGCCAATTTCCTTTACAAAGCATAAAGCTATTTTGTATTTACTGACGAACCACAACCTCTGATAGCTGCCTTCACCTCCTGTTATTCATTGTACCATTGCCAACATCTACATGTCAAGCACCAGTTGCATACACATGAAATGCAAATTAACCCATACATATAGTTTTGTAATAACTATAGAAGATTATTATTAGTTTTTGAGAAGAAAATATAACACTTCTATTAAGTCAAGAAGCTCTTGGTGCAAATGAACAGAATTAATATTGATCTTTGCCACACACTAGAAATACTATCTATAGTGGATGTTGCTCTGTTCAGAATTTGGCATCTTTTTTTAAATCACATGTCACACTACAAATCTGATCTATACAGTTAACAAAAAAACTCCTGTCAGTTCTAATGGATATTAAGTGTAATTTATTTACAGGGTCTGCCAATAAACCTGCATTTTATGTAGCTGGCATGCGAGATGCAGCGAGGATACGGATGTGGAACATGTTTTGTTTGAAAGCAGTGTATGTGCTATTTTCAGCATGTATCGTGGTGTGACTTTGTGAACATCATGCATTTGTTGTGGAGGAATTTATTAGTATGGTGGTTCTGTGATTAACAGTACTCAGTGAACATTTCGGACATGTTCAAACTTGGCCAACATGATCATGTCCTGAATATAAAAACTATTTAACTGTGCGTCTCAAAATTTAAAAAGACAGGTTCCATGCTGAAAAGAAAACCTATTGATAATTGTCAGACTGCAACAATGCCAAAAAATGTCGCACAATAGTGTGTGTGCAACAATCACCAAGCAGCTGCAATGGGATTATGAGATAGGAGTAGGACAAGAATTATTCATATAAAACTTCATATTAGCCCTTTTGAAATGATTGTTACCCAGGAATTAAGTGATAGAGATTTTGAAAGTCACAGAGGTGCATGTGAGAGTCATTCCATGTCAACTCAACAGTTTACATTAAAATTTTATCTCACCATCTCAGATTTTAATGAAATTTTGTATACTGGTAACTCCCACATAGAGAAAAATATATACCAAATTTCAACGTGATATCTCAAATGGTTTCAAAATTACGGCTTGTTAAAGTTTTTCTTGTCAAGCCCTTTCCAAAAATGACACTACAAGGGTCATGATAATTTTTTTCCCCCTAATTTCTAAATCAAAAATGTAATTTTAAGTTTTTCAAAATGTGCCACTTTTAAAATTTCAAATAGTCCTTGTATAGTGGTTAATTGATAGTATAAATTTCATAATGTATTCTTACAGAGAAATGGATTTGAAAATATGCTTACAACAGAATTTTCACTATAATAATGTTTATTTGAGCTAGTGTCAAGCATAGTAAACAATGTGCTACTACAATACTGCAAACACTGGACTGTAATTGATGGTGTAACAAGTATTATTTGAGTAAGGTGGAAGTGTTTGAGAGTTGAATAAGTGTTTGTGCACTAAGCCTAGAGCCGGAAATTTTAAATGCTTTTGATTCCGAAAATGACCCTACCTCCAACTGTAAGTCAGATGTTGTTGAAACACTTAATGTGTCACTTCATGAACTGGGCGAATCATCTCTTGATTCAAGATAATAAAGAAAAATGTCAAAATTAATTCAGCCTTGAAGTGTAAACTTTTTACTTCTATTCAAGACTTCTCCTCTGATGAAGTTCATGAAACACTTGATTCAGTTTTGAAAAATCTAAAAGACCACTTCTCACACTGCACTTAAAGGGACAAAAAGGTTATGATATTAACATGTTTACCTGATTCATGGAGTGCGAGAATTTAATGCTCCAAATTACATGGTCAGGCAATCGAAGAAAATACTTACAGGTATATTAGAGGACCCTCACCAAAAACCTGACAAGAGCCTGCCACTAGTAGTAGTAACAGTAATACGTGATTTATATGAAAGTGGTGAAATCAGTAGGGTTTTAATCGGTAAAAAGGACTGTGTTTTTGTTAATTCTGGGACTGGAGTAAAAGTCACACCGCCAAAAAGACTAGTTTTATGCAATTTAATGGAGTCATTGTTATTTTCTAAAGACAAAAATCCTATGCTAAAAATAGGGTTTTCAAAGTTCACAGAACTAAACAGTTTTAACGGAGCTGTTCTTTGAAAAATACCGTATCGGTTAATTCACAGTTATTGTCATATGCTGGAGACCTTCCTCGACCTAGGCTAAACATTTTATTCCAGATGATGATCTAGAAGTGTGGTTCCAGCAAGATGGAACAACATCCCGAACCTCTTGGCGTTCAATGGAAATGTAATTGAGTTAGTTCTTGGTCATATCTTTGCGAGATGACATCACGTGGCCCTCTAGGACACCTGATTTACTGCCCCCTTTTTGTGTGTGTGTGGGGGGGGGGGGGGGGGGGCTCTAGTGTACAAACATTATCCCACAACACTGCAAGCTCTTAAAGAGGCCATTATCCAAGAAGTGGCAGCCATTCCAAGAAAAATGACACAATGATGTAAGGAGAACTTTCGGGATAGACTTCATCAATGTGTTCAACAGCTGCGGTGGAATAGCCGAGCGGTCGAAAGCGTCTCGCTGCGGAACGCGCGGTTGCTCGCCATGGAGGTTTGAGTCCTCCCTGGGGCATGGGTGTGTGTGTATGTTTGTTCTTAGGTTAGTTTACCTATGTTTAAGTAGTTTGTAAGCTACGGACTGATGACCACGCAGTTTGGTACGATAGATTTACAGACATATGAACATTTTGTGTTCAACAATGGAGGATGTCATTTAGCAAACATAGAGAAAAATTTTCATATCTAGTTTTTCTGTGATAACTTATTAAAATGAGGAAGGTTTTATTGCTGGATCCGTTTTAACAATTATGATCATAACCAAGGATAAAGTTGTTGAAGCAAATAGTGAGCATTGTGCAACAATTGCTATATTAATTTAATGTTACAGAAATACTATACTGAGATGTGAAAATATTGTTCAAAACAGATCAAAGTGACTGGTCAGTACTTACCTTGGTTTTGTACCACCAATAAGAAAACAAAGAAAGAAAGGATACAAATGACAACAAAACAAAATGTTTCTGCTAGCTTTCAGAAATGATTTCCTTGGTCAGTTAGGAGAGAAAATACTCATTTCCGAAAGGTAGTGAAAACATTTACTACAGCACCATTCTTGTCTTTCATCTGTTTTATTATTGGCAGTATCAAACTAAGTGGCTGTCCAGTGCTTACCTATCTCTTTTGAACAATATTTTCAGAATTCCTATATTATCAGATCTGATAATCTCTTACCATTATGATATCATTTGTTTCCATGTGTGATGATAAATCATGCAAATTATTAATTGATATTACTAAAAATGAAAATTATTTTGCAGGACAAAAAGTACCTTCAGCCTTATCTGCAAGAAGTCATAAAAGAAAGACTAGAGAAGGAAGAATGGAACAAAAAGTGATATGAATCATACGAGAAAAAGAGGCACGTTATTGGTGCCTATACTTAATTGGTTATTTATAGCATGAATGTTAATATTGTTAATATGATGTACATATTAGTGTAATAAATTGAAAATATTACTTATATGTTCAGTTGTTTGAAAGTGTATGCAAATCCAGTTTTGAAGCAGAAAAGTGAAAGTTGCTAATATTAGTGGCATTCATTGTTGAACTTCGACAGCCAGCTATGGGGAGGGGAGGCACTTTGTGAATAACTTTGCTTTTACAAATCATTCACCATCAATAAGAAAGAGTAACAAAGTCAAAGGAACAACAGAGGTTGAAACTCTTGACATGTTAATCGTCTTGGTTTTAAGTGAGAAAAAATGAGTAAATTTCTGTTTTCATAAATTGTGAACATGAATGGAACAAGGCAGTAAACAAATAATACACATTACTGTTACAAATTCTCTTTAAAATTCTATTTCAGCACTTCCTTTTACATGGTGTCACCAGGGGATGAACACAAAAGTTACAAAACTTTAATCCATTATGGATGAGGAACACTGCGACTGTGGTGAAATAAGGTATCATGAATGACAGCAACCAGTCGCCTTTGATGCAAAATGTTTTCATTGCATTTCTCCCATTACCGGTTTCGATATGCCTAGCATATCATTATCAGATGGTGAAATTTTTTTTTTTTACATTTAGATGGGGTGTAGTGGGATTTTTGCATAACTTGTGTTATCCATAAATCCATTGTAACAATTGGTAGCATGCACACATTAATTGTGCTGCTATGCACTTCACATGTATTACACAGCATAACTGGTAACACACACATATTTATTGTGCTGCTAAACACTTTATACATGTTGTACTATACAGTTTCCACACACTATACGAATGTATGTCTGTGAATACCGGGTTGAGAAGAGTTACTTTAAAGGTGTTATAACGTTAATAAAGTGAGAATGTGCTATGAATTTCATAAATCACAAACATTGGGAATTCCAGGAAGGGTTCAACAATATTTTTAAAAGGATAGGTTGTTTCTCAACACAGACGTCTTGATTATTTGCAGAAAGCACTGACAGCATAAATACATTTTAACCCTTGGAAGTTTTTCGTTGGTGCGTAAAACATTTAGCATTAAAGGATTGATAAGTTTTACTGCTCCAAGAGAAATATTATTGACACTATACAGTAGAACCCCGATTTAACGAACCCACATTTAAGGAAAACCTGCTTTTAACGAATATTTCCGTTGGTCCCGGCTTTACTCCCATTAGAATAAGGTTATTTTTCCCCACTTTTAACTAACCCCGCTTTAAGGAAAAGTCTGCTTTTAAGGAACAAACATGAAACATTCTGCAAATTAAAATTTTGTTTTTACGCAATTCCTAACTGTTTTGTTTCTTCCACACAATTAGGAATTTGTGTTTACGTGAAGTCTGTTATCGATTCTTTAAGTCAGTGCATATCGAACATCTTTGCAGCGATACCGGTATAAGTAACCATAATCAATTCTTTCCGTCAATAGGTTATCGTATTGAATACCAGCGATTCCGGAAAAAGTGTTTGACGAATCAGCAAGCTATTTCCCTCTTGTCTTCCATGTGTTATGGTCACGTGGTCTGACATCAGTTGAAAATTACGAAACACGAGTTGTGAAGTGTTGTCGTGTGTTATTTTCTTATTAGATTCACTCTTTCAGAATTGTAATCTATAAACGTAGAAAACTTCATAATGGAGGGAAGCTGATGACCATCCATGCTGTTGAAGATTATCATAACATTAGGCTGTGTGATAATGGCAAAGAATACCATTTTGCACTGTATTCGTTGTACGACTTTTAGAAACAGGGACCATTGTTATATACTGAATCTAGTGATACCTTTGGTTGCAAAAAGACGAATATTCATGTGACAATGTTCAGTTGTACTTATTAAATGTTTTGAAGGAGTGTGAATTACATAGCTGCATTCTGGTAAGCAAAAAACTTATGCAAAAAAGGTTCGAAAATCGCCCCACTAGATTGGCATGGAAAATGCAGTGCTTCTGAACTGTTTAGAAAACTTAAACTCTAAAACAAGAGATTATTAAGTGCAAAGAGTGGAGCTGTGGATACTAAAACTGAACCACTGGAGAAAACATTACAACTAATAAAATGTTAGATAAGGCCAGACATTAAGTTACCTTACGTATAGTACAGAAATTAAAAACTTCAATGCATTTAAAAAATTACCTCATACAACAAACGCCTGGATGACTTCGAGAATTTTCAAGTATTTAGCCCCAAAGACGGGTGGGTTAAAAAGCAGATTAACTGTTGGTGGCCGTCAATTGAAGTGTTATAAAGCACGATGATGACCCGCAGTGAAGGCATGCAAACAGCTAAAAACAATGTCTTTTTGTAAACAATTTGGTGTTGTGGATTATTTTTTACGAATTATATATTGCAAAATCGTGACACACTTTTAGAACTATGTTTAAGTTTTGATGAATTTACACTGTAATGTTATTGCTGCTCCCCTTAAATTGCAAAAAGTAAAACTGTGCTACTTTTGTAGTTACCGGCATTGCAACATAATCGAAAATCTTAACATATTTTTTGAAGCGCTAAAGACCTCTTTGTCGACCATCAATATTTGTAGAAAATGTTTTTGACGAATCAACAATGGAAATTAATTTTGAAGAAGTGTTTTGTATTCAAGGTACACGTTGTTAAAAAGATATTTATAGATCGAACCAGAGGGAAGACGATGGCGAAAATTTTGAAATTTATGCGTTAGTAAAAATTACAGATTGCATATTCTGTGGAAAAGAAAGCAGTATCTCTGACTTCCACAATCCTAACACCTCCCTTGTGGCCTAGGTTGTGAATTACCTTTCCCATTCCTTTTTTCTCCCTTCTCTCCACCTGAAGAAGGAACACAGTTCCGAAAACTCGTTATTTTCCTCCTTTTTTCCTGAGTATCTATCGGCAGTACAACAAAAGAAGGGTAAGCACTGGCCAGTCAATTTTAAGTATAGTTTGCTTCAATATGGAATGGATACCAGAGTATGAGAGAGTGGGTCAAACTTGAACAACAAATGTTATTACTGTAAAAAGAAAAGGAATAACTGTGCTATTGATGTCTTAATCTAACAATTGCCCTCCTTCAGCCAATGATGAAATTCATACAGGTGTGAGAAACAATGTGTGTGTGTACAATTTTTGCAGTCTGTTTTAAGGCACCCTATATTAACAATGAGGGGCTAGAGTGCTGGCTATCCTGGCTTTGTTTTTTCAGATTGTTTCCCTTAGGCAGCCAGGTAAATACTGAGATGGTTATGAAATTCTGAAAAAGGGGGTGGGGGGAGGGACCAGGACACCCTATCAATGTATAATAAGGCTGGCATTTAGCAGACGTTATGTTTACTGTAAGGAAGGGAAAGGGATTGAATAACAAAGACCAAATTGACAGTTTTAAATTTTTATTATTATGAAATTTCACCGGTAAGAAACAGTTCATGGTCTATGAAGCCTTAAGCTTCCCATGTGCAGCTGATACACAACACTAGAATGCACTTGTCAACAAGTTACTTATAGCCACACACAAAACTACACAGATCACATATCTTGTCATGGACGAAACAAAGTTATCACTTTACATAAAAAAGATATACGTGCTTAACAATGTAAAAAGTATATTGAAGTCATGAAAATGCTTCCAATATATTTCCATCCAGTTCAGCTGGTATTTCTGTGTATATCTTTAGTTCAAAATATATCTTCCATTTTGTCACACATAAAATAGCATCATAAAATATCAGAAACAAAAATTTAAAACAGTTTTGTCGGCATATTTCTTAATCTTGGAATGTCAACACTTGTGGTAATTTATGTATTTTATTGGCACTGTAAAATAGTTAAATGCTGAATATTAATACTGTACATTATTCAGCGATGAAAACATTTCATTTTGTTAGAGATCATCATCACCAATTCCTTCAAATGCGTCATTCTCAACAAGTGGATGAGGCAATAGTCTGATGGAAGACTTTAGTGACACACCTGCCAACTTCTCTGACAGCCGTTTCATAGATGAAGTGGATTCCAATTTGGCTGAAGGTTTTGTGTCTCCATTCTAAGATTTAAAAAAAAAGTATCAAACAATGGAAATTACAGAAAGTATTCAACAATATTTTTGAGAAGGATAGGTTGCTACTCCCAAAGAGACATCTCGATGAGCCACAGAAAGGCACACGCAAAAGATTACAACTGTAAATAGCTGACATCCTTCATCATTCAGACAAAAACACACATTCACACAAACGTGACCACCATCTCCGGCCACTGTGACCAGTCAATAGCACTTAGCATGACTGAGGTGAAAGCAGGAAGGGAGGGGAGTGATGCCTGATAGTGCTGTCTGATAGATGGGGAGGAAAGGCAGAGTGGGAGACATACATGAGGCTATAATGTGGTCAGGGGAGGGGAGTGTGGCGAGGGCAGGAAGTAGTGAAGGTTTAGGTCTGGGGGATTGTAGGAGTGTAGGATATATTGTATTGAGAGTCCCCATCTGTGTAGTAGTCAATGAAGTGAGCCACACCATGCAGAGCTGCATGCTCTGCAGTTGTCTTCTAGCCACAGTTTGATGATGTTCATTCATCCAGACAAACGCCTTGTTGCTGATCATGCCCACGTAGAAAACTGCATAAATGGTGGCAGCTCAGTTTGTTGATAACATGACTGCTTTCACAGGTTGCCTTTTATGGAAATACATATGACGGGACTGGAGTATGTGTTGGTGAGATGGTGGATAGGACAGGTTTTGCATCTAGATCTATTTCAGGGGTATGGGGCAAGGGATGGACAAGGATATTCTGTAGGTTTGGTGGGTGGAGAAATAACACTGTAGGGAGGGGTGGGGAGTATATTGGGTAAGGTATTTTTCATTTTAGGGCAGAATGAAAGGTAGTCATAACTGACAGAAAATTCAGTCTGAATGGACAGGGCCTGTGAGATTTGTTTCTGGACAAGGTTTGGAGGGTAACTGCAGTCAGTGAAACCCTCAGTAAGGCGTTTGGCATATTTAGAGAGGAATTGCTCATTACTGCAAAAGTGATGACTACAGGTGACTAGGCTGTACAGAAGGGACATTTTTGGTGTTGCGTGGGTGGCAGCTGTCACAATGGAATTATTGTTTATGTTTGGTAGGTTTTATGTGGACATAGGTACTGATGAGGCCATCCTTTAAGTGGAGGTCAACGTCGAGAAGGTGGCTCGTTGGGTTTGGAGAATGTGGATACTGTGTCCTCACCTTCAGTCATGATTATGAAGATAACATCAATGAATCTCAACCAGATGAGGTTTTGAGTTTCTGGATAGTCAGGAAGGATTCCTCTAGATGACCCATGAAAACGTCAACACAGGAAGGTGCCATATGGGTGCCCCTGGCTGTGCTGCGAATTTGTTTACAGGTGATGCCTTCAAGCGTGAAGTAATTGTGGGTGAGAATGTAGTTGCTCATGGTAACAAGGAAGGAGGTTGCGGCTTGGAGTCGACAGGCACTGTGAAAGGCAGTGTTCAAATGCGGCAAGGCCATGAGTGTTGGGGATGTTGGTGTAGAGGGAGGTGGCATCAACTGTGAGAAGCGTTGTACCATGTGGTAAAGGAACAGGAACTGTGGAGAATCGATTGAGGAGCAGAGATTCTCTAAGTTGGGACACCATAACTGGCCACAATGGGGGAGGGGGGGTGTCCAGGATGGTTGGGTTTATGGGGGTGTAGGAGAAGAAAGGTGGGAGGTTCATTGTGGCATGGTATTTATGTGGAATAATCCCCCAGGTCTAAACCTTCGCTAGTTCCTGCCCCCACCTCCCTCCCCTCCCCTCACTATAACCTCATGTACATCTCCCATTCTGCCACACACTCCGATTCTTCCTTTTCCTTTCTTCCCTGTCTGTCAGACAGCACTGATGTATTCCCCCCACTGTGCATCACTCCCTTCCTGCTACTCCCTCACCCACACCACTGGTTGCTTTTGCCTTCATCATGCTGAGTCCCACAGACAGGCCACAGCAGCCGGAGATGGCATTCGTATATATAATAAAGATCGTTTGAATTACTCAAAGCACAGGCTCGCCGAGACACACAAAAAAACATACACAAACATTCAAGCTTTTGCAATCATTGGCCGCTTTGACAGGAAAAGAGGAAGGAGGGGAAAAAGGAAAGGATGAGGCTTTTAAGGGAGTGGATGAGGAGTCATTCCAATCCCGGGAGTAGAAGGACTTAAAAAAAAAAAAAAAAAAAAAACCACACACACACACACACACACACACTTATACACACGCAAACACACCTAGGCAGACATTTGTAGAAAGCAAAGAAGTTGGAAAGAGATACCACTTGAGGCAGAGGCTCTGTCCAGAGAACAGACGCAAAGATGTTATAGAATGGTGGGCGGGAATTTGAATTTAGTGGAGGTTGAGACCAGGTGGGCAATGGGAAGAGAGAATATGCTGAAGGGCAAGTTCCCATCTCCGGAGTACTGAAAGATTGGTTTCGGTGGGAAGTATCCAGATAACCCGGACGGTGTAACACTGTGCCCAGATGTGCTGGTCGTGCACCAAGGTATGTTTAGCCACAAGGTGGTCCTCATTACCAACAAACACTGTCTGCCTGTACCATGTGAGGATCACCCTGTGGCTAAACATGCCTTTGTGCACGGCCAGCACATCTTGGCACGGTGTTACACCGTCCGGGTTATCTGGATACTTCCCACCGAAACCAATCTTTCAGAACTCCGGAGATGGAAACTTAAGATCTTTGCCTCGGTTCTCTGGACAGAGCCTCTGCCGCAACTGTTATCTCTGTTTAACTTCTTTGCTTTCTAGAAATGTCTGCCTTAGTGTGTATGTGTGTGTGGGTGTGTGTGTGCTTGTTTACCTTTCCTTTTTCCCCTAAGGTAAGTCCTTCCACTCCTGGGATTGGAATGACTCCTCATCCACACCCTTAAAACCCGCATCCTTCCATTTTCCCCCTCCTCCTTTCCTGATGAAGTGGCCAACAGTTGCGAAAGCTTGAATCTTCGTGTGTGTGTGTGTGTGTGTGTGTGTGTGTGTGTGTGTGTGTGTGAGAGAGAGAGAGAGAGAGAGAGAGATCTGTGGTAAGTAGGAACCTATCCCATTCAAAAATGAAGTTTGGCTGAAAACTCACTAGCACAAGTTGGATTTATATTTATGCTATACACCTTAAGTAGACATCAAATACGGTAGGTTCTTCACATCTAGAAGGTTCATGGTAAAATGATTTGTTCAATTATGGAGTTTAAAGTGGCTTTTTGCCTTTTATTTATAGTTTTCTCTTCAATAAATAAATTATAGATTAACAATAAGTAGAAAAACTGAACCCAAGAGGTTTTGCTCCTGAATGTTTAACAGTGAAATCTGAACACTATCCTGTGATATGGGCCACAGCAACTACATTAGAACCTCGTTTTTACGCTTTTTCAGGGGACTGGTGAAATGGTGTAAAATGCAGAAAATAATGTTTTAAATGGTAAAATATGCTACTGGATCAGCCTTGCATTTTCGTAGTTTATGTGTTATATATGTACATAATAGACATCTAAATACTCACCAGGCAGTTGATTATACAATAAAGGTTATCCAAATTTTTACTATTTTAAGCACCAGGCAAAACTGGTAATTTTATGGGAAGTAGAATTTTTTGACGTAATTTCATTCATTATAATCGAGGACGCCGCTATTTTAAGCGCCAGGCAAACTGGTAATTTTTATGGAAGTGGAAATTCTGACGAAATTTCAGTCATAATCGAGGATGCCACTATTTTAAGCGCCAGGCAAACTGGTAATTTTATGGGAAGTAGAAATTTTTTACGTAATTTCATTCATTATAAGTGAGGACGCCACTGCAGGGCTATAACACATCTTCAGAATTACCTGAACCGCTTCGATAGATATCATTTGGACGCCGCTGCCAGGCTATGTAACACATCTTCAAAATTACTACCTTTTACCGGAATTAATTACAGTAGAACCTCGTTTTTACGCTTTTCAAGGGACTAAAGTAAAATGGTGTAAAATGCAGGAAAATGTAAAATGCAGGAAATAATGTTTTAAATGGTAAAAAATGCTTACTGTATGAGCCTTGCATTTTTGTAGTTTATTTGTGATATATGTACATAATAGGCATCTAAATACTCGCCAGGAAGTTTATTATACAATAAAGATTATCCAAATTTTTACTATTTTAAGCGCCAGGCAAAACATAATTTTATGGGAAGTAGAATTTTTTGACGTAATTTCATTCATTAAATCGAGGACACGGCTATTTTAAGCGCCAAACAGAATTGGTAATTTTATGGGAAGTAGAAATTTTTGACGTAATTTCATTCATTATAATCGAAGACGCCGCTATTTTAAGCGCCAGGCAAAACTGGTAATCTTATGGAAAGTAGAAATTTCGATGTAATTTCATTCATTATAATCGAGGACGCGGCTATTTTAAGCGCCAAACACAATTGGTAATTTTATGGGAAGTAGAAATTTTTGACGTAATTTCATTCATTATAATCGAGGACGCCACTGCTGGGCTATGTAATACATCTTCAAAATTACCTGAACCGCTTCAATATCGTTTGGACGCTGCTGCCAGGCTATGTAACACATCTTCAAAATTACTGCCTTTTACCGGCATTATGTAATTATTTATGTAGTAAAACTCAAAGTTCCGTTATTTTTGTATTTTTAGATGTTTCACACGACGATATTAGAGAATTTATTCGCATTTTCGAGTACAAACATATGCATAAGTATTTTTGTGACGTTTGCATAGAATCGGCACCTCTCACTATTATCGCTTTTTTGAGGCTGTGGGTATTATGATACCCAACTTTGACACATATCGTTCTTTATTAATCAGAAATATGTATCACAAAAACAATACACCTCTTTATTCTCACACCAACAAAGCAACTGGTTCTGATTATTGGAGTAGACGCCAGCCGCTCTGGCAAAGAAGCTAGCGGAAAGAGGAACTACACCGCCACGATCAGCGTTATTCTCACGGCAAGCGCTCTGGCAAAGAAGCTGGTTGAAAGAGGAACTACACCGCCACAAATCGGCGCATCGTAAGTCATCAACGAAACGCGAAATATACGATGGAATAAATTCAAAGTGTCAAGAAACTCGACTGCAAATAATTTTTAAGCGCTATTCTTTATGGGGAAAGCAATGCTAGCGTCAATTTATGTACATTACGTCATTTTCCTTCACGAAAATTCTTTCAAAAAGCGTAAAACGCGGGAAAAGTGTAAATATGTTAACGCAAAAACGAGGGAGAATTAACATTGTAAACATAGGAAATTTGATGGGACCGACAAAAAATGGTGTAAATGGCGGGAAAACGTAAAAACCGAGAATGTAAAAACGAGGTTTTACTGTATTTACATAGTAAAACTCCTACAGTTCTGTTCTTTTTGTATTTTTCGATGTTTCACATGACAATATTAGAGAATTTATTTGCGTTCTCGAGTACAAACATATGCATAAGTATTTTTGTGACGTTTGCATAGGATCGGCATCTCTCACTATTATCGCTTTTTTGAGGTTGTGGGTATTATGATAACCAACTTTTACAGATAAAGTTCTTTATTAATCAGAAATATGTATCACAAAAACAACGCAACTATTTGTTCTCACTTCAACAAAGCAACTGGGTCTGATTGATTGAGTACACGCCAGCCGCTCTGGCAAAGAAGCTAGCGAAAAGACGAACTACACTGCCACAAATCAGTGTTATTCTCTCGTCAACAAACTGCGTGAGTACACACCAGGCGCTCTGCCAAAGAAGCTGGTGAAAAGAAGAATTACATTGCCACAAATCGGCACGTCGTTTAGTCAACGCAAAGTGTCAAGAAACTCGAATGCGAATCATTTTTAAGCGCTATACTTTAAGGGGAAAGCCATGCTAGTGTCAATTTATGTACGTCATTTTTCTTCACGAATATGCTTTCAAAAAGTGTAAAACGCGGGAAAAGCGTAAATATGTTAATGCAAAAACGAGGATGAATTAACATTGTAAACATAGGAAATGGTGTAAATGGCGGGAAAACGTAAAAACCGAGAATGTAAAAACGAGGTTTTACTGTATGAAGTTATAAAGACAAATTCTGAAAAGCTGTTAAAAAGTAATGTCTTTATTACAGCAGTAACACAGAAACACACACAGAAATTTGAACTACACTACACAAGCAATAACACAATTACCAGATAACTATCTATAGAAAATAGACAAGGTTATGAGAAGAAATCAAAAGTTATCGAGAATGTAGGATCTACAGGAAGTCCTTGGCAGTTCAAGGTGTTCTTATATCTGTGATTTCTGAGTAAATTAAAAATTATAAATGATATGGATACTTATTACGACACAAGTGGTTAAAATAAGCAGATACAAATCACTGAAAATCCACGGTGGAATAACAAATACAATTAGACATTGTGTCGCTGACAGTCACAATGAAAAGACTGCTTAACATTTATTTAAGTGTAAGCATTTGAACAAAAAGAGTCACATGTACACACAAGCTCAACTCACAAAAACATAGCTATTGACTCTGGTCAGTGGAGCCATACTGTAATTGTTTCTGACATAAGCAGCAATTTGGGATTGTGATGGAATGCAGGGCAGGGATGGGAGAAGATAATGTGTGGTTTTGAGAATGTGCTGGAGTATGGTGGGGACAGGATAGGGCTGCTGGGTGCAGGGTACATCTCATCTGGGGAGAGAGGTGGGAGGATAGTGGAGGGATTACAAGAGAGTAGAGATAGAATTGAAAAAGACTAGTGACTGTGTTAGTGGAATAGAAGACATGCTTTGTTGCAACATGACTGGAGTAGGTGATAATGGAGGATATATAGAACAAGTCTTCCAGCTCAGTCTATTGCACTAATGTGAACCATGATGTGAGAGCAGAGGAGGAGTAAGAATAGGATGAATGTTCCATAGGCTACTTTGGGTTTGGGAATACCACTGAGAGAGGATTGAGGATAACAGTAAGCAGCCCCTTATAATGAGGAATATCCTACCCATGATCTTCCTCATTCCTCCCACAGTGGTATCCTGTTGCCCTCTGAAGCAATGTAGTGCCCTTTTACATCCCTTCTCCAACTGCGCTCCAAACCCCATGCCCTCTGCAATAGAAGAAGGAAGACCTATCTCATACATCCTCTAACTAAACACCTACTTCAGTCCTGTTACAGGCATCTCCTAGGTAATCATAAGCAGAGCTACCTGTGATCTAAAAACTAAGATGCAACTGCTGTGCTTTTTTCCTACATGAACATAACAACTAACCACCGCCAATTGCTTAATTTGCTGACTAACATGATGTGCTTCATGCCAATGATTGCTCCAGATCCTGTCTGTATCATTCCTACTAACATGACTCTTCCTGAATTGTACAGCGGAGAGGGACAATCTCTCTACAACATATCTTTTCCTGTAATTCTCTGGTCTCAACCTAGCTCCCTGCTCCCACTGTAGTGTGGAGAGGCACAGTAGCATTGGGGACAGTTGCAAGAACGTAGATACAGACCCCTCCTGAAGCTCTGTAGTATGCCACCTGGTTCTTATAGTATCCCCGATAGCCACGAAGGCTGGGGTCCGCTGGGCAGATAACCACGTTTCCTGCAACGCCAAACAAAACACTGGGAAGCGGCACAACAACTGCTGCTAGGCAGTTGAAAAAACCACCGCAATTGCACTGAAGGAGTACATGATTTCAGGGCTGAAAAGCCATATTAAAGTTTAGGATCGGGTTCATCCATTGGTACGTCTGCTGCCAGGTGTTCAGAATTGCCAGTGTCTGCGATTCTGGATTCTGGAGAACCCAGTATTGCGAGATTCTCAGCAGATGCGAGGATCTCAACCTCATCCTCCGAAGTAGAGGATGAGGATGCCTTTGGCTTTCTAGCCACCAAAGTCTCCTTCTTCGTTTTCTTCTGTCGTCCCTCTCGCCAGCCCTTCAGTTTAGAAGCCTGGGAGGGCTTCTCAGTATTGGCATCAGGGTTGGAAGAAGTGCGAGAAGCCCTTCTACCAGCAGGTCGAGGAACCTTCAGCCGTCGGCTGGGATCCCCCCGTTCACTGTGAGAAGCCTCGGAAGGGAGTGTCCCGAGGAACCCCTTCCAAGCGAGAGAAGCCGGAGGAGGTTGTTCCTTCTCCGGCTGGGAGACGGGAACTGATGTCCCCGATGAAGAGGGGGTAATTGCTCCCGCAGGTGGTGTTGCAGGAGCAACAGATGAAGAGGTGCCCCCACCCGACGAGGGGGCAATAGAACGTTGTTGGCCCGTAGGGCCCACAGATGGAGGAAACACTGGTTCAGTTGACCGCAGTGAAACTGGTGCTGCTGTGACTGCGGCAAAAGATGTTGTCATCTTTACCAGATGGAGCCGTTCAAACTTTTTACGTGCCTCAGAATGTGTTAAATGGTCCAGGGTCTTTATCTCCACGATTTTCCTCTCTCGATGTAATACACCACAGTTCGGCGAGCATGGTGGATGGTGTTGCCCACAATTCACGCAAACTGGAGGTGGAGTACATGGGGCGTCTGGGTGCGATGGTCGCCCACATTTCCGGCAGTTAGGGCTGGAAGTACAACAGGAGGACATGTGCCCGAACTTCCAGTACCTGAAACACCCCACAGGGGGAGGGACATAGGGCTTTACGTCGCACCTGTATATCATTACCTTGACCTTCTCAGGCCGTGTATTGCCTTCAAAGGCCAAGATAAAAGCACCACTGGCAACCCTTTGATCTTTAGGTCCCCTATACACTCGCCAGACGAAATGAACCCCCCGACCTTCCAAATTGGCCCTCAACTCTTCATCAGTCTGAGAGAGGAGATCTCTGTGGTAGCTTAAGCCCTGGACCATGTTTAGCGACTTATGGGGCGTGATACTAACTGGAACATCACCCAGCTTGTCGCAGGCAAGTAATGTCATTGACTGTGCTGGGGACACCGTCTGTATCAGCACAGCCCCACTTCACATTTTCGAGAACGACTCCACTTCGCCAAACTTATCCTCCAGCTGTTCAACAAAGAACTGAGGCTTGGTGGTCATGAACAACTCACCATCGAAACGCGCACATACAAGATATTATGGCAAGTAAGGTTCTTTTCTATTAAGAGCCCTTCGTTCCTCCCACGAGGTGGCCAAGGAAGGAAACGTCTTAGGATCATAGGTAGATGCATTGAAGTCAGTTTTACCTCGCTTAGAGACGTCGTTTTCGCGGCTGGCCACGCTTTTATTTGCTCGTTTCATTTTCGTCCCACGAGCAGCTAGGGAAATAATGATCCACCCAGGCAGAGCCCCGCTTGCCCGGATAAGCCTTGTACAACTGAGGTGCGGCAGGTTCCTCAGAGGTTGCTCGCTATCGACTGTTCAACCTCAACAGCCATGCATCTCCTCGGCACATAGCACACCTTGAGATTGAGGTTTTTTTTTTATATAGAGGTTTGTACCGTCCTCGTGACCCGGGCGATTAAGCCAAGATCCCCGGGCTCTGAAAAGTACAACATTCCACCAGCGCACCGAACGATGGTCATTGAAGCACGCACAGAGCTTACGGTGTAGCAGACTGTTGGCGCGACACAGCCCACAGCTCAGGACCCCGGATTCACCAAGCCTGTACTCAGCAAATTAATGCTGAGCCCCTGAGGGGAGAGCAATGTGGCGGCTAGTATGTCACCCAGCATTTTTTAAGATCATAAATACTATCTATTTCAGTAGTAGTTTTTTTTTAACACTTAATGTTTAGTAGTCTTATCATTGTTCCTGTCTGTGACTCGACACCTCCTTTATAAGGAGAGGAGAAATTTATTCTTTTCACATTGTTGTTAAAATGGATAGTGATACCCCAACACATTTCATCGATTTTGCCACTACTTTTAAACTATATTCATGGTGTAAAATGAAACTGCTATAAATTAAAGGCAGAGTTGGAACTATGCTACAGGCAAATGAAATGACAATATCTTCAAATAACCGATTATTTTTTGAAGTCATTAACAAAGTGATGATAGCATGTACCAAGAGAAGAAATTATAAATAAAATTATACAAAATTATTGACTGTTGTTTCTGTTTGTGAAAAGCAATTGTTCAGTCATCCTGAGTGTTCATACTGATAAAAAATTAAAAAGAAAGTGTAATCTACTTATACATCATAATCCACCTTAATTTCACATAAGTACTCTGTCACAAAATGGACACTGGTGTCCTCTTTGTACAGTACACAATTATGATATTTTTGTGATGAAAAATTGGAAATACTTTCATTTCCATGGAAAGTTAAGGCAATAAAAATCATCTCAGACAGAGCCACCCAGATTGTCACCAAGCACAAATAATAAATGTTACATAGCTATCAGCCTGGTGCAAGCCATTCTGTTTAGCACCACTTTGGTGGCTTGTGATTAGAGTTTGCTACATATTTATTCAAGCAGCCTTTCAATTGGCTTAATGTGTCTAAGTGGACTGTTTTCCAGACCTTCATTCCACAGGAAAATCTGAGGTGTTCTTTGAGAATTAAACCTGGAACCTCCACATCAAAAGCCAGTGATGCTAACACATTACACAATGGAGGCATCCTGTTACTGAAGCACACCCTTAGAATATGGCTAAGCTGATTAGCACCCACCTTGAGAACTTCCGAATTTGTCAACTTGAAACCAAACAAGATAAGTAATTTACTTGTAGTGATTATTATATGGAATGACCACAAAGAGACACATAGCTTAAGAAATACTACATTGATAGTTAGCATTATCCCAGTCATTAAAAAAAAATAAATAATAATACAAATAAAAACTACGTTGGCATTATGTTCTAATCAAGACTCATAAATGTGCTGAATAAAATTGTATATTATTAATTAGAACTTACAGATTAGTTCCTTTTTAGCTTACTTTAACTTTCTTGTTGTTACATCTTGGGTACAGTGTTATTTATTTTTATTAAAGACAACAGTCAAGGTTGCTTTTTGATTTTTATTTAGATAACTGGTTTTGGCAGTTTAACTACCATCTTCAGATCTTTCAGATGTTCAGATGTTTGTTAAGCTTATGGGACTTAACTACGGAGTCATCAGTCCCTAAACTTACACACTACTTATGAACTACTTACGTACTAGGACGGCACAAATATCCATGCCCGAGGGGGGATTCGAACCCCCGACCGTAGTGGCCGTACAGACCGTGACTGAAGCGCCTTAGTTCCCTTGGCCACCGCGGCTGGCTTCGGATCTTTCATTTCATTCCTCAGATCATCACAACTGAAGATGGCAGTTAAACTGCTGAAACTGGTTACCTAAATAAAATTTAAAAAGTTTTCTTGCCTATTGTCTTTAATAAATTGATTGAAAGGATCACCCCCAAAACGACAAACTTTTAATGTTATTTCACTTAAAAGCTAGAGGCAGCCTTTTGAATGGAATGCAACATCTAGTCACCCATTACTTTTCACTCTTGTAGCTGTTGCTGTCTTTCTGCACCTGATTCCAAATGGCATTATCAATAAAAATTTTCCACATGTGAGACTGCATTATCATTCTTTACGAACCTCCCCGACATTTCGGCCACAGTTGCAAGGTAAGAAGAAGGCCACTTGCCATTGTGCCCAAAATGATGGGCAGATTCTTAAAGAATGACAATGTGGTCTCACATTTGGAAAATTTTATTGATTGTGATAACAGTTGCGAAAGCCTACACTTACATCCAAATGGCATCTTAAAGTATTTCTGGTTTCTTTGAGCTTTCAAATGCTTCAATGATGCAATATGGAATCAATTCACATAACTCGGAGTTAAAACTACCGAACTGTGCAAAGTGATGTCAAATGGCATCATTGAAGCATTTGGAAGATCAAAGAAATCAGAAATATGTAATGTTAAAATTCACTTTTGTGAAGTGCATGAGAGTTCCTTAACTATGATTGAAACTGATTATGTCAAACTGAACTAAAAGTGCATTAAAAAGTATCTCCTGGAATTGTTTTTACTGGTTGAACGTACCTCTGCATTAGACTTTGTTGCAATTCCATCACTTGACGTAGATTGACTGATGCTGATTAATTGGCTGCTCCCATCTCGTTTCATGTATGACCAGCTACCTTTCCTAGAATTATCACTGGGCTGAAAACAACACACTCACTTCAGAAAAAAATACTTCATTATAGTTTGGATATTTAATTTAGTTCACTTCACAATACTTAATGAGAACAATAATTTTGCAGATTACATTTTTGATAATAGTGGATTAGAAGGAAAAATAATAAATAACTATCCTTACAATGATAGTCAGCAGCACATACCTTTTATTTAAATTTCTCACATTGATTATCATCTTTACTTGCACAGACATCAAATAATAAATCTACATATGTTATTGCTCTATGTTAAATTTAGCTTTTTATACAAACAGTTAAAGATTTCTTTGTAAGGCTTCAAATTACAATGTTGTTATATTTAACTAAATAAATAACTTCTAGCCTTGTTTTACAACATTTATTATTACACTATGACATAGGTTTTAGGTTATAAAACCATCTGAGTTAGTTAAAATATAACATTAAAGTGTCTTAATTTGAAAAAGAATAAAAGCATGTAGCTACACATGTTGTGTTACCCAGCATCACCACAAAATATTTTGAAGGTGATATAATTCCCTACAATGTAGTGGAGTCTCTCTAGCACTCTTAAACATAACTTCCCTCAACACCATTTTCCTCTTCACTTTACCTCAAATCTATTCTTTAAATATTTAAGGCTCTGGCCTGACGCCACATCTTTTGACCAGGAATCAATCGGTAAATCAAACATCTGGTGTTGGCTTGTGATGGCAGCGCCCTCCTGCAGACCAATCCCCGACATTTCCTCGTTCCCTGGCCTGTCCCTTGGCAATCATGGGGACAGATACATGTCGGTTTTGTGGGGCTATTCCTGGATTCCTATTGGCTCTTGATAGTTGACACCCTCTCTAGCTTTCTGTACTTTGTTCAGGTAAGTTCTACTTTGGCCGAGACCACTGCTGGGGCGTTGACTAAAATATTTTCTATTGAAGGTGTTCCACACACGATCATGGCAGATAATGGCCCTCAATTCTGTGCGGATATTTTTCAGTCTTTCTGCATGCGCCAGGGCATTCGGCATGTGCAGGGTCTGCTGTTCCATCCGCAATCTAACGGGGAGGTGGAGTGGCTTGTGCAAAATTTTAAGGTACAGATGCACAAATATACGACCTCCACATTGGTTGATGACACCCTGTTACGAAGTTTGACAAGCTATAAGGCCACTCTGATCAGGGGACTGAGTCCAGCCGAGTGGCTCCATGGCCACCAACCTTGTTCCCTGTTACATCTCCTGACAGGCCAGGCGATGCAATCTGGGTGTGTAGTTATGATCGTGGGGTGCCACATTGGTTTGCTGCATGCATAGCCCATTGTCACAGCTGATGCCTCCTAGATCTGTGCACACCCTCAGGCAGCTGCATACGCCACCAGGACCAGCTCCGACACTGCATCGTGGGGGTTGCTCCGCCCGGTCCTGCTGCTCCTGCCAGGACGGTGGGTGACCAGTCTAGCCCAGCCGGTGGTTGGTGCCCCCATCCGCACAGTGAGCCCCATGGCCTGCTATACGATGCGGATGACATCAACGTCAAGAGGTGGACCCATCCCTCTGCACCAGGGAAGCCACCAGTGGAAGTCGCCCCCATCCTCTCTGATGATCGGGCACCAGGCCTGGAAGCACAGCCATTCACTGTCCCTGTTCAGGTGCACTCCGTGCGCCCTCTCGCCAGAGATACCATACCAGCGGACACCCGAGGTTATGGATAGGGACACTTTCCATCTTGCAATGACCATCACCATTCCCCCCCCCCCCCCCAGGAAGGGGGAGGTATGGAATACCAAGAAATCAATGTAATTCACAATTCATGCGCCCCATAATTCGCGGCATGCCACCAGAGGCTGCACGGTAAACACGACGGGCCAACAGCTGTGAGTGGATGTATGAAGAAGCAGGATGATGCGACCAGAACGCCACCTGATCGGAAAATGCATGTTCTAAGCCGGGGGGGCTGAGCCACTCGCACAGGTGTTGTATGGAAGCAAAACTGTATTGTGCAGTCATTAAAAGAATTTGAAGTCCTAAAAGAGGGAAATATGAATGTATTTCAATTTCAAAGAACTATATTTAGATTGTTTTAGTGGTTTTGGTTTTTTTTAATGACCTCTCAGATTATTTTAAAGCATTATTTTGGTCAAATTCAGCTTCACCAATAAAAATTCAAAATTGTACAAACACTGTAAAACTTCCACAAAGATGCCACTAGCTATGGAACATGCATGGCACCACCATACACCCGTGGTCTGACCAGCCACCCTGCATCCCGCAGTCAATACATCTGCCGAACAGGATGGCACACATTCTGTATTCAGAGCAGTTTGCAGTTTCTAACTCCAAATTGATATGCCAGTATGATCACTTCAGCCATTATTATGGAGACTCACATACGAGTTTCCTCTGATTTTCAGTAGAAGAGAGATACTAAAGCATAAAGGATAAAGGATAATAGAATCATGGGATGTCACTGGCTGGGAAGAAAGTTTTAACTCAGTTAAAAACTAAATCTATGTCTACAATTGACAACAGGAAAATAATGATGCACAATGTTAATATTGATGCAAGTCTTTCGATGGAACATGGGGTGCAGTGACAGCATTGCAGATTGCTGTGCTGGCAGTCCCTGGATCAAATTCCACCAATGGAAAGAAGAAGAAGAAGAAGAAGAAGAAGAAGAAGAAAACACTAACTTTGTATTTACTATTTCTATAACCTATTGCAAAGCAAAGACAAACAGAGGAGTATCTAAGGAGTTTGAAGTCAGAACAGGCCTTAGACAAGGAGATGCATTATCCCCAATAGTTTTCAATTTGATTTTAGAAAAGATAGGGAACAAAAATAAGCTAACTTGATTGGAATAAAGATAAAAGATAAAATTCATTGTGTTGTTTATGCAGACGATATTGTCCTAATGAGTTTGCAATAAAGAAGAATTGCAACATATGGCACACTCTTACAGAAAGACTGAAAGAAAGTATGGTTACATATCAACGAGAAGAAAGCAGAGTACATGGTCATGAGCAAGGCATCTAATGATGGCAGTCCACTGACAGTTGATGATCTCACTTTTAAAAGAGTAGACACCTTCAAATATTTGGGAAGCATTATAAATGAACAAAATAAAATGGAAATTGAAAGTCAAACAACGCCAGCAGCAAAGAATAAAGCTTAATTTGGCCTACAAGATGTGACACACAGTAAAGCTGTTTTGAGAAGTTTCAAACTCAGACAATATTGGAGTGTAATTCTACCAGTAGCTCTATACGGATGAGAAAGCTTTACATTTAGAAAAGCAGATGAACAAATATTATTAGTTTTTGAAAGGAAAATTTTACAGAAATTATTTGGCACCAAGAGAGACTCAGATACAGGTGATTGAAGGATACTGAAAAACAAGGAACTGAAAGAACTATAGCAACAGGCTGATATTAGTCAAAGGATGCAGAAAGAAGACTGATGTGGGCTGGACATCTAATTAGGATGGAGGACAAATGACTACCTAAAGTGTTGTTGTTGTTGTTGTTGTTGTTGTGGTCTTCAGTCCAGAGACTGGTTTGATGCAGCTCTCCACCCTACTCTATTCTGAGCAAGCCTCTCCTCATAAGAATGCCAACCTACATCCATCTGAATTTGCTTACTATATTCATCTCTTGGTCTCCCTGTACGATTTTTACCCCACAAACTTCCCTCGAACACTAACTTCACAATTCCTTGATGTCTAAGAAAGTGTCCTACCAATCGATCACTTCTTTTAGTCAAGGTATGCCAGAAATTCCTTTTCTCTCCAATTCTGTTTAGTACCTCCTCATTAGTTACAAGATCCACCCACCAAATCTTCAGCATTCTTCTGTAACACCACATTTTAAAAGACTCTATCCTCTTCCTGTCCACACTGTTTATCGTCCATGTTTCACTCCCATACAAGGCAACACTCCACACAAATGCCTTAAGAAAGGACTTCCTTAAATTAATATTTAATATTAACAAATTTCTCTTTTTCAAAAATACTTTTCTTCCCATTGCCATGCATTTTATATCATCTGTTATTTTACTGCCCAATTAACAAAACTCATTTACCACCTCTATTGATTCGTTACCTAATTTAATTCCTTCAGCATCGCCTGATTTTCCACGACTGCATTCCATTACCCTTGTTTGGATCTTGTTAATGTCCATCTTATAAGCTCCTTTCAACACACTGTCCATTCCATTCAACTGCTCCTCCAGGACCTTTTGCTGCCTCTGACAGAATTACAATGTCATCAGCAAAATGCAAGGTTTTTTATTTCTTCACCCTGAACTTTAATTCCTTCTCCAAATTTCTCCTTGCTTTCCTTTATAGCTTGTTCAATGTACAAATTGAATAACATTGGGGAAAGGCTAAAACCCTGTCTTACACCCTTCCAAACATCTACACCCCTTTCATGCCCTTCAACTCTGATAACTGCTGTTTGGTTTTTGTACAAGTTGTAAATAACCTTCCGTTCCCTATATTTTATACCTGCTGATTTCACAATTTGAAAGAGTGTATTCCAATACAAATTGTCAAAAGCTTTCTTCAAAAGCTAGAAATGTAGGTTTGCCTTTCCTTAACCTATATTCTAGGATAAGCCATAAAGAGAGGATTGCCTCCCGTGTTCCTACATTTCTCCTGAATCCAAACTGGTCTTCCCCAAGGTCAGCTTCTACCAGCTTCTACAAAAAAACTGGACTATCAGAAAAGTTACTGAAGTGATACTTTGGTTTGTATCGTGTCAAACACCTACTGTCAGATGTCATATATGAAGTCAAGGATTATGAGCTGTCCTCAAAATGATGACAACAAATAGATATTGTTCAGGTCCTCTGTATGAAGCCTTACCAAGATCCCCAAGAGAAGGCAGAGAGAAACGGCTTCTTGTTCATGGACTCTGAAGAATGTTACGATAATGGAGCCATGACAAGAGTGTCTGTTGCCGGTCTTAGTCACTACAAAGAAGATGTGCAGACAGAATGGAAGGATTCTCCAGAACTGCCATACAGAGGACACATGACAAGATCAATATCCATGACACTGCATCTGACTCCAAAGGAACCTAACAGCAGGTGACTGTTTCTTCAGGGAAGTGGCAATGCCACGAGTCTTACTACTTCTATAATGATCTGAGTGTTTCTTATTACTGACGTACCTGTAAGTTACAGAAAATTCATTCTATGTAATAGCGGAGTACTCGAATCAGAAGGCAGTCTGTTCTCAGTGCACGCTTGTGTTAGCAATAAACCTGTTCTAAGTGTGAAGTGTTGTGCTCTATTAACAACACAGCCTTCAAATTCTGACCCACCCGCAGTTTTCAACATGAAAATATTATTACTATAACAACAACAACAACAATAATAATGTGTGGTGTGAACTAGGCGGTTTTGGTTGAGGTTAGAGGGTCTCAGGAACACACAGAAAGGGATTCAATCTCAAAGGTTAGAGGTCAAAGATAAGATGAACACAGATCTAAAAACCATTGGTCTAACAGATGTAAATTGTCATAGTGGTGTGGGGAATGTATGAGATCTCCATGTGCTAATAGAAAGTACTGAATCTCAGATCATTATAGGTACCAAAAGCTGACCAAAGTAGGAGATAAGTTCAGCTGAAATCTTTACAAAGTGGCACATGGTGTTCAGAAAAGGTAGATTGAATAAAATAGGTGGCGGCATATTTATTGCTGTCACAGGTGGTTTATCCTGTATCAAAACTGAAGTAGATTGTTCTTGTGAGTTGGTATAGGTAGAGGTTATACCTGACAACCAGAATAAATTAATAACTGGTTATTTTTATTGACCCCCCACACTCAGACGATTAGATTGCAAAGATGTTCAGAAACAGCTTGGATCAAATTTCAAAAACGTACGCAAAGCATACAAATTTAATTGGTGGTGACTTTAACTTACCCTCAATATGTTGGAAAATACATGTTCATAACCAGAGGCAAGCATAAAACAAAGCCCGAAATTGTACTGAACACATTATCCGAAAATTATCTTGAGCAATTAGTTCATGAACTCACTAGAATAGTAAATTGTTTTGAAAATATACTAGAACTCTTAGCAACAAATAATCTGGAGGTAATAAAGAGCATCAAAACAGACACAGGGATTAGTGAACACAGAGTTGCTGTAGCGAGATCAAATATCGATTTTTCCAAATCCACCAAAATAAAAATAAAAATTTATTTATTCAAAAAAGCAGATAAAAATTTGATTAATGCTTTCCTCAGAGAGAATCTCCAGACTTTCAAAACTAACAATGTGAGTGTAGATCAGATGTGGCTTACATTCAAAGAAATAATATCGACAAACATTGAGAGATTTATACCAAACAAATTAACGAAAGAGGGGACTGACCTGTCATGGTACACAAAAAAGGTTAGATTATTCTTGCAAGAGCAAAGAAAAAAGCATGCCAAATTTAAACAGACACAAAATCCCCACAACTGGCAATATTTCACAGAGACTAGAAATTTAGCTCAAACTTCAATGTGAGAAGCTTACAACAGTTACCACAGTGAAACCTTGTCACGTAATTTGGTAGAGAATCCTAAGTAATTCTGGTCGTATGTAAAGTATACTAGCGGCAAAACAGAATCAATACATTCACTACACGAGAGCAATGGTAATGCTACCAATAACAGTTCTGCTAAAGTGGAATTGCTTAACACAGCTTTCCGAAGCAAATGCCCCAGAATTCATATCAAGAACAGATGCCAGCATGCCTAATTACCCCTGGAGTATTAAAGCAACTTAAATCACTTACAATTGTAAGTCTACCAGTCCTGATGTTATCTAATTAGGTTCCTTTCAGAGTATGCTGATGCAATAGCCCCATACAAAACTATCATACAAAACTGCTTGCTCAGTGAAATATCCATACCCAAACACTGGAAAACTGCACAAGTCACTCCAATATCAAGAAAGACAATAGGAGATATCTGCAAAATTACAGGCCTAGGTCACTGACAGCAGACTTTCCTCAATTATTATGAACTACCTGGAAGAGAATGACGTCTTGACCCATAGTCAACAAGGATTCAGAAAGTAACGTTCTTATGAAACCCATCTAGTTCTTTACTCACATGATGTGATGAGTGCTATTACAAGGGATTTCAAATAGATTCCATTTTTCTAGACTTCCAGATGGCTTTACGCTGTACTCAAAAGCATCTTCTAATCAAATTGAATGCTTATGGAATATTGCCACAACTGTGCAATTGGATTCATGATTTCTTGTCAGAAAGAACATAGTATGTTGTAATTGATAGTAAGTCACCGAGCAGAACAAAAGTAATATCTGGTGTTCCCCAGGGAAGTATTAAGAGTCCCTACTGTTCCTTATTTTTAAAAATGATTTAGTAAACAATCTGAGTAGCTCTCTTAGACTGTTCACAAATGATGCTGTCATTTGGCAGTTAGTAAAGTCACCAGAAGATCAAATGCAGCTGCAAAATTATTTAGATACAATATCTGCATCATGCAGAAATTGGCACTTGACCCTTAATAATGATAAGTGTGAAGTCATCCATATGACCATTTAAAATAAATAAATAAATAAAAATCTGTTAAACTTCGTTTACAATAAATCAGTAAATCTACAGGCTGCCAATTCTACTACATACCTAGGAATAACAATTATGAACAACTTAAATTGGAAAAAAAGACAGAAAATATTTTAGGGGAAGGAGAATCAAAGGCTACATTTCATTGGCAGAACACTTTGAAGATGCAACAGTTTTCCTAAAGAAACTGCCTACACTACACTTGCACATCCTATTTTGGAGTATTGTGCGATCCACACCAGGTGGGACTGATGGACAATGTAGAGAAAGTTCAGAGAAGGGCAGCTTGTTTTGTATTATTGCAATATAGGAGAGAGAATGTCGCAAAAATGATGCACAAGTTGGGGCAGAAATCATTAAAAGAAAGGCGTTATTTGTTGCAGCGAGATATATTTGCAACATTTCTTTCACCAACTTTCTCTTCCAAATGCAAACACAGTTTGCCAGCATCCATTTACATAGTAAATCATGATAATCATAATGAAGTAAAAGAAATCAGATCGAAAAAAGAAAGATTTAGTTGTTCCATTCTCCCTGCAAGCTATTAGAGAGGGGAATTGTAGAGAAATATCATAAAAAGAGGTTTGATGAACCTTCTGCCATGCACTTCAATGTGACTTGTAGAGTATCTACTTGGATGTTGATGTAGATAATATAACAATAACTTTGTGTGGTCCAGTAGAATGGTGAAAAGTCTTTCCATTTAAGACTACTTCAAAGACTTGCATGTCCCTAACTTCCGGAACTAGCATAACTTATCCAAGTCAAGTAATGCTATTGTGGAAACAGAGCATACATTTTAACACAGAACCTCTACATCATTTATTGGTGAATATTAGGTAAAGGAAGACTAAAATATTACATGGCACAACTGAGATTCAGTGCCACAATATTATTATGAAAACAATAAGATACATACTTGTCTTCTCTTCATTCCAGTCTTTTTGAGTAACAATTCATCTACCATAGCCTGAAGGCACACGGACATCAGAATTGCTTGCTCACTGGCAATAGTAATCCACTGGAGTTTGTCCTTTGACATAAGATATTCAAATGACAGCTCCAGTTGCGGCTGTGAGCTGTCTGAGGTACTGGTACTATTGCTGTGAATGCTGCTGCCATCACCATGCTGAAAATTAAACAGTGTTAACACCACATTTGTGACAATAATAATGCCAGCACCAATGATGGTGTTAAAATCTATACTATTATATAGAAACAAGTTGTGATTTAATGTTTTTACTGAATACAATGTGTCTGCAAAATCTCTCCACAGTAGCAATCTCTACGTATCACACGTTATGGGACATGTAAGGTTGGCAGCACAGACAAAGCGCACCTGCATGTGTTCCATGGACCTGCAGTGGTATAGGGTGGACGTAGTGTTGCAGTGTTATTGTCTTGTTCTTGTATATGCTGAGTGAAGTGAGAATGCTTACTGTTGCAGAGAGAGCCTCTTAAGTGGAAGAGGTTTTCTGAGCAGGAGGAAACTTCATGGAGCATGTGAGATGGCAATTTAGATTGCATTTTCCTATGTTGAGGTGTCCGCATCGCAACACTGTATGTGATTTAAATCACAAATTCCAGACAACAAGATCAGTTCATGATGCACCACAAACTGGTAGGCCCACAGTTTTAACAGATCAGAAGCTTGACAAAATTTCAGAGATAATGTTGCGTAGTCCAACAAAATCAGTAAGGAAATTATCACAAGAGGCTACGTATCTCATACGACACCACATAATGCCATAACCAAAGAACTGGGGCTGTGTGTGTATAAAATTACTGCAATGCAACAATTACATCATATGGACCACACGAAAAAAAAAAAAAAAAATAATAAATAAATAAATAAATCATATTGTGAATGGTTTCAGCGATTTATTAAAACATGGAGTTGGTGTTTAAAATTGAATATTTTTCATTGATGAGGCTTGGTTTTACCTGTCTGGCTACATTAATAATAAAAATTCACATATTTGGTCATCCAAAAATCCACTAGCCTTAAGAAAAAAATGTTCAAACATTTGTAATTTTTATGGGACCAAACTACATTGGTCATCAGTACCTAGACTTACAAACTACTTAAGTTAAACTAACCTAAGGACAACACACACATACATGCCCGAGGGGGAATTCGAACCCCCGACGCAGGAAGCGTGCCTTAAGAGAAAAGCCACAGCATGCAGAGAAAATCAGAGTGTGGGTTGACATAACATGAGCACAAATTATAAGGCCGATATTTTTCCAGACTACCATCACCTCCAGAATCTAATCTTCCCTGATAATTGATCTATTTATTTCACTGCTGAATGAAGATGAGAACAATCATTCACTTTTTCAGCAAGACAACGCTACTGCTCATACAGCACACCTATCCCTATGACTTTTAGATGGAATCTTTGGAAACAGGTCCTGGCCCCCTTGCTCAATGGATTTGTTGCACCCAACAATTTCCTTTGGGGTGCGGCTAAAACATTTGTTTATCAAAATAACCCAAGACAATACATGAACTTAAGACAGCAATAACTGAATATCTGCATTCAATTACATGTGAAACATTGGAAAAGGTATTCGAAAATAAATGTAAATGTGTTGAATTATGCCTTCAAGAAAGGAAATCATTTCTAGCACCTAGTTTGATAATGGTGAGTACAGCGTATTTTCTTTTAATTAATATAAGTAATTAATTTCATTCTTTTAACTGTAATAATGTTGAATCCCATCTCGCAATATAACTGTAGCCAGAAGCAGTAAAACCCGGCCGATAGCTTATACAATCACATGAATATGCTGCCACCCTTACATGCCCCGCAAAGCGAGACACATGGAGCTCGCTGCTGCAGAGATACTTTGTGGACACACTGTATATTTCATATTTCTTGACAAATTTACTCCAAAATTTTACACAATACTTAATAACCATTCTCCCAGACATTGGCTATATAATTTTCTAAATATAATGGAGAAACATTGTCCACAAATACCTATAAAAGGTCTTCACCAATTTATTCCAAATATTTACACAAACATGTAATAAACATTTGCATGATGCACAGGTAAAAGTTATACATTTTTCAGGTAAATATAACAAAGTGGTATACATGTAATGTATAAAGAGTAAATGGCGTCAGTAAAAGCTTCAAAAATGTTGTGAAAATATACTTCAAATGCTTACACGATATGCTCTTAAAGAATTGATGGATATAAGCTTCATATTTTTAAATACATTTGGTACATAAAGATAAATATGTGTATTCTAATGCTGTAACCAAAAACCTCAAAAAGTAATTGACCAATTTATTTCAGAATTATACAAGACGCTATAATGCTTATTTGGATGGACAAAGGCTATATAATTCTCTAATGCATATAATATGTAACTACACAGATTATACAAGGGTTGGAACTTAAATAATGGCAACAATGCTGTGAAGACACTATGCAATGGAATCTACTATTGTCACCGACAGCACACGTTGTTGACATACCTACCTTACCTCTGAGCAAATGGACTTGCCAATGGGAAACACAGTCACCTGTGAACAAGTGGTCTAACATAATGGAGTTACTATGTTTTCGAAACAGGAACAATGGAGCTGGATCAAGATTTAATGTGCCAGAGGTCGTACACCACAATAGTGTCATCAAGGTATTCAAGAGGTATGCAGGGAATTGGCATTGCTGTACAGAACAGTGGCACATTGGGTAAAAGCCTTCAACGATGGTCAGCAAACTGTGGAAGACATGCATCAGGCAGGGCAAAATAAAATACTTAAATATACATTGTGTGACAGCCAAAAGACTTATTATTGGTCATGCTGAAAATACTCATTTGTTTAGACTTAAGATTTTGAGGGTATTATTAGTGTTAGAAATTAAAGTAAAGTACAGTATGTATTTGAATTAAAATCTTAGTGCACATCTAACAATGCCGTGATATCAACATTTCATCATTTAAAAGACTTTGTACACTACTGGGAGAGTCACTGAACCTCATTAGGGGGACATATTACTGGAAAGACCCCCACATATAGTATATAAGGGGGTGCTGCAAGCAGCCCAGGATCAGTCAGCACACTTCAGTCATGATGGTAGACATAGTAGATGCCGTCCTAGTTAAACATTCCCTGAATTTGAAATTGAAAGTTTGATATTAAAAAAAAATGTATACGTGTATGGACAGCAACGAGCCAAAAGCAGCAGGAATGTCATCCCCTAAAAAAAAGTTAGTTAGTTTAAGGGTCCGTACCATTACAGCTAGTAGGATAACAAATGCAAAAATAGCATTTTTGTCATGTGAGTAGCTTTAGACTATGAAATCCAAGTAGATCCAATGATACTAATGCTATACTGTTATCATGACCTACCCTCCAATATGCTTCTATGTTTTGAATACCATTTATTTCCGCAGATAAGATGATGGCTAAATGATAAAAAAAAGGCCCAAAAATCCAAGGTCGTCTTATATGATGGAACAAAACAAATTTGATTGAAATTTAGTCTGAAATTGGAAATTTCACAGACGTGCTGCATATTGTGCGGCTCCGACCTCCAAACAATATATATCGAAGCAGTTAAGTACCGAGACAATACATATTGAACAGGTGAATGTTATGATTTTTATGAATATGTCATGATTTTAAAGGATGTGGTTAGGCAAGAACCTAAGAGTACAACTTTCTGTGTAATTTACAAGAAAGCTTACACTCAAAGTAGTTCGGCCTGAAATGATATATATTGAATGTAAATCGATTTAGTGTTTCTGAACAGTAGATTCGGACACTAACATACTCTCACATACTAAAAAAGTACTTCTTGTTTAACCTATACCTAAGGCTATGCTACAGATAACTCTTAAAAAAGTGAAAGTTAGTTTAGGTATAGGACAAACAAGAAATGTATTTTTTAGTAAGTGAGAGTGCATAGTGCTCGAATGTCTGGTTCAGAAACATTCACTTATTCCATACATATTGTTTTCAAACGTATCCATTCGATATATATCGTTTGGTGGTTGAAGCCTCGCTATAGCCACACTATGCACCACATCTGCGATATTACCCTGATGAAATATACATTGTGGAGGAAAGATTTACGAAAACAAAGTTTTGCACAATTTTTTAAAAAGTGTTTGCTTTTCGAGCTTTATTAATTTACTGAGTGGACAAGGGTACATACGATAAACTATATGCCATAAAGCAGGAATAGCATTAATTATTTACAATTCAGCTTGATTTTACAATGTTGCTTGTCAAAAATAATTTTCAATATATCCAGAGTCACATTGAAACGATAAGAGTATATTTACGTATGGAGCAGTGAAAGGGTCAAATATTTCAGAGCTATATGCAACAATTGCAGCTTCCTTTGAAATCCTTTATCTTCTGTTCTCGGGCAATTTTGTGTGTTTTCACCCGCATAATATGTGCTCGGGCGCGATTAAATGTCCTCTCGGCAAAAGAAATTACTTTTCTTTAACTTCGCGGTGTAAAAAAAAAACATGCTTCTTGACGATCAGACACAATGTAACACTTCCTTCAAAAGCAGACCTCAAACACTGCAACAAATAACAAATGGTGAAATCCAGGCGTACCAATCACAAAAACTACTTATGGCGGTTTCTAACAGCATTTTTCGGAACTTTCTGAAGCTTTGCCTCCAAATCTAAGCCACAGGCATATTTTTAGAACCCAAAAACTGGGGGAAAAAATGTGTGGTGTGTCTTTGGGTAGATACGGTAATTTGAGGGTCGCCTTATAGGCCAGATATATGCTTAAACTACAAAATTTTTATGAAAATTTGTACGTTGTCTTATCTGTAGATCATCTTATCTGTGGAAATATACGGTGTGTGTGTGTGTGTGTGTGTGTGTGTGTGTGTGTGTGGGCGAGAGAGAGAGAGAGAGAGAGAGAGAGAGAGAGAGAGAGAGAGAGAGAGAGAGAGAGCAGGGGTTGACAAAACTGTAAACATTTTCAAGTTTCATGATTAATGTTAATATTTCATTGGTTGAGATATTGTAGTTCCATCTCACATTTTTGCCATTTGAGGATTGTATGTGCAATGATTCATAATTTAATTATAAGGAATCATTCTGAAGCTAGCTCAAAGGATTAATCACTCCCTTTAACATAAACTAACCAATATAGCCATACTGTTAATTATTTCACAAATTTGAATGGCAATGTGCCTTTTTATATATGATAGAGGCAAGATGGCGCCAATAGGAAAGTGTAGTAGCACTCAATTCTTATGAAAATGGCAAAAAAATAAGCTGTTTGTCACGTAAAAAATGTGAAAAGCGAGAGATGAAAATTATTATGCGTGTCAAGTGCAACTATCGGTTACACAAAAAGTGTGTGAATATAAATCTAAAATACATCAGTGATGATTTTCTGTGGCCATGCCATACTTGTTTACATGCCGAAACAGCCAATCTTAGATTCCAAAAATGAAATTATAATTACTACAAAATGACACAGAGGCATTAAAAACTGAAGTAATGTGTTTAATGGGGGAAAACAAGATTAATGTGAGAAAAACAGTCCTCTGTGACTGAAATCCTTCAGACAAAAAGACAAGATTGATAAAATACGTGTGTGTGTGGAATACGAACATGAGTGACATCCATCAGACAAAAAAGCAACAAGACTTTCAAATATGTGTGGTACATAATACAGACGTTATAAAAATAATATATGTAGTTTTGATGTTGACACGGTAAATTCAACAAGCCAAAATACGATAGATAAATTTAAGTAGAAGTTAGTGTTGTACACTAAAAGAAAAGAGAAAACCACAGATACGCAAGGGGATGAGAATTAATTTCTAATAATTGGTGACTTGCTGCTAAAAATGTCACAGTGTCAAACAGCAAAATTGATGTACATCCTGGAAATAGAATGCAGCAACTGAGAAAACATTTTAAGAACATGGAAAATACAAAACAGGCAACTGCAGAACCAGACGATGAACCCAAACATAATTATAGACTTGTCTTTGTGCATGTTGGAATGAACTCTTTAAGAAGCAGCACCAAAGAAGAAATTGTTAGTGAGACATGAAATATGATTCGCTTGGCACAAAACATATATACAAGATCCAAGCTCGTAATTAGCATACTCATAAAAAGGAGATCAGTGAGTGACAAATATATCTCCAAAATAAACTGTGCCATCAAAGAACAACGTGATTTACATAGACCCAAACAAATTTCTAGATGAAAATTGCCTCAGAAATGATGGCTTGTGCTTAAATAAACTAGGATCTGTAACACTAAGCAGAATGTTTGCAGATGTCTGTAAAGTCCTCAGAAACAAGGGCAACTATTGACAGACAGATAGGGGTGAAAAATAGGTGTTCTCACTGAAAAATCAAACAGTAAGGACCATTTAAAAATAAAGGAAGTATAGAATAGGATCTCAGAACACATTCCACAACATTTAAGCCAGCAAAATGAAAATTACATAAAAGTAATAATATAGTGAGGACAGTTTACAACTCACTGCAAAGACGTGGCGACAAGCTGCGACAGGCACATACAAAAGACACACACATACAACACATTCAGCTATTGGCCATGGCCTTCTTCAGAAAATAGAACACTCACGCAATCACACAGGCACACAACACAGTCATACAACCATCACCTCCGACTGCCGCATTTCGAATGACGCTCTGCAGCGAATCGGGGGCGGGAGGGGAGAGGGGATAGGAAGGTTACGTCACAGTGGTGGCGATGGGTTAGATGGGAATAAAGACATGCAGCGTGACGTAACCTTCCTATCCCCTCTCCCCTCCCCTGATTTGCTGCAGAGCGTGATTCGAAGTGCGGCAGTCAGAGGTGATGGTTGTATGACTGTGTTGTGTGCCTTTGTGATTGCGTGAGTGTTTTCTGAAGAAGGCCATGGCCGATAGCTGAAAGTGTTGTATGTGTGTGTCTTCTGTATGTGCCTGTCGCAGCTCGTCGCCACGTCTTTGCGGTGAGTGTCCTTACTATATTATTAATTCCAACCTGGACTTTCCACTATTATAATTACATAAAAGTGCTACATCAAAATATGATGTATCACTGAACATGGACTAACAGAAGATCATTCAGATCATCTGACAATAAATGACTATATCTTATCCAGCTATTTCTGTAGATCAAAAAGAGAAAGGTGTAGCTGTTTCTATAAATACATATTAAAACAGGAAAGCTAAAGACTGTAAACAATAAAGGTGTGAAATTACCAGCATCAAAAGAAATAGACTTTGAAATTACTGGTGTAATGAAACAGGACTTACAAGTATTCTGTATATACAGAATATTAGCATCTTTCTTAAAGAAAAAAAAATCTTATTTACTGCGAATGAATATGAGGAGAAAAATTATTATATGTGGAGATTACAGCACTGACATGGAAAAAGGGTCAAACACAAGACAAGATTTTGAAGAATTGCTAATGTAGTATCACATGGAGGCAACAATATCTACACCAACAAGAGTGACATCTCATAGCCAGTCAGTTATTGACAACATCATTACCAATATTAATAGATGTGATTATGAATCACATGCTGTTCAAACAGCAATAACTGATCATGATGGACAGCTATGCTACCTTTGCAGACATTATGACATACCATGTGAAACAAAAGCCAAAACCAAAGAAATCAGAATAATGAGTAAGGAAGATATAAACATATTTACAACAATGTTAAGAAGAGAAACCTGGACTGAAACTCTAGAGGCACAGAGTGTAAATGAGAAGTATAATGCTTTTGCAACAACAATAATATATCACTTTGAGGTAGCATTCCCATAAGTTAAGAGACGACTAAATGTACAGTAACAAACACAGTCGATAACTGGAGAATTAGTAGAACAATGCATGGAGTTGCATGAACTGAGACAGGTGGGAGATGCTGAAAGGTACAAAACATTACTAAAAAAACTAACAAAAAGACAATAAGAATGGTACAGGCAAACTCAATTAACACAACCATATTAAACTAAAAAAGAAAAGAGATAAAGGCAGCTTGGAATGTAATAAATGCTGAAAGAAATGAAAAAGCTGGACCAAACAAAGAAAGAGAGTTCAGATCAATGAAAATTGATGACACAGTTGTTACAGATGGGAGAAAAATAGCAAATGTTCTCAATGGCAATTATATAAATGTGGTTGACAACTTAAAATTGGCAAGAAACAATCCAAAGAAAAAGGGCACAAAGGTAGCAAAGTATTCAGAGAGTACTATGTTTGTGAGGTCTGTTATAAAAGTTGATCTAAAAAAAGTATACAGAAATTGAAGACCAGGAAATCAGGTGGTGATGATGAAATATTGAATCGTGTAATACAGTTACTAAGTGAGCAAATACTCTCACCATTGACAGACATAACAAAGAGCTCTTCCAGAGAAATTGAAGACAAGCAGGGCTGTGAAAGTGTATAAGAAAGGACACAAAGATGACCCCAATAACTACAGAACATCTACATTTACAACCATACTCCGCAAACCACCTGACGGTGTGTGGCGGAGGATACCTTGAGTACCAATATCGATTTTCCCTCCTATTCCAGTTACGTATTGTTCACGGAAAGAAGGATTGTCGGTATGCCTCTGTGTGGGCTCTAATCTCTCTGATTTTATACTCACGGTCTCTTCGCGAGATAGACGTAGGAGGGAGCAATATACTGCTAGACTCCTCGGTAAAGGTATGTTCTCGAAACTTCGACAAAAGCCTGTACCGGGCGACAGAGCGTCTCTCCTGCAGATTCTTCCACTGGAGTTTATCGATCATCTCCGTAACGCTTTCACGATTACCAAATGATCCTGTAACGAAGCGCGCTGCTCTCTGTTGGATCTTCTCTACCTCCTCTATCAATCCCACCTGGTATGGATCCCACACCAGTGAGCAGTATTCAAGCTGTGGGCGAACAAGTGTACTGTAACCTACTTCCTTTGTTTTCGGACTGCATTTCCTTAGAATTTTCCAATGAATCTAAGTCTGGCATCTGCTTTACCGATGACTGAATTTATATGGTTGTTCCATTTTAAATCCCTCCTAATGACTACTCCCAAATACTTTATGGAATTAACTGCTTCCAGTTGCTGCCCTGCTATAGTGTAGCTAAATGATAAAGGATCTTTCTTTCTGTGTATTCGCAGCACATTACACTTGTCTATATTGAGATTTAATAGCCATTCCCTGCACCATACGTCAATTCTAGGCAGATCCTCCTGCATCTCAATACAATTTTCCATTGTTACAACCTCTCTATATACTACAGCATCATCCGCAAAAAACCTCAGTGAACTTCCGATGTTATCCGCAGGGTCATTTATATATATCGTGAACAGCAACGGACCCACGACACACCCCTGTGGCCTACCTGACATAACTCCTACTTCAGAAGAATTCAATCCATTGACAATGGCCTGCTGCTTTCTGTTATCTAGGAATTCCTCAGTCCAATCACACAATTGGTCTGATAGACCATATGCTCTTACTTTGTTCATTAAACGCTTGTGGGGAACTGTATAAAATGCCTTGCGGAAGTCGAGAAGCACAGCATCTACCTGAGAGCCCGTATCTATGGCCCTCTGAGTCTCGTGGACGAATAGCGCGAGTTGGGTTTCACACGAACGCCTTTTTCGAAACCCATGCTGATTCCTACAGAGCAGATTCCTAGTCTCGAGAAATGTCATTATATTCAAACATAATACATGTTCCAAAATTCTACAACTGACCGACATCAGAGATATAAGCCTATAATTCTGCACATCTGTTCGAGGACCCTTCTTGAAAACGGGGATGACCTGAGCCATTTTCCAATCTTTCCGAATGATATGCTGTTCTAGAGACCTACGATACACCACTGCGAGAGGGGGGGGGGGGGCAGTTTCTTCGCGTACTCTGTGTAAAAATGAACTGGTATCCCTTCAGGCCCTGCGGCCTTTCCTCTTTTGAGCGATTTTAATTGTTTTTCTATCCCTCTGTCAGTTATTTCGATATCTGCCATTTTGTAATCTGTGCGGCAATCCAGGGAAGGAACTACAGTGCAATCATCCTCTGTGAAACAGCTTTGGAAAAATACATTTAGTAATTCTGCCGTTAGAGTGTCATCCTCTGTTTCAATGCCATTTACATCACAAAATGTCTGGACACTTTGTTTTGATCCACCTACCGCTTTGACATAAGACCAAACTTTCTTAGGATTTTCAGCGAAGTCAGTACAAAGAACTCTACTTTCGTATTCATTGAACACCTCTCGCATAGCCCTCCTCACGCTACATTTCGCTTTGTGTAATTTTTGTTTGTCTACAAGGCTTTGGCTATGTTTATGTTTGCAGTGAAGTTCCCTTTGCTTCCGCAGCAGCTTTCTAATTCAGTTGTTGTACCATGGTGGCTCCTTTCCCTCTCTTACGACCTTACTAGGTACATACTCATCTAATGCATATTGTACGACGGCTTTGAACTTAGACCACTGTTCCTCAACACCATCTGTGCTTAAGATAAAACTTCTGAGCTGAGCCATCAAGTACTCTGAAATCCCCTTTTTGTCACTTTTTCCGAACAGAAAAATCTTCCTACATTTTTTAATATTTCTATTTACGGCTGAAATTACCGATGCTGTAACCGCTTTATGATCGCTGATTCCCTGTTCCGCATTAACTGTTCCGAATAGTTCAGGTCTGTTTGTCACCAGAAGGTCTAATATGTTGTCACCACGAGTTGGTTCTCTGTTTAACTGCTCAAGGTAATTTTCAGATAATGCACTCAAAACAATTTCACTGGATTCTTTGTCCCTGCCACCTGTAATAAACTCTTTCCACTCCTGGGATTGGAATGACCCCTTTTCCACTTCCTTAAAACCCGTATCCTTCCCTTTCTCCTCTCCTTCCTTCCTCTTTTTCCTGAAGAAGCTGCCTGTGGTGGCGAAAGCTTGGATGTTTTTGTGTGTGTTTTATGTTTCTGTTGACGAGCCTGTACTTAAGGTAAGTCAAAAATCTTTATTTTATACATATTTTTCCCACCAGGAAAGTCTCCTTCTCTGTTAGAATTGTCTGTGGGGCCAAACCTAGAGTGTCATTGGGTGTACTTACTATTATAGGCATATATATATTAAAAATAATAATGTATGTCAAAATGATCTGTCCAAACCAAAATTGTGATGTACATGAGCACAACGCAAAACAAAAACTAAATAGCCATAGATCAACATTACATGCAAAAAATGGACTTCACACTGGGATGAAGCTTGCAAATGCCCTACCCAAAAAGTCTCAAACTAAAAGTCCAGTAAAAAGAATCTTAATTCGAAATCCCTTTTATTCCCTTGAGGAATTCTATACCCATCTGAAAAATATCTCATAATCTTGTCATACTTAATGTGACTGTGAAATGACCAAATGATGATAAAAAAAAGACTTTTTTAAGTGTACATTAAAAGTAAGTGAAATTTGTAAATGTTTATATTACTGAAAACTATATCTCAACACATATTTTTAGATACAAGTATGTAATACTTTTGACTGTACATTAAAAAAAGGCTAAGTGTTTATGTACCGTAAAACACTAATCTTTATTTTACAATCTGTGAAATTGACGTGTTCAGAAGAATAATCTGTACGACACCTAAAATTTGTATTTGATTATTCGATGTTGAATAAATATTATTATTATTATTATTATTATTATAAATTGATTTGTACAAGGCACACACAGATTTCCTCCTTTCTTAATCATCCATATCTAAAATAAAAAATTTCAAGCTATAAAAATTAATTATAATGATAATAAGCATGAAAGCAAAACTAAATAAATAGATACAGCAAAAATAAATTCAAAAAACACACAATTTAGAAAATTGTTAAAGTGCTAAGAAATAATAGCTGGCCGGTAGGAAAAAACTAATTCCAGCTTTTGGAATTTTTAATTTAAAGCCGAGGGAGGATTACTGGTTGAGAAACTTGGAACAGATGAGCAGGTATTGTTCAATATCTACTAAACAAATATGTAAAAGAGTCTAGATATTATGTTATGAAATATTTTAACTTTACCTTGTTCCAAAACTTACATTATGCAAGGTGGTTATACGCCAGCATCTCATACGAGTAACTTTGAAACTGCCTTCTCGCATATCTTGCCCATCTGAGAGTCTAACTCTTAAATTAAGTTCACGGTTTCCTGCACTAACCAGTACACGAGATCCAGGCTTTGGATAATCACAAATGCATGGTCGAAATTGCAGGAATCCATAATATTTAAGAGTACGTGCTAGCTCCAAGTACTGCGCAAAAAAGATAAAATTAAGTTATTTTAAAAATATTTCTCTTCAATACTATCTTTGTTACATGACACTTTGAAACTATATACTGTGATGTGATGTAATTTACTACATAGCTGCAATATAATGACAGATTATTATCTTCTTGTTTAACAATGGAATCCAGAACAGTTATTAAATCAAAAAATATTTATTTGCTACGGTGGCCATTAGAGGGTTGATGGGGTGCTCGGTGATTTTTTTTTTTCTTGGGGGGATGGAGGGTGGCAGGGGTGTTCAATCCTGCCTTGTGAGTGGGTATGTCAGGCCCAAGTTGCCATCAGTGTCTCCTGGCTGGATGCATGTACCATGTGGCCACTATTTTAATTTGTTGCTACATGCACCTGATGATTTGAAATAGGTCTCAAAAACTAAGATAGTGCATACCACTAACAAATAAAATTTTGATCACTAAAATACACACAACACTGGTGTAATATTATAGAATATTGTAGAAAATATTCGACAATATTGTACAAGCACCAATGGAACATTCAATCAATGGAAATAAAATTTTCTGAATTTAACAACTGTTGTGGATCCCATTATTAAAGATGAAGATGGACTGTTGTGAATGTGCTGAACAAAATCAGATTATTATCTGTTTGCAATTGTTAAGCAACTTGTGTGCCATCAAACGTGGTGATTTCGGACAGTTTTGAGATTATTTTCACTAACTTTTGTAGGTTTTGTCTGATTTCATTGCTTTTAGGATAGGATAGGATAGGATGTTTTGGGTGCACAACAGCAAGGTTTTTAGCGCCCTGACAAAAGAATTAGACAACAGTAACTAAAGTAGGTCTTGGCAACAACACGAACACATATTGCCAATCAGCGGTGGAAGTTGGCCGACTGAAGTACCCAACCTTACAAATCCTTAAACAAAAATGTTGGAGTATAGAGGGACGCTGATCGCTGATGTTAGCGAGGCATCAGCAAACCTTCCTGTAACACACTAAAACCTCCGGCCTAAGAGCTTAGGCCAGAGTCGGGAACGTTCACAAAATTGTAAAACATTTGTCACACTTGCCTCGTTGTCAGCTAAAACAGTGGGTAGGGCACGACCAAGATTAGCCGCTGTCCTCTCAGCACGATATACAATACACTCAATTAAAATGTGGCATATAGTGATTTGCACACCACAAGCATCACAAATCGGTGGATTCTCCCTACGGAATAAAAAGCTGTGGGTCAAAGGGCTGTGTCCAATCTGAAGGCGTGTCAGTGTCACTTAGAAACATCTGAATGGCTGGCAGGAGGTTCGCCATGGTCGGACAGTTGGTTTAACCAACCTCAGTTTATTACCTGTCACTGCCAGCCACGTCTCCTCCCACAACTAAGGGGCCCCTGGCGCAGCACAGAGTAGACGTCCCGCAAGGGAATGGCACACTCTGTGACATTTGGGTCACCGCAGACCACCTTGGCAGCCACATCAGCCGCTTCATTTCCCCATATCCCAACATGCCCAAGTACCCAAAGAAATGACACCTCTTTACCCCGCCGTTGGAGGAGGTACAGTTGGTCATGGATCAATTGTGTTATAGGTTCAGCCGGGTACATGACCAGCAGTGATTGAAGGGCACTAAGGGAATCAGAGCAGAGTAGAAATTTTGTACTTGGAGCACGCCGGATGTGTTCCAGTGCCTGGAGGATAGCATGTAGCTCTGCCGAGAAAACGGAGTAGCCAGCAGGTAGGCGAATCCCTACGATGTGACCTCGAAACACTGCAGAACACCCAAACAGAGTCCCCTTGTTTTGATCCGTCAGTGTACACCACTGTACGATCATGATGCTTATTTAAAATGTTAAAAAATTCGGGCTGAAACGCCGTATCTGGGGTGCAATCTTTTTTAAAACTGGTTAAATCTAAAAGGAGGCTGGGCCTCTGTAATAACCAAGGGGATATCTACTCCATCCTCAACGCAAAACAGTTAAATCTGAAACACCCATATCTAAAACACAGTCCTTAGTACGAATCCCAAAAGGCCTCGTAGCTCGAAGCCGATTACGAAACAACCGTTCCATAGGAGGCCAAGCAACAGTATCGAAAGCAGGTGTATATGAGGTGGACAATGAGGCATACGCCTGACACACCATGAGGAGCTGTCGCGGTATGGAAAGCGGCGGCTCAGCAGCCTCGGCACAAAGGCTTGGTATAGGGCTGGTTCGAAATGCTCCAGTAGCCAATCGAATCCCTTCATGGTGCACCATGTCCAACATTTTTAGGTAGGAAGGTCTTGGAGACCCATACACCGTGCATCTGTAATCAAGTTGGGATCGTACAAAGGCTCTATAAAACTGGAGCAGACGAGTCCTGTCAGCTCCCCATGAAGTGTGACTAAGACACTTTAAAATACTTGAGTGTTTTGAGGCACCGCCTCTTCAAGTATTTAAGATGCGGCAACCAAGTAAGTTTACAGTCAAATGTGAGCCCCAGAAAATGCACAGTGTCTTTAAAATTCAGAATAGTGTCCCTCATCCGTAGTTCGGGTAAGTTAAAAATAGAACTTGAATGGTTAAAAAGAACACACACAGACTTCTCAGTTGAAAACCTAAAACCGATCTTCTGTGCCCATTCGTCGAGCCATCTCAGAGCGAGTTGCAACTGACGCATTGTGGTTGCAAGGCTAGAGGAGGAACAGAAGACAGAGAAGTCATCATCAAATAGTGAAAACTGGACAGGACTTTTCACAACAGAAGTAATGCTGTTAATAGCAATAGCAAACAATGTCATACTTAAAACACTACCCTGAGGGACACCGTTTTCCTGTTCAAAGCGGTCAGAGAGCATGCCACCTAAAAAAACGCGGAGAAATGAAAGACCGAATAAAAATTGGAAGAGAACCTCTAAATCCCCATTCGTGAAGCTGCCAAAGTATAAGATGCCTCCAAGTAGTATCGTAGGCCTTCTCGGTATCAAAAAATACACCCAAAAGGTGGTAACGTCGCAGGACAGCCTGTTGTATAGCCGCCTCCAGAGAGGGCAGGTTATCGAAGGTGGAACGATACCTCCTGAACCCACACTGGAAGCGACTAAGGAGCTGCCTGGATTCCAACATCCAGACAAGGCGGCGGTTGACCATCCGCTCTAAGGTCTTTCCAATGCAACTAGTGAGGGCAACACTACGATAGCTGCTTGGACATGTGCGATCTTTCCCAGGTTTTAAAAGGGGGATTCAAATTGCTTCTCTCCACGAATCAGGAAAGTGACCTGACGACCAAATGGCATTAAAAAGATTCAGGAGGATTTCTTTATTTCTCTCTGTTAGGTGCCGCAGCATACTGTAGTGGATGCTATCATTGCCAGGGGATGTGTCATGCGCCACAGACAAAGCAGAATCCAGCTCCCACAGTGTGAAAGGGCAGTTGTAATCCTGTTGACCAGTGGACCTGAAGTCCAAATTGCCCCTCTCAGCTACCACTCTGTGGCGCTGGAATACCGGATCCTGATTGGCAGTAGCTGTAACATTGGCAAAATACATAGCCAAGTTCTGGGCAATATCCCACAGGCTGGTGTGGAGAATGCCATTCCCCATTATAGCAGTCACTGGACACCTCCCCCCTTTCCCAGAAATCCTCCGTATGGTCTCCCATACAGTGGAACTTTTGGTGGAGCAGGTAACGGTACTCAGGAACCGTTGCCAAGATCTCTTTCAGCTTTCTCGTATTATCTGGCGAGATTATGCCCTCGCCATCCGAAAGGCCACGAGGTTGGTTGCAGTTGGCCGACTCTTGAATCTACGCATAGCTGCACGCCTGGCCCTAATTGCTGAGCAACATTCAGCTGTCCACCAAGGGACAGGCTGCCGTTTTGGTCACCCTAACGACAGCGGCATAGATGTGTCAGCAGCACTGTGTATCGTGTGAGTGATACAATCCACCCATTCCTGGACATTGCCGCGAATTTCCAGCTCAGCGAGTTGGCTGAAAAGTGTCCAGTCAGCTTTACTGATCACCCAATAAGGTGGTCTGCGTTCGGGCTCCACTCTGTCTGGCAGCTGAAGCCAGATGGGGAAACGGTCACTACCATGCATGTCATCGACCACTTCCCACTGTTTTGAGTGGGCGAGGGCTGGAGAACAAAATGAGAGATCTATGGCTCAGAACGACCCCGTCGCTGTACAAAAATGTGTGGGCTGTCCCGTGTTTAATAAATGTGCGCTCGATGACAAGAGAAGCCTCTCGGTTGCTCGACCCCTGGGGCAGGTTCTGGCAGAACCCCAAAGCACATTATGTGCATTAAAATCCCCACAGAGGATGAAAGGGTGGGGGAGCTGCACCAGAAGGTCTTCGAGGGCCGCTACATCAAACATGTCATGAGGTGGCAGATAGAGGGAGCACACTGTCAAACGGTGGCGCACATAGACGGAAAATGCAATGACTTGTAACTGTGTTGTGAGAGAGAGAGGCTCAGAGAGATACACCGTATTAGCAAAAATTGCCACTCCGCCTCTCGCTCTCTCTCCACTAAGATCGTCCTTCTTGTGGAGTACATAGCCACGGAGCTCAGGGTTGTCAGTGGATTTACAGTTTGTCTCTTGAAGGCGTATACAAAGTGGTCTACCCTGAGTCAATAAACGGAGTTCCTCCACATGCATCCTGAAACCCTGCAAGTTCCACTGCAGTACTGGGACCATTTATCAGAGAGGTTGGATCTTTACCCTCTCTTTCTTCTGAGACGGAGACACTGAATGTGGTGGAGGTCCAGAATGGGGGCGAGAGGGTTGCCCCTGAGGGAGATCCAGCTCCATGAGGTCTGGAGCTGGGTCAGACAAAGGCTCAGGTGGAATAACTTCAACGAAGTCCGAAAGGTTCATGACTTTTTTTGCCTGTGACTGTGGTCTGCTGGCAACCTTCTTTGGTTTAGGTGGCTTGGTGGTGAAGACAGAGGTCGTGGTTGCAACTGTGGTGACGGTGGCAGCGTTGGTGGTGGGTGTGGCTGTGGCGGTGATTGCGGGTTCTGCAGAAAGTAGTACCACTGGCTCTTCAAAGACCTTTGTTAGCTGTCGTCAGTGGGGCTACGGAAGATGCAGGTTCTGCGGCCTGACACGTGCACTGGCAAGTGCATGTGTTGGTTCCTACACTGACAACCTCAGTTTGGGTGCAGGCGTCAGCTCTGGCAACTGACTTTTGCAGTACTGAGGCGAAGGAGGTGGTACATGCAGCAGGTTGCATGGCCTTGAAGGTCTTCTTGGCCTCTGCATAGGAGAGACGCTGAGTGGTTTTGATTTTCTGTATTGTCTTCTCCTGAAGGTAGACTGCACAATCCCTACTCCAGACTGGGTGGTCGCCTGAACAGTTGACACAGGTCATAGGTGGAGTACAGTCAAACCCATCGTGTGCTGCTTTACCACATTTGCCACAGGTAGCTTCTCCCTTGCATCCCAAGGTGGTATGCCCAAAGCACTGGCACTTAAAACAGCGCATGGGGTTAGGGACATAGGGTCGTACATTTAAACGCAGGAAACCCGCCTTAATATGTTCAGGTAGTCGAGAGCTATTGAAGGTGAGGATGAAGGACTCAGATGGGACGAGTTCTCCATTCACCCTTTTCTTCATATTCTGCACATCGACTATGCCTTCTGCAGCCCATTCTTCCTTCAGTTCATCCACTGGAATGTCTATCAGATCTCTACAGGAGACGATGCCCTTGCTATAGTTAAGAGTACTATGTAGCTCCGTTTTGATGTGATATTCCCCAAGACTCTTAGCCGTTTGTAGTTTGGACGCCTGTTGAGAAGTTGATGTTTCCACCAACAGGGTGCCCTTATGCAACCGCTTTACTGACTTTAAGGTACCAGCAATTCCTTCAAGACCTTTGTTGATATAGAAGGGCGATACCTTCTCAAATGAACCTTCCTTTCTCTTAACGACAAGAAACACATTCTGGTTAACAGCCTGTGTTCTGTTACTCTGAACAAAAAAATTTTCCAAAGAAACTAAATCCAGAGGACTAGGAACCCGAGCCCTCTTTTTTGATTGGGTGTTGGTACCCCCCAGTGGTACACCCATCTCACTGGAAGGTTCATGGGGTAAATTAGAGTTTTTCATCTCGGTCCCACGAGTAGCTATGGAAGTACATGTCCACCTAGACAGAGCCCCGCGTGCCTAGGTAAGCCTTATATAACTGAGGTGTGGCAGTATCCCCAGAGGTTGCTTGCTAGCGACTGTTCCTCTTCAACAGCCATGCATCCCATCAGCACGTAGCACACCTTGGGATTGAAGGGGTTTTTATAGAGGTTTGTACCATCCTCGCAACCCGGGCGAACCAGCCACGATCCCCATTCCCCGGTACGCACAACGTTCCACTGTCATGCCACACGGTGGTCGCTGAAGCGTGCCCAGAGTTTACAGTGTCTAGAAGACTGGCGGCGCTTACCAATCCCCAGCTCAGGACCCCGGGTTCGCCAAGTCCGCACTCAGCATATGAATGCTGAGCCCCTGAGGGGTACATTGATTTTGATGGAAGTGGTGGGGTATATGTATAACCAATAAAATATCCTTAAAACAGAACACCCATGTGCATCTACTTTTGCCTGAGACAAACATATAAAGTGTACAAAATTTGGACACATGTATTTTCAATCTCTGTCCAGAGTTTCGTACTGTACGGGGTTATTTCAGACACAAATTGACCTTTCTTTTCTTTTCTTTTTTCTTTTCTTTTCTCTTCTCTTCTTTTCTTTCTTTCTCTATCTTAGCGACTTTTAACATATTTTAAGAACACCCATCATTAAAATAAGGGATAAGGACTGAGATGAGGAACTTTATTTACTAAAGGCTTTTCTATATGTTAATTTGCCACACTGAATACCACGAATTGCTTACCTTAAAATTTCCGAGTCATAATTATACCAATCTTGAACATCTTTCTTACTTTTATAAGTTTTCAGCATTGTCCGAAATCACCCAACAAAGTACACAATTTCGAAAAAACCTCTGTTACTTTGAAACTTTACACAAAACTCATGACAAATTAGTACAAAACTTCTCACAGAGCCCACAGCCTACTGATCTCGTTATCTCATTGGCAACTAACACTACAATACTTTTCTGCCAGGCACAACAGGAAATTTCCGCTCCATAACACAGCGAGAAGTTTCGACAATGAGACTGACTGACTGATTACTGCATCGTTAAACAATCAATCCAAATGTGGAAGCACGGGAATTATTGTCTCATGCATAAAATAAGCAGTGTGTGGAGGTGGAAATTAGTGCTAATTCATTGTTATGCAGCAGGAAAGAGAAGATAAACCATACCGTCCGAAATCACCCCGGTGTCTGAAATCACACTGTTTGATGGTATGTAGGAAGAAAGTTCTCAAGTCTCCCAATACACTAAGTCAAACCAATACTAAATTTCTTACTTCAAAAATATTCTATTCACAATAGGTTTTCGTCATTGTCCGAAAAACAAAGTACATTGTAAGTACTTATGCTTGAAAGGTATTTTGGGATATTGTTAGAAGCTGTTGGAGAACCTGCATAATGAGTCAGCTGCAAGTCATCCTTGGAAGATCACCAATTTATAAGTTGATTTGCTAGTACAACTGCTTGTTTCTCAAGTAGGGAATATAAGTGTAACACATACCCTACAATGACACAGTAACTCCACCTCCTAACACTGCACTGTACCAGTAAACCAGCCGAGCCATGACAGCTTTCCAAAACTTCATCTGAAGAAGAAGGAAGAGCAGTTCCATCTTGAAATTTTGTGCATTTTCCATGAGACTATTAAAGCATGGGCAGAGCTTGTGGATGTTCTCCACTCATCTCTCTGTACAAAAATTTCTACTGTCACTTCTCTCTTTTGCTTCCATTGATACTGTCTCCATTCAACTATATATATTTCTCTTTTATTGACACTATCTCTCTTCCACCATGGCTGACTGATCCCTCTTTCTCTCCTACTGGCACTGTCTCATCTCTCTTCAACTGTCACAGCAATGTCGCTCTGTTATTCTCTTTCAGCAAGAAAAGGTGCAAATATGGTAACATGTCAAAATGTTTGACGAGGAAGGTGGAATGAGTACTGAAGCAGCATGTTCTCCTCTTTTCTGACAGTCTATTTTAAACAGTTATTTCACCTTTTTGTGTCAACAGCCATGCTGAGGTGGACACACCGGTTCCCACCAGATCACTGAAGTTAAGCACCGTTGAGCGTGGCCATAGCTCAGATGGGTAACCTTCCGGTTGCGCCACATGCTGTTGTCAATTTTCCCTTTGCCTTACAGCAGAGGGGAAAAGAGGGGTGGTGGTGCAAAGTCCCTGATCACCAGTCTTTGCACCAATGTCCTGAATTAAATTCCAAACCTCTCCACAGTGTCTCATGGATTGAGGGCATGGGGTACTGTTGCTGGTGATCTGTCCATCAGATGGGGACGTTAAGATCGGCGGCCCCCTTGATGCTTTACAAGAGGAGTAGGGTATGTGCTGGCACCGAGTTTCACCCTCTCCCTTCTCCCATCATCTCCTACACGAACACAACACTACACTATACACGTACCCATTACAGTCATCTACACTTAACACAGACACTTCAGCACACAGTTCTCATACTTCGTGGAGGAAAGGTGCCTGTGGGCATGGAGGATAGGAAAAACCTTTCCAATTAGGCAGCTGAACCTGCCCTTCGGGGCCTCCCAGCCATTCATGCCATACGACTATAACTTTTCAACCTTGTTTGTGCTTTGACAAGATTTTTTGTTTTGTTCCTCAACATGTTCCCTTTGTTTTCCTGCCATAGCAAGGTGTGCTATTAATATAGAACCAATCTATAGGTAAGTTAAGTTTTGATACTATTTACATACCCCAACACATTTATGTATACAGTGTCACAAATAATAAATATAATTATTCTTTCACCAAATAGTTGCCTTAAAATGGAATAATAAGTATTTCATAACACACAAAAAATGCATGGACTGAAGTGGGCACACAGTGCAGTTTGATCTACTGAATTTGAATCAATATCTTGAGAATAAACTACGTTCTCAATTTTTTTTTTTTTTAATTTCAGTATCTTCTCTCCATTTGATACACTGCATTGTATGTGCTAAAAACAATGGTCTGCTGTGCCACAGGACAGTCCATATTGCTCTTGGCCACAGTTTGACAGTGGCCATTCATCCTGAAGGAAAGTCAGTTAGTTGTCATTCAAAAAAATAAAATAATCTAATAATGGAAACCCCAGGTTGTAATTAAATGACATAATAAGGACAATTTACAACTCGCAGCAAAGACGTATTGACGAGCTGCGACAGGCACATAAAAAAGACACACAAATACAACACTTAAGCCTTTGTCCATGATGGTTGTGTGTCTGTGCAGTGTGCCTGTGTGAATGTTCAATATTTTGAAGCAGGCCATGGCTGATAGCGTAAGTGTTGTATGTGTATGTTTTTATTTATTTATTTATTTTTTTTTTTTTTATATATGTGCCTGTAGCAGCTCATCGTTACGTCTTTGTGGTGACTTGTAAACTGTCCTTAATTTATTAAATAATAAAATAACAATAATGGAGAATAGGTAACAACTCACTGTAAAGAGTCTTGCTGAGCTGATGACAAACATGAAAATGAACAATCAAATTCACATAACTAAATTTTCGGCCATGGCCTTCGTCAGAAAAAGAAACACATACATTCACGCAATCACTCAGACTACTATACACACACAACTATCATGTCCGGCCACTCCAGCAACACAAGGCGGCCGGACATGATAGTTGTGTGTGTATAGTAGTCTGAGTGATTGCGTGAATGTATGTGTTTCTTTTTCTGACGAAGGCCATGGCCGAAAATTTAGTTGTGTGAATGTGATTATCCATTTTCATGACTGTCAGCAGCTCAGCGAGCCTCTTTATGGTGAGTTGTTACCTATCCTCTATCATTGATATTCCTATCAGATTTTCCACTGTTAAGAAATAAAATACCATTGATATGAAGCAAAGAACAAAAATAAAATTGATATAATAATAATAATATGTAGATAGGAAATAACTCACCATAAAGATGAACATTGAGCCACCAACAGACACAAATAAAAGGCACAAAACACATACACAATTTTAAATTTTTGGCTGCAGCCTTCCTCAGAAAGAGAACACTCATCCACATAATCATTCAAGCACACTCATCCACACACGTCAGCCATCTCTGGCCACCCAACACAGTCTGACTCACGGCAAGCGGAAGGGATGGGAGGGGTGAGGGGGAAGCAGTGGAGGAGGGGGTGAAATGGAGTGTGTGTGTGTGTGTGTGTGTGTGTGTGTGTGTGTGTGTGTGTGTATCTTGCCTCTAGTCATGCAGGCAATGTTACTCAAGCTAGGACCAGCTGGACAATATATTAATAACGCTTCGTTACCAAAAATAAAGTGTGAGAAAAAGAGACATTGGGTCACAATTGCAAATAGTTCAAGAAAACATGGCAGATGGCGTTGGCTATCCTATATGTTAGCCGTTTCAAATATTTGTGTTATAATTGGATGAATAAAAAATTTACATTAAAAAGATATGAAACAAAACCTCTAAAAAATCTCCAGCCTATTAAAAACTACCACCCCCCCCCCCCCGCCAAATGTTCGATTCTAAGTATAATGGGAACTATTATTTTCTTTCTTAAATGCCCTAACTGACTTAAGTATTTATGATTACACACCTTCAATACAAACGCCCCCATTATTTATGTTGTATTGCCAAATGCCTAGAAGGTGTTTTAGGCCTATATCACCTTTGCATCTATTTCTGAGATCTTAATCACAGAGACTCATTTTGGTCGAGTGTAGTGAATGCTTCAGATTAACCCATCACCAGCAGGGCAAAAGGTTCTGGACAGCAGCAGCGGTGTGGCATTCTGCACGACTATGCACAAACATCGTCCATACTCATCCACTTTGCCAAAGTGAAAGAAGCACTACATTGAATCCAGAACAACACAAGAGATTACATGATCAATGCTACAGGGTGATAAAATATGGGGTATCAACAGAAATAGATGTGCAGATGCGACCTTTTGCCACAAACATTTGGCAAAAGGACATAAATCATGAGAATTACATTGAGATAGACCAATGTATTTTGCAGTAAAATAAATCACAATTTCATCATTTAACATGTCTATCTCCATTGTTACCAAGTGAAGCTGTGATTTTGGTAACAACCACAAACAATACACCAGCTTCTCATAGTTATATATTTAATTTGGGGAAATTAGGTAGGATGTTGAAAATCAAACCCTTCTATATTTGCCTTTTAAGTTTCTGTGTCTTTTTCTACAACTTCTGACATCCAATGTGCAACACCACAGATGTTCCAACTGCAAAAGTGCTAATCAGACTGGTTCTCTCTTCCAACTCTCAACTTTATGTAATTAATCAACTTCTAACATAACATTTAAAACGTGTGAAATGTATGAAGCTGTGACATACCTCTTTCTTGGCGCCTCTTGCCTGTAAGGATGCCAAATGCTTTTGTGTCTCCTTTGAGCTTAAAATCCATCCCTTTTCAACATCTGCTACAGTCTGTATGTACAAAAGATTCAGAGCAACCTTGTCCGACATAAGTTCAAGATCATAACTAGGATCCCAATAACTGGAACATACAGAGAGTAATAATTACAATTAACTCTTAGAACAATTAAACAGACACAACATACAATTGTATGACTACGTTGTACTGGCTGAATGTACTTCTTTTTTCATTCTGCCAGAACTTTCTCTTATAATATTTGTAACATAGATGTTTATGTTTTGCCATTCAAATAACTAATTCAATCATTTTGTTAAACCCGACTCTACCAGAACTTTCCCTTATTATATTTGTAACATAAGTGTTTATGTTTTGTTATTGTTTTAGCATTCAAATAACTAATTCAATCACTTTGTCAAACACCATCCTCATGACCTAGGTCATGCCCCTTTTCTATTCCATTCCTTTTTTCTTCCCTTCTCTCTTACCTGAAGAAGAAACCCTGTTCCGAAAGCTTGTTACATTTTTGTCCTTTTTTCTTTCTGTGTGTACAGCAAAAAGGTAAGTCCTGGCCAGCCAATCTGTCTCTTTTGAAAAATAATTTATCATCTCTGTGGAGAATTTCCATCATTAATTGTTAATTTGTTACTTCACCAATATCAAAATTATTTATTCGATCACTTTATCTACAGAAGGCCTCTTCAAAGTTCAACTGTGTTATTTAAAAAACAAACAACAACTTTAGGAAAAATACTACACTTACATCCTCTTAACAGAAAGATAAATCTGGAATTATAAGATAACATTAAATATAAAGAAAAGAGGAACTTTTATAATGGAAGTTCAGACAGTACAATCATTTCCAGTATAAGCTTATAAATATAGTTCACGAAGGGGATTTTTTCCTTCTTCTTCTTTTTTGCCTTCTTTTTTTGCATCTTAAATAATATTTATCTCCTCACTGTAACAAATATCAGTACACCAATTACTGCATTACCTTTTTCTTAGAACGAGACGATGAATACCCTGGATGGATTTTTGTGATATGTACGGTGATTCAAAATCTTGTAGTTTGCGCAATACTGGAATTAAAACAATGTACAATAAGCCTTTTTGTTTAATTTTGAAAAAATTTAAAATATTATTTTTGGAGTAAGTGTGTGTTCCTTACCTGTAATATCTCCATCATCTTCACGTTTGATGAGAAACAAAGAGAAGTAATAAACATATTCACTTGGAAGATTTATTTGTTGGCAGACTTTCTAGAAATGGAAAATGATACATATTAATAACCACAACATCATCAATAACATCATGATCAGAAGTAACATATCACAGTGCTTCTAATTATCCAATGCAGAAAACTAAAGATTGTCACAAAATTTCATTAACTGCCATTATAAAATATTGTTTCATTGAGTGTGAGGACTAGCATTGAATAACATAGACTCACTCAGAAGCTATATGCAGTTTCTGTCACAACTACTCATAGAATATTATCCACTATTAGGACTGACAAACTGAAACTCACTGACTTATCAAGGTTTATTTCTGAAGGTCACATGAGCTCAAGTTTGGCACAACCCAGAGAAGTAAATTAATTTTTTAAAGCCAAAAACAAGACATGTGTACCATTAAGGAATTAAATCATGAAGTTCAATAGATTTCTATGTAAGAATATACAAATTTTTATAATTACCGGTACATCTATTTTCATATGAGGTTTGGGGTTGCCAATATCAGTCTTCTTAAATGAAACAACAGTGATCCAGTGAATAAAAAACAGGTTGACAATCTTATGTTTTGAAAACTTACTTGATTACTGTAATAAATAAATAAGAATAAAATATAATAAAAAGTGGAATTTTGTGAGACACATCTTATACAGACACATGACCACCATCTCCGGCTGCTCCAGGACTACAAGCATCTTGACAGTGAGTGATTGTTGTTGTTGTTATTTATAGGGGACCAAACTACAAGGTCATCAGTCCGTTGACAGTGAGTGACAAGGAGAGCGGAGGGAGTGGAGGGGGAATGTAGGGGATGGGAAGTTCCACATTACTTGATGGATTGTAAAGGCTCTTATAGGAGGGAATGTAAGATGCAGATTGAATGTAGTGAAAGGAAAAGGTGGGAAAGGATAAAGGGGGTTGTAGAGGTATGTGGGGAGGGAGGGGGAGGTTTGAATGATAAAAATAATAAGAAAAAAATAAACAATGGAAATACCATGAAGAATTTAAGAATAGTTTTGAAAAGGATAGCTTGCTCACTCACCACAGAGACATCCAATGATTTGCAGAAAGGCACAAATAATAGAATACAACATTAGAGCCTTCAGCCATTAAGGCCTTCGTCAGTTAGAGAGAAACAAACATACATACACTCACATAGACACGACCGTTGTCTCCGGCTGCTATGGCCAGTCTGCAGTACCCAGCACGGCCTAAGCAAGAGCAATCAGTGGTGGGGGTGAGAAAGTGGCAAGGAGAGGGAAGCAGTAGGGGAGGGGAGGGGATGCACGGCCTGGGTGGGGGAATACACCAGGGCAGTCTGATGGACAGTGTGGAAGGAACGGAATGGACTGAAATGTGTGGCAGGATGGAAGACAAATGTAAGGATAGTGTGGGCAAGGAAAGGAAGGGAAGGGTAGTAGAGGCAGGAACTAGCGAAGGTTTAGGTCGGGAGGATTGTGAGAGCATAGGATATATTGCAAGGAGAGTTCCCACCTGCAAAATTCAGAAAAGCTGGTGTTTGTGGGAGGATCCATGTGGCACAGGCTGTGTAGCAGTCATCAAAGTAAGTCCCACTATGCAGTGCTGCATGCTCTGCAACAGGATGGTCTATCTGTCTCCAAGCCCACAGTTTGACGATGGCTATTCATTTAGATAGATAGCTGGATGCTGGTCATGCCCACATAGAAAGCTGCACAGTGGTTGCTGCTCACTTTGTAATTAACATGACTGCTTTCACAGGTTGCTCTGCCTTTTATGGGATAGGAAATGCCTGTGACAGGACTGGAGTAGGTGGTGGTGGTGGTGGTGGTGGTGGGATGTTGGATAGGACAAGTTTTGCATCTAGGTCATTTTAGGGATATGGGCCATGGGGTAAGGGGTTGGGAGCAGGGATGGAGTAGGGCTGGACAAGGACATTATGTAGGTTTGGTGGGTGGCAGAATACCACTGTACGGGGGGTTGGGGGGGGGGGTAATGGGTAGGGTATTTCTCTTTTCAGAGCAAGATGAAAGGTAGCTGAAACCCTGGTGGAGAATGTGGTTTAACTGCTCCAGTCCTGGGTCATACTGGGTCACGAGAGGGGTGATCACTGCAGATGCGACGACCTTAGATGGCTAGGCTGTTTGGAAGGGACTTTTTGATGTGGAATGGATGGCAGCTGTCAAAATGGTGGTAGTTTAATGTGGACAGAGGTACTGATAAGGCCATCTGTGAGGAATAGGTCATCATCGAGGAAGGTGGCTTGTTGGGTTGAGTAGGACCAGGTGAAGTGAATGAAAGAGAAGGTGTTGAGTTTTGAAGGAATGTGGATGATATGTCCTAGACTTCAGTCCAGATTATGAAGATAACATCAATGACTATGGACCACATGAGGGATTTGGGATTCAGGGTAGTCAGGAAGGATTCATCTAGATAGTCTATGAAAAGTTGGCACAGAAGGGTGCCATATGGGTGCCCATGGCTGTACCCAAATTTGTTTGTATGTGATGCCTTCAAAGGAGAAGTAATTGCAGGTAAGGATGTAGTCGATCAAGGTAACTAAGAAGGATGTTGCAGGTTTGCAGTCGGTTGGACATTGTGAAAGGTAGTGTTCAACAGCAGCAAGGCCATGTGCATTGGGGATGTTAGTATGGAGGTAGGTGGCATCAACTGTGATAAGCATGGTACCAGGTGGTAAAGGAACAGGAACTGTGGATAGCTGGTGGAGGAAATGATTTCAGGGCATGATGACAGATAAAGCCCTGATGAAAGATGTGATTTAATTGTTACAACACAGGTAGTATTGGGTTACAACAAAGAGACTCCTTCGTGACTGATTATTGAGGAGTGGAAAGACTGCAAATTTGCCATCCAAGGATAGCAAGGCTGTATGGGAGGGATTTTTAATGTAAAATGGATGGCAGCTGTCAAAGTGCAGATACTATTGTCCTGGCCCTGAGGAATCTGAACCAGGCCAGGGGTTTGGGGTTCTGCGCGGTCAGGGAGGTTTCCTCTTGATGACTCATAAATAGGATGGCATAAGAGGATGCCATACAGGTGCCCATGGCTGAGACATGGCTGTACCAGAACACCCTAACTTTGTTCCTTCACAGTTTTAGTTCCTTCTCTCCCATTAGTTTCACCTGGTCCTTCTCAACCTGGCACTCCACCTTGCTGGATGTTAACCTCCACTCACTGATGGCCCTACCCACACCTCCATCCACATTAAACCTACTAATTACCAACAGTAGCTGCACTTTACAGCTGACATCCATTCCACATTAAAAAAATTAATCCCTCCCATATAGTCTTCCACCCATTGGATGGCAAATTTGCAGTGATGAGATGTCTTTTACCAACACACTGAAGGTCTCACAAAGGCCTTCATAGACGGATATTACCCTCTTGACCTGACTGATCTCGCAAATAGATTTCACGTGACATATCCCCACACACCACTAATCCTTCTTTCACCACCAAAATCCAGTCACAAAGGAATGTCCCCCTTGTAATCCAATACCATGCTGGACTGGAACAATTACATAAATCACATTGTTTGTCAGGGCTTTGATTATTTGTCATCATACCCTGAAATCAAACACATTCTACCCAAGATCCTTCTGACCCCTCTTAAAGTGGTGTTCCATCACCCCACCGATCGTCTACAATACCCTAGAGTACATCCCTATGCCAATCCCAATTCCAATCCCAAGCCCTTATCAAAGGGATCATATCCCTGTGGAAGCCCCTGATGCAAAACATACCCAACCCACACCCCCAGCATTTATTATTCCAGTCCTGTCACAGGTTTATCCTACCGTATCAGAGGTCAGGCTACCTGTGAAAGCAGGCATGAGATTTACCAACTCTGCTGCAACCATCGCACAGCATTTTATATTGGCATGACAACAAACCAGCTGTCCAACAGGATGGTTGGCCACCATCAAACTGTGGCAAAAAGCAAGATGGATCACCCTGTGGCACAACATGCAGCTGAACACAACACTCTTGATTTCAATGGCTGCTTTACTACCCACAGCCATCTGTATAATACTGCCCTCCACCAGCTCTTCTGAAGTGTATGAAGGAAATTATTCTATATGTAATTTAATGACCTCAGTGTATCACTATATTTTCAATCAACAGAGCCAAAAACCTCCTTAAATTACTTATAACAGGCCAAAACACACACATCCAACCCACCTTATCGTGCATGTCTTATTCCTCAAAGTGCAGATGCAGTATTTTATAAAGTTTTATACAGTAGTTTAGAAAAGTGGCAGAAATACGTAATCAAATGTCACTCCATAGCAAACTATAAGTATATGTTGCAATATTCTTGATAAAACGCAGGTTATGACATTGTTGTTGTGGTCTTCAGTCCACAGACTGGTTTGATGCAGCTCTCCATGCTACTCTGTCCTGTGTAAGTCCCTTCATCTGAGAATAAGTTCGGCTTACTGTATTCGTCTCTTGGTCTCCCTCTATGATTTTTACCCCACACACTTCCCTCCATGCTAAATTAACAATACCTTGATGTCTCAGAATGTGTCACGCCAACTGATCCCTCTTCTTACTCAGGATATTCCAGAATCTCCTTTTCTCCCCAATTTGGTTAAGCACCTCCACATTAGTTACGTGATCTACCATCTAATTTTCATCATTCATCTGTAGCACCACATTTCAAACGCTTCTGTCATCTTTTTGTCTGAACTCCTTATCATCCATGTTTCACTTGTATACAATGCTACACTCCAGACAAATGCTTTCAGAAAGGATTTCCTGACATTTAAACTAATATTGGATGTCAACAAATTTTTCGTTCTTGAGAAACGCTTTTCTTCCCATAGCCGTTCTGCATTTTATATCTTCTTTACTTCGGCCATCAGAAATTATCTTGCTACCCAAGTAACAAAACTCATTTACTACTTTTATTGTCTCATTACCTAATCTAATTCCTTCAGCATTGCCAGATTTTCTGACACTACATTCCATTATCCTTGTTTTACTCTTGTTGATGTTCATCTTATACCCTCTATTCAAGACATTGTCCACTCCATTCAATTACTCTTCCAGATCCTTTGCGGTCTCTGACAGAATTACTATGTCATCCGCAAACCGCAAAGTTTTTATTATCTTCTCCCCGAACTTTAATTCCCTCTCCAAATTTTTCCTTGCATTTGTTCACTGCTTGCTCAATGTAAAGATTGAACAACATTGCATAAAGATTACAACCCTGTCTTACTCCGTTCACAAACTTTGCGTCTCTTTCATGCCCTTCAACTCTAATAACCGCTGTCTGGTTTTTGTTAAATATAACTCTTCGTTCCCTATATTTTACCCCTGCTACCTTCATAATTTGAAAGAGTGTATTCCAGTCGACATTGTCAAAAGCTTTCTCCAAATCTACAAATGCTAATAATGTAGGATTGCCTTTCCTTAGCCTATTTTCTAAGATAATCGTAATGTGAGTATTGCCTCCTATGTTCCTACATTTCTCCTAAATCCAAACCAATCTTCCCCAAGCTTGGATTCCACTAGTTTTTTTTCCATTCGTCTGTAAATAATTCATGTTAGTATTTTGCACCCATGACTTACTAAACTGATAGTTCTGTAATTTTCACATTTGTCTGCACTTGCTTTCTTTGGAATTGGAATTACTACATTCTTCTTGAAGTCAGAGGGCACTTCCCCTGTCTCATATATCTTGTGTACCAGGTGGAGTAATTTCTTCATGACTGGCTCTCCTAACAATATCAGCACTTCAGATGGCATATCATCTACTCCAGGGGCCTTGCTTCAACTCAAATCTTTTAGCGTTCTGTCAAATACTTCTTGCAATATAGTATCTCCTATCTCACCTTCATCTACTTTGTCCTACATTTATAGAATACATCCTTCAAATTTATTTCCTTTGTACAGGCCTTCTATATATTCCTTCCATCTTTCAGCTTTCCCGTCTTTGCTTAGTACTGGCCTTCCATCTGAGTTCTTGATATTCATTTCACTGTTTTTCTTGTCTCCAAATGTCTCTTTTATTTTCCTATAGGCAGTATCTATCTTTCCTCTAGTTATACATTCTTCTACGGTCTTGCATTTCTCCTCAAGCCACTCCTGCTTAGCCAGTCTGCACTTCCAGTCAACCTCATTTTTCAGATGTCTGTACTCCCTTTTGCCTGCCTCACTTGGAGCATTTTTATATTTTCTCTACTCATGAATTAAGCTCAGTATATCCTGTGTTATCCAGGGATTTCTATTAGTCCTTGTCCTTCTGCCTATATGATCCTCTGCAGCTTTCACTACTCTATGTCTTAGTGCTACCCATTCTTTTTCTACTGTATTACATTCCCCCGTTTCAGCCAATCCTTACCTAATGCTCCCTCTGAAACTCTCAACCCCTCTGGTTCCTTCAATTTGTCTGGTTCCATCTCCTAACTATTCTACCTTTCTGCAGTCTCTTAAGTTTTAATCTGCAATTCATAACCAATAAGTTATGGTCAGTCTACATCTGCCCATGGATATGTATTATAATTTAAAACCTGGTTTTTAAATCTATTCCTTACCATTATAAAATCAATCTGGTACCTTCCAGTGTCTCCTGGTCTTTTCGATGTGTACAGCCTTCTTTCATGATGATTAAATCAAGTGTTGGTGATCATTAAATTGAGCTCTGCATAGAATTCTACCAAGTGATCTCCTCTTTCATTCCTTTTTCCCAGTCCATGTTCACCTACTACATTTGCTTCTCTTCCTTTTCCTACTACTGAGTTCCAGTCCCACATCACAATCAAGTTTTTGTCTCCCTTAATTTTCTGAATAATTTCTTTAATCTCCTCATACATTGCTTCGATATCCTCATCATCGGCAGAGCTAGTTGGCATATAAACTTGCACTAGTGTGGTCAGTGTTGGTTTTGTGTCTATCTTTGCTATGATAATGCATTCACTATGCTGTTTGTAGTAATTTACCTGCATTCCTATTTTCCTATTCATTAACATACCCATATTATAATTTGAAGATGTAATTTATGTGGCTTCTGATACTGTACTACTTGAATGCAAAAGTGATTTTGACTGTAAAATGTGGCTTTAGTGTGAAGTGTGCATTGTTCTCTTCAACTTTGTTTTAATCACTTCATTGAAATCCCATATCTGCACTTTGTGGACTAATACAAGCACTATCAGGTGTGTAGGATACATGTGTCTGGTGCTATTATAGTTACGTTAAGCAGAAGGATTTTGGCCTGTTGACTGAAAATATGACGAGACAGGGACAACACTGGATTACATATAATTTTCCTTCTCTGGTATCTTTATTTTTGTTTCTCTCTGCTAAAATATCATTTATGGTAATTTGAAATATTTTGCATGGAAATTAAACAGATCGCTGTTTCACCCATGAGATAGTCCTCCCAAAAAGGAAAAATTCCTGGCAGTACTGGGAATCAAACCAGAGTCCTCCACTTGGTAGACTGCTGTGCTGACCACTCGGCTATGGAGGCGGACAGCTGGTGCATATGTGCACTGATGTTATTAACTATAGGTCTTAGGAAAAGTCCTTACTTGTGTACTGTTGAAACACTACCTTCTAATTTGGCATCTATAACCTGGGGTCATGTAAACAGAAAGCTGCCACTGCAGTGTGATACATAAAGTTATTCAAAGGCTAAAAACACTTGATTGGTGACTCTGCCCCATCACTAGAAAAGGACTAGTACCCACACTTCAAGGGCTAAAATATTATTAACAAAACACAGGGGCCAAACTCTTTTAGTATGACATGGATCACCACACAACCAAGCTTGACACTGTGCTGCATCCATAGCCTACAAGCGGAAGAAGTGTCGCGTTATACATGGGACTGGATGAGCCACCATAAATTCTACTGTAGAAACTTGACACATGTGAGAAGATAACAACACTGATTTATTGACCCTAGATACTGAACTAATTATAAACATAGCAAAACATATAATACATAAGTGAGAGTAAATTAGGTCTGTACCAGTATTGCATACCCAGTCCAGGTGGCACTGGTGCACCGCAGTGGCTTGCACCACGAGCCTGACAGTCTGAGAGACTGCGGGCATAATGGCATACTGTAATTCTTATTCAAACTGATGTATTGTATAACTGCACTACACTGAACACTTCCTTGTATTAGCTGTGGGCCACAACACTTTTCCTCACATGGCAAAAAGGTATATGGAGGCAGGTGCTGGTACAGTCTCACAAAGGAGATGTCTATGAATCCAGGCAGGAGCAGTTGGTGGATCCAAACAGAGGAGGAAGTACCTACAGACAAGCAGGAACTGGAGAGTATGGGTGGAATATCTGCGGATGCAGACATCATGAACATGAGCCGGGGGGGGGGGGGGGGGGGGCTTTTGTGTTAATAAGTGCCCTGTGTTGCCAAAGCCACAATGGTGTAGGGTGGCCAGAATCCACTAACTGTGACCATGAGGACCCTTCTCTGGGCTACAGTGGTGGCAGGAGTGACCCGGGAGCAGGAGCGATCCATTGGTGGAAACAGATGGTAGAAGTCATAGTTCCTCCACTCTTGGAGGAGAGGTGCTCCCTGCCAAGGTGATGGTATGCCCAGACACGGCTCCAAGTGAAGGTCTCCAGCTAAAGCCGGGCATGCAGACCGACATGATGTATACCCTAATGTGAACAAAAGTCCTGAAAAACCTGAGAAATAAAGTGAGAGGCGTTCAGTTACCACTGTGCAGGAAGCAAAGTGAGTGCTGTTATCAGTGACCATTGTGCAGTGTAACCCTTTGTTAGAAAAAAAAATCCTAGATGAATCTTGTGTCACAAATTACATTGATATGGAGGGGCACTGGATAGTGTAGGGAAACCGTGAAAAGGCATCCACAACCAAAAACCAATAGGAACTGAGAAAAGGCTCTGCAAAATCCATGTGTATGTGTATGTTCCAGGGGCCTCTTGGGTTGGGCCATGGGAAAAGTGAAGCTCTAGGTGCAGCCTGATGGGTGGCCCACTGTTTGTAAGCCAAACAAAGCCATCAGTTCCACTGTCATTCCCTGAGCAGAACACATGGTGACATGATAGTACATCTACATCTACATACATACTCCGCAATTCACCGTAAGGTGCGTGGCAGAGGGTACACTGTACCACTACTAGGCATTTCCTTTCCTATTTCACTCCCAAATTGAATGAGGAAAAAAAGAATGCCTATATGCCTCCGTACAAGCTCTAATTTCTCTTATCTTGTCTTTGTGATTTTTACGCGAAATGTAAGTAGGCGGCAGCAAGATCGTACTACACTCCACTTCAAATTCTGGCCCTCTAAATTTACTTAACAGAAATTCACGAAAAGAATGTCGTCTTTCTTCCAGTGATCCCCAATTGAGTTGCCGGAGCATTTCCGTGACACTCGCGCATTGGTCGAACCTACCGGTAACAAATCTAGCTGCTCGCCTCTGAACTGCCTCTATGTCTTCCTTCAAACCGATCTGCTGCGGGTCCCAAATACTTGAGCAATACTCAAGACGTGGTCGTACAAGAGTTTTATATGCGGTCTCCTTTACAGGTGAAGTACATCTTCCCAAAATTCTCCCAATAAACCGAAGTCGGCTGTCTGCCTTACTCACAACTGTCCTTACATGCTCGTTCCATTTCATATCGCTCTGCAATGTTACACCTAGATATTTGAACGACGCGACAGCATCAAGAAGCTCACTACTAATGCTGTATTCGAACATTATAGGATTGTTTTTCCTACTCATGTGCATCACCTTACATTTTTCTACATTGAGAGCTAGCTGCCATTCTTCGCACCAACTAGAAATTTTGTCTAAGTCATCCTGTGTGCTATTACAGTCAGTTAAAGACGACACCCTCCCATACACCACAGCATCATCAGCAAACAGCCGCATATTACAACTTACTCTGTCCATCAGATCATTTATATAGATAGAAAATAATAGCGGTCCTATCACACTCCCCTGGGGCACGCCTGACGATACACTCGTCTCTGATGAACACTCGCCGTCGAAAACAACGTACTGCGTTCTATTACTTAGGATGTCTTCCAGCCAGTCACAAATCTGTGAACCTACTCCATAAGCTCGCATCTTCGTTAGCAGTCTGCAGTGTGGCACCGCGGCGAACACCTTTTTGAAGTCGAGAAATACACAATCCGCCTGTTGCCCTTCGTCCATGGCTCGCAAGATGTCACGTGAGAAAAGGGCAAGTTGAGTTTCACATGAACAATGTTTCCTAAACCCATGCTGATTCATGGAAAGAAGGTTTTCCATTTCAAGGAAATGTTTACTATATATTTAGTGCAAGAGGCTTCCCCAGTGAACTTGATATAAAAGATGAAGAACCTCCTCCCACAAAGCTGATAAAACCACCACCAGAACACCTATCAACCACCAGAGCATCTATGCACCACCAGAGTAGCTATCTTCTGTAGCAAGCAATAACATCCTGTTGAAAGCAGACAGTCGGAAACATAGAGAAAAATAATTGTGGTGGAGATCATATGTTCGCCTTGATGCCACTCAGGCCAGCCGCAATGGACGAAGGTAACAACCTGGCAAAGGACAGGATCCACAACAACTGTGGCAGCCACATGCGAACTGTTAACAGGAAACACAGCAACAGTGGCCTGAGTAGCCACATCTAAATGTAAAAAAAGTAATTCCTCTTGTACTGGGCTAGGTGATAAGTCCACAGTCTCTGATGGGAAATGGTGCAAAAGTTGAATATTGCTGCGAGAGACCACGAACACCAACTGCCGGCGTGGCGCAGGGGATAGCGTCACGGACTACGGAGCAGAAGGTCGCCGATTCAATCCCGCCCACCGGCAAAAATTTATTTTTTTGTAATTTACAATTCCAGAATTCCAATTTCTTATGTTCACTTGTAAATTCTACTTGTTTCTTATGTTAACTGTTCTTCTAATTTCTGGTAAATTCTGTCTGTGTATAAATAGCAGAGCACTCTGCCTGAGAAGCAGTCAGTGCTGCGTGTATGTTGAGTTCGGAATAAACGTGCTTTCAGTATAAGTGCTGTGTTTAGTTGTTTTCAAAGTCAAGCCTGCTTCCATTGCAACGCGACATTGTTTGGTGGAGGCGCCGGGTACATTGTGCAACAGCTGCATCACCATGGCTCCGATTAGACAACGTAAAAGCCGTCGCTTACACGGACTGGAACCGAAATACAAGGGATACACTGAGTACGTCCTTCCAAGAGTCCGTATCATCATACGAATTATGGAAACGAAACCAGCAGTAAGCCAGCTACACATCAGACACCCGTCGGTGTTCTCTGGGGACGCTGGACAGGACCCAAACAAATGGCTAAAAGGGTTTGACCGAGTCGCCAAGTACAACAGGTGGGATCATACGATGTGCTTGACCAACGTTTACTTCTATCTGGACGGAACAGCCCAGCAATGGTTCGAAAACAATGAAGACAAGTTGAATGACTGGGAGACGTTCCAGGAGGAACTTAAGTAGACGTTTGGAGACCGCCAGCGACAAATCCGCTCGGCGGAAGAACAACTGAAGAACCGCGCCCAACGACATGGTGAGCCGACACAATCGTACATACAGAGTGTTTTGGCCCTGTGTAACGTAGTCAATCCGAACATGACTGAAGCGGACAAAATCACGCACCTGATGAAGGGAATTGCAGAAGATATGTACCAAGCTCTTCTGATAAAAGACGTCGCTACGACAGAAGAGTTCATCAAGTGGTGCCAGCGTATTGAAGAGATGCAACAAAGGAGGGTTGGACGCAAGAAGTATGACAGACTCCCAAATGTAGTCCCAATGGCCGTTGTGGAAGACCAGCAGGACTTGGCTTCTCTCATACGACAAATCGTGAGAGAAGAATTACAACAGTGCATGGCAGCCGGGACTATTAGACCGAGCAAGCATCAGTTATGGCCATGGATGTGAGCCCTGTAAGTCACGAGGTAGCTGACGCCGCTGAGGACGAGGTATTTCAAACATTAGCTCCTGTCTACCCCGTCAATCGCACCCGACGTGAAGAATGGCGTCGCCCTGCTATGACTTACGCTGCAGCCGCCAAACGGCAACCCATGAACCGACCGACGCAACCACAGCCAACTCCCCCGGTAATTATGACGCCCTGCAGAAGAACAGACGTCTGGAGGACAGAAGACAACACACCACTGTGTTTCCACTGTGGACGCCCTGGACATGTCATACGCTACTGCAGAGAGAGGAGGCAAGTATTCGATGATTATTTTGCCACAAGACGTCAGCCGTCGGAGCAGTTCTATCCCAGGCAGTCACCTGCTGATGAATTCAGTCGACCTATGGGAAGAAGACCATCACCGTACCCTAGACGAAGTCGCTCCCTGACGCGCCGCAGCCGTTCACCGTCGCCGTACAGAGGTACCAGCCGCTCCCCTAGCCGCCGCGCCCAGGAAAACTAAGTGAGGCGACCATCTACGGAGGTGAGGCCGCCACAGATGAAAATCCTCCATGGACGACAGTCACTTAGATGTCGGGAAATCTCATCGACGTCATAATCGAGGGCTAACCTGTCCGGGCACTTGTTGATTCAGGAGCGTCTTTTTCTGTATTGTCGGATAATTACCGCCGCACACTAAAGAAGACAATGTTCTGTGATACGGGGGCAACTGTGCTGAAGGTCGTGAATGGAAAGTATGTCCATCCAGCAGGAACTTATGTCGCAAGAATAACCATCAACAACAGGACGCAGCCGTTTGAATTTGTCGTGTTAACAGAATGTAGTCACAATGTCATCCTCGGATGGGACTTCCTTCAGGCATCCCAAGCTATCATTGACTGTGGAAGATCTGAGCTGCAAATTGAAGAAGTTGCTCCACCGGGTACACATAATACAGAATTTTCTGGGAAGTTATTCGTCGTTGACAATGTGACGATACCGCCATTGACAATGAGAAGAGTTTCAGTCACAAACACAGATGTCTGGTTAAACTGTGAAGTTCTGGTTGATAGTAAAAAGTTTCTCAGGCTCACAAAAGAAGTTTACATACCAGTGGCTATCATAAGCATTACCGGTGGTCAAGGAGAGATTTGGATCACAAATTGTCACGAGCAGTCACAACTTATCCCTAAGGGAATGTGTATCGGGACAGCTGAACCAATCCAGGACAGTGAGCTCAACGTCATCAATGAAGACCCATGCCCTGCTGTTAGTACAGACAACACGCTGGAAGAAACAAACGTGGAACTGCCACTAGGGCCTGGACTGACCAAGGAACAACGCCAGCAGGTGTTAGGTATACTGCGCCAAATTTCGGGTGCATTCACACCTCAGCAGGGGGAAAAGTCAGACGAAACGGCCCACGATAAAGCACCGTATCAATACTGGAGATCATCCGCCAATTAGCCAGCGTTCGTATAGTGTGTCGCCAGCTGAAAGACGAATAATTCGGGAGGAAGTGGAAAAGATGTTGCGAGATGACTTTATTCAACCTTCGGAGAGTCCCTGGTCATCTCCGGTGGTCCTCATAAAGAAGGAGGATGGCACACGGCAATTCTGTGTCGACTATCGGCGGCTGAACAGAATCACAAAGAAAGATGTCTACCCATTGCCGCGTATTGACGATACCTAAGACTGCTTGAAACGAGCTACATACGTCTCAACTATTGACATGCAGACAGGTTACTGGCAAATCGAGGTTGACGAAGCTGACAGGGAGAAGACTGCTTCTATTACACCTGACAGTCTCTATGAATTTAAAGTAATGCCATTTGGATTATGTAATGCTCCAGCCACATTCGAACTCATGATGGACAACTTGCTTCGACACCTTAAGTGCACGACGTGTCTCTGCTATTTAGATGACATTGTCATTTTCTCGAAAACATATAAAGAACATCTGAGTCGCCTATCAACTGTGTTGAAGTGTGTTCAGGCTGCAGGTCTCTGCCTCAATCCAAAGAAGTGCCTCTTCGTCGCCAAAGAGATAAAAATCCTGGGGCACGTAACCAACGGAGATGGTACCCGTCCTGATCCAGATAAAGTAAGGGCAGTCACAGAATTTCCAACTCGTCAGCACATTCATGATGTGAGAAGTTTTCTCGGGCTGTGTTCATACTACCGACGTTTCATAAAAGGATTTTGTAACAAGGCACATCCATTACAAGAACTTCTGCAGGGAGACACCATATTTTTCTGGGATGAGACAAAAGAAAGAGCTTTCCGAGCACTTAAGAAGGCTCTAACTTCCGCACCAGTGCTAGCCTTGTTCGACGAGAATGCAGAAACGGAACTTCACACAGACGCCAGTGGCTATGGGATTGGTGCAGTGCTTGTACAAGTTCAGGAAGGTGCCCAAAAAGTGATAGCCTATGCGTCAAGAGTACTCTCAAAGTCCAAGATAAACTACTCTACAACTGAAAAAGAATGTCTCGAGGTTATCTGGGCTATCAACAAGTTCCGGCCATATTTATCAGCAAACCATTCACCATCGTGACAGACCACCATTCTTTGTGTTGGCTGACTAGCTTGAAGGATCCATCAGGTCGACTAGCAAGATGGGCACTAAGACTCCAAGAGTACGATGTCACAGTGGTATTCAAGAACAGGCGCAAACACAAGGATGCTGACTGCCTTTCGAGGAATCCATTAGTGGAACACAACAGCATTAATGAAATTTCAGCTCTCACTGAATTAGATGACGTTACAGCTGAACAGAGGGAAGATCCAACACTATTAAAAATGATAGAGGCCTTGGAGAAAGGAGAACCGACCAATGGGGAGTTCCAACTTATAAACGGAACATTGTACAAGAGCAACTACGATCCACTGGGCCCCAAATGGTTACTTGTTGTTCCAGCTCATCTCCAGCCAGCTATTCTCAAATATTTCCATGATGCTCCAATATCCGGTCATCTGGGATTCGTGGAGACCCTAGACAGAATCAGACGCAGGTATTACTGGAAAGGTCTCTACCGATCTGTCATGCACTATGTGAGTCACTGTAAAGAGTGCCAGCGACGGAAGCATGTGCCGCAATTACCTCCAGGACATCTCGTACCGATTCCACCGGCAGCAGCTCCATTCCACCAAGTTGGGATCGATCTTTTAGGGAGGTTCCCGAAGTCGACAACCGGTAACCGTTGGATAATAGTCTGCACAGACTACCTCACACGCTATGCTGTCACCAAACCTGTGCCGACTACAGAAGCTCCAGAGATCGCAAAATTCCTTGTAGAAGACGTTATTTTGAAGCATGGAGCACCACGTGTCATGATATCTGATCGTGGAAAAGTATTCCAGTCAAAACTAGTATCAGAGGTAATGTCACAGTGCAACACTGTCCACAGATTGACAACTGCATACCATCCTCAGACAAATGGTCTTACGGAACGTTTTAACAAAACGTTAGCCGACATGCTGTCGATGTACTTCAATGTTGAGCAGAAGGATTGGGATACAATTCTGCCAGTCATGACATTTGCTTACAATACCGCAAGACAAGACACCACAGGCTTCACTCCGTTTTTCCTGCTCCATGGCCGTGAAGCTGAGACGACAATGGATACACTGTTCTCGTTCCAACCGGACGACACTCAGGATGACTACGTTAAACAGCTCATCACCAGGGTCGAAGAAGCAAGACAGCTGGCTCGCATACGGACACTGGACGCCCAGGAGAAGGACCGTCAGCGGTATAACGACAAGCACCGACCTGTTGTGTACAGCCCAGGAGATCTGGTATGGATTTTTACCCCTGTACGGAAGGTTGGACTGTCAGAAAAGTTATTGAAGCGATACTTTGGTCCGTATCATGTCATACGCCGCCTGTCAGACGTCACATACGAAGTTGAGGATTATGAGCCATCGTCAAAACGTCAAAAACGAAGAGACATTGTTCACGTCCTGCGCATGAAGCCTTACTACGATCCTGAAGAGCAGGTAGATGACAATGGCTTCTGTTCAAGGACTTTAAGGACAGTAATGTTCCTGATGAAGCCACGACAGGAACGTCTGTCGTCGATAATCGCGGAGAAGGGAAGGATTCTCATGAACTGTCATACAGAGGACCCATGACACGGTCAAGATCCAGGACATTGCAGCTGGCTCCACAGGGATCATAACAGCGGGTCGCTGTTTCTCCAGGAGAGGGAGCAATGCCGCGAGAGACCACAAACACCAACTGCCGGCGTGGCGCAGGGGATAGCGTCACGGACTGCGGAGCAGAAGGTCGCCGGTTCAATCCCGCCCACCGGCAAAAATTTATTTCTTTGTAATTTACAATTCCAGAAAGTTCTACATCTTTCTTATGTTCATTTGTAAATTCTACTTGTTTCTTATGTTAACTGTTCTTCTAATTTCTGGTAAAATCTGTCTGTGTATAAATAGCAGAGCACTCTGCCTGAGAAGCAGTCAGTGCTGCGTGTATGTTGAGTTCGGAATAAACGTGCTTTCAGTATAAGGGCTGTGTTTAGTTGCCTTCGAAGTCAAGCCTGCTTCCATTGCAACGCGACAATATATTAAATAACAGAACAAGAAAAGTTCCCTGTGTTGAAGATGGTGAGTATCAACCTAGTTATGGGCCACCTAGAAGACCCTTCCTTCATCACCCTAAACCCATGGTCTGGTTCAGGTACACAGACAACAGTTTCATGATCAGGGCCAAGACACCCTGTCCTGAATCCTTCTCTCCCATCTGCTTCATCCGGTCCTCCTCAACCTGGCATGCCACTTTCCTGAATGTTAACTTCCACCTTACTGATGGCTCCATCACACCTCTGGTCCCATTAAACCCAACAACTACCAAAAGTACCAGCACTTTGCCAGCTGCCAACAATTACACACCAAAGACATCATTTCCATAAAGCCTTACCACCTATGAACAGTGTCTTTGCAGTGATAAGACTGTTTTATCCAATCTGATGAAGATCACATAAAAGATGATCAGATAGTTAAGGGAGAGGAACACAATGATTGTGATGGGGGACTGGAATTTAGGAAAAATAATAGGTGAATACAGACTAGGGAAAAGGAATGAAAGAGGAAGTCACCTGATAAGAATTTTGTATAAAGTACATTGAATGGTGACAAACAACTAAGGTGGTATATGTGGAAGAGACCAGAAGATACCTGAAGATTTCAGGCCAGGTTTTAAACTGTAGGACATATCCAGGGGCAGATATAGTCTCTGATCATGAGATATTGTTTATGAAGTGTAGATTAAAACCTGAAAAATATTACAGAATGGTAGAAAAGTAAGGAGATGGAACATGGATAAATTGAATAAACCTGAGCTGGTTGAGAATTTTAAAGGGAAGTAAGAGAGATTTGTAGCCATTCCCAATCTGTACATTGATAAAGTTGTGAAGGAAAGCAAGGAGAAATTTTCATTCTGAATTAAAGTTCAGGGAGAGGAAATAAAAACTTTGTGGATTGCCGATGGCACAGTAATTGTCCAAGAAGCAAAGAACCTAGCAGAACAATTGAACTGAATGGATAATGCCTTGAAAGGGGAGTGTATAAGATGAACATCAGCAACAGCAAAACAAGGGTAATGAAATAGAGTCCAAGCAAATCAAGCAACACTGAAGGAATTAAATTAGGAAATGAGACAAAAAAGTTGTAGATGAGTTTTATTATTTGAGTAGTGAAATAACTTATGACGGATGAAGTAGATAACATATAAAATGCAGAATGGCTGTGGGAAGTAAAACATTTCTGAAGAGGAGAAATTTGTTGGCTTTGAATATTAATTTAAATGTTAGGAAGTCTTTTCTGAAAACATTTGTCTGGAGTGGAGCACTAGATGGGAGTAAAACATGGATGATAAAGAGTTCATATGAAAGAAGCTTTTGCAATTTGATGCCACAGGAGAATGCTGCAAAGATTAGATGGGTAGGTAGCATGACTAATAAGGAGGATATAAACAGAATTGGGGAGAAAAGAAATTTCTGCTTTATCTTGACTACTAGAAGGGATAGATTGGAAGGACACATTCTGAGACATCAAGGAAGTGTGAGGGGGTAAAAATCACAGATGGAGACAGACAAGCAGGTTCAAAAGGATGTAGGTTGCCATTCTTATTTAGAGATGAAGAGACTTGCACAGGATGAAGTAACATGGAGAGTTGCACGACAGTCTTTGGATGGAAGGCCACAACCAAAATAATTTACAAAGGATTCAACTATATTTTTGAGAAGAATAGGTTGCTTAATCAACACAGAGATGACCGATTAGCTGCAGAAAGACACAAATAATAGAATTCAACATTAGAGCTTTCGGCCATTATGGATTTCGTCAGTTACACACAAACATAAACACATTCACACAGACACAACCGCTGTCTCCGGTCACTGTGGCCAATCTATGAGTGGTTGTGTCTGTGTGAGTGTGTGTATGTTTGTGTCTCTCTAATGAATGAAGCCCTTAATGGCCGAAAGATCTAATGTTGAATTTTATTATTTGTGCCTTTCTGCAGCTCATTGGATGCCTCTGTGGTGAGTAAGCAACCTATCCTTCTCAAAAATATTGTTGAATCCTTTCAGAAATTTCCATTGTTATAATTTACAAAGGCCTTCACAGACATACACTACCCCCAAGATCTAGTCTGCAAATAGAATTCCTGCCATACCCAATAACCAGTCACAAAGGTGTCTCCCTCCCTCCCCCCCCCCATCCCACCCCCACTGAATCAAATCCTTCATATAAGAGTTTTCATTATCTATTATCATGCTCTGAAATGAGAGTCATCCTAACTCAGATTCTTCCAGTCACCAAAAATAGTGATCTGTCACTAACCCAACCTCCATTACATCCAAGACCATCCCTATGCCACTCCAAGTCTGAACCGCTTAACACAAGGATCATATTCCTGTGCAAGATTCTGATGCAAGGTCTGCTCAATCCATCCACACAGCATTTTGTATTACAGTCCTGCCACAGGTTTATCCTGCCCCATCAGAGGCTGGGTCACTTGGAAAAGCAGCAATGTGATTAACCAACTCCACTGCCATCCCTGCACAGCTGTCTACATTGGTGTGACCACCAACTAGCTGTCCATCAGAATGAATGTTCACTGTCAAACTGGGACCAAAAGCAGAAAGGTCCACCCTGAAGCACAGCATCGCCTGAACATAAGATGGTAAATTTCAACGGCTGTTTCAGAACCTGGACTATCTGATTCTTCCCCACCACCACCAACTCTTCTGAATTGCACAGATTCGAGTTGCTCTTAGAACACATTTTATGGTCTCTTAGCCTTCCTGGACTCAAAGGGATAACTTATCATCCCTATGCCACATGCCTTGTGCCCTCCTCATCCTACACCTTCTCCCAATTCATGTCATTCTCTCCCAAATGCTTGACATCTCCCCCCCCCCCCCCCACCTCTGCACCTGCCTTTTTCATCACCCACATTTATTACATTCCATGCTGCATCTCACATTTTCCCTTATCAGTACCTTCACACTCCTCCAAGTAGTGCAGTACATTCTATCCTCATATTCCCATCCTTGCTCTGCATCCTCCCCCCTCCTCTCTCCTTCTCATTCACTGTTAAAGTAGTTTGGCTATAGCAGATGGAGTTGGTGATCATGTGAGCATGAGTGATTGTGTGAATATATGTATGTCCTTACTCTGAAGAAGACTGTGATTATAAATTTAGGTAGTGTGAATGTATCCTCAGTACATGCCTGTCTGCAGCTCACATATTGTCACTGCCTGTACTCATTATTATTGACATTCAAACTTGGAATGTGTCTTCAATTTTGGGGGACCTATTATGAGGAGAAACTGTCTCTCCATTCACACAGACAGCTTAAAGGTCTCCAAACACAACTCTCCAGTTCACAATGCTGATGTACTGCAATTACCTACCATCAATCTACACTATATTCATTTTTCAGTTAGCACAAGGTACAACAGGAAACAGGTGGTGGTCCACTATAGACAGTACTTGTTCAAGTATGGAAAAGTGTGTGAATGAGTTGAAGATTAGAAGTAAAAAGTATAAGATACAATGCCAATAGCATTATGAGAAAGTGTATGAATGAGTTGAAGATTATGAGCCAAAAGCATCAGATACACATTGACAGCAGGGAGTGTGCAAACTGTAAAATCTTTGTCAACAGCAACAGGTATGGTATTGCTAACTGAAGTTGTTGCAGAATTCAAAATGCACCACAGATCTTCATGACGACTTATGCTACAGGTGCCAAAGCAGATTTACAATAATTACACAACTTGCACAAAATTTTTCTCTATCTATCGATTCTCCATTCTCTTGACTAACCAATTATCACACAATGTCAAAAAAAGATTATGTATGGTAGAAGGAGAGACTCTATTTGTTCCACTGTTGATCAAGTAGTTATGTAGATGAGCCATTCTTAAAACATACATTGCAAAACATCACTGAGGTACATTAAAGGACATGAAAATTAGATAACATTAACACAATTCAGTCATTTTCTTGTCATGTCACATCAATCTCATAATAAAAGCAGAGCATTCAGGGATGTGGATGACTCAAAATTACACATCAACAGGCAAATCCAACCACTCTTGGATAATTTTGTAATGTACACTTCCAATAAATTATTTATTACATACTAATAATCTCAATCTGCCAATCCAGATAATTATTTCTAGATTAGTTTAATATTTGTGTTAGGAAAAACACTTTAAATTAAGGCACTACTTCTCTTACATGCTTATGTAATCCAATATATGAAATACAGCAGTTTTTACTGTACACTATTAGATGTTTGTAAACTGGGATGCAATGGTCCATCTGACACAACTATAAGATTTTACACAATTTACATTCCTGAGCCCAAGTATTCAGATATAATGTAGAAGGCACGGTTAACAAGACATTTCTTTCACTCTTTGATAGATATTAATTTTTTTACTATTTCCTACCTGAAGTCTGCTGGCAGCTTGTTATAGACTTTTGGCCAAGAATACAAGATATCATTGTACACTTTAGAGAGGCATGCAAGGACTATGTGGAAATAGTGGTATTTTTACTTTTAACACTGAGCTTGTAAACTGCTAATTTCATCCTTAAATCACTCTAGTTATTAACTTCAAATACTACCATGGAGTATAAGAATCAGCATTTACTTGTACAAACTTCTAGGCCCCTCAGGAGGCTTCTGAGAGATGTTCAGTAACCAATTTTATACAATATTCTTGTTGCATACTTCTGTAGAATAAACACTTCCTCACCTTAGCTGTAATGCCCCAAAAGATTTAACTTGTAGACTTGAATGAAAACATAAATTATGCAAATAAACTTGTCTATAGGTCTAAATGGTGAGAGAGAATTCTAAGTAGAACTGAGTCTTTCAGCTGTAGTAGTAGTAGTAGTAGTAGTAGTAGTAGTTGTTGTTGTTGTTGTTGTGTTGTTTAATAAGTCATAGTTGCAAAATTTTAACACAAATTATTTACAGAAGGATGGAAAAACTGGTAGAAGCCGATCTTGGGAAGACTAGTTTAGATTCAGGAGAAATGTAGGAACACAGGAGGCAAACCTCACTTTAGGGCTTTTCTTAGAAGATAGATTAAGGAAAGGCAAACCTACATTTCTAGCTTTTGTAGATTTGGAGAAAGCTTTTGACATTCTTGATTGGAATACACTCTTTCAAATTCTGAAATCAGCAGGAGTAAAATATAGGGAACAAAAGGTTATTTACAACTTGTACAAAAACCAGACAGCAGTTATCAGAGTTGAAGGGTATGAAAGGGATGCAGAGGTCGGGAAGGGTGTAAGACAGGGTTGCAGCCTTTCCCCAATGTTATTAAATTTGTACATTGAGCAAGCTATAAAGGAAAGCAAGGAGAAATTTGGAAAAGAAATTAAAGTTCAGGGCGAAGAAATAAAAAACCTTGCATTTTGCTGATGACATTGTAATTCTGTCAGAGAGAGCAAAGGACCTGGAAGAGTAATTGAACGGAATGGACAATGTGTTGAAAGGAGAGTATAAGACGAACATTAACAGGGGCAAAACAAGGGTAATGGAATGCAGTCCAAGGAAATCAGGTGGTGATGAAGGAATTAAATTAGGTAATGAATCAATAAAGGTGGTAAATGAGTTTTGTTACTTGGGTAGTAAAACAACATATAATTATCACAGTACAGATGGTATAAAATGCAGAATGGCAATGGGAATAAAAGTGTTTCTGAAAAAGAGAAATTTGTTAACATCGAATATTAATTTAAGGAAGTCCTTTCTGAAGGCCTTTGTGTGGAGTGTTGCCTTGTATGGGAATGAAACATAGGCGATAAACAGTGCGGACAGGAAGAGGATAGAGGCTTTGAAATGTGGTGTTACTGAAGAATGCTAAAGATTTGGTGGGTGGATCGTGTAACTAATGAGGAGGCACTGAACAGAATTGGGAAGAAAAGGAATTTCTGACATACCTTGACTAAAAGAAGAGATTGATTGGTAGGACACATTCTTAGACATCAAGGAATTGTGAATTTAGTGTTGGAGGGAAGAGAGTGGGGTAAAAATCGCAGAGGGAGATAAAGAGATGAATATAGTAAGCAAATTGAAATGGATGTATGTTGCCATTCTTATTAGAAGATGAAGAGGTTTGCACAGGATAGAGTATAGGGTGAAGAGCTGCATCAAACCAGTCTCCGTACTGAAGACCACAACAACCTTTCCGCTAAATCACCAAAATGCTGGTGCCAGCTTAGTTTATTATTCATATGCATACCCAGGAACGTCACACATGGAGCATAATTTACTGTGTGTCCCTCTGATGTCAACTTCCGGTAGGTACAAGTCATTTTTATTTCTTTGAGGGAACATAATATGAAATTTTACAAAAATAAGTGTTGAGCTGTTGGTTGTGACTCAGTTGTACATCTATTCTATTATTCTTCTGGCTGTGTGTGGCATGGATGTGCTTGTATCTTTTATCATTATACTTGTGTAATCAGCAAATGTTACAGTTTATGAAGATCAAGAAGAGTATTGAATCAAAAACCAAACCTTGTGTCCCCTAGAATCAATTAAATTTTCTTGATGCATTATTTGCTAATTCCCCCCGCCCTCCCATCCCCCATACACCTTCTTTTCTGTTGAAATATAGTTTCATTTGTGAAAGGGGATGACCTTGAATTTAATACCATTTGAGTTTGCCTAGTGTAATTTTATGAGTTACCCAGAAAATGCCAGAAGGGTAATATTTGTTCTTTAGTTCTACAAACGTCATGTTTGTGAGATCATATTTTGCATTCTTAGTAGTGAAGCCTTTACACAAGCCTAACTGAGTTATTGTGGAAAGGTTATACACAGAAAGATCACTAAAGATCACTCAGTATTCTGTTACATCCTCAATTGTTTAACTTCACTTTTCTATATTTCTGATGCTACAGCATATTTCAGTAGTTCACAAAATAACCCTTCAATCACTGATTATGTACAAAGATAACTTTGACTCTATGAAATCAGATCAAGATATTAGGACTTGTAATATCATCATAGCCAAAAGAATTGCCGCTTTATAGTGATCTGACTATTTTTGTGACCTCTCTAACAGATGAGTTGGCAAAACTGATGATGGCATATGTATTACCTGTCTAAGATTACTGAACCTGCTTTTAATGGTGTTTCACCTAGTACTGGGAAGAATTTATTGAATTTAGTAGCCATCATATAATATGTCTCAGTGTCACTATCTTCTGAGAGTTGAGTATCATTTGCAATGCCATATTTATTTGCTTCGTGTCTAATAATACTCCAGATTGTCCATGCCTTATTCTTGTAATTTTGAAGGCTTTGTGAATTGTAAATGGATTTTGTCTTTTCAATAACACAGTTAAGAATTTCACAATACTGTTTATAGTGCATTTGTAAGCCTTGATTAGAGTTGGTTCTTTGTGTAAAATATAGCCTCTGTCCTAGCAGAAGATTTTTTCTTCCCAGATACTAAGGACCATGTATCTTACCTTCCACTGTAAATGTTCATGAGCTGTTGTAAATGCATACTGTGAAACTGAATACAAACTGAGAACACATTGAGCTACTGTTCTGCAGAATTACATGCACAATAATGACACTAGATGTGGTTATAGTTTACACATGCTGTAAGAATGATGAGACACATACCTCAAGAACCTGGTCTGATCTTTCTGTAGTCAGAACCTTGAGCAATATCCTGTAACCATTCATAAGGTAAACATCCAAATTTACTTCTTGGCTTTTCTCACAACTTGTCTCTTGCTGAGCTGACAGGAGGAAACCATTGAATAAATCAGAGTTGACCAGTCGGGGATCTTGACCAACTACAGAAAAAAGAAAAATGCAATTGAAAATTAATGAAAGATACATACTCAATTTGTTTCAAATATCCCCACCCCCCACCTGGTGTCTCAAGGCAATGAATTGAAAATGCAATGTGTTTCAACATTAATTTTTCTCTGTGACTTGAATGTATAAATTAATGCAGATGTTTTTCACAGTGTTACAAAACATCAACCATTAAAAACCCCTTCTTCAAAAGGAAGTAAACCTATCACATGATGTTCCACACTTTTAAAAGGTCCTTTTGAAAAATACATTAATCATTAATATGCAGCCTCTGAAAGTTTATTGTTATGCCACAATGATTGTATAATGCTCCGGGCACCTCCAGATGTATAATGGACTACCTGCTTCGACACCTTAAATAATCAACATGTGTTTGCTATCTGGATGACATGGAAGTCCCCTTCCCTCCCCAAGCACATGTGTGCAAAATGACAGGTGAAATGCATAAAAACTACCTGAAAACTATGCTGAAGTGTGGTCAGACACTAGATCTGTGCCTGAATCTGAAAAAGTACCTCTTCAATGTGATAACAACAATATTGGAGCATCTAGTGAATATCAATGAAGTCTGTCCAGATACAAAGAAAATTAGACCAGTCGCAGATTTTCAGCCTCATTGCAATATTAATAATATGAGAAGTTTACTCATTATATGTTTATATTATTGACAAGTCATAAAGGACTTCTGTACCAAGGTAAATCTCTTGCAAAAACTACTGGAGGGAGACACTTTTTTTTTTTTTTTTTTTTTTTTTTTTTTCAGTAACGAGGTGCAAAAAAAGATATTTCCTGACCCTATGCTAATTCTATCATCTTTTTCAGTTCTAACATTGTTTGGAAAAGTGCCACTAATGATAATGGTTACAGTATAGCTGCAGTTCTCATAAAATTCACAAAAGTACTAAAAATCTGACAGCTTATGCTTCAAAAGTACTCTTCGAAACTGAGATGAACTACTATAAAACCAAGAGAAAGTGTTTTAACAATGGAAAATCTGATTGGAATGTCAATAATGGAGGACAGATAACAGTTCACCATAAAGAGGCTCACCTAGCTGCTGAAAGGTGCGAAAATAGATAATCACATTCACGCAACTTAAATTTTCGGTCATAGCCTTCATCAGAAAAAGAAACACATACATTCACGCAATTACTTAGACAACTATACAGACACCACCACCAAGTCCAGCCACTCCAGTGCCACACGCATCTAGACTGTGAGTGAGGTGGGGAGTGGAGGGGGAAGGATGCTGGGTAAAGGTGGGGATGGAAAGTTCCGCGTTTCATTATGAATTGTAAAGGCTTTGAATAGTTGCAATGAATACAGTCATGAGAAGGGGCTAAAAAGGATAAAAGTGAGGTTTAGAGGAGTGTGGGGAGAGAGTGGGGTGATCTGTAATGATAAAAATAATAAGGGAAAAAAATAGAAAAAAAAAAATATCAGAAAAATAGGAACGAATAAATAAATAAATATAAAGAAATAGAAATCGAATGACTTACCAAAAGGACCGGCTCGTCGATAGGCACAAATAATCACACACAAACACACATACAAGCTTTTGCCACCACTGGCAGCTTTTTCAGGAAAAAGAGGAAAAAAAGGGAGGAGAAAGGGAAGGATATGGGTTTTAAGGAAGTGGAAAAGGGGCTATTCCAATCCCAGGAGTGGAAGGACTTACCTTAGTGGAAAAAAAGGAAGGTAAACAAATACACACACACTCTCACATATCGAAACGCAAACACACCTAGACAGACCAAAGATACAGATAAATAAAGATAAAGAGTAATTAATGAAGCGGATATTGTAAGTGGCAACACACAATAGCAAGGAATACATGAGATACAGGATAAGTGGGGAAGAAACAGGGGGTGGGGAGATATTAGGCATAGGGTGTAGGGTGTAGGGATGGGAAGTTATCTTAGGTTGAGGCCAGGATGGATGAAAACTGTAGAATATGTTGAAGGGACAAATCCCATCTGCACTGTTTTGTCATTCCCGGCCTATCTTTTAGGAAAGGTTCTCTCAGGATGCGTGATATGCGTGGGCAGCTATACTGATTAGTAATAAAAGTTATGATTTCTCTGTCTGTTCTCCTCTTGCGGCAGTGTCTTCTTGTATGATGCTAGCTGCTCTGTAGTCCAGTCACTCATTTAATTCCTATAACATAATGTAAACAGTATTTTTTCCAATGAGAGTTCAAGGAAATAGCAGTTCTACCAATGACAATATTTTTGTTCATTCTTCATTATTGGAGGGGCATTCTGTCAGCAGAGTAGTAAATGGCCTATCAGATCACGATGCCCAAATTTTAATTCTAATAAGTATTTGTTCTCAAACAAATGTTAAACGTAAATATCAACTACTCAGAAAAGTTAATCCAGTTGCAATTGAGACCTTTTTAACCCTAATTAAGGAACAAGAATGGCAGGATGTTTATAGTGTTGATAATGCAGATGATAAATCTAATGCTTTTCTGAACACACTTCTTATGCTTTTTGAAAGTTGCTTTCTGCTAGAACACTCAAAACAGGGTACTTTCAGTAACAGGCAGCCAGGTTGGTTGACAAAGGGGGTAAGAGTATCATGTAGAACAAAGCGGGAATTGTATAAAAATGTTAGAAGCAGTCAGAATGAAGATGCAGTATCTCATTACAAACAGTACTGTTAGGTTCTGAAAAATGCAATTAAGAATGCAAAAAAGTATGTGGCATGCAAAAAGAATAGCAAACTCTTGGGATAAAATGAAAACTATCTGCTCAGTCATGAAGGAAGTGTCTGATCACAGAAGCAGGTAGAAGATATAACGACAGTGCATAGTAGAAATGTTTCTGTTACTGACAAGTTAGATATATGTGCAATATTCAATAGTCACTTTCTGAATATAGTAGGTGAACTAAACAAAACCCTAGTGTCTACAGGTAATCATATAACATTTTTATAAAATGCCATTCCGAGGCTGTTACCTGAAATGGTCCTTCATGATACTTCCATAGGGGAGATTGAGTCAATAATTAAATCACTAAAGACTGAGGACTCTTGTGGATAAGATGGGGTATCTAGCAGAATTCTAAAGTACTGTTCTCCATGTGTTAGCCCAGTACTAAGCAATATTTGTAATTTTTCCTTTCAGAATGGTCAGGTTCCTGACAGATTAAAGTACTCAGTAGTGAAACCACTTTATAAAAAAGGAGAAAGGAATAATGTAGACAACTATAGACCCATTTCTATGCCATTGGTTTTTTTTTTTTTTTTTTTTTTTTTTTTTATGATTAATCAATCATTTCAGTTCACCTAATTTGTTGTCAAATGTACAGTTTGGTTTTAGAAGTGGTTTAACGACTGAAAATGCTATATTTTCATTTCTCTGTGAGGCACTTGATGGGTTAAATAAGAGACTACAGACATTAGATGTCTTCTTTGATTTAACAAAAGCGTTTGATTGTGTTGATCACAAAATGTTGTCGCAGAAGTTGGAACATTATGGAATACGAGTAGCAGCTCACAACTGGTTCACCTCTTACTTTAATAATAGACGACAGAAGCTAATTTTTCACAGTGTAAAAAATGGCTATGATGTACAATCACAATGGGGCACAATTATGTGTGGGGGTGCCCCAGGGGTCTGTTTTGGGATCATTGCTGTTTCTTATTTATATAAATGATATGCCTTCGAGTAAAAAAGGTAAAGCAGTCAACAATCCGGAGATTGGTTTGAACACCACGGTGCTTTACTAGGCATGGTCCTGTTTTGGAGGTGGTATGCCGTTGCCTTCCTCCGACCTTCGAACTGACTTACCCAGCCAGTTATAGGGGGACCTACAGTTTAACGTGGGTTCCGAACCACGGTGCTACTCGGTATTTTTCACATGAGCAATACTGCCAGAGGTGAAAGAAGTGGAAAGTGACAGATAAAAATCCTAGGACCTGGCGGGGATCGAACCCAGGACCTTTGGATTTGTAGTCTGGCACTCTACCACTGTGCAACCGAGGCGCCGAGTATAACAGGTAAACTGTAATTTTTTTTTTTTTTTTTTTTTTTTTTTTTTTTTTTTTTTTGTTGATGATACCAGCTTGGTAGTGAAGGATGTTGTTCGTAATATTGACACAGTATCAAATAATGCAGTTCAAGAGATAATTTCATGGCTTGTAGAAAACAAGTTGATGTTAAATCACAGTAAAAGTCAGTTTTTACAATTTCTAACACATAATTTGACAAAAGCTGACATTTTGATTACACATAATGGGTATATGATAAGTGAGACTGAACAGTTCAAATTTCTAGGTGTTCAGATAGACAGTAAGCTGTCGTGGAAAGCCCATGTTCAGGCTCTTGTTCCAAAACTGAATTCTGCTATATTTACCATTAGAACAATATCTGAAATAAGTGATTGTTCAACATGAAAAGTAGTCTATTATGCTTACTTTCACTCACTTATGACGTATGGCATTATTTTTTGGGGTAACTCGCCTGATACAAAAAAGATATTTCTGGCTCAAAAACGGATGGTTCAAGCAATATGTGGTGTAAGTTCATGAATGTCATGCTGACCCCTTTTCAGTAGTCTGGGAATTTTGACACTGGTGTCACAATACTTTTTTTCTTTAATGTCGTTTGTTGTTGTAATATCAGTTTATTTCCATGAGTTAGTAGTTTTTGCTGGGTGAATACTAGACAGAAGTCGAATCTACATTTGCATCAGACCACCTTGACACATGTGCAGAAAGGTGTACAGCAGGGGTGGCCAACCCGCGGCCCGCTCGATAATTTTTGGCCCACGCAGCTGTTTCATATGTAAGAAAAATTTTACTTTCATTTCATGTAAAATCTGGAAATAGCATTCCATCAAGCGTCTTTCGTATCATATCGAATTACAATAGGTATATGTCATTACATTGATTCAACTATCATTAAATTTTCGTGTATATTCCTGTTTTTTTTTTTTTTTTTTTTATTTAAATACAGTACAGTCTGTTGCGCGACATGTGGATGAGGCGGTGAACGTTACGAGAAGAAAGGGGACGAGAGAGGCAGCTTATGGAGCGTTGGACGCAGCGCGACTGCCCGCTAGTTGTGAATTACGTGGCGGCCAGTTTCAAGCTTGCCGAAATGAGTTGAGGGCAATGCGGACGTTGCCGGCCGTGCCGTCTTGTCGTGAGTGCTGGAAACAAGGACAGCTTTGGTACCTGCCTAGCCTCCCGGCACAGAGTAATATATATTTGTCTGTGCTCCTGGCGATCACGCGGGTGAGGAGGAGAGGGAAGAAGGCCTTCGGCATGGATACTGGCCCTCGGGTTTAGGAATCCATAGCGCTGAGTTATGGTAACTGTAGGTTAGAGTCACGTAGCGTGCACCTTCATTGCTGCCACATCAGCCCCAGCTTGTAGCACGCCGAATACACAACGGCGTCTACAGCCCTCATCGATCAGACAGAAGATAAGAATTTGCTGCACCATGCGACAGACCCCTTCAGACTGATGTTGCATTCTTCGCAATCGCTTCAGCTACTGCTTAGTATTGAAAGTTCGAAAATAAATTTTTTCAATCGTCTCCATTTACCGAAGGGTAGTGTCTGGTACATCGACGAGTTTGCATATTCAACACTTTTTATTTCCCTTATTTTGTTTAATATAATAAGCAAATAAATGAAATAAATCAAACTGAGTGAACGGTAGTAAGGGCACGATTAGTAGCATTAAGGATTTCGTATAACAAATGTACAAATGTGACGCTCATAATGCAAGTTTATTCACCTGTCTTTCAGTGATATTTACAGCAACTAATAACGTTATAGAGTAGAAACGTAGAATACTTTTCAGTAAGAATCATAAAAAAGATATTTAAATTTTAAAGTAAGGCTGTCAGGTTAAGTGAAGCACCAGCAATTTTTATGTTTATGATACATGACGTTCAGAACTAAAATACCGATATCCTAAAGCAGTTGAATACTATCATCAAACATTCACTAATCATGTGTTGCTTCAGGCTTTCCCGACGGATTTCTTCTAAATATGGTTCTCGGGCGAGACGTCGGTTATTATTGTCAAAACTGCACAATATTTCGTCAGCACACCTGGCTGACACCTTCAGGTGCGATGGACACACTGCTGGGCCGTGACCGACGAATTCCTATTCAAAAATCAAATGTTTGTGAAGCTTAAGGGACTTAACTGCGGGGTCATCAGTACCTAAACTTAGAAACTGTTTATACTTATGCTTATACTAAAGACGGCACAAACATCAATGCCCATAGGGGGGATTCAAACCCCCGACCGTAGCGGCAGTGCAGACTGTGACTGGCGCACCGCAGACCGCATGGCCACTGCAGCCGGTTATATCAAACATTCCCAAAAGAATAGACTATGACGTTTCCCAAGTATGTATAATGCCGTACTTAAATCAAACACTGATATTTGGCGAGCAGTGTACCTCTGTGGTACTGCCATTTAGGCTGGAAACGTATTTAAAAATACCTATTTTTAAAAATATTGAGTATTGAATTCCCTGCCATGGAAACTAAAGCACAGTAAATAACTAAATGCGCTGGGCAGTTAGGCGACTGTAAGAAAATCGATCCGTTACCTTACGCATGCAGAAAGGCTGCAGAAATTTTACAAAGTATATCGTTTTTTACTTTTTTCTTATTTTATAAATCTTCAATGCGGCAAAAACAACCGGAAGGCGCGTATGTTGCCTTTAGGGAAGTTTTGCGGCCGGCCGCGGTGGCCGAGGAGACTGAGGCGCTTCAGTCACGGTCTGCACGGCCACTACGGTCGGGGGTTCGAATCCCCCCTTGGGCATGGATATTTGTGCCGTCCTAGTTCGAAAGTAGTTTATAAGTAGTTTGTAAGTTTAGGGACTGATGACCCCGTAGTTAAGTCCCTTAAGCTTAACGAACATTTGAACATTTTGAAGTTTTGCGCATGCGCATTGCAGATAAAATCATCTACTATGACAATGAAATGAAGAATCATAATTTAAAGACAATTTCTTTTTTACATGATCACCTTTTCCGGGCCTTCAATGAACCACGGGACACGTAGGTCGCACCTCCAGAGTTTTGCGATGTTTAACAATTTTGGAAAACTTTAAAGTAAATTTTGTAGGGAGTTTTTGTTAGTTGTATGGAACTACTTTATGTAAGTGGTATTTCATTCTGAACTTCACATACAACATGTATATTTTTAAAAAATTAGAATACTTAGATTACCGTGTGGTGTCTTTGTCAGTCTGAAGACATAAACTTGGAATGTTGTCAACTATCGAAGAAGGAGGACATAAGAAAAGAAAAATTATAGAGGAGTTGAGAACTTTTCAAGATAGGTGGACAATAAACTATTTTTTGTGGAATATGCAACAAAACCGATATGTCTAATATGCAAGCAGTCCATCCCGGTTCCAAAAGACTATAAACGTCAAACGGAATTACGAGACTAAATGTTCAAATGTTTGTATAGTTTATGGGACTTAACTATGAGGTTATCAGTCCCTAAACTTACAAACTACTTATCAACTAGCTTATCCTAAGGACGGCACAAATATCCATGCCCGAGGGGGGGATTCGAACCCCCGACCATAGTGGCCATGCAGACCGTGACTGGAGCGCCTCAGTCCCCTCGGCCACCGCGGCCGGCGAATTACAAGACTAAACATGTAGTTATGTTTGACAAGTACAAGAGAATATCGGCAAGATAAAGTAAACGACTTAAAAAGGAAACTTAGTACTCGACAGCAGTTATTTACAAGGGCTAATCCTGAGACAAAATGCTATGTGAAAAAGAGTTATTCAATAGATCTCATACAGGGAAAAAAATCAAACCCATATTCAAATGGCGAAATGTTAAAGGAATGCTTTGAGACCGTCGTCGAAATGGTGCATCCACAAAACAAACAGGATTTCTAAAAAATCAGCCCTTCTCCTCAAACTATTACTAGACGTGTGTCCACCTTGGAAGACAAATAGAAGAACATTTAGAAAATCGTGCTTCTCAGTTATGTTTCATTCACTAGATTTGGACAGCAGTGGAAATTTATGTCAGTGGTTTTAATAAAACAAAATTAGCGGCTTGTATCCACCTAGGGATACCATGGCCAAGAGATTTACATCCTCATTAAGTCGGTTTTCATTAAAGCTTGACAACTTATCGGGGCTAGCAACGGATGGGCCTCCAACAATGGCTGGGAAACACGATGGTTTAGTTCAGTTAACTGATAAGGAGTCCTGCAAAGTTGGCTATACATCGGTGTTTATCATTGCGTTATCCCTCAAGAGAATTTATGTTCCAAGTCCATCAAAATGGACATGTCATGAAGGTAGTTGTCAAAACAGTTGAGAGATTTGAATCACCGTCAGTTCCAAGAAAGTTTGAAATCTTTGTATTCAGAGCACGACAACATTTTGTAATATACAAAAATGATGTGGTTAACCCGTGAAAAAATTTCCAAAAGAGTGATTTGAAGCAAGAAATATTACCATTCTTTGAAAGCAAAAGAGATTTCTGGAGTTCGAAGATAAGGAATGTCTTTCCAACTTTGCGTTCTTGGCTGATATAATTAGCGACCTAAATGATCTTAATGCTCGACTGCAAGGAAAAGATCAGCTGATTAATGTCATGCATGATCTTATTTCCGCATTACAAATGAAACTTTTGGGAGCAACAGTTACAAGCAAAAAATCTTCACACATTTTCCTACACTCTGAAAACAATCGGACATCACACAACGGCAACAATTAAATACGCTTCTTTAATGTCTGAGTTGAATTACGAATTCGTAACCTGATTTCAACATTCAGGAAACATCGTCTGGTTTTCCTATATTTGCTATGCCACTGTCTGTAGACATCTGTTCACTGCCGGTACGTTTACAAACGGAATGCTGAGAAATGTAATGCCATGCACAATTAAAAGATAAATCTTATCAGGTTTATTGGAAATGTTCTATAAAATATATTTAGACGAGAAATATCCAACGTTTTACAAACACGCTATAAAATGATTTCATTATTTGGAAACACGTGCGTGTGAGTGAACAGCTTCTTAGTCGGCTGAATTACATAAAATCGTATATGAGAACACAAATTACTGATGTTTATCTGGAAAAACTTTTGTGTAGCAACCTAACTTGATGTCAACAATGATTCACTTACTTCTGATGAAACAAAACCAGACACTCCAGTAAGCTGTATTTCATAAAATTGTATAATAATTTGTACAATAAATCGGTAATGCAGCCCGCGGGGTAATCCGCTCTGAAAGATTTGGCCCGCCTGCTGTAAAGGTTGGCCACCCCTGGTGTACAGTATTCTGCAGCATCCATTTTCAATAAGCTGCCACAAGAACTAATGAATCTTAGCACTAACCCACACGCTTTCAAATCTAAATTGAAGAGTTACCTCATGGCTCATTCCTTTTATTCTGTCGAGGAACTCCTAGAAAAGTTAAACAATTAAGCTAATTCATTTTTTCTTTATTGATTCTTTTCACTTTTTCTTAAGATTGTCATGTGCATAGGACTACTTAAAATTTTTCTATTACCATTCTTGTGTTAAACTTCATGTATTGACTTGTTCCATGACCATGGAGTCTCACTCCTCAATTAGGTCCTGTGGAGTAGAAAACAACATTATTATTATTAGTTACTGCCAATTTCAGAGTCGAGTTCAAATGGGCTTTCTAGATGCATGTCGGCCTTCTCCACAATCATTCTCGCGCGCCTAGTGTGTGGCGCTGACTGTACGTCACAACATGCCCAGTTCAGAAGAGCTGGTGGTGGAGGGAATGATCCAGATGGCTCACGCAATGAAGCAGCCATTGAAATCCAAAGTGCTGTGCTCAGCCACATGCTGTGCCACAGGGTGGTCCATCTTGCTTTTTTGCCAGTTTGGCGGTGGTCATTCACTCTGACGGACAGCTGGTTCATCATCATACCAATCTAAAATGTTGTACAATGACTGTAACAGAGTTGGTATATCACATGGCTTCCACAGGTGGCCCGAGATCTGATGGGTTAGGATAAGCCTGAAACAGGACTGGAATAGGAAGTGCTGGGCGGGTGGATTGGGCAAGTTTTGCATCAAGGTATTCCACAAGAATATGATCTCTGTGGTAAGGGGTGTTGGGGTTGGGAATGGTACTGATGGACTAGGATGTTGTGGAGGTTGGGTGGGGGTCATTACACCACTTTAGGAAGGGTCTTTGTTAGGATGTCTCTCATTTCAGGGCATGATGACAGATAATCAAAGCCTTGACGAAGTATGTGATTTAGTTGTTCCAGTCCGGGGTGGTATTGGGTGACAAGAATGACTGGTTACTGCGGTTGGAGGGATTGATGGGCTGTCAGCAGCTCAGTGAGCCTCTTAACGGTGAGTTGTTATCTATCCAAGAGTAAGGGTCTTACACAAAATTGGAATTTACCTCTTCAATAGATTCCTGATGTCAACAGTGAGCCTTGACAAAGGGGAAAGTGGCCAAAAGAGAATACCAGTTAATAAATGGAAATTGTATACGAGGAACTATGATCCAAAATGATAGGAAAGATTGTTGGTCATCCCAGATCCTTAAAATTAGCTATCCTGAATTTTATCTACAGTGCTTCAAACATCTAGTCACTTAGGACTTGTGAAGACTTTAAGACACATCTCTGCAAGGCCTCTGTCAGTCGATTACAGACTGTGCGAGACACTGCAAGGAATGCTGCAACTTGTTTTGGGCCTTTGTATACCAATCCAACCTGCAAAGTGCCATTACACCCTACAGGAATCGACCTTCTGGAGGTGATCACGATGTCGACAAACGAAAATAATGGGTAATGGTCTGGACTGACTACCTCACCCACTATATTTTCCCATTGTATTAATATTAATTTTATGTATATAGTAGTAAAAATTGTATTACTGAGCATGTGAAATGTTCAACAGTTCTCAAAAAGACCTAGTACATTGATAAAACGAACAATTTTTGTAACATTTATGGATTTTTTAATTCCATTCTTAAACTTTCACAGGTAACTGAAATTCTTTTCTGGGTATTTTCTGCTCAGATCCTCCAGGAAAATATACAGATATGTTTGAGACTTGAAAATGTCTCTAAATCATTTCTTTTAGTTTGTTCCAGATTCATCCAAATTTTTAAACTGTTCAGATATGCGACATACATGTGCTTCTCTCACCAAAATATGCTGTCAAACACTTTTAAGTACTATGACTAGCTACCATGGGAAAGATTTCAGATGATGATTAAGCAGTAATTTACCACAAGAAATAAATATCCAGTCTGGAGGATGAATCAGAATTTCAGATATATCCACTGAGGACTGCATACAATTATTTCTTAATACAATGGTTACCTTGCTTTGTTGGACCTAGAATTTGATTTGGAACTTCATTTGATCCTGTGTCATTCTTTAAAACAATTACAGCTTGGCTCATGGGTTTGATTTACTTGTGGATGTATTGAAGGCATGACACAAAAGTGGTAGTTGCATGCACAAAGAATATGTTGCAGAGAGAGTTTCTCCTACACAATTTAGCAAAACTGTCGAACAGAGGTCAGTTAAGAGAAACTGGCACCTTGTGTGAAGCAGTTATTGAAGTTAAGCACATTATAATTAGCAGCATGCTCCAAAACTGAGCGATCAAACTGGCCTTTGAGTACAGTTGTACAACTGTGACATATCTGTGCAGATAGTTTGTGTGTTATCATATTTAAAAAGACTGCTGTGTATTGGTTGCAGCAAAGTAGTAGTTAAAGGGAGTGTTCATAAGACACAGTTTTCTCCCTTCGGGATATCCATAACTGTCCATCTTCACCTTTAATAATGGGATCAGCAACAGCTGCTAAATTTAAAAATTTTTATTTGTTAGATGTATGCACTACCTGAGTTATGAGACCAATTTCTCATCATCAGGTACATTCTTCAAATTACAATCAAATAAAATAGTGACACCTATCATGTACTAAAATGGCTAACCTACATTTTTACTAAAATGGTTCAGAACAAAAGAAGTATACATACTGAGTGAGTCCATAAAACTGTTACATGAGGCAAAAAATTAAAATAGTGGGTCCCTGATACATGTACCCAGTCAAGAGACACTGCTGACAACTTGGGTCTTCTTGTAAAACAATAAGTCCCATAATTAGAAACAGAACATTGAAAAGATAGAAAATCAGCACTGTAAAGAACAGAAAAGTGACTATATTCTGTGCACCTAACCATTCCAAACCACAAATATAAGCCCCAGGTAGAATTGCAACTTACCAAATCACCCGAGCACCCCATCAGCCCTCCAATGGCCACCATAGCAACTGAACTGCTGGCAAGCAGCTAAGCAGTGGTAACATCAACTATGTGCTAGTGGCTCCATCCAATGGTCAAACTCTCAGTTGTTGCAGTCATAATATTACAAAAAGGGGATTCTTGCTAACTAGTGCCCAGTGCCCCTCAATGTTAACCTGGTTAGATTCATCTACAATTGATGTTATTTGCAGGCATATGGTTAATTAAAATGGCGGAGTTTATGAAGCTTTATTCATTAGTTCTCAAGTAAAAATATTTCAAATTTGGGCGACAGGTTTTGTTCTAAAATAATACTAATAATAATAATAATAATAATAATAATAATAATGACTAGAGGCTAAACATGAACGGGTACTGGAGGCTGGGCAGAGGCTAGCACAAAATGAGTCATCTGGTGCCACTACTGCATTGTTTTAGTTATATTCTAGAGTACAGATTGCACTGATATTCAGTTTACAGATGAGGAATTAGAATTGTTAGATAAGGACCATCCATATAACAGAAAAGAAAAAATTACACAGAAACGAGCAGAATGCTTAATAGTGTGCACAGCTGATGCTTTGAAGCAGGCAAAAGTCATGCCTGCGAAGAAGAATAGTGTCGCAATTAGACTGAATGACACTATACTTCAGGAGGTTAGGGATGAAATGGGGTCTACTAGCTAATGTGCTGATCAACAGGTAACTAAACATATAAATGGGAAACTTGCTCAGAATTTGGCCCTCACTATTTGTGTGGATAAGGGTAAAACTATGGGCATTTTGTCTCAGGCTGTGTATAAACAGAAGGTGGAGGAGTTTGTTCTGGATAATGACAATGAACAGGCTAAATTTGACATTACTAACAAATATTTGTCAGAAATTAAGTTGTAAAAGCTACAAAAATAGATTTAGATCAGTTAAAAAAAAAAAAAAAAAAAAAAAAAAAAAAAAAAAGAGTTAACTGCCTATGAAACCTAGGACCCCCCACCCTTAGGGATACCCTTGAGAACTGTCTCCCGTTAGGCTGATAATTAATGTTATTGATAGTCTGGTGCATGGGTTGGCTAGATTCCTTATTAAGATCGTTATCCAACAATGCATGTTTCCTGAATTGTACACGGTTAAGAATAGGGAGCACGTTATTGAGTATTTACAGGCACTGAACATAGCAAATGGAGAGATACTATCCTCCTTGGATGTAGATAGTAGATATACAACATCTCCATCCACAAAGTTCTAGATATCATTGAGGAGAATCTTTGCACATTCAGTAACCTCGGATCTAATTACATATCTGAGTTAATGAAGCTTTTATTGTTAGCTCTGAAAGTACAATTATTTCAAATTTGGGGAATACATTTATAAATAAAATAAAGGGTTGGCTAACCCGAAACCCAGCCCACTACCACAAGGATCATACCCCCCTGTAAGACCCTGCTGAAAGACCTGTCAAATTCACCCACCCAGCTCTTCCTATTCCAGTCCCATCACAGACTTATCCTACTCAATCAGAGGCAGCCCACCTGTGCAAGCAGCCATATAATTTACCAACTGTGCTGCAATCACTGCACAGCTTTCTACATTGGCATGAGCACTAACCAGTTGCCCATTAGGATGAATAGCCACCACCAAACTGTGGCCAAAAACATGATAGATCACCCTGTGACACAACATGCAGTGGAGCATATGCTTGACTTCAATGACTGCTTCACAACCTGAGCTATCTGGATCCTCCCACACATCACCAGCTTTTCTAAACTGCATCTTCGATCCTAAAATTATCCAGGTCTCAACCTACGATTACTCCCTTTTTTCCTCACCCAACAGTTTCTATTCCCTCTATCCTACACCTCTCTTATTTCATGTGCTCTCTGTGTGTGTAATTGTGTGTGTGTGGGGGGGGGGGGGGGGAGGGGGGATGTTCCGTATAATACGTACATGCTCTGTAAGGCCATAGTGTATCCATTCCCACCACCATGATGCAACCTTCCTGTCCTCCCCTATTTCCTCATTGCAGAGTGTGATTCAGAGTGCAGCAGCCAGAGATGACAGTTATGTGATTGTAAAGTGTGCCTGTGTGATTGCATGAATGTTCTTTATTCATGGACGATAGCTTAAGTGTTTTATGTGTATGTCTTTTTTATGCGCTTGTCGCAGCTCTTCATTACATCTTTGCAGTGAGTTATATTGTTATACTGCATTTTATTAACCTATTGTTATTTATTAGATAGAATTTAACTTTCATTTTATGGAGATAAGGAACTGAATTCTCCATTTTTATTATTATTATTTTGCACTTATTGTCATTCACCACCTTATTTCCTAGCACCATTCTGTCATGTCTGAATTATAATCAACCAATGTTCCTGGGCATAACTGAACCAATTTTGTGACATGGAACACTTTCTGAAGATGGCAGGATGGAATTCTTCTGTAGGTGGGCAGCCGTACAATCATGTCAAGTGGAATATGGCTACTGCTTCTCTTCTTGGTCCATCAGGTACTAGAGATTCATCTATGAAGTTTTCCTAGATCTTCCCCTCAGATGAAAATTTATTGGTTTGTTTTGATTATTCTTGAAATATGACATTAATATTGAGTTTCACTGCAAAATATGATGTCTATTAGTTTTAATTTGTTCAATTTTTCTGCTTTTTTATTTTATATAAAAACAGCATTTTTAAATTGCTGTCTAAGCCAAAGTTTGATGGTATCCAGTGAATTGCAATTGTCTTGTTCTGCTGTTGTTGATATTTAATTACTTCAACTTTAATAATTTTTTTATCTTTGTGATAATAACTGCTGATATTTCTGCTTTGGAATAAAAATAAAGACTACTTTGCTGTACGTGTGTAAATATTTATTGCAATTCTGATGGCTTCAACTTCACATTCAAAATTTGATTAGTTTGTTGCTAAAGTTTCACAGAAACCAAATCTTCCGCTGTACTCCTACACCATTTACTTATTTTTTAATTAAGGCGGCATTTTAGGGCGCTCAATTAACAACCAACTTTGTAGACATGAAGCTCTGATCATCAGGATATCTGAGATTTTTCTGATGCATTGTCGGGATGAAATGGAAGCAGGCTTGACTTTGAAAGCAGGGTTCGCAACTGAACACAGCACATATACTGAAAGCAGGTTTATTGCGAACTTAACATACATGCAGCACTAACTGCCTCTCAGGCAGAGTGCTCTGCTATTTATACACAAACAGAATGTACCGGAAATTAGAAGAACAGATAACATAAGAAACATGTAGAAATTACAAGTGAACATGAGAAACATTTAGAATATTGTGGAAATGATAATTACAAAGAAATAAATTTTTGCTGGTGGACAGGATTGAACCTTCAGCAGCCCAATCGGTGATGCTATCCAATGCGCCATGCCGTCAGTTGGTTAACCTGGAGTCTCGCGGCAGTGTTCCCTCTCCTGAAAGAACAGTGACCTGCTGTTAGGTTCCCTTTGGAACCTGCTGCAGTGTCTTGGCTCTTGATCTTGTCATGGGTCCACTGTATGACAGTTCTGGAGAATCCTTCCCTTCTACACGATTACGGATGACAGACGTTCCTGTACTGGCTTCATAAGTATCATTACTATCCTTAGAGTTTTTGAACAAGAAGCCATTTTCGCCCATCTGCTCTTCAGGATCGTACTAAGGCGGAGGACGTGAACAATGTCTCTTCGTTTTTGTCGTTTTGACGACAGCTCATAATCCTCAACGTTGTATGTGACGTCTGACAGGTGGCATATGACACGATACGGGGCAAAGTATCACCTCAATAACTTTTGAGATAGTCCACCTTTCTGTACAGGGGTAAAAATCCATACCAGGTCTCCTGGGCTGTACACAACAGGTCGGTGCTTGTAGTTATACCACTCACGGTCCTTCTCCTGGGCGTCCAGTGTCCATATGTGAGCCAGCTGTCTTGCTTCTTTGACCCTGGTGATGAGCTGTTTCACATTGTCATCCTGAGTGTCATCCGGCTGGATGCAAACAACATATCCACTGTCGTTTCAGCTTCAAGGCCATGGAGAAGGGAAAACGGCGTAAAGCCTGTGGTGTCTTGTCTTGCGGAATTATAAGCAAATGTCATGACTGGCAGTATTTTTTCCCAATCTATTTGCTCAACATCGATGTACATCAACAGTATATCTGCTAACATCTTGTTAAAACGTTCTGTAAGACCATTTGTCAAAGGATGGTATGCAGTTTTCATTCTGTGGACAATTTTGCAATGTGACGTTACCTCTGATACTAGTTTTGACTGGAATAATTTTCCATGATCAGATATCATCACATATGGTGCTCCATGCTTCAAAATAATGTCTTCTACAAGGAATTTTGCGATCTCTGCAGCTTCTGCAGTCGGCACAAGTTTGGTGACAGCATAGCGTGTGAGGCAGTCAGTGCAGACTATTATTCATCGGTAACCGGTTGTCAACTTCAGGAACCTCCCTAAAATATTGATACCAACTCGGTGGAATGGAGCTGCTGCAGGTGGAATCGGTACGAGATGCCCTGGAGGTAACTGCAGCAGATGCTTCCTTCGCTGGCACTCTTTACAGTGACTCACTTAGTGCTTGACAGATTGGTAGAGATCTTTCCAGTAATACATGTGTCTGATTCTGTCTAGGGTCTTCACGAATCCCAGATGACCGGATATTGGAGCATCGTGGAAATACTTGAGAATAGTTGGTTGGAGGTGAGCTGGAACAACCAGTAGCCATTTGGGGCGCAGTGGATCATAGTTGCTCTTATACAATGACCCATTTATACGTTGGAACTCTCCATTGGTCGGTTCTCCATTCTCCAAGGCCTCCATGGTTTTAATAGTACTGGATCTTCCCACTGTTCAGCTGTAACATCACCTAATTCAGTGTGGGCTGAAATTTCATTCTTGCTCTTGTGTTCCACTAATGGGTTCCTCAAAAGGCAGTCAGCATCCTTGTGTTTGCGCCCGTTCTTGAATACCACTGTAACAGCATAATCTTGGAGTGTTAGTGCCCATCTTGCTAGTCGACCTGATGGATCTTTCAAGCTAGTCGGCCAACACAAAGATTGGTGGTCTGTAACGACAGTGAATGGTTTGCCGAATGAATACGGCTGGAACTTGTTGATAGCCCAGATAACTGCGAGACATTCTTTCTCAGTTGTAGAGTAGTTTATCTTGATTCGTAGGCTATCACATTTTCATCACCTTCCTAAACTTGTACAAGAACTGAACCAATACCATAACCACTTGCATCTGTGTGTAGTTTCCACATTCTCATCATACAAGGCTAGAACTGCTGCGGAAGTTAGAGCTTCCTTAATTGCCCGGAAAACGCTTTCTCTTGTCTCGTCCCAGTAAAACTTGGCGTCTCCCTACGGAAGTTCTTGCAATGGACGTACCTTGTTAGAAAATCCTTTTATGAAACGTCGGTAGTATGAGCACAGCCCGAGAAAACTTCTCACATCATGAATGTGCTGAAGGGTTGGAAATTCTGTAACTGCCCTTTCTTTATCTGGATCAGGACGGACACCATCTCTGTTAACTAGGTGCCCCAGGATTTTTTTCTATTTGGTGAAGAAGAGTCACTTCTTTAGATTGAGGCAGAGTCCTGCAGTTTGAACCCACTTCAACACAGTTGACAGACGACTCAGGTGTTCTTCAAATTTTTTCGAGAAAACGACATTGTTATCTAAATAGCAAAGACACGTCGCCCACTTAAGGTGTCGAAGCAAATTGTCCCTCATGCATTCAAATGTGGCCGGAGGATTACATAATCCAAATGGCATTACTTTGAATTCATAGAGTCTGTCAGGTGTAATAAAAGCATTGTCAGCTTCGTCAACATCGATTTGCCAGTAACCTCCTTTCAAGCAGTCTAAGGCGTCGTCAATGTGCGGCAATGGGTAGACATCTTTCCATGTGATTTTGTTAAGCCGCCGATAGTTGACACAGAATTGCCATATGCCATCCTTCTTCTTTACGAGGACCACCAGAAATGACTAAGGACTCTCCAAAGGTTCATAATGTCATCGTGCAACATCTTCTTCACTTCCTCCCGAATTATCCGTCTTTCAGCTGGCGACACACTATATGAATGCTGGATAATTGGTGGATGATCATCAGTATTGATATGGTGCTTTATCGTGGGCCGTTTCATCTGAATTTTCTCCTGCTGGGGTATGAATGCACTTGTATTTTGTTGCAGTATAGCTAACACCCGCTGGCATTGTTCCTTGGTCAGTTCGGGCCCTGTTGGCAGTTCCACGGTTGTTTTCTCCAGCGTGTTGTCTGTACTAACAGCAGAGCATGGGTCATCGTTGATGACGTTGAGCTCACCATTCTGGATTAGTTCAGCTGTCCCGATACACATTCCCTTGGGGATAAGTTGTGACTGCACGTGACAATTACTGATACAAATCTCTCCTCGACCACCGATAATGCTAATGATAGTCACTAGTATGTATATTTATTTTGTAAGCCTAATAAACTTATTACTATCGATAAACACTTCACAGTTTAACCAGTCATCTGTGTTTGAGACTAGAACTCTTCTCATTGTCAACGGCAAATAACTTCCCAGAAAACTGAGTATTATGTGTATCCATCAGAAGGACTTCCTCAATTTGCAGCTCAGATCTTCCACAGTCGATGATAGTTTGGGATGCCTGAAGGAAGTCCCATCTGAAGAATCACATTAGGACTACAATCTATTAAAACGACAAATTCAAACGGCTGTATCCTGTTTTTGATAGTTATTCTTGCGACACAAGTTCCTGCTGGATGGACGTACCTTCCATTAGTGACCTTCAGCAAAGTTGCCCCCGTATCACAGAACATTGTCTTCTTAGTGTGCGGCAGTAATTATCTGATAATACAGAGAAAGAAGCTCCTAAATCAATGAGTGCCCGAACAGGATGGCCGTTGATTATGACGTCAATGAGATTTCCCGACATCTTAGAGATTGTCGTCCATGGAGGAATTTCATCTCCGGTGGTCTCACCTCCGTAGCTGGTCGCCTCGCTTAGTTACCCAGGGTGCGGCGACTAGGGAACTGGCTGGTACCTCTGTATGATGATGGTGAACGGCAGCGGCACATCAAGGAGCGACCTCGTCCAGGGTACGGTGATGGGCTTCTTCCCATAGGTCGACTGAACTCATCAGCAGGTGACTGCCTGGGATAGAACTGCTCTGATGACTGACGTCTTGCAGCAAAATAATCGTCGAATACTAACCTTCTCTCTCTCTCTGCAGTAGCGTACAACATGTCCAGGGTGCCTACAGTGGAAAAACAGTAGTGTGTTGTCTTCTGTCCTCCAGACGTCTGTTTTTCTTCGGGGCGTAATAGTTGCCGGGGGAGCTGCTTGTAACCGCGTTGGCCGGTTAATGGGCTGCCGTTTGGGGGCTGTAGCAGGGCGATGCCATTCTTCTCTTTGGGTGCGATTGGCGGGGCAGACACTGAGCGGATTTGTCGCTGGCGGTCACCAAACGTCTTCTTGAGTTCCGTCTGTAACGTTTCCCAGTCATTCAGCTTCTCTTCGTTGTTTTTGAACCATTGCTGGGCTGTTCCATCCAGGTAGAAATAAACGCTGGCCAAGCACACTGTATGATCCCACCTGTTGTACTTGGTGACTCGGTCGAACCCTTTTAGCCAATTGTTGGGTTCCTGTCCAGCATCTCCAGAGAACACCGACGGGTGTCTGATGTGCAAGCTGGCTTACTGCTGGTTTCGTGTCCATCGTTCTTCTGATAATACGGACTTTCAGAAGGATGTACTTGGTATATCCCTTATATTCCGGTCTAGTCTGTGTAAGCAAGGGCTTTTATATTGCCTAATTAGAGCCACGGTGAGGCAGCTGTTGCACAGGATACCCGGAGCCTCCACCAAACAATGACGCGATGAAATGGAAGCAGGCTTGACTTCGAAGGCAGGGTTGGCAACTGAACACAGCATGTATACTGGAAGCAGGTTTATTGCAAACTTAACATACACACAGCACTAACTGCCTCTCGGGCAGAGTGCTCTGCTGTTTAAACACAAACAGAATGTACCGGAAATTAGAAGAATAGTTAACATAAGAAACGTGTAGAAATTACAAGTGAACATAAGAAACATGTAGAATATTGTGGAAATGATAATTACAAAGAAGTAATTTTTGCCGGCTGACGGGATTGAACCGACGAGCTTCAGCACCGCAATTGGTGATGCTATTCATTGTGCCACGCTGTCAGTTGGGTAAATCCCTTATTAATGGATTTGTTTTTATGTTTTTTTTATAATTATCAGTTATGTCTAATTGGTGCTGTAATTTAAGAAAAAGAATTGGACAGGGTGGGAAAATATTTTTTCAGCAGTAATTTCCGGTGGTGCTATTGTGATCTTATGTTTTATATGTTTTGACTGAAGCTAATCTGTGTTTTCACCTGTCTACAATTATTTTTAAATGAATCTTCAAATTTTAGCCATTGAATATGATTGCATACATGACACAGTTTCTCATACTGAAGCAATGTCAATGTTTGAATACTTATTTCATTTGGATCTATTCCAGTTATAAATCTTCATGCTTGTTTCTGGACTATTTCTAATCTGTTGATATTACTGGTAGCAGCTGTAATAAGTGCTTCACTACCATACGTTACAATTGGTCTTATGACGGATTATACCCATTTACAACCACCTCTCCGTTTCCTCAGTGGTTTTATTGATATGGGTCTTTCAGTTTTTGATCCATGCATCAAATATTTAGAAAGATACCAAAGTAATTCCCATATGTGTTGTTACATTTGGTAGATTATATGAGTATTACAAAAATGCTTTGTGAAATATGAACTTAAATGGAAATACTTGAGGAAAAGATGAAATTCTTTTCAAAAACCACTATTGTGAAAATTTGGTGAACTGGTATTTGAAACAGACAGTAGGGCAGTTCTATTGCCACCAATGCACACTTCAGGTATGTATCACAAACATAAGAGAAATTAAGGCTTGCATGGAGGCACAGAGAAACTAGTTTATCTCCTTTTTCTATTTCAAAATGGCACAAGAAAGGATAGTGATATGAGGTACTCTCTTTTAGCCACCATACAATGATTGTGGAGTATGTAGGCCTGCATAGAGGAATTTGTAGAAAGCTAGAATGAAATTTCCACTCTGAAGCGGAGTGTACACTGATATGAAACTTCCCTGCAGAAGTCTGGTAGACTGGGATTTGAACCCAGAACCTTTGCCTTTTGCGGACAAGCCTTGTCTCCACAATATGCTTTTTTCCAGTAGTGCTAGTCCTGCAGGTGAACCGAGGAGTATGGAAGATAGGAGATGATGTACTGGTGGATTTAAAGCTGTAAGGATGGACCATGAGGTACACACAGGTAGCTCAGTCAGTAGACCGCTTGTCCACTAAAGTCGAAGGTGCTAGGTCCAAATCCCATTCTGCCACTCAGTTTCAAACTTATGAGAAGTTTTGTGTAGAAAGTTATTATTACAGGTAGGGTCGCAATAAAGTCAGTGAAAGGGCTTGGAATAGGAAACAGTGCAGATATTTGGGGCAAGTCGTGAACTAGAATTACGCACAATAATATGAGCTGCAGGTAGGGGTATGGGAGCAGAACGTGGAACGGAGGGATGGGGGAAAATGGTTAAGTTGGGTGGTTGGTGGAATAGCACTTATGGAGGGAAGAGGATCGTGATGAGCATATTTATCATTTCAGAGCATAGTAATAGGTAGTCATGGTGCTGGTGAGGAATGAGATTTAGTAGCAATACAGAATGACAAAGGAGTCATGTCTTTGTGACTGGTTAGCAGAAGTGGTAGAAATGTTCGGTATGCCCGGAGATAAGACAAAATGAATTTGTTTTGGTTTGTAGTTGAAAGAGTAGTTTTGATCTATGAAGGTGATCAAAAAGATCTTTACTATATTAGGAAAGGGGCTGTTGGTCACTGCAACACAACATCTACATAAAAAAAAAAGCTATGGTGAATTATGTTTCTTATGGTCACCAAGCTCTTTGTGCCCAGAGCAGCAAATGAGACATTATGTCTCATGTAGTAAAGAAGTGTCTCTGAGAAGTCATTAATTCAAGTCAGTTTCTACAACAGTAACAGGATTTAGGCATGATTTCATCAAAATAGAATTATGAAGTGTTTTCATAGACCATTGTGTCTGTCTGTTCATCTACAGTAGAACCTCGTTTTTACGCTTTTCAAGGGACTTAAGTAAAATGGTGTAAAATGCAGGAAAATGTAAAATGCAGGAAATAATGTTTTAAGTGGTAAAAAATGCTTACTGTATGAGCCTTGCATTTTCGTAGTTTATTTGTGATATATGTACATAATAGGCATCTAAATACTCGCCAGGAAGTTTATTATACAATAAAGGTTATCCAAATTTTTACTATTTTAAGCGCCAGGTAAAACGTAATTTTACAGGAAGTAGAATTTTTTGACGTAATTTCATTCATTATAATCGAGGATGCCGCTATTTTAAGCGCCAGGCAGAACTGGTCATTTTATGGGAAGTAGAAATTTGACGTAATTCCATTCATCATAATCGAGGACGCCGCTATTTTAAGCGCCAGGCAAAACTGGTAATCTTACGGAAAGTAGAAATTTCGACGTAATTTCATTCATTATAATCGAGGACGCCGCTATTTTACACGCCAAACAAAATTGATAATTTTATGGGAAGTAGAAATTTTTGACGTAATTTCATTCATTGCCACTGCTAGGCTATGTAACACATCTTCAAAATTACCTGAACCACTTCGATATTGTTTGGACGCTGCTGCCAGGCTATGTAACACATCCCCAAAATTACTGTCTTTTTCCGGAATTACGTAATTATTTACGTAGTAAAACTCAAAGTTCTGTTATTTTTGTATTTTTAGATGTTTCACATGACGATATTAGAGAATTTATTTGCGTTTTCGAGTACAAAAATATGCATAAGTATTTTTGTGACGTTTGCATAGGATCGGCACCTCTCACTATTATCGCTTTTTTGAGGCTGTGGGTATTATGATACCCAACTTTGACAGATATCATTCTTTATTAATCAGAAATATGTATCACAAAAACAATGCAACTCTTTATTCTCACGCCAACAAAGCAACTGGTTCTGATTGTTTGAGTCGATGCCAGCCGCTTTGGCAAAGAAGCTAGCGGAAAGAGGAACTGCACCGCCACAAATCAGTGTTATTCTCACGCCAAGCGCTATGGCAAAGAGGCTGGTTGAAAGAGGAACTACATCGCCACAAATCGGCTTGTCGTAAGTCATCAACGAAAGTTGAAATATACATTTAAATAAATGCAAAGTGTCAATAAACTCGACTGCGAATAATTTTTAAGCGCTACACTTTATGGGGAAAGTCACGCTAGCGTCAATTTATGTACGTTACGTCATTTTTCTTCACGAAAATTCTTCCGAAAAGCGTAAAACGCGGGAAAAATGTAAGTATATTAACGCAAAAACGAGGGCGAATTAACATTGTAAACATAGGAAATTTGATGGGACCGACAAAAAATGGTGTAAATGGCGGGAAAACGTAAAAACCGAGAATGTAAAAACGAGGTTTTACTGTATTAGAAACCACTTCTCTAAAACTACTTCACGAATTCGCATGGGGTTTTCACAAGTAACTTCAGCGTACCTTGGGACAAGATATAGACTTAGTTTCATAAAAATCGCATCACTGACAACCATCATGTCTATCTTTCTCTTTCATCTCCAAAACTAATAGACAAATTTTCAGGGGGTTTTAACAGGAAACGTGAGGGTATCTTGCGGTTATAGAAACACTTCATTTCACAAAATCGGAGCAGAAAAAGTAAGATATTACAAATTAAAAATTTCTCTGAAACTAATCACGTGTGTCTATTTGTAGAGAGTAATCTCCAAAAATACTAAATGAACATTCATGGGGGTCTCACAGATAAATAGAGAATATCCGGGGGCAACATATAGCCTTCATTTTATCAAAATCAGATCAGTAAAGTAGAAGACATCGTAATTTGAAGTTTTAGGTGTATTTCATGCTTGGAAAGAACGGCATAATGCAGCAAAGAACTAATAGATAGCGCTGCGGGCGTTTGTATGAAGTTCAGGGTAGCGATCAGATTATTACTCTTTAAAATAGCTACTTACTCTTTGACTTTTCAAAGTGTACTTTCAATCATTTTCTTGGTTGCTATGTTCTACAAAATATGATTCAATGCAATAATTATAAAACTGATACAATCCTCGCCGTGTTTAATCCATATATTTACATACTGATATCACAGTCCAACATATATGTACAACTGCTATGGAAGTTTAAGTCTCACGCTTAGAGCAACAATAGCGCATGTAAGGGAAAAAGAGCCAAGCGTAAGAATAATAATTGTTTTCCATATATTTCTACTTCATTAAGGAAATACTTATTATATTTCAGCTTTGCATGCCTCAGCACATTGTCCAGAGATATGAATGATCATAAAATAAATGTTTTAAATGGCGAATATAACTAATGTATGATATTAGCTACATCATATTTATGAAGATATCCCTATTTCTAACATGTTTTGCAAACGTATTAAAAAAAAAAAAAGAGAGAGAGAGAGAGAGAGAGAGAGAGAGAGAGAGAGAGAGAGAGAGAGAGAGAGAGAGAGAAAACTACTGACGCATTTTCATGTAGTTTTCACAGGACATTTGAGCTAAGATTGGGGCAACATATAGGCATGATTTTATCAAAATCATATCACGGAAAAAAGATACATCGCAATCTTAAGTGTTTTCAGTAACTGTCTGTTCATCTATTAGAAATACCTAATCTACTATACTACTTCACGGATTTGCATGGAGCAACTTCGTTTCATAAAAGTGGAACAGGGAAATTGTTTTAGGTGTAGGTTATGCTTGAAGTATGGATTGCGTAATACAGCAAACAAGCGATAGCGGTGCTTTAGTGCACCAAAGAACTAATAAACACTGCTGCTGCATAATAAGTATGGGGTAGTACAACAAGAATGTGACAGAATTAAGCAATCTTATGTCTACGAATACCAACAAACATTGAACATAGTGTTACTGATTTTGCTTTGTGTTTTAAATTCTTTGCTTATTTTGGCACATTTCACTTTTTGTATCAAAAACATACATCTTTTCGGACAATGACTTTTACTTACATTTGTCATCTTGGCTAGGACAACTGAGTTTATTGACAGAGCGATCCCATGAGGATTCTATTTTTACTGAATGAGGTCCAGAACCCTAAAAAGCCATGATACACATAGGTCCTCCTTCAACAACCGTTGCGAATAATGGGTGTATAAGCTAATTATTAATAATTATGTATGTATTAATGTATTTAATTATTGATTGACATTAAAGCTTGTTTCCCTTCTACACGAGTAAGGCTTTTTACAGATTTACAAATGAGTAACAATTTTTAAATGTCACTGTACAAATAAGTGTAAAGTTACTTGTAACTGATACAGTTACTTTCGATGTATAGTAACTATAAGTTACCTTTCAGGGAAGTAACTTTAAGTGTAACTTAGTTACTTTCAAAAAGTAACTTTCCCAACCCTGTGGATGATGACGCAACTTGAGTGCACAACAACTAGGTCTTTAGTGCCCAAACAAAAGTGATGCACGAAGAGAGTAAAATAATGATGGAAAAAAATGAGTTGACTGAAGTATGGGACACAACCCGCTACCTTTGACCACTGAGGTCAATCTGCTGTCACCTGACTTGAAAAAATGATCATTCTACACTTGAAACTTCAATTGTATTGGTACTTCTTGGCAGAACACTGTTGTAGAAGGAACATACTTTGTGCATAATGGGAAGTTTTATATGGTGAGTTTTTTTGTATTTTCAATTTATTTTTCCTGCAATTTTTTTCTGTTTAGTGTGTCCCTGCCCATGATGTCATGGGTCGAAGCAGACAGGTTGTATCGGGTCATTTAGCATTATCACAAAAAAGGAGTAAAACCAGCTACAGAATTAAAAGAAGATAAATCTAGCAAAAAATGTGTGCAGCTAACGTAAAACAAAAAATTATTACAGATGAGGATTAGAATATTGTGTCCAAAAGGGAAAAGTTTGAGGAGGGGTAAAACAACATAGCAGATGACCATGGCTGAATGGTCACAGGAATAAAAAGAGAATAAGCCAGCTAGTTTGCAGCACACTATAACCTCCAGTGTACAATTTAGTCCAGATACCAGGGAAATCACAAAACTTCAAAGTGTTGCTCGCACTCACATCATTATCTAACAGAGAGCAGATCAACAACAAGATCCACTTCAGCCTTCTTAGCATGATATCAAATGCACTCAGTTAAAATGTGGAATACAGTTATCTACACACCACAGGCATCACAGAATCCTCATGTTGAAGTAGAAAAGACTGTGTCAGGGTGCTGGCTACTTCATCCCACCAGGGTGACCAGGAGGAGGAGAACTACTGTTGGGCAGTAGGTTTCACCAACCACAGCTTATTTACTGTCACTGCCTTCATTTGTCCGTCCCACAACTGGCCGGACCTCTGCTGTGATACAGTGAAGATATCCTGCAGGACACTACAGTCTCTTCAAGCTTCCTTAGCAGCCCAATCAACTTCTATATTTTCCAGAATCCCAATAATGCCACAGAAACCAGCAGAATGATACAAAATTCCTCCATAGCTGGAGTACAGTTGGTCATGTATTAGGTGAGTTACGTTCTCATTGGGAACAGTTTCTACAAAGATTGTAGAGTACTAAGAGAATTTCAGCAGATAAGAAACTGTGTGCCCTTAATGCATCACTATTCAGGATAACGTGAAACTGCTGAAAAAATAGAATAGTGGGGAGGCAAATTCTGATGACAAGGTTGGCGTACACTAAGGAACAGCTAACAAAGTCCTCTGTTTTGAGACATCAGTGTAAACCGCTGTAAAATCGCGATGCCTGTCTGAGATGTTAATAAAACACAGACTGAAATGTAAAATCAGGAGTGCCATTTTTCTTAAAAGGCATCAAATCTAAAATAAGTCTGAGCTTCTTGAAGAGGCAAGGTGGAAACCACCTCCGACCTTGACATAAAATATTAAAATAAGACACACCCATATCTATAAGACAGTCCTTTGTGCAAATTCCACAAGGCCTCATCACCCATTGCCAAAATTTACATAAGAAGCCTTTGCTATTGGAGGCTCAGCAATGGTAAATTATCTCCGACAAAGCACTGATGAATGTTGTGATGTTAGTAATCTGGTGACTATTCCTTGGAATGCACATCTGAGACATGTACATTATTCTTAGATGTTATAGTCCTTTGTCAGCTTTATGTGTAAATGGTTATGTACTGTTATTCAATACAAGTTTTACACTATTATAATCTTGACTAGTGAACTGTTTTTTTAGACAAACTAACAGGTTAAGGGCCCAGTATGGAACCCAGGACAAAAGTTACAATATAAACACATTTAGGCCTAGTAAAAGTGACTAGACAGAAATCTGTATTTGCATAACAGTACCATATTATATGAAATACTTGCCAAGGTTTGTGTTTCATGATTCTAATTGGTGTTAGATCTTTCATTTTGGAAGAAATTTTTAAGTGATTTTGTTACTGTGAAACTGTTTCCAAAATGACTTCAAATGTAGGTTTCATGAAAACCACTACTCCAGTGGTAGACAAACTAACAGGCAAGGGTGATTTTAATATGTGGAAGTTTGGAATGAAACTTATCCTAATGTGTGAGAAATTTTGGAACTATGTCATAGGTGCAAGTACTGCTACAAATGCAGAGAAAGATACAGATGCATGGACACTTATTCTTTTGCATGTGGGTAGATCTCTGTATGCACACATTGAAAATATGACAAAAGCGAAAGAGGCTTGGGATACTCTGGAAAAACTACTTGCTGATAAAACTAAAACAAGGTGGATGAATCTCTGGGATGATTTGTTGGACACTAAATTATCAAAATTTGATGGAAACGTTCAGAACTATGTACCTCATATTCTGGATGTAGCTAACAAATTACAGAGCTTGGACAAACCAGTTGATGCTGGACTAATTGCACTCATTATGCTGAGAGGTTTACCAAAAGTTTGTCTGCCATACCGGATGGGTATAGAATCTAGTACCACAGATGAAAATTTCACTTCAGACAACATTAAAGAAAAGTTGTTAAATGGAAGTGTGGACGAATACCTTAGGTTAGATAGATGTGATGCTTTAATCACAAAACATTGTAAGAAGTCACAGCAGAGTTTTTCCAAGGATAAACAAGAAAAGAATAAAGTGTTTCAATTGCTGGAAGTATGGTCACTTCAAGTCAGAGTGCTCCCAAAGACAACAATCTACCAAAAAGAACTTAAAGGGAACAGATAAGTCATTGTTTCGTGCACTCGGTGTATCTGATTTCAATCAGAATGAGTGGATTATTGATTCTGGAACATCATCACATATGACTTCAATAAAGGAATGGCTTCAAGATTTTACAGCAGAAAAGTGTGGGAAAAAAGTTAGAAAGTGTACTGATAATGTTGAATTAGTAAGTGAAGGGAGAGGAAATGTTATTGTCAATTCACCAGACATAACTTCAATCAGGAATGTTCTCTTTGTCCCTGGATTAGCTGCTAATTTGTTGTCAGTATCTGCTTTGGTTAAGAAGGGTATAAATGTTGTTTTTGACAAAGATGGATGTAAGTTGTTCAAAAAAGGTAAGCTATTTTGTTCCGGATCAGAGTGCAATGGCCTTTAAAGACTGAAAAATGTTGTACCTGTGTTGTCAGATGGATGTGCTCTAGCTGTTAGAAAAGATAGTAATATTGTAGACTTTTGGCACCATAGACTTGGTCATGTTAGAGTTGACACTGGAAAAGTTGTGTTCACAGAAGAGAGGCATAAACTTGGAGTGTTGTGACTCTGAATCAATGGACAAGTGTAAATCCTGTGTGCTAGGCAAGATGTCTAAATTTCCAGTTCCTAAGGGTGGGGTACAACGGATATCTAAGGTGCTTAACTTAATTCATATGGATTTATGTGGTCCGGTGGAGGAAATGTCACATGGAATGGCTAAATACATGTATTTACTAGTGGATGATTATAGCAGGAGGACATTCTGTTATTTTCTCAAGAGCAAAGATCAAACATTTAAATTCTTCTGTGAGATTAAAACTTGAGCAGAAAATAGGGTTGGAGCAAAAATTAAGGCTAAAAGATCAGACAATGGTAGTGAATTTGCGAACTCTAAGTTTGAACCATTTCTCATAGTGAAAGTGTTTGGTTGTCGAGCTCTTATCCATGTTCCAGATAAACTCAGAACAAAATGGGATGCGAAGGCAAAGAAACTTATTTTTGTGGGTTATGATGAACTGCCACCCCCATGAACCACAGACATTGCCGAGGTGGGGTGGCTTGCGTGCCTCAACGATGCAGATAGCCGTACCGTAGGTGCAACCACAGCGGAGGGGTATCTGTGGAGAGGCCAGACAAACGTGTGGTTCCTGAAGAGGGGCAGCAGCCTTTTCAGTAGTTACAGGGGCAACAGTCTGGATGATTGACTGAGCTGGCCTTGTAACATCAGCTAATGTGGCTTTGCCACACAGCTACTGCGAACGGCTGAAAGCAAGGGGAAACTACAGCCGTTACTTTTCCCGAGGACATGCAGCTCTACTGTATGAACATATGATGATGGCATCCTCTCGGGTAAAATATTCCGGAGGTAAAATAGTCCCCCATTCGGATCTCCGGGCGGGGACTACCCAAGAGGATGTGATCATCAGGAAAGACAATACTGGCATTCTACGGGTCGGAGCGTGGAATGTTAGATCCCTTAATCGAGTAGGAAAATTAGAAAATTTAAAAAGGGAAATGGATAGGTTGAAGTTAGATATAGTGGGTATTAGTGAAGTTCGGTGGCAGGATGAACAGGATTTCTGGTCAGGTGAGTACAGGATTATAAATACAAAATCAGTTGGGGGTATCACAGGAGTAGGACTGATAATGAATAAGAAAATAGGAATGCGGGTAAACTACTATGAGCAGCACAGTGATCGCATTATCATTGTCAAGATAGATACGAAGCCAACACCGACAACAGTAGTACAGGTTTATATGCCAACTAGCTCTGCCGATGATGAGGAGATCGAAGAAATATATGAGGAGCTAAAGGAAATTATTCAGACAGTTAAGGGAGAGGAAAACTTAATTGTGATGGGAGACTGGAATTCGGTAGTAGGAAAAGGAAGAGAAGGAAAAATAGTAGGTGAATATGGACTGGGCAGGAGGAATGAAAGAAGAAGTCGCCTGGTAGAATTTTGCACGGAACATGATTTAATCGTAACAAACACGTGGTTTAAGAATCACAAAAGAAGGTTGTATACGTGGAAGAGACCAGGAGACACCGGAAGGTATCAGATAGATTTTATAATGGTACGACATAGGTACCGGAACCAGGTTATAAACTGCAGGACATACCCAGGGGCAGATATAGACTCTGACCATAACTTGTTAGTCATGAGCTGTAGGATGAAGCTGAAAAAACTGCAGAAAGGTAGGAAAATAAGGAGATGGGACTTAGATAGATTGAAGGAAAGTGAAGTTCTGGAGAATTTCAGAGGGAGATTTAGGCAACAATTGACAGAAACAGGGGGAAATAAAACAGTAGAAGAGGAATGGGTAGCATTGAGAGATGAAATAATGAAGGCAGCGGAGGACAAAATAGGTAGAAAGGCAAGACCTACAAAAAATCCATGGATATCACAGGAAATACTACAGTTAATTGATGAAAGGAGAAAATATAAAAATGCAGTAAATGAAACAGGCAAAATGGAGTACAGACGACTAAAAAATGAGATTGACAGGAAGTGCAAAATGGCTAAGCAGGAGTGGCTAGAAGCCAAATGTAAATCTGTAGAAGAATGTATAGCAAGGGGAAAAGTAGATACCGCCTACAGGAAAATAAAAGAAACATTTGGAGATAAGAAAAACAGCTCTACGAATATCAAGAACTCAGATGGGAAACCAGTTCTCAGCAAAGAAGGGAAAGCTGAAAGGTGGAAAGAGTACATAGAGCAGCTCTACAAAGGAAATGAACTTAGAGACGATGTTTTAGGAACGGAAGAGGAAGTCGATCAAGATGAAATAGGAGATACTATACTGAGAGATGAATTTGACAGAGCCTTGAAAGACCTAGGTCGGAACAAGGCCCCAGGAGTAGATGACATACCCTCAGAGCTACTAAAGTATCTGGGAGAGCCAGCCATGACAAGACTATTTGAACTGGTGTGTAGGATGTATGAGACCGGCGAAATGCCCTCAGACTTTAAGAAAAATGTAATAATCCCCATTCCAAAGAAATCAGGCGCAGACAGGTGTGAAAACTACAGAACCATCAGTTTAATAAGTCATGGTTGCAAAATATTAACACGAATTATATACAGAAGGATGGAAAAACTGGTAGAAGCCGACCTCGGGGAAGATCAGTTTGGGTTCAGGAGAAATGTAGGAACTCGGGAGGCAATACTCACTTTACGTCTTATCTTAGAAGATAGATTAAGAAAAGGCAAACCTACATTTTTAGCTTTTGTAGATTTGGAGAAAGCATTTGACAATGTTGACTGGAATACACTCTTTCAAATTCTGAAGTCAGCAGGGATAAAATACAGGGAAAGGAGAGTTATTTACAACTTGTACAAAAGCCAGACCGCAGTTATTAGACTCGAAGGACATGAAAGGGAAGCATCAGTTGGGAAGGGAGTAAGACAGGGTTGTAGCCTTTCTCCAATGTTATTCAATTTGTACATCGAGCAGGCGGTGAAGGAAAGCAAGGAAAAATTTGGAATAGGGATTAAAGTTCAGGGGGAAGAAATAAAAACATTGTGTTTTGCTGATGACATTGTAATTCTGTCAGAGACAGCAAAGGACCTGGAAGAGCAGTTGAACGGAATGGACAGCATGTTGAAAAGAGCGTATAAAATGAACATTAACAAGAGCAAAACAAAAATAATGGAATGCGGTCTTAGAAAATCAGGCGATGCTGAAGGAATTAGATTAGGTAACGAAACAATGAAGGTGGTAGATGAGTTTTGTTACTTGGGTAGTAAAATAACAAGCGATGGTCGCAGTACAGAGGATATAAAATGCAGAATGGCAATGGGAAGAAAAGCATTTTTGAAAAAGAGAAATTTGCTAACATCGAATATTAATTTAAGTGTAAGGAAGTCTTTTCTGAAGGCATTTGTGTGGAGTGCTGCCTTGTACGGGAGTGAAACATGGACGATAAGCAGTGCGGTCAGGAAGAGAATAGAGGCTTTTGAAATGTGGTGCTACAGAAGAATGCTGAAGATTGTGTGGGTGGATCGCATAACTAATGAAGAGGTACTGAACAGAATTGGTGAGAAAAGGAATTTTTGGCATACCCTGACTAAAAGAAGGGATCGCTTGGTAGGACACATTCTTAGACATCGGGGAATCGTAAATTTAGCATTGGAGGGAAGTGTATGGGGTAAAAATCGCAGAGGGAGACCAAGAGACGCGTATAGTAAGCAGATTCAAGTGGATGTGGGTTGCCGTTCTTATGAGGAGATGAAAAGGCTTGCTCAGGATAGAGTAGGGTGGAGAGCTGCATCAAACCAGTCTCCGGACTGAAGACCATAACAAACAAACAACAAACAATGATGAACTGACTAAAGGTTACAGATTAAATGACCCACAGAATCCCAAGAAAATTGGGAAAGGCAGAAGTGTTGTTTTTCTCGAGAATGAGTTCTGGACAAACAAAACAAAAACACAAGCTGAAAGTGAAGATAACTATATGTTCTGGCCAAGTAACCATAATACTGAAAAGGTTGAAGTAAAGGAAATAGTGAAAGTAAGTAATGATGAGACTGACAGTGCAGACACTGATCAAAACTCGGACTACATTCTGGACTCTCAATCAGTGGTAGACTTGGAAGAGACTGCTCAGTCAGTGGTAGACACAGAAGAAACTGATAGTCTAGGAGGTGATAAACCAGTCAAAAGGTAAGCTCATGTACCCAAATCCAAGGAATATCCAGACTATGTAACATATTCTGTAAATGATTTTTCCAGTTTGGGAGAAGATCCTGTGAATTTGCAGGATTCTATGTCGAGAGGTGACAGAGAAAACTGGATAAAGGCTATGAAAGAAGATAATGAGCTTCCAGAAAAATGGTGTTTGGGAACTTGTAGATCAACCAAAAACTAGAAGTATGGTTGGTAACAAATGGATATTCAAGTTAAAAAGAAGTGCAGATGGTACAGCACTCTATGGGCTAGACTTGTTGCTAAAGGATTTACCCAAAAGTTTGGTATAGATTATGAAGAAACATTTTCACCAGTAGTAAGATGTAGTACTCTTAGAGTACTCATCAGTTTAGCTGTAAATTCGGATCTTGTGATTTATCATTTTGATGTAAAAACTGCCTTTTTGTATGGAGATCTGAAGGAAACCATTTACATGAAGCAACCAGATGGTTTTACATCAAACGATAATGAAGATAAAGTCTACAAACTACGTAAGGCCATTTATGGTTTAAGACAGTCTGCTAGGCAGTGGAATGAAAAGGCAAAAAGTGTGATTTTAGACCTAGGTTATGTTGCTAATACTGATGAAGACTGTGTGTTCATTAAAAAGTCAGGTAAAGATGCAATTGTTGCTTTGTATGTGGATGATGTTTTTATTTTTTGTAAAAACAAGGAGATGAAAAACAAGTTATATCAGAGATTATCTGAACATTTTGAAGTGAAAGATCTAGGAGAAGCAAAGTCATGTCTGGGAATGTGCATAACCAGAAACTGGAAGGAAGGTAATTTAAAACTTGACCAGAAGGAGTCATTTGATGTCAACTCAACACAGTTTACATTAAAATTTTACTTCACCATCTCAGATTTGAATGAAATTTGTTATACTGGTACCCACCTTATAGAGAAATAAAAATACCAAATTTCAACTTGATATGTCAAATGGTTTCAAAATTACCCCTTGTTAAAGTTTTCAAAAAAACCTCATAATCGGCCTGTTTCTGAAACTTTAAACTGCTATAGCGACTCTCAGTATCAAGCTAGAAAGATGAGAGAGGTGTCATATTGCAGTATTTTTCAAGCCCGTTCCAAAAATATGTAACCCTAAAAGGGTCATAATATATTTTTTTACCAATTTCAAAATTAAAAATTTAATTTTAAATTTTTCAAAATGTGCCACTTTTAAAATTTTGATAAAATTCTCAAATAGTCCTTGTAGACTGGTTAATTGATAGTATACGTTTCATAATGTGTTTTTACAGAAAAATGCATTCGAAAATAAGCTTCCATTAGAATTTTCACTATAATAACGACCAATTCAGCTAATGTCACATTATACATTATGACATATGCCTAGTTAACAATGTGCTGTAAACAACGTAGTATAACAATGTGCTGTAAAGAATGTAGTATTCCAATGTGCTACTACAATACTGCAAGTGCTGGACCGTAAATTGATGGTGTGACAAGTATTGTGTTTATGTTTGATATGTGAGTAGAGTGGAAGTGTTTGTGTGTTGTAACTGGTTTTGTTGACTCAAATTTTGTAGATGATTTGACTACTGACCTGTCACAATATGGAAGTGTTTTTCTCTTAGGGAGAAACTTGGTTTCATGGGAGAGCAAGAAGCTAAAGGATGTTGCAACTTCTACTACTGAGGCTGAATATGCTTGAATTCTGTAGGCAAGAGACAGCTGATAGGGGGTTTGCTACATAAGAAGCAGCAAGATCCTGTAACAATATTTCAAGACAACCAGAGTTCAATTAAACTGTCAGAAAACCCTGTGCTGCATTCTAGGCTGAAACATGTTTGTGCTAAAGGGCATTTTATTTGACAGTGTGTCAAAAGAAATGAGGTGGTTGTTAAATATTTGCAGTCAAATGAAATGCCTGCTGATGTTCTAACTAAGCCACTTGCTAGAGGGCAGCACATGTATCTAATTGAGAAATTGAAATTGTCACCAGATTAAGTGGTAATATTGTGATGTTAGTAATCTGGTGACTATTCCTTGGAATGCACATCTAAGACATGTAGATTATTCTTAGATGTTATAGTTCTTCTTTTGACAGCTTTATATGTAAATGGTTATGTACTGTTATTGAATACAAGTTTTACAATAGGCTTATTATAATATTGTCTAGTGAACTAACAATGAACTCACATTATTTTTCTGATAGTTGCCTGAGTTATTTGCTAAAAAATAATTCATATGAGCAATGTTACACATTCAAACAAAAACTAGTACCACAATGAAAGCATTTTCTTATACTTTCTTGAGGGAGTGTAGGAAGAGGTGACATAAATAAAGAACGGTAAATTACTACTTTGAAGCAGATTCCACTGCCTGAATAGATATCGGACAGCTTCAAGGCTTCCTAATATTATATGGACGTTTGTAGTACAACAATTTGCTAGTGACTATCCCTTGCAATCATTTTACATGTAATAAAAACAATATGCGTAAATTAAGCGTTGAAAAGACATAAATTATAGATAATGGCATATCTTACTTGCTTGAATGTATTTTTCTAGTAAAGCTCGCCTTTCTTCCAGCTGAGTGGATGACAAAGGAAGAAGTTTTTTTGGTGGAAATGTTGGTAAATTATTCACCCCAAATTCCTTTTTTAGTTGTTCATGAAGGTTATGCAACTGACGATATCGTACTGTGCAATGAAATACTCCATTCACGTGTATGTTGTAGCCCTAAAAACGACACACACAAATGTAAAAACAAATTACATGAGAATCAGAAACTTCAGTTGAGGAGTCAGTATCAAACTATTATGTCACAGATTTGGCCATAAAGATTACGAAACACTAAACAAATGTAATAGTACAAAATAGTTTGACGAATATGTAATACCATATACGTCGAATTCCCATCGTCGGTGAATTCTTCAGTATCGGGGATAGAAAAATGCATTTTGGGGGATTTGTAACTTAGATAATATCAAACCATTGTTATATAGTAACAAAATCAAACAAAAAAACAATTACAGCACATCACAAAATTTTACTAATAGTCCACAACACCATGCCACCCCCCAACTAATTTCGTCTAAACTAGCCAACATTGGTCATCATTCTTCGCCAGGAAGACTAATTTCGTGCTGCGGTGAAAATTAATTGCATGGCTAACGTGGATTCTTCTCCAATTAAGTTCTATTAGCCGTCAAGAATATACCGATTGTGTATGTCAAACATACTGATATGCTACAGCGAAGTTAGAAAACAGATTTGTATACGTCATTCAAAAACAATCGTATTGGCACAACTGCATTCCCACATCCACAGCTGTTTATTTAGAAACATCAGCTGTTCTCCAAGTACTCAAGTAGTAGGAATATCTTGAGTAAGTGCTGTTCTTTGATAATCAGTGTTGTGAGAAACGTGGAGCGGCTGAAGTCACAAGAGTGGGATTAGGTTGGTGTTGACTGTGAAGCGTAACGTGAATACGAAGATTGTCGGACGCCTGTTGTGTGTAACATGAGCGATGCATAGTTTATAAGAAAAACAGATTTTTCATCTCATTATTTACTTCTTCGGCGACAAAAACAAGCCGAAAATGCAGCTTAGCCTTCTGTGCGGTGTCATGCTAGCGTTGGTGATGTTCGCCTCTGGAGATGAAATCTTGGGATGTGGCGGATTTGTGAAAAGTGACATAGACATTAACTTCTCTGATGTGGAAGTGAAGTTGTGAGTGAATACTTGAGTCCTTTACGTTCATTTGTATTGATTAAATTTTGTTATTATTATTATTATTATTATTATTATTATTATTATTATTATATTGTTCGTTTCCACAAAAATGTTGGCTTGCCTTATCACCTATCCCAAAAAGCATCAACAAACTACTTCAACATTCAGACCAATTATATACTAAATTAGATTGTTGATTTTTCAGATAGGTTACCGTTATTTGTACTCTGAAAAGTGTCACACTATTATCTGCTTCTCACACACACAGCAATTTCAATTTGTTGAATCAGTTTTCTTTAACAAGCGTGGCTAGTGGGACCTGTACATGGGATCTGTACATTGTTATTGGTTGTTGCATTATTGGGACTGATGTCTGTTTACATTCTACACTGTTAATTTCGTCATCATAAGAACATATTTCTCTGACAGATTCGTGTGATGAGTTATATGGCAATGGTAGAGCAAAAACTACATTTCAATCACTGGCATTACTTATCTCCAACCTTAGATTTATAGAGACTAATAACTATCTACCCTTGTAACTTTAGGTAGCCTATGCATTGGAAGTCCCCTTGCAGTAGGTAGCACAGATTGTCAAATTTTACTTTAATAAGAACCCTCTGATGTTAGATCAACTAACTGCTTAAATAAACCACCCAAATATCACACAGAGACATAAACTATAAGTTTTATTTCTTTGTCATATAAATAGACACATATTGCATGGGTTATGTTGGAGAACAACTGTAATGAGGTGTAAATTTCTAGTGTTAATTGAACAGTAACTGAGACTAACTACTAAGGTCAATATTACACTATAAAATTTTCTTTGTCCAATATTCTTTGACATAGTGATAAGGGAATACCGGTACTGCATTATCAAATTTATTTGACAAATAATTTGTCAAAATGCATATTAAATATTGGACATATATTTGTTATTAATCTCAGCTGTTGTGCACACACACAGAGTATAAATATCTACATAGAGTTCAAATGTCTATTTATACTCTATGTTCCATATACGCTAATTGTAGTATCTAGATATTTAGAAAACTGACAACATTGGTGACACATCAGCAGTGGTACTCTGCTCTAAAAGTTTCAAGAAGTGCAACCAGTACACTTGCAACTGCTAATAGTTCTGCACTGTTTCCACTTTTGGTAATTGCCTACCCTGCATCTGCAGTAAATAGACACATTCAAAAATTTGTATTTTGTGTAAATATTCTCTGAATAGTAGATATATGTAGTGAATTAAACACAGTGTTGTGTACTATTGCCTCCTCCCCTGCAGTATTGGTGTGGAGGCCATTCATTTTCTTTTTTATGTGCTCTGCTGTGCAACCAGTTACTTCATTGCTAATGACCTCCACAATTGTCTTCTAGCTTTTGGCTTGATGGGGCTAAATAAAACAGTAGAAGAGAAATTGGTAGCATTGAGAGGTGAAATAACAGAGGCAGCAGAGGACCAAATAGGCAGGAACGCAAGACCTACAAAGAATCCTTGGATATCATAGGAAATGCTAAATTTAAGTGACGAAAGGAGACGATACAAGAATGCAGTACCGGTAAATGAAGGAGGTCAAATGGAATACAGGCAACTAAGAAATGAGATTGACATGAAGTGCATACCCTATTGGCTAAGCAGGAGTAGCTAGAAGGCATCTACTTCTACATACATACTCCGCAATTCACCATAAGGTGCATGGCGGAGGGTACACTGTACCACTACTAGGCATTTCCTTTTCTATTCCACTCCCAACTGGAACTAGGAAAAAAGAATGCCTATATGCCTCCCTACGAGCCCTTATTTCTCTTATGTTGTCTTTGTGATCTTTACGCGAAATGTAAGTAGGCAGCAGCAAGATTGTACTACGCTCATCTTAAAATTCTGGCCCTCTAAATTTACTCAACAGAAATTCACAAAAAGAACGTCGTCTTTCTTCCAGCGATCCCCATTTGAGTTGCCAGAGCATTTCCGTGACACTTGCACATTGGTTGAACCTACCAGTAACAAATCTAGCTGCTCGCCTCTGAACCGCCTCTATGTCTTCCTTTAAACTGATCTGCTGCGGGTCCCAAACACTTGAGCAATACTCAAGATGTGGTCGTACAAGGGTTTTATATGTGGTCTCCTTTACAGATGAAGTACATCTTCCCAAAATTCTCCCAATAAACCGAAGTCGGCTGTCCGCCTTACTCACAATTGGCCTTACATGTTCGTTCCATTTCATATAGCTCTGCAATGTTACGCCTAGATATTTGAACGACGTGACAGCATCAAAAAGCTCACTACTAATGCTGTATTCGAACATTATAGGATTGTTTTTCCTACTCATGTGCATCACCTTACATTTTTCTACATTGAGAGCTAGCTGCCATTCTTCTCACCAACTAGAAATTTTGTCTAAGTCATCCTGTATGCTATTACAGTCAGTTAAAGATGACACCCTCCCATACACCACAGCATCATCAGCAAACAGCCGCAAATTACAACTTACTTTGTCCATCAGATCATTTATATAGATAGTAAATAATAGTGGTCCTATCACACTCCCCTGGGGCATGCCTGACGATACGCTCGTCTCTAATGAACACTCGCCGTCGAGAACAACGTACTGCGTTCTATTACTTAGGAAGTCTTCCAGCCAGTCACAAATCTGTGAACCTATTCCATAAGCTCGTATCTTCGTTAGCAGTCTGCAGTGTGGCACCGTGTCGAACGCCTTTTTGAAGTCGAGAAAAACACAATCCGCCTGTTGCCCTTCATCCATGGCTCGCAAGATGTCATGTGAGAAAAGGGCAAGCTGAGTTTCACATGAACGATGTTTCCTAAACCCGTGCTGATTCATGGCAGGAAGGTTTTCCGTTTCAAGGAAATTTACTAGGATTCGAACTGAGAAAATGCTCTAAACTTATATATGAAACTGATGTCAACAATATTGGCCTGTAATTCTGTGGGTCAGTTCTCTTTCCCTTCTTATAAACGCGAGTCACCTGCACTTTTATCCAATCACTAGGAACTTTGCACTGAATTAAAGATTTGCGATAAATGCAAGCTAAGTAGGGGGCCAATGCCACAGAACAGTCTTTGTAAAACCGAACTGGTATTCCATCTGGACCAGCAGACTTTTTTGTATTTAGCTCTCTCAGCTGCTTCTCTACAACGGAAATATCTATTGCTATGTCGCCCATTTCGGACTTTGTACGTTGATCAAATGATGGTACATTTGTGCGGTCCTCACGCGTGAAAGATTTCTTAAAGATTAAATTTAGAACTTCAGCTTTCTGTTTTCTTTCTTCTATTAATGCTTCGGAATGATCAACAAGTGACTGGACAGTGGGCTTAGACTCGCGTATCGATTTTACATAGGACCAAAATTTTTTCGGGTTCTCGGAAAGATCTTTAGCTAAGGTATGGCTGTCGTAATTATTGTATGCTTCGCGCATCGATCTTTTTATAGACGCACATATCTCTACTAACTTTTGCCTGTTATCATTTGCGTGTTCTTTTTTTAATCGAGAGTGCAACAGCCTTTGCTTTCTCAGCAGCTTTCTAACATTATTATTATACCATGGTGGATCTTTACCATCCTTAATCGTCTTTACTTGCACATATTTCTCTACCCCTTTATTTACAATGCACTTAAATTTAGTCCACAATTCCTCTACATCCTTAGTCCTGGAATTAAACAATGCCCATTCATTTTCTAAATTTGACGTAACATTTGCTTATTGGCTCTTCCCAACAAAAACATGCTCCTAGCCTTCTTGATTGGTTTATGAACTTTGGTCACCATCGACGCTATGACGATATCATGATCACTAATTCCTGTCTCTACACAGGCATCGTTAATAAGGTCAGGCCTGTTTGTGGCTATAAGGTCTAGAATATTTCCATTGCGCGTGGGTTGCCGGTTTAACTGCTCAAGACAGTTTTCGGAGAATGTGTCCAAAAGTAGCTCGCAAGACTGCTTGTCTGTACCACCTGAAATGTAACTAGCGAGGTCCCAATCTATACTCTCAAGGTTGAAGTCTCCTCCGACTAATATTACATGGCCCGGATACCTATGCACTACCTGGTGTAGACTTTCTTTGAATGATTCTAAAACTGTTACAGCAGCACAGGGGGGGGGGGGGGGGCGTTAAAAACAGCCAACTATTAACTTTACTTCTTTTAGACCTGTTATACGTGCCCAGATAGCTTCACAGTTACTTTCATTCTCGATCTCGGTAGAAACAATATCTTTGTCCACAGTGATGAACACTCCTCCTCCAGTTGTATCCGATCTATCTTTCCGATATACATTCCACACTTTACTAAATATTTCTGAACTTGCCACATCTTGATTTAGCCAGCTTTCGGTGCCTAAAACTATCTGAGCACAATAACTTCAATGCAGTGCGTCAAATTCGGGAACTTTGCTTCTAATACTCTGTAAGTTCGCGGCTAATATTTTGTTGTTCGAATTTTTGTTCCGAACGTGGCCTGAATTCGCTGTTTGAATGCTGACAGGCGAGTGCTCATCAGAGTTAGCGCCTAGCCTAAAAAAAACCCATGTGCACTCTACAAGCACTCTGCTACCCGATTAGCCGCTTCCTTAGTGTAGTGCACTCATGATCTATCTAGGGGCATCCTACAATTCCCCACCGATAACACAGATCCAGAAATCTGCAGCCATGACTGTCACCGAGTCGGCGAAGCCTCTGCTTCAGACCCTCCACTCGGCTCCAAACCAAAGGACCCCGATCAACCCTGGGAACAATGCTACAAATCAACAGCTCTGCTTGCACCCCACGTGCGAAGGCAGCAGCCTTCACCAATTCCACCAGCCGCTCGTAGGACCTGAGGATGTCCTCAGAACCCAAGCGACGAGCATCATTGGTGCCGACGTGAGCTACGACTTGCAGTTGACTGCTCCCCACATCCTCGATAGCCGCTGGCAAGGCCGCCTCCTCATCTCGGATGAGGTCCCTCGGCAGACACACTGAGTGCACATTGGAATTCTTTCCAGATCTCGACACTATCTACCTGAGGGGCTCCATCACACGCCTAACATTGGAGCTCCCAATAACTAATAATCCCCTAATCCCCTCCCCCCGTACACCTGCTCGGACCCTGCTGAAGGAGTGGCCACACGTTCACTCACAGAACGAACGGGTGCGGCCAGACGTCCAGCCTTCACATTGGCCTTCCAACTCGAGCGACGTGAACGCCGTACAAGAAGGGACAGCAGAAAGATGGACAGAGTATATAGAAGGCTTCGACAACAGAAGTTTACATAAAACAACATTGGGTCCATTCCATGTCAAATCAACACACTTTTAACATGAATTTTTCCTCATCTTCTCAGATTTTGATGAAACTTGGCACAGATGTAGCCCATGTATAGATTAAGAAAAATATCCAATTTTGTTATAATCCGTCAATCCATTTTGAAAATATGACAATCAAAAATTGTCAAAATACACCCCGCAGGCATAAATTCAAATTGTTGTAGCGATTCTCCTAATTAAGCTACAATGATGGGAGAGATGTCATTTTTCAGCATTCTCCGTGAGCTTTCCAATTATATAGAATACATTATTGATATGAGACGAGAAATGACTCACATTTAAATGAAAATTTAAAATTTTAATTTCTTAAAAAGAGCATCTTCAAAAATTTTCAAAAATTTTTATATCATGCTTTACATTATTATTAAATAATACCGTGTGTAAGAAAGTGGGGCTGTGGTGGGTTCACACTTTAATATCATTTCAAAATTTCACATTTCACTAAAAAATGTCATTTTTGTAAAATTATAGATTTACCTTAAGTGGACATACCGGTATACATAATTTACCAGTAAATATATTTGCACTATTTCATAAATAGGACAATAATATCTAAAAGACTTATTTTGTGCAATTTAAAAGAAGCATATAAAAGTTTCAAAGCTGAATTTCCAGCAATGAATATCAGGTTTTCTGAATTTACATAACACAGCCAAAACACTGCATTTTGGCTGGTGATTGTGGTACACAATCAGCATGTGTCTGCACTACACATCAAAGATCAAACCAATTGTACAAAACACTAAGCTTGGTATCTTAACCAATGGAGAATTGGCCTCTTTAAACAATGTTTAGCAAAAGTGCTGTGGAACCCAGCATCATTCCACTGCATTATGGTAAACTGTAGTTCTTGCCCAGGAAGTGATCAAGTAAAAAGAACATTACAAAGTGCACTTGATGAAATGTAATTGGGGGGGGGGGGGGGGGGGATCACATTTCGACAATGTGTTTCAGTAGGTAGGTGCAACTTGGAAATACTGCAGAAAAACTCTCCAGAATTCATTGAATTCTTTTCTGAAAAATTGCATACTCTAATGCTCCACGATTTCCTAGCGAAGTAGTAGATCTATGGTCTAAATGAAATCAAGGAAAATTTGACTGTGCATGAATGTGTTGTTATATGTGACTTCTTGTAGAACTATACTTTTGTGATCCAAGATGAGGCTCCAACATATCATTGGTAAAGTGATCACACAACAGTGCATCCCTTCATAGTGTATTACAAAGAAGAGAACCAAACATACATGAGTTACTGATATTTCATAATTTCTAACTGTCTAGGGCATAATACCATAAAAAAGCTATTTCACTTTCTTATTTAAAACAATGAAAACTCCCATGAACCACAGACATTGCCGAGGTGGGGTGGCTTGCGTGCCTCAACGATACAGATAGCCGTACCATAGGTGCAACCTTCAGAGAGTCCTTGATCGTCTCCGGTGGTCTTCATAAAGGAGGAGGATGGCATGAGGCAATTCTGTGTTGACTGTCGGTGGCTGAACAAAATCACAATAGGCCTATGTTACTGCTAGATCTTTGACAAGAAACTGTGGTTAGCTTCTATTTTAACGAAAGACAAAGACCATGATGATGTTAAAGTTGAATTCCATCACCCATGTGGCCCATCACTCTCTTACACATTTCTTATAAAACCAAATATTCTTTGGTTATCTATAAAAGATAATTGGAGTCTCTGCCACCATCCTGGCTAATCTGTCAGCATGTTCATTGCCACTGATCCCCTAATGGCCAGGGACCCACAATAGGCGTACTCTATTGCTTTCCCCTAGGTTCACCAGAACCCTGTGACTTTCTGCAACAATTTTAGACCTTGTTGCAGGAGCTGCCAGTGATCTCAGAGCTGCCTGGCTGTCTAAATAGATATAGATGCTACGATCTTTGTAGCACCTACGCAAATTCTCCTCCACACACACCCTGATGGCAGTGATTTTGGCCTGGAATACTGAGGCCAGTTTCCCTAGAGAGATGACACCCTCCAGTCTTGGCTGCACCCCATATACCCCGGCCCCAACACCTTGGTCGGATTTTGACCCGTCAGTGAACCAGACAATATCCCCCGTATGGTGTCGAACTATTTTCTCCCATTGCTCCCTACTTCCAATTGTTATACTGAAAGGCTTGTTGAAGCAGTATGGGGTTATAATATAGTCGGCTGGCATTTCCCCAACCTTTCCTATATTTACCTCACTCACTATTTTAGTGTGTGATTCTGGGTATCCAGTTCCAGTTGTTGCCAGATTTGAGTCTGTATGCACCAGCCGCTGCCTCCATCTTGACCCAAAGGTGTAATGGGGGCATATCCAGCATGGTTTCCATCCCAGCAGTTGGTGTGCTGCTAATTCCGCCTGTTATGGCTAAGCAGGCTAGTCTCTGCACCTTACCAAGCTCCTTAGCAGCAACCTGCTGTTCTACCTTCTTCCACCACACGACCGCCCCATAGGTGATCCTGGGTCTAATCACTGTGATGTATATCCAGTGCATACCTTTGGTGCTCAGGCCCCAATTTTTGCCACAAGCTCTCCTGGTACTCACAAGAGTACCTTTTGCCTTGGAGCAAATATTCCTGATGTGAGGGGTCCATGTCTGTTTCTCATCTAGGGTAACCCCTAGATATTTCACTGTCCCCTTCACAGGTAGCGTTTCATTGAAAGGCTTTAGATTCCAACTTGAATGTTGTATATGCTTCTTTGTGAATGGTACAACAACAGTCTTCTGAGGACTAACCCCCAGATCCTGTTTTCTGCACCATTCTTGCACAATGTCCAAAGCACCTTGTGCCATATTCTTTACTGTGTCAGCAAATTTGCCAAGTATTACTATGACAAGATCATTTGTGTATCCTTGGCAAAAGTACTGCCTAGAGTTTAATTCTCCAATGAGATCATTCACCGCTAGATTCCACAATAAAGGGGAAAGAACTCCTCCTTTCGGGCAACCTCTAGTGGTTTGATTACCATTTTTTCATTCATCATGGTAGCTTCTACCTTTCTTCCACTGAGCATGGCCCTAGTCCACCTACATATAGTGGTCCCTAGGTCATGCACCTCTGCTGCCCTAACCATGGAATCGAAGGTCGTGTTGCTAAAAGCCCCCTCGATGTCCAGGAAGATACAGAGGGCTATTTCCTGAAAGTGTAGTGCTTTCTCCACCTCCCCAACGAGTTGGTGGAGAGCTGACTCACATGATTTACCTGGCTGATATGCATGTTGGTTTGAATGTAGAGGAGCCCTACTTAACCTCCTTTCTTCAACATGCACATTAACCAGCTTTTCCAATGTTTTAAGAATGAAGGAGGACAGGCTGATTGGTCTTATATCCTTGGTCTTGGTATGATCAATTATTCCTGGTTTAGGAATGAAGACAACCTTCACTGCCCTCCAGGCATTGGGAATGATTCCTGCTGCTAGGCTAACCCTGAATAACCTGCATAGGAATCTAATAAGATTTTTTCCCGCTTGTTGCAGGAGAGCTGGGAAGATTCCATCGGGGCCAGGTGACTTGAAAGGTTGAAATGTTCCCACCGCCCATCGGACCTTACTGAAATTGACACACTCCTTGGCCAAATCCCAGTCCTCTTTGCAAATATCTGAGAACCTTTGTCTCTCAGGAATCACATTCTGGTCTGAGTTATCCCCCAGAGTATATTGAGGAAAGTGAGTCTTGAGGAGCAGTCCCAGCGTTTCATGTGCTGTCTTTGTATACTCCCCATCCTCCTTCCTCAATGTTCCTCTTGGATTAGTTGGTACCCTAGTGAGGATTTTATGAAGTCTCGCTTGAGCAGCCGTGCCCTCCACTTCCTCACAGAATACCTTCCAGGATGCCTCCTTTGCCCGTCTGATGGCAAGGTTGTAATTGAGAAGGGCCTCATGATACTTTGCCCATTGTCCTTTGCGTCTCGCAAGGTTAAACAGTCTTTGTACCTGTTTCCTTTGCATTTCCAGGTTATTATTCCACCAAGGCACACTCCTATTTGTGCACTTCTTGGTGATTGGGCAGTTGTCCTGGTATGAGGTCACTATAGCAGAGGTTACAGCCTCTGCTACTTCCTCAAACTCTGCTGGATTCCTTATCGAAGTTTTAATTTCCGATAGGCTGAGGTCTTTCTTATGTCTCCCAGTCCGTTTTCCTGGGGTTCCTATAGGTCATGGTCTGTCTGGTTCCCATTTCAACCTTGAATTTGATATACATGTGATCTGATGAGGATGGCTCCAGGACCACATGCCACTGTTTGACGTAACTTCCCATCATCATGGAACCAAAAGTTATGTCAATTACTTCTTCCCTTCTACTATTCCTGAATGTGGGTTCATCACCCTTATTTAGGATCTCCAAGTTGTTAGATAGGAGAAATTCAAGAAGGTGCTCACCTCTACTGTTGGTGTCCTTGCTGCCCCACGACAGATTGCGGGCATTGGCATCACATCCCACCAACAGTTCGTCACCTTGCCGATGGCAGGCTTCCGTCAGTCTCCTCACTTCCAAAGGAGGAGGCGAGCTGTCTTCGTAAGGAAGGTATGCCGAGGCCAAAACAATTCCCCTCGTGATACCTTCCTCACGTTGCTGGATCCTGATGGTCACCAGGTCCCTGGAACAAAAATCCATAATTGGTATGAAAGGAATTCCATTTCTAACATAAATGCATGTTCTGGAGTTTTTTAGATTTCTAGCATAAATCAGCTTACCTCCAGTACCACCGAGGCCCGATGCACCCCCTTTGTATAAATAGTGTTCTTGTATCAGTGCCACGTTCACCTCCTGTCTCCCCAGGCAACGGCTCAGGGCAGCAGTGGCCCCTTTACTGTACTGCAGGTGTATCTGCAGCACTTCCAGTCCCCATCTTGGTGCCATTATTGCCTTTAAAGTCTTTGATTACCCTGATGGCGACCTGCGAGAACCCTAAAAACAGTTTCAGGCCTTGCTCTCGCATTGCCTTCAGGGACTTCTCTCTGACCTGCACCACCAGGGTTCATCCTTCTCGAACGACCTTTTGGTTAATTACCTTCCAATCCTCTTTCGAGACTTTTGGGTTCCGGACCTTTATTTTCTCGAACAGTCTTTGGAGGGACATCCTTAAGGATCTTTGGTACCCATATTGATACCTTTGCGGTCTTCAGGAGTTCGCTTGCTGTCTTGACCAGCAGCTTCGCATCCTCCCACAGGGGTATCATGGGCACCTTGTCCTTAAGCCATTCTGCTGAGTGCTCCCCCTCTTAGACAAAAATGAGGGCACCGCGATTTAGATAGACCCTCCTGAATTTGGGTCCTGGACCAGCGTCCCCCCCCCCCCCCCCCAATCTTTTCAAAGAGGTCCATCTGCATGAGCTCCTCCTGCTGCGAGGTGATGCTCACAAGTGGGTATCCTTCTTGGATAACTGCTATTCTAAAGACCGAGACTGCAGTACCATAGGTCTTTTTTCCTATTTCCTGCCTCAGCCTTTTAGGATCACTCTTGTCCAGAGAGGAGGGAGTCCGATTCCTCCCTAACCCTCTTGCCACCTGTCTTTGACGTCGAGGGGGTCTGTGTATCCCCTTCGACCTGAGGCAGTTTCTTTTTGGGGGTCTTTGGCTCAAGCCCTTTTGATGCCCTCCACTTATGCTTAGGAAGCCATTCTTTTCCTTCCTTTTGCTTCTGTTCCTTGAGACGTTTCCTCCTCTGATCCCCAGACAAGGCCTTAATCCTAATCTGGTCCAACTTCTCTGTTACAGTTCCCACTTCTTGCTCAGGTCTAGCCCCTGATTCAGAAGTAGAAGTGCACTCCATTGGTCCTGATCCCGATGTCTGAGTATCTGAGGTCTCAGATTGCCCCTCAGAGTCTTTTAAAATACTTTCTTTCTCTGTGTTCATCTTAGTCCCACGAGATTTGGGGATTTATATGGTCCACAGCACGATAACCCCGCACGGTGCAAGGCTACTTAATCAGGGAAGTCGCCCGGTATCCCTGAGGCTCCATTCAAGACACATCCACCCATGTGCCATGAACACCTCAGCACAGATCGCATCATATCTTGGGTTGGGAAAGGACTGGGAGAGGATAAGGAAGAAGGGAGGTTGTGGGACATTCTTAGTCAGATCCATCAGCTCCCCTCAGGGGCTCAGCATTAATTTGCTGAGTATGGGCTTGACGAACCCAGGGTCCTGAGCTGTGGGCTGTGTCGCACCAACAGTCCGCTACACTGTAAGCTCTGTGCGTACTTCAACAACCATCGTTCGGTGCGATGGTGGAACGTTGTGTGTTTCAGAGCCCGGGGATCTTGGCTTAATCGCCCGGGTCGCGAGGACGGTACAAACCTCTATTAAAAAAAAAAAAAAAAAAAAAAAAAAAAAAAAAAAAAAAAAAAACCCCTCAATCTCAAGGTGTGCTACATGCCGAGGAGATGCATGGCTGTTAAGGTTGAACAGCCGCTAGCGAGCAACCTCTGAGGACCCTGCCGCACCTCAGTTGTATAAGGCTTACCCAGGCAAGCGGGGCTCTGCTTGGGTGGACATTTAGTTCCCTAGCTGCTTGTGGGACCAGGTTGAAAAGTGCAATTAATAGCGTCGCCACACGCAAACATGGCATCTCAAAGCGAGGGAAGAATGACTTCAATGCGGTAGAGTATGATCCCCAAACGTTCCCTTCCCTGGCTACACCGTGGGAGGAACGTCGGGCAAAACAGAAGGGTGAGGCTTATACCCCGAAATACCTTGTATGTACCCGTAATGATGGAGAATCGTTCAAGAACACAAAGCCCTTGTTTTTCGTTGAGAACTTGGAAGACAAGTTCGGTGAGGTTGAAGGAATGTCTAAGATGTGCTCTGGGCCAGTCTTAATCACGATGTCATCCCCAGCCCAGTCACGGGCCTTGCTTGCCTGTGACAGGCTGGGTGATGTTTCCGTAACGATAACGCCACACAAGACCTTGAATATGATCCAGGGGATAATATTCCATAAAGACCTGTTGCTGCAGTCTGATGAAGAACTACGTGCCAACTTGGAACGTCGGGGACTACATTTTATTCGGCGAGTCCATAGGGGTCCGAAGGACAATAGGGTTGCCACTGGTGCCTTCATCTTGGCTTTCGATGTTGATTCATTGCCCGAGAAGGTCAAGGTGATGGTCTACCGGTGTGACGTAAATCCCTCCCCCTATGCATTGTTTCAAGTGCTGGAGGTTTGGGCATATGTCCTCCCGATGCGATGCCAATCCTACATGTCGGAAGTGCAGACGTGCAGTCTATCCAAACGTCCCTTGCACCCCTCCTCCAGTATGTGTAAACTGCGGCCAGCATCACTCCCCTTGCTCACCTACGTGCTCAGTATTGCAGCAAGAGCGGAAGATTATGGAATATAAGACCTGGGACAGACTGACCTACTCAGAAGCAAAACGGAAATATCAAAAGCTCGTACATCTGACCACTTCCTATGCCACAGCAGCCTCATCGTCATCCATAGTGCCTTGATTACCACGTACTGAACCACTGCCAGTGGGCTGGCATGCCCGATCAACTACCCCTGCCCCCTTACCAGCTGGGGGCATTTCCTCTTCAGTGGCTCCCACTCTTTTCACAGTGGGAGTAACAACCGCACAAACATTGGGGACACCAGTCCCCACCTCTAAGTCGGAGAAGGAGAAGCCTTCTCCGGCCCCTCTCGCTTGGAAGGGGTCCCTTGGGACGCTCCCTTCTGAGGCTTCTCCACATGGCAAAAAGGATCCCAGCAAATTGCTGCAGGAGCCCCTTGTTGCTGACCGAAGGGCCTCCTGCTCTTCGTCAGCCCCCGAGACCGTGCCTGAAAAGCCCTCCCGGCCCTTAAAACCTAAGGGCCAGCGAGAGGCTAAGAAAAAAACCGCAAGGAAAAAAGAACCCTTGGTGGCTCCAAAGCCACATATACCCACATCCTCTGATTCAGAGGATGAAGTCAAGACCCTCGCTTCCCCCGAGGATCTTGCACTTACTGATCCAATAGAACCTATGGATCATGAAACTATTAGCGCTGAACACAAGGGAGACGGCGATGCGATGGAATAACCTGCTCCTCAGCTATTATTTATGGCTTCTCAGCTAGAAGACAAAGTTATTCTCCAATGGAATATCGGCACTTTCTTCAACCGCTTAGCTGAGTTGGAGCAGTTGTTATGCCACATCTCGGTGTTTTGTCTAGCACTGCAGGAAACGTGGTTTCCTGTTCAAAGGACCCCAGCCCTTCGAGGCTATCGGGGCTTTTACCGTACCCGGGCTATATGCGATAGAGCTTCAGGTGGTGTCGCTGTTTACGTCCTCGCAACTGTCCCTAGTGCTGCTGTACCTCTTCAAACGACCCTAGAGGCAGTCACTGTTCGCATACGGGCCCGGTAGGAATTCACTGTCTGTTCCATTTACCTTCCCCCGGATGCAACCGTCTCCATTATTGATGTTGCTGCAGTGATAGTGCAACTGCCCTTACCGTTTCTCCTCTTGGGGGATTTTAATGCCCACCACACATTATGGGGTGGGACGCAGACGACGGTTCTAGGTAGGGACGTCGAGGCACTTCTGTCTCAGCAGGACATCTGTCTGGGGCCCCCACGCATTTCTGCGTGGCACGAGGCATTTACTCGGCAATCGACCTCTCTCTATGTAGTCCGAGTTTGCTCCCACATTTTCGCTGGAGGACCCATGATGACCTTTGCGGCAGCGACCATTTTCCGATCCCTATATCGCACCTGCACTTCCAACCTGCAGGCAGCCCACCTCGATGGTCCCTCTGTCGAGCTAATTGGCAGCATTACACCTCCACTGCTACTTTTCCTGTATCAGTGCCTGCCAATGTGGACACGGCAGTTGATAAAGTCACTGCTGCTATCATTTCTGCCGCTGAGGCCACTGTTCCCACCACTTCTGGCACCCCTCGGCGAAAGTCTGTACCCTGGTGGACGCCAGAGATTGCTGCAGCCATTCGGGAGCGTCGGCGGGCGCTACAGCGCCATCGACGCCACCCCACCTTGGACAACCTGATAGCCTTCAAACGGCTTCGGGCCCGAGCTCGACAGCTCATTTGCCAGAGCAAACAGGATAGCTGGGAGAGGTATGTCACCAGCATCGGCTCTCGTGCTTCACCATCTCAGGTGTGGTCCCACGTTAGGCGCCTCTTTGGGTACCCGTCAGCAGCAATCCCCAGCTTATGGATCCAGGGTACTGTATGCACTGACGCCACTGCTATTGCTGAGCATATGGCGGAGCATTATGCTCGCAATTCCGCAACTGCGGCATTCAGTGCAGACTTCTGTGCACTCAAAGAGCAGTTAGAACAGCGACGGCTGTCGTTTCACACACGTCGAGCAGAATCGTACAACTCTGCTTTCAAAACTGCCCTTGCTGCATGCCCCGATACCTCTCTAGGACCGGACAGGATCCACAGCCAGTTCATTCAGCACCTTTCTGTGGAGTTTCAACACCAGCTTCTCGCCCTGGGTGGAGGGGGCTTTCCCGTCACAATGGCGAGAAAGCATCATTATTCCGGTGATTAAACCTGGTGCTGATCCGCAGGTGGCTGATAGTTACCACCCAATCAGCCTCACTAACGTTCTGTGCAAACTATTCGAACGTATGGTGAGACGGCGGCTTATGTGGGTTCTTGAGCATCGGGGTCTTTTGTCGCTCCACTGTTGACAACTTAGTGGCTCTGGAGTCCGCCATTCGTACGGCATTTTGCAGTCGTGAGCACCTCATTTCCGTCTTTTTCGACCTCCGAAAGGCATACGACACTACTTGGCGCCACCATATTCTGGCTACACTGCACGGTTGGGGCTTGAAAGGTCCGCTCCCACTTTTCGTTCGAAACTTTCTGTCCTTCCGAACTTTTTGGGTACGGGTCAGTACTTCCCTCAGCTCCCCTCACGTCCAGGAGAACGGTGTCCCACAGGGCTCTGTCCTTAGTGTACCCCTCTTTTTAATTGCCATCAATGGACTTGCTGAGGCAGTGGGGTCATTGGTTTCTTCCTCTTTGTTCGCTGATGACTTCTGCCTATACTTCAGGTCACCTAGCATTGGGGTAGCTGAAAGGCGTCTACAGGGAGCCATTCGAAAAGCGCAGTCGTGGGCCTCAACCCATGGGTTCCAGTTTTCTCCATCTAAAACCTGGGTTATGCACTTCTGCCACCGTCGAGTTGTCCATTTGGACCCAGAGCTATATTTATATGATGAACTTCTTCGTGTCGAAGAGACTCACCGATTTCTTGGCATGCTCTTCAACAGCCGGCTCACTTGGGTGCCCCATCTTCGCCAGCTCAAGCAGAAGTGCATGCAGTACCTAAATATTCTACGCTGCCTCAGCCACATTAGTTGGGGAGCCGCCCATACGAGTCTTTTGTAGCTCTACAGGGCGCTGATTCAATCACGCTTAGACTATGGGAGCTTTGTGTATGGTTCAGCAGCCCCATCTGCCTTGCAGGTCTTGGACCCAGTACACCATAGTGGCGTCCGTTTAGCGACGGATGCCTTCCGCACAAGTCCCATGACAAGTCTCCTTGCTGAAGCTGGGGTTCCCCCCCTCCGAATCCGCCGGCAGCAGCTACTGGCTTCATATGTCGCCCATATTTATGCCTCACCTGACCACCCGAATCACAGGCTTCTGTTCCCAGCTGCCGTCCTCCCTTCCCCACGACGTCGTCCACGGTCGGGTCTCCCGATTGCGGTTCGTGTTCATTCCCTTCTTTCATCCATCACATTCCTTCCTATCCCTACCACATTCCGATACCTTTCTCCTACACCTCCATGGTTTGTACCTCGCATACAGCTTTGATTAGACTTGTCCAGTGACTCGAAAGCCTCAGTTTCGCCAATGGTCCTTCGTCGAAAGTTCCAGGCACTCGTTGATACTATCTGTGGTGCAGAAGTCGTCTACACTGACGGCTCCCTTGTGAACGGACGTGCTGGGTATGCTTATGTTCATTGTGACCACATTGAGCAGCATTCCCTACCCTGTGGGACTAGCGTTTTCACAGCTGAGCTGGTGGCAATCTCGCGAGCTCTTACACATTTCCGCAACTGCCCCGGGGAGTCAATAGTTATCTGTAGTGACTCCCTGAGTGGCCTGATCGCCCTTGGCCAGTTTATGCCAAAGGACCACTTGGTTCAGTCCATTCATGACACCATTTTTACCCACAGCGAATCAGGCCGTTCGGTGGTTTTCATTTGGACCCCGGGCCACGTAGGCATCCCGGGAAACGAACAGGTTGATCGCCTCGCCAAGGAGGCCACCACATCACGGCCCTTAAAGATAGGACTTCAAGAAAGGGATTTCCGATTGCAACTGACCCGTAAGGTTCTGGGGATTTGGACCTCTGAATGGGATGCCTTGAACATTGCAAATAAGCTACGCACAGTCAAGTCCACCACAGCTGTGTGGAGATCCTCCCTGCGAGCCACTCTGTAGTCGAAACTTCCTGGCAGATTAAAATTGTGTGCCGGGGTAGTGCGCTTGCCCGCGAAAGGCAAAGGTCCCAGGTTCGAGTCCCGGTTCCGGCACACAATTTTAATCTGCCAGGAAGTTTCATATCAGCGCACACTCCGCTGCAGAGTGAAAGTTTCATTCTGGAAACATCCCTTAGGCTGTGGCTAAGCCATGTCTCCACCATATCCTTTCTTCCAGGAGTGCTAGTCTTGCAAGTTTCGCAGGAGAACTTCTGTGAAGTTTAGAAAGTAGGAGGCGAGGTACTGGCGGAAGTAAAGTTGTGGGGCGGCATTGTGAGTCGTGTCGGGGTAGCACAGTCGGTAGTGCGCTTGCCCGCGAAAGGCAAAGGTCCCAGGTTCGAGTCCCGGTTCCGGCACACAATTTTAATCTGCCAGGAAGTTTCATATCAGCGCACACTCCGCTGCAGAGTGAAAGTTTCATTCTGGCTCTCTGTAGTCCTCTGCAGACTACATATCGGACATACGTGGTTGACACACGGCTACCTTCTACAACGAGAGGACCCACCAACTTGCCGTTGTGGTGCACTATTGACTGTGGTGGACTGCTTACTTTTAGCCGACTTGAGGTAGTCTTTTACCCTGCCTTCACAGCTTCCATTGGTTTTATCAGACAATGCCTCTATGGTCGATCGCGTTTAAGGTTTTATTCACGCAACTGGCTTTTATTGGTCTATTTAGTGGTGGGACCTATAAGCCCGCCTTGTCGGGCTTCAACCCCTCCAGAACAATAGGCCGCTGTCATTTTACGGTTCATGACTTGTTTTTCAAGTGCGTGCAGAGTGGCTGGCTCATCCTGTATTAATCTTGTGATCAGCCAACCACACGCTTCTGCTGCCTTGTTTCAGTTTTCTGCCTGTTTTGTCAACTACTGTCTTGTTCATTGTTATATGTCATCATTTTACCATTGACTGACTCTCTGTACCCGGAGTATACTGGACTTCGAGTACTATGCGACGAAAAGGAAACTTTAAAAGTTAACTTCTAGCTGGGAACAGGGGACTGATAACCCAGCAGTTGAGTCCCCTTTAAACACCCAACAACAACAATCCATCAGCTGAGGCCTTTTCGGCAGTAGGTTCTCTACCTTCGGTATAGCCCTCAGCTTCACACGGATGCGCAAGCCTCTCCAGCCGCACAGACAGTGCTTCGTCAAGGTGGTGTCCCCCTGAGAGGACCCAGGTGAGGGGAGAAACATACAATAAAATAAAAATAATAAAATAAAATAAGCAAAATAAATATGTATTTAAATAAAAATAAATAATAATAATAAAAAATATATAACATAGAAGGAAACTTTCCTGGTGGGATGAATATGTATAAAAAATTATACATAATAAAAGAAATACACACACACAGAAACAAACAAACTAACACGAATGCGCATGTGCTCGCGCGCGCGCACACACACACACACACACACACTACTGCACCACTCAAAATAGGAGAGGTTTAGGGTGAGGTAGGAACTGTAAGGTATGGAAAACAGGTAAGTTATCTTAGATTGAGGCCTGGATGATTTCGGGATTGGAGAATGTACTGTAGGGATAAGTCCCAGTTCTGAAAAGCTGGTGGTGGATTGGAGGATCCAGATGGCCCGGGTTGTGAAGCAGCTGTTGAAATCAAGCATGTGCTCTGCTGCATGCTGTGCCACAGGGTGATCCAGATTGTTTTTGGCCACAGTTTGGGGTGGCCATTTGTTATTATTGTTATTGTTTAGAGGGGACTAGACTGCACAGTCATCAGTCATGGCCATTTGTCCTAATGGACACCTGGTTAGTGGTCATGCCAATATAGAAAGCAGCACAGTTGGTAAATTACATGGCTGCTTTCTCAGGTGGCCCGACCTCTGATAGGGTAGGATAAGCCTTCGTTTCTGGATATTACACTTTAGTTATGAGTATAAATAATGCAGCATTGCCATCTATTAGTTATTTGGTATACTATGTCAGTAACAGCGCCTCTATCGGATCTTTGCTATACTAAGCTGCAATTCAAGCCTAGCATACACCAGGAACTAGAAATTACAATATCTTTTCTTCCTCTGAGCCGATTTTGTTTAAATGAAGCTTATATGTAGTGCCCAGGTACTCTCAGTTGGCCTACGAAACCCCATGAATGTTCGTGTAATACTCTTGGAGATTTGCTGTACTAAACCATACATATAAGCATAGTATACACAAAATTTTCAAATTATGATATCTTTCCTTCCTCTGATTCAATTTTGATGAAACTAAGCCTATGTTACTCTCAAAACTATTCTCAATTTACCTGTGGAAACCCATGAAAGTTCGTGTAGTACTTTTGGAGATTACCCTCAACAAATAGACATACACAACGGCTTTTAAGCAAATGATTAAATTATATCTTTATTCTCTATGATCCGATTTTAATTATTCAAGCCTTTATGTAACCACACAATGTAGTTACGTGTGAAAACCCCATGAAAATTCGTCAACTAGTTTTGGAGATAAGAGGTTTTTAATAGTTGAAAAACAGTTACTGAAAACACTTAAAAGTACGATCACACTCTCTCTCTCTCTCTCTCTCTCTCTCTCTCTCTCTCTCTCTCTCTCTCTCTCTCTCTCTCTTATCTGATTTTGATAAAATAATGCCTATGCCTGTATGTTGACCCAAACTTTTCTCATGTTTCCTGTGAAAACCCCATGAAGATTTGTCTGGTAGTTTTGAAGATTTAAGGGAACAGCAACAGGCCTACGTTTACAGATTTATTATTAGTATAGATTTCTTTTGTGAAAGGTATTTGATAAAATTATGAGCGATGGTCTGTCTTTTATTTTTAAAAAATCCAGCCATGTATATATATCTGTCTTTCCTTGATGTGTGGTGCCTTTTAACCTATAAATTAACATCACTGTACGTTTGGTGTTAGGCTACTGCCACTGCAGAGTATGAAGAATACAGAGTCTTTTGTGATACAGAGCACACTGACTAAAATAAGTGGTCAGAATCTTATGAAGAAATGACTACAACAATCAGTTGTATTCAAAGTGGCTGCATTGTGGACAATGATAAGGAAGAAATTAAATGTACTAAAGGATTTATGGAGATTTGAAATCCAAAGTGATGGAAATACAGTGGACATAGTAAAAAAAATTATTTGTACTCTAACATAACCTACATAAATTTGTCCAGAAGTAATTCACATTTGACTGAAATAGTATGTGAAATGTTCAATACTGTAGAATTAGAGTACTTTATTGTATGCTGGAGTAACTTTCGTCTGTTGCCATAAATGAGATGATCTTCAGCAGAAATTGCATTCATGATTTGCATAATGAAACATTGCACAAGTTATCTATGTATTTTTAAAGAATATTGAGATTTAATCCCAAGTATTTATACACAAAAAATAGAGATGCTTTACTTACCAGGCAAAAAAGCACAGGTACGTAGATAGCTACACAAATGCTGAGCTTTCGCAACCCTGCATTGTTTCTTCAGAAAAAGAGCAGGGAAGGAGAGGGAAAAGGAAAGGATGCGTGTTTTAAGGGTGTGGATGAGGAGTCATTCCAATCCCTATAGACACACACAGGTGTGTCTGTGTGTGTGTGTGTGTGTGTGTGTGTGTGTGTGTGTGTGTGTCTACGTACCTGTGTTTTTTTTAGCCTGGTAAGTAAACCATCTCCATTATATATTTTCTACAGTTCTACAGTATGTCTGCCTAAGTGTACTTGCGTCTGTGTAAATGTGTGGGTGTGTGTGTATTTGTTTACCCTCCTTTTTTCCCCCCAAGGTAAGTCTTTCCTGTCCCGGGATTGGAATGACTCCTTATCCACTCCCTTAAAACCCTCATCATTTCCTTTTCCCTCTCCTTCCCTTCTGCCTGACGAAGCAGCTAGGCTGCGAAAGCTTGTATGTGTGTTTGTGTGTGATTTTATTTATTTTATTTGTTTCTATCGACGAGCCGGTCCTTTTGGTAAGTCATCTCTTTTCTATAGAAAAGAGATGACTTACCAAAAGGACCGGCTCGTCGAGAGAAACAAATAAAATCACATACAAACACACATACAAGCTTTCGCCACCACTGGCAGCTTCTTCAGGAAAAAGAGGAAAAAAGGGGAGGAAAAGGGAAGGATATGGGTTTTAAGGAAGTGGAAAAGGAGTCATTCCAATCCCAGGAGTGGAAGGACTTACCTTAGGGGGGAAAAAGGAAGGTAAACAAATACACACACACTCAGACATATCGAAACGCAAACACACCTAGAGAGAGAGAGAGAGAGAGAGAGAGGGGGGGGGGGGGGGAACAAAAATAAAAATAGAAAAGAGATGACTTACCAAAAGGACCGGCTCGTTGAGAGAAACAAATAAAATCACACACAAACACACATACAAGCTTTCGCCACCACTGGCAGCTTCTTCAGGAAAAAGAGGAAAAAGGGAAGGATATGGGTTTTAAGGAAGTGGAAAAGGAGTCATTCCAATCCCAGGAGTGGAAGGACTTACCTTAGGGGAAAAAAAGGAAGGTAAACAAATACACACACACTCAGACATATCGAAACGCAAACACACCTAGACAGACATTTGTGAAAAGCAAAGAAGTTGGACAGAGATACCAATTGAGGCAGAGGCTCTGTCCACAGAAACAAGGCAAAGATGCTAAAGATAGTGGGCGGGAATTTGAGTTAGCGGAGATTGAGACCAGGTGGGCAACGGGAGGAGAGAATAAGCTGAAGGGCAAGTTCCCATCTCCGGAGTTCTGAAAGGTTGGTGTCGGTGGGAAGTATCCAGATAACCCGGACGGTGTAACACTGCGCCAAGATGTGCTGGCCGTGCACCAAGGCATGTTTAGCCACAGGGTGATCCTCATTACCAACAAACACTGTCTGCCTGTGACCGTTCATGCGAATGGACAGTTTGTTGCTGGTCATTCCCACATAGAATGCTTCACAGTGCAGGCTTGTTAGTTGGTAAATTACGTGGGTGCTATCGCAAGTGGCTCTGCCCTTGATCGTGTACACCTTCTGGGTTACTGGACTGGAGTAAGTGGTGGTGGAAGGGTGCATAGGGCAGGTTTTACAACGGGGGCGGTTGCATGGGTAGGAGCCAGAGGGTAGGGAAGGTGGTTTGGGGGTTTCATATGGATGGACTAGGAGGTTACGAAGGTTAGGTGGGCGGCGGAAAGACACTCTCGGAGGAGTGGGGAGGATGTCATTAAGGATGGATCTCATTTCGGGGCAGGATTTAAGGATGTCGTATCCCTGCTGGAGAGCCACATTCAGAGTCCGCTCCAGTCCCGGAAAGTATCCGGTGACAAAAGGGGCACTTCTGGGATTCTTCGGTGGAAGGTTCTGGATTTGGAGGAATGAGGAGGTGGCTCTGGTTTTGCTTCTGAACCAGATCAGGAGGTAGGTCTTCGTGGCAAAAGAGTCTGCTCCAGTCCTGAATCCCTGAACCAGTACACCAATAACCTAATAACAGCTTTCACATTCCGCAGCTATCCTCCTGATCTGGTTCAGAAGCAAATTACCAGAGCCACCTCCTCATTCCTCCAAATCCAGAACCTTCCACCGAAGAATCCCAGAAGTGCCCCTTTTGTCACCGGATACTTTCCGGGACTGGAGCGGACTCTGAATGTGGCTCTCCAGCAGGGATACGACTTCCTTAAATCCTGCCCCGAAATGAGATCCATCCTTAATGACATCCTCCCCACTCCTCCGAGAGTGTCTTTCCGCCGCCCACCTAACCTTCGTAACCTCCTAGTCCATCCCTATGAAACCCCCAAACCACCTTCCCTACCCTCTGGCTCCTACCCATGCAACCGCCCCCGTTGTAAAACCTGCCCTATGCACCCTTCCACCACCACTTACTCCAGTCCAGTAACCCGGAAGGTGTACACGATCAAGGGCAGAGCCACTTGCGATAGCACCCACGTAATTTACCAACTAACATGCCTGCACTGTGAAGCATTCTATGTGGGAATGACCAGCAACAAACTGTCCATTCGCATGAATGGTCACAGGCAGACAGTGTTTGTTGGTAATGAGGATCACCCTGTGGCTAAACATGCCTTGGTGCACGGCCAGCACATCTTGGCGCAGTGTTACACCGTCCGGGTTATCTGGATACTTCCCACCGACACCAACCTTTCAGAACTCCAGAGATGGGAACTTGCCCTTCAGCTTATTCTCTCCTCCCGTTGCCCACCTGGTCTCAATCTCCGCTAACTCAAATTCCCGCCCACTATCTTTAGCATCTTTGCCTTGTTTCTGTGGACAGAGCCTCTGCCTCAATTGGTATCTCTGTCCAACTTCTTTGCTTTTCACAAATGTCTGTCTAGGTGTGCTTGCGTTTCGATATGTCTGAGTGTGTGTGTATTTGTTTACCTTCCTTTTTTTTCCCCTAAGGTAAGTCCTTCCACTCCTGGGATTGGAATGACTCCTTTTCCACTTCCTTAAAACCCATATCCTTCCCTTTTTCCTCCCCTTTTTCCTCTTTTTCCTGAAGAAGCTGCCAGTGGTGGCGAAAGCTTGTATGTGTGTTTGTGTGTGATTTTATTTGTTTCTCTCGACGAGCCGGTCCTTTTGGTAAGTCATCTCTTTTCTATTTTTATTTTTGTATATATATATACCAGGAATGTTTCCCTCTATAATACAAGTATTTATACAGATATTTATGAGATTTTTTTTCCCGACACTTGTTCAGAATAAATTTCAGGCTGCAGCAAATTTTGTTGTGCTTGAGGGAGAATGAATTTGATGTAATTGCACAACATAAAATAACTATTAAAACATGTTCACTTCTTAATTATGATAAATCTGTAAACAGATTATGTTAAACTTGAATAAATACATAACTATTGTAGTGTTTCATTATTTATACATGAATGATGTAGTTCTAGGATTTCTCGAAGCATCTATTTTGGTGAATGAATTTAAGCGTTTGTAAGTATGTGGGCAAATTGAAACGTTTAGTTGCCCAACATTTTTGTAACTATGTCTTTGCGATGTAGTTATTGAAGTACATTTGTGTGAGTACTTATAGCATCTCTCCAAGATATCTATGTTTCACCTACCCCCTTTTTTCCCCCTTCCCCGTTAAAGAAATATGCTTATCAGAAACATTACATTAAATGCTGTTGTACAGGGATCAACTATTTGGTAGTAATTTCAAAGCAAGTATGATGAAACATTTTACAATAGTGTAATAGCCCCAATGAAGTAGTTTGGTCAAAGAAGTTGGAAAAAATTTTCATCAAAAATTTTTTACCATTTAATACCGGCCTTGTGCTGCATTTATTGTACAACTTTCTGTGTGGGTATGACAAGTAACCAAACACACACACACACACACACACACACACACACACACACACTGCTGTTTACAATTCCTGTGGTGAGACTGTGAGGTGATCACCCTGTGGGAGCAGCAGTTAATGGTGGGGGGTAAGGAAGCAAGCATGGGGAAGGGACAAGATGGAAAGATGCAAAATACACCCCCATCTCCCCACAGTAGCTCGTGTGTGTTTTCTGTAATCTTTCCTTGATTTTCCACCGTTTTAAGTTACCTAATTATTTTCATTTTTATTCATTTCATTCTGTCTCTTAAAATTTCTGAATCACATTATTTGAGCTTTATATAATTAATGACTTCTTGAAATTTCTAATTGGTAGTAATGCAGTCAGGTAGAGCTGAAACAAGGCAAATTGGATTTTCAATTAAAAAAGTATGTAATTTTTATTTTTACATATTTCTCACATTCGTCAGTACCAAGAAAATTGATCTAATTTACATTATTTAAATGAATTTCTTTCTCTAAACCGGGTTCAAAATCATTCAGGTTTTTTTTGTCTCTGATGAAGTGGTTGATAATACAGCCATGATGTTTTCATATTTTGGTTGAGGGCTCTATATAAAGGTCAGCCATGATCTAGAAAGCAAAACAGTGGTTGTCTGTACATAATTACAGTCTGGAACAGTAATGTTGTTTTATATTATGTATATTAATGTCAAATATTCATTTCTTTTTTTGTAGGTATACAAAACAAGGAAGTCTGAAAGATCAGACAGATTGTGCACCAAATAATGGTTATTATTTTCTTCCACTGTACGATAAAGGGGAATATGTCCTTAAAGTAAGGAGCTGTGTTTGTTCATTTTACAATTGCTATTTGTGAAGGAGTGCTACTACTAAAAGAAACTTTTTCAGATACATCCACCAGCAGGATGGACATTTGAACCAGAAGTAGTTTCATTAAATGTAGATGGAGCAACAGATGCCTGCAGTAAAGGACAAGATATCAATTTTATATTTAAAGGATTTGCCATATCAGGCAAGGTATATTATTAGTTGTATACTAATTGCAAATGTATCTACATTATGTTTGAATGTTGCTAGTGTTACATATTTTAGTTTGCATTTTGCTTGGTTTTATTTTCAGGTTGTCAGTGCAGGTGCTCAACAAGGTCCCAAAGGAGTGAAAGTTGCTCTTTCACTTGAGGGGCAGTCTGCTGTTCCTCATTTGTATGAAACAACTACAGGTGATGATGGAAGTTTCCTATTTACTCCAGTTCTTCCAGGCCAGTACATAATAAAGGCGTCACACCCAAAATGGAAAATGGTGCAAGACATTGTACAAGTTCAAGTCACTAAGGGAAATGCAAATGTCGGCGACAGAAGTCTTGTTGTAGCAGGATATGATGTTTCTGGTTCAGTCACAAGTGATGATGAACCAATTAAAGGAGTTAGCTTTGTTTTGTTTCATGCAGAAGAGGTAAATATGACTTTATAATGGAAGTAATGAAATTAAAAGGTAGAATTTATGGTTAGGACCCAGTTTTTAATGACCTAAAAGACAAATGTGCATGCATTTATAACTAAAACTTATATAATGACGATATTAAAGATAAAGGTGAAGCTTGGAATTAAAATTTGTGATGCAGCTGGGACTGTTCCAATATGTCCATTGCCGAGGTGCTATTCCGCTGCATGGAGCCTTGACACTTGTGGCAATATTTCAAGGAACACAGAAGCTGATTTAGAGTTTGTGACATGGAGGGAAGCTGTACTTAGACTATTCCGAGGTGCCTTAATCACTAGTGGTGCGGTAGTCTAGTGGTAAGATGTCTGCCTAGTAAACATGGAGGTCCGGTTCAATTCCTGGCCACCTCACAAATTTTAATTCCAAGCTTCACCTTTAACTTCAATATCTTTGACATGTTGGAGATGAAAAACGGTCTCAGGGTTTATACATTTCTATTTATAATGAGGATAGTTTACAATTCTCTGTGAAGGTGTATGTCGAGCTGCCACAGGTACATAAGAGACACTCATACACTTAGAACTCGAGTGTATTATGGGAAATTTGTGTGCTATAATGTTTGTTTGGTTACAAAGAAAACACACTGAAATTTATAGATGATAAGAAAGAGAAGACATGTAAATTCTCCAATTATATGACAGTAAAAAATAAGCCTTGAAATAGGAAAATAAAGAAAAAGGGTGAAGATTTATGAAATGTGTGTATAAAAACTGGGAATGAATATTCATGTTATGGTGACGATTGAGCATGACAGTAGATTCAGGGGTCTATAACTTCACTGAACTTGTCAGGTACCTGCCCGGGCAGAGTGGCCAAGCACATTTAGGCGCTATGCTCCAATGCACAAGGTCGCTCTCCCTTGGAGGTTCGAATCCTCCCTCAGGCATGGATTTGTGTGTTGTCCTTAGGTTAGTTTTAACATACTTTAAGTAGTTTGTAAGTCTAGGGACTGATGACCAATGTTGTTTGATCTACTGTTGTGAAATTCCCGGGAATTTAAAATCGAGGGAATATTCCCAGGTATAAATTCCCACGAATTTATGATTAATTAGCTAGATAGTGAAATAAAACGTAATTTATAGGTTTAAGACAGTAATTATATAGTTTAACACGAAAACTGCAATATATTTTAGGAAAAATAGATAATTAAATAAATTTCTTGGGAATTTATAATTTTAAAAATGAAATTGCTCAAATTAATAGTTCAATGTGGTAATTGTTTTATTAAAACAAATGCAAACACACTTTGCATAGGTTTAGGTTTATATGGATCTGGACTTAACCTCCTTGTTTATTTCAAACACATTTTTCAGTTTTCAGTATTTTAAATATGAAATAATTAGCCCTAGAGCTACCAAGCATTGAAATTTACGATTCTTACATTTCCTAGAACTGCCAACCTCAAAATAATCAACCTTTAGAAAAAGCGAATTTATATTGATATGCCATCTACTGAGTGGCTATTAAATACTAAAAAAAAAACACGGGGAGGTTTCTTTATTCACTTTGTTACGTATTCTGTCGGTGTTAGTGATATTGTAGGCTATAAAGTTTAAAATAAACTGCTGCAAAATTTGTAAACATTAGTCAATGAAAATGGCATATTGAGGAAAAATTATACAAATAAACCAGCAGAGATTATTATTTACTTGAAAATACAAGAGATTTTATTAACATAGAACATTGTATGATTTTAATTAATTATTCTAAAACTGAAATTGATAGCAAAATTTTAGAAAATAATTTTTTATAAATCATAATTCATCACAGTAATTCAGGAGTCTTTGAATTCTGAAAGTGAAATACCTCCAGTCATTCGTTCGGAAAATTAAAAAATACTACATATGACAGCCATTTGAGAATTACGCCTCCAGAGAAATGTGGGTTTCAAATTGCCAAAAAATTGTAGCGCTAGTGAATATTTTAATTTTTTTTTCCACCAGACTTAAAGTAAATGAGTTCTGCATATAATTAGCAAGGAAATTAATGCCGAGGATAAATCTTGGATTAAAATGTATGACTTTTCTTGGTTATCCTAGTTATAAGGTTCTTTAACTTTTAATAAGTGTTAAAACTTTCAAAATCTGAAAATATTCATAAATTCTCAATTTTTTGCAATTTTCCCAGGCGAAAGAAATATTCTCGGCAATTTTCCCATTTTATAAGTTCCTTCCCACTGGGAATATTCCTGCCCACATCACTAGCTTGATCCCATAGAATTACAACCTGTGGCTCACAGCCCCCACAGGGGTTACAATGTCTTGTTCGGGGGGGTCGCCATCACAGGAGGAACTACTTGCACCATAAAATAAATGTTGTTGTAGTCTTCAGTCTGGAGAATGGTTTGATGGAGCTCTCCACCATACTCTATCCTGAGAAAGCCTCTTCATCTCCTCCTAAGTACAGCAATCTACGTCCATTTGAATTTGCTTACTATATTCATCTCTTTGTCTCCCCCTGCAATTTTTACCCCACACACTTCCCTCCAACTCTAAATTCACAATTCCTTGATGTCTAAGAATGTGTCCTACCAATCGATCCCTTCTTTTAGTTAAGATATGCCAGAAATTTCTTTCCTCCCCAATTCTGGTCAATACCTCCTCATTAGTTATGCGATCCTCCCACCAAATCTTCAGCATTCTTTTGTAACACCACATTTCAACAGCCTCTATCCTCTTCCTGTGCGCACTATTTATTGCCCATGTTCCACTCCCATACAAGGCAACACTCCACACAAATGCCTTCAGAAAGGACTTCCTTAAATTAATATTCGATGTTAATAAATTTCTGTTTTTAAAAAACACTTTTTTCCCATTGGCATTCTGCATTTTATATCGTCTGTACTGTGATCATATGTTGTTTTACTGCCCAAGTAACAGAACTTATATACCACCTTTATTGATTTCTTGTCTAATTTAATTCCTTCAAGCATCGCCTGATTTTCGTAGACTGCATTTCATTACCTTTGTTTTGCTCTTGTTAATGTTCAGCTTATATGCGCTTTTCAACACACTGCCCATTCCGTGCTCCTACAGAATTACAATGTCATCAGCAAAATGCAATGTTTTTATTTCTTCACCCTGAACTTTAATTCCTTCTCCAAATTTCTCTTTGCTTTCCTTTATAACTTGCTCAATGTACAAATTGAATAACATTTGGAAAAGGCTACAGCCCTGTCTTACACCTTCCCAACCTCTGCAATCCTTTCATGCCCTTCAACTCTGATAACTGCTGTGTGGTTTTTGTACAAATTGTAAATAACATTCCATTCCTTATATTTTACTCCTGCTTGCTTCAGAATTTGAAAGAGTGTATTCCAGTCAACATTGTCAAAAGCTTTCTCCAAATCTACAAAAGCTAGAAATGTAGGTTTTGCCTTTCGTTAATCTATTTTCTAAGATAAGCCGTAAAGTGAGGATTGCCTCCCGTGTTCCTACATTTCTCCTGAATCCAAACTGGTCTTCCCCAAAGTCATCTTCTACCAGCTTTTCCAGTGTTCTGTAAATAATTTGTGTTAAAATTTTGCAACCATTACTAATTAAACTGATTGTTCTGTAATTTTCACACTTGTCTTCGCCTGATTTCTTTGTAATGGGGATTATTACATTTGTCTTAAAGTCTGAGGATATTTCCCCTGTCTCATACAGCTTACACACCAGGTGATATAGTTTTGTCATGGCTTGCTCTCCTAGAGACTTCAGTAGTTCTCAGGGAATGTCGTCCACTCCAGGTGCCGTACTTCAACTTAGGTCTTTTCAGTGCTCTGTCAAATTCTTCTCTCAGTATAGTATCTCCTATTTCATCTTCATCTACAGCCTCTTCCCTTCCTATAATATTGTCTCTAAGTTCATTTCCTTTGTAGAGCCCCTCTGTACATCCTTTCAACCTTTCAGCTTTCTCTTCTTTGCTGATAACTGGTTTTCCATCTGAGTTCTTTTTATTTATACAGCTGCTTTTCCTTGTCTCCAAATGTTTCTATTATTTTCCTGTAGGTGGTATCTATTTTTCCCCTATTTATACATTCTTCTACAGACTCACATTTGCCTTCTAGCCATCCTGCTTAGTTATTTTGCACTTCCTTTCAATCTCATTTCTTAGTCATCTGTACTCCATTTTGCCTGTTTCATTTACTGCATTTTTATATTTTCTCCTTTCATCAATTAAATTTAGTATTTCCTGCGATATCCAAGGATTTTTTGTAGGGATTCAGTAGTACAAAAACCCATGCCCCACGTCAGTGAAATTTATTTAACATTAAAATTAGTGGCTAGCTTTTGTAATACTGATTATTAATTACATAGATCATAAATTGTTGATAAATAAGCGCAAAGCCTGAAAACTTTTCAGGAGCCAATCAGTAAGAAAAAGAACATGATAACAATAAGTAATTCTGAAAAATTCTAAAATAAAAAAAATAAAAATAAAAATAAATTTAAAAAAAAGTCTACTACGTTACAAACTGTCTACACTGTGGGACCTTTCTTAATTAGTATAATTCACATCGAAGTCTTGCCTGAAATGTGAAACACTGGTGAAGCAAAATATTTTTTCCCGGCAGAAAATGCCACGGTCGAGTGGCCAACTGCTTCAAGGTGCCTTGCTTGGAACCCCCAGTTGCTTGCTGTCGGAGGTTCAAGTCCTCCCTCAGGCATGAGAGTATGTATTGTTCTTATCATAAGTTATTTTAAGTAGTTTGTAAGCCTACTGACTGATAACCGCAGCAGTTAAGTCCCTTTGATATACCAAAAATATGCAAATAATCTGTATGAAATCTTGTAAAAATAGGATACTGCACTCCATTCCGAAAAATACGCATAACAAATTTCATCCAACAATTTAAAAGAAAGCTGTAGCAATAGATTACATTTGTTTCCTTTGAAATAAGAGCCGCAGTGGTGTGGCCGAGTGTTCTAAGGCGCCTTGCTGCATAGCGTGCAGTTGCTCGTCATCAAAGATGGGAGTCCTCCCTCAAACATGGGCGTGTGTGTTGTCGTTAGGTTAGTCTAACTTAGTTTAAGTAGTTTGTAACCAAAGAAGTTAAGTCCCATAGATGTACAAACATTAAGAATTTGAACAAGATAACATAGTTTTGTTACGGTTTGTGAGGTGGAGGATTGTGGGTCGCCAGAATATTTTTTTTGTGGGAGGGGTCACCAGAATATTTTTCCTTTGAAGGGGGTGGCATATTGGAAGAGGTTGAAGAACACTGCTGTATAGTCTCTTTTGATTGAAGTTGCCATGGAAACAATTACTGCCTTAAATTTAAACTCTAATGACCACAATATCAATGGAACCTTTAATCTTCATTTCTTCTTCCTGGGCATAAAAATAAAATTTTTATTGTAAGCCTACAGCAATAATGTTTGGAAAACAAATGAATATAATAATATTAAGAATTTACATAACAACTCTTTGGTTGCAGTGACAGTCACAGGTTTAAGTACAGCTGATTTTTCATTTGTGGAAAATGATAGAAGACAATGGCTTCAGTTGTGTCATGAATATAAGGGGTGAATATAAGTCCATGTGGTTTGAAGATGCTGTAGATTGGTTGTAGGTGTTAAAAGTATTATGGATGTACTGCATCTTTTGTTACAACAGTTACTTATGATCTACCATCGTATGGCTGCTACATGCTAGATTATTAAGAAATAAGCTAATAGAAGTTGTTGATTAAAGAAAGCAGCTGCAAATAATTCATTGTTGGTAATAGTCTTCGAGCAGTGTTTCATTTTATGGTATTATTATTTAAGAATTTAATTTGAGAATACTAGTTAAAGGTCAGTTTCTGCATCTATTTTGTAACTCAGGTATGACTGCTTCCAGCTGCTTATGTCACTGAAAATATTAATCAGCCTACATGTATTTATTTGTAATGTCATAATGCGGCACAATATTTGACTTTCACTGTTGGTAATATTCTGCCAAATGCCATGTTATTGCTTATTTGCCAAATTTTACCTGTAATATGTGTGTAAGCTTTTTTACCATTTGTTTTTAATCAGAGTATCATTAAATTTTTCACCTGTTTTATATGTTACAGGGGAAACCTGTTCCAACAATTACTGACTGTAATAAGTCTCCTCTGCCCGGCTTCCGCTCATCATCTACACCACTTTGTCATGTTACTTCAGATGATCATGGTACATTCCTCTTTCCATCTGTACCGCCAGGAAAATATAGAGTGGTTCCTCACTATGAAGGTCCACATAGCATAAAATTTGATGTGCGACCTGTACATGTTGACTTTACTGTTTCCCATGACAGTCTCAAAATTAAGAAACCATTTCAGGTAATGAAATTTATAGAAGAAACATAAATATTCCATAAAATATTTGTATTGCAGTATAAAAGTAAGCAATAAGTGATTCATGTAAAAAGTTACATGCATTGTGTACAAGGTGATACGTTTTTGCTGGCGATTATGTCAAGACTGTTTGTCTAGTGTTTGTCATCATTTCACTAATTCAAATTTCATGGTATCCTCTTTGATATATTTCTTTCTCTGTGTCATCATTGGCTGTATATGTATTTTTAAACACTTGGTTTTTGTTTGTGTAAAGTAGCAGTATAAATCATTTGTATTAACTTTTCATTAAAATAGCTGAAATTCCAGGATAGAAAAACAGAACAAAAATGAGGGCAGACATCCACGCTAAGCTGAATGATACACATGAAAACATAAAGTGACAGATAATTTTACTAGCTTTTAAGTAACTGGTCTTAATCGATTTAAGCAGGGCGACAGGTCTTAGCCCATCTGTCACCCTCACTGAAACAGAGTTTATAATTCATTACTCTTTTTTTAAATTCTAGTGAAGCTAACCTGCACCTTTAATTGTTGTTGCACATGGACTGACAGTATGCATTATTATTGTTATTATTAAGCTATTAATTGCTGCGGACCTAGGAATTACATAATCTGAGTACCTTCAGTACAGTGTTTTTTTTTTTTTTTTTTCCTCTCTCTCTCTCTCTCTCTCTCTCTCTCCATATTGCTACGAGACTCAAAGTTAACAAACTGCCAGCACGGCGCAATGGATAGCATCACTGATTGTGGTGCTGAAGGTCGTCAGTTCAATTCCATCCACCGGCAAAAATTTCTTTCTTTGTAATTATTATTTCCAGAATATTCTACATGTTTCTTATGTTCACTTGTAATTTCTACTTGTTTCTTACATTAACTATTCTTTTAATTTCTGGTACATTCTGTCTGTGTATAAATAACGGAGCACTCTGCCCAAGAGGCAGTGAGTGCTGCGTGTATGTTAAGTTCGCAATAAACCTGCTTTCAGTATATGTGCTGTGTTCAGTTGACAATCCTACCTTCGAAGTCAAGCCTGCTTCCATTTCAATGTGATGTTTGTTGGAGGTGCCGGGTATCCTGTGCAACAGCTGCATGCATCACCGTGGCTCCAATTAGGAACGTAAAAGCCATTGCTTACACAGACTAGAACAGGACTACAAGGGGATATACCAAGTACATCCTTTCAAAAGTCTGTATTATCAGAAGAACGATGGACACAAAACCAGCTGAAAGCCAGCTGCACATCAGACACCCATCGGTGTTCTCTGGAGACGCTGGACAGGACCCCAACAAATGGCTAAAAGGGTTCGACCGAGTCGTCAAGTACAACAGGTGAGATCATACAAAGTGCTTGGCCAACATTGATTTCTACCTGGATGGAATAGCCCAGCAATGGTTCGAAAACAACGAAGAGAAGCTGAATGACTGGGATATGTTCTAGACGGAATGCAAGAAAACGTTTGGTGACCGCCAGCGACAAATTCGCCTGGCGGAAGAACAATTGGGCCCAACGACATGGTGAGCTGATACAGTCAAACATACAGAATGTTTTGGCCCTGTGTAATATAGTCAATCCGAATATGACTGATGTCGACAAAAATCACACACCTGCTGAAGGATATAGCAGAGGTCATGTACCAAGCCATTCTGATAAAAAGACGTCGATACGACGGAAGAGTTCATCAAGTGGTACCAGTGTATTGAAGAGATGCAACAAAGGAGAGTTGGACGAAAGAAGTATGACAGACTCTCCAATGTAGTCCTTATGACCGTTGTGGAAGACCAGCAGGACTTTGCTTTCCTCATACGATAAATTGTGAGAGAAGAATTACAACAGTTTATGGCAGCCGGGACTATTAGACCGAGCGATCATCAGATTAAGCCATGGATGTAAGACCTGTAAGTCACGAGAGAGCCGACGCTGCTGAGGAAGAGGTATATCAGACATTTGCTCCTGTCTGCCCTGCCAATCGCAACCGACGTGAAGAATGGTGTCGCACTGTTATGACTTATGCTGCAGCCGCCATACGGCAGCCCATGAACCGGCCGACGCAGCCACAACCTACTCCCCCCGGCAACTATGACAGCACACCACTGTGTTTCCACTGTGGGCTCCCTGGACATGTCGTACGCTACTGCAGAGAGAGAAGGCGAGTATTTGACGATTATTTTGCCGCAAGACATCAGCCATCAGAGCAGTTCTATCCGAGGCAGTCACCTGCTGATGAGTTCAGTTGACCTATGGGAAGAAGCCCATCACCGTACTCTGGACGAGGTCGCTCCCCAACCCACCGCTGCCATTCACCGTCGCCGTACAGAGGTACCAGCCGCTCCCCTAGCTGCCACCCCCAGGAAAGCTAAGTGAGGTAACCATCTACGGAGGCCAGGCTGCCGCAGATGAAAATCCTCCACGGACGACAATCCCTAAGATGTCGGGAATAATTGACATCCAACCTGTTCAGGCACTTGTTGATTCAAGAGCTTCTTTCTCTATATTGTCGGATAATTACCACCACACACTAAATATGACAATGTTCTGTGATATGGGGGCAACTGTGCTGAAGGTCATAATTGGAAGGTATGTCCAGCCAGCAAGAACTTGTGTCACAAGAATAACCATCAACAACAGGACCCTGCCATTTGAATATGTCGTTTTAATGGAATGTAGTCATAAAATCATCCTCGGTTGAGACTTCCTTCAGGCTTCCCAAGCTATCATTGACTGTGGAAGATCTGAGCTGTAAATTGAGGAAGTCCTTCCAATGAGTACATGTAATACAGAATTTTCTGAGAAGTTATTTGCCACTGACAATGTGGCGATCCCGTCGTAGACAATGAGAAGAGTTCCAGTCACAAACACAGATGACCAGTTAAACTGTGAAGTGCTTGTCGATAGTAAAAAGTTTATTAAGCTTACCAAAGAAATTTACTTACCGGCGGCTATCATTAGCATTACCGGTGGTCGAGGAGAGATTTAGATCACTAATTGTCAAGAGCAGTCACAACTTATCCCCAAAGGTATGTGTATTGGGGCAGCTTAACCAATCCAGGATGGTGAGCTCAACATCATCAACGAAGACCCATGTTCTGCTGTTAGTACAGACAACACGCTGGAGGGAACAACCATGGAACTGCCAATAGGGCCCGAACTGACCAAGGAACAACGCCAGTGAGTGTTAGCTATACTACACCAATTTTCTGGTGCATTCACACCCCAGCAGGAGAAAAGTCAGACAAAATGGACCACCATAAGGCACCATATCAATACTGACGATCAGCCACCAATTAGCCAGCATTCATACAGAGTGTCGCCATCTGAAAGACGAATAATTCAGGAAATCAAGATGATGATGCACAACGACATTATTCAACCTTCGGAGAGTCCTTGATCATCTCCGGTGGTCCTTGTAAAGAAGTAGTATGGCACATGGCAATTCTGTGTTGACTAGCGGCGGCTGAACAAAATCACAAAGAAAGATTTCTACCCATTGCCGTGCATTGACGACACCTTAGACTGCTTGAAAGGCGCTACATACTTCTCAACTATAGATATGCAGACAGGCTACTGGCAAATCGAAGTTGATGAAGCTGACAGGGAGAAGACAGCTTTTATTACACCTGACGGCTTCTATGAATTCAAAGTAATGCCATTTGGATTATGTAATGCCCCGGTCACATTCAAACACATGATGGACAACATGCTTCGACACCTTAAGTGGGCAATGTGCCTTTGCTATTTAGATGACATAGTTGTTTTCTGGAAAACATTTGAAGAACACCTGAGTGGCCTGTCAACTGTGTTGAAGTGTGTTCAGAGTGCAGGACTCTACCTCAGTTCATAGAAGTGCATCTTCCTGGGGCACCTAGTCAATGGAAATGGTGTCCATCCTGATCCAGATAAAGTAAGGGCACTCACAGAATTTCCAACTCCTCAGCACATTCGTGATGTGAGAAGTTTTCTCGGGCAGTGCTCAAACTACCAACATTTCATAAAAGAATTTTCTAACAAGGCACGTCCATTGCAAGAACTTCTGCAGAGAGACGCCAAGTTTTACTGAGATGAGACAAGAGAAAGCGCTTTACGGGCACTTAAGGAAGCTCTAACTTCCGCAACAGGTCTAGCCTTGTACGATAAGAATGCGGAAACTGAACTTCACACAGACGCAAGTGGTTATGGAATTGGTGCAGTGCTTGTACAAGTTCAGGATGATGCTGAAAAAGTGATAGCCTATGTGTCAAGAGTACTCTCAAAATCCGAGATAAACTACTCTACAACTCAGAAAGAATGTCTCACAGCTATCTGGGCTATTAACAATTTCCGGCCGTATTTATTCAGCAAACCATTCACCGTCATGAAACACCACCACACTTTGTGTTGGCTGACTAGCTTGTTGGATCCATCAGGTCGAATGGCAAGATGGGCACTAAGACTCCAAGAGTACGTCGTCACATTGGTATTCAAGAACGGGCACAAACACAAGGATGCCTACTGCTTTACGAGGAATCCATTAGTAGAACACGACAGCACAAATGAAATTTCAGCTCTCACTGAGTTAAGTGATGTTACAGCTGAACATCGGGAAGATCCAGCACTATTAAAAACCATAGAGGCCTTGGAGAAAGATGAACCGACCAATTGACAGTTCCAACTTATAAACAGGACATTGTATAAGAGCAACTACGATCCACTGGGCCCCAAATGGCTCCTGGTCGTTCCAGCTCACCTCCAACCAACTATTCTGAAGTATTTCCACGATTCTCCAATATCAGGTCATCTGGGATTCGTGAAGACCCTAGACAGAATCAGACGCAGATATTACTGGAAAGATCTCTATCGACCTGTCAAGCACTAGGTGAGTCACTCTAAAGAGTGCCAACAACAAAAGCATGTTCCGCAATTACCTCCAGAGCATCTTGTACCGATTCCACCTGCAGCGGCTCCATTCCACTAAGTTGGCATCGATCTTCTAGGGAGGTTCCCGATGTTGACAACCGGTAACTGATGGATAATAGTGTGCTCTATCTTACATGCTACACTGTCACCAAACATGTGCTGACTGCAGAAGCTTCAGAGATCGCAAAATTCCTTGTAGAAGACATTAAGCATGTAGCACCATGTGTAGTGATATCTGATCGAGAAAAGTATTCCAGTCAAAACTAGGATCAGAGGTAATGTCATGTTGTGACATTGTCCACAGAATGACAACTGCATACCATCCTCAGACAAATGGTCTTACAGAACGTTTTAACAAGACATTAGCAGATATGCTGTCGATGTTGAGCAGAAGGATTGGGATACAATACTGCCAGTCATGACATTTGCTTATAATACTGCAAGGCAAGACACCACAGGCTTCATGACTTTTTTCCTGCTCCATGGCCGTAAAGCTGAGACGACAATGGACTCGCTGTTCCGTTCCAGCCGGACGACACTCAGGATGACTATGTGAAAGAGCTCATCACCAGGGTCGAAGAAGCAAGACAGCTGGCTCACATACGGACACTGGACACCCAGGACAAGGACTGTCAGTGGTATAATGACAAGCACCGACCTGTTGTGTACAGCCCAGGAGATCTGGTATGGATTTTTACCCCTGTACAGAAAGTCGGACTAACTCAAACGTTATTGAGGTGATACTTTGGCCCGTATTGTATCATATGCCACCTGTCAGACGTCACATAAAAAGTTGAGGATTATGAGCTGTCGTCAAAATGACAAAAACGAAGAGACATTGTTCACGTCCTCCACATGAAGCCTTAGTATGATCATGAAGAGCAGATAGGCAAAAATGGCTTCTTGTTCAAGAACTCTAAGGAAGGTAATGATACTTATGAAGCCAGTACAGGAACGTCTGTCATCAGTAATCGTGTAGAAGGGAAGTATTCTCCAGAACTGCCACACAGTGGACCCATGACAAGATCAAGAGCCAAGACACTGCAGCAGGTTCCAAAGGGAACCTAACAGCAGGTCACTGTTCTTTCAGGAGAGGGAGCACTGCCGCGAGACTCCAGGTTAACCAACTGACGGCATGGCGCAATGTATAGCATCACCGATTGCGGTGCTGAAGGTCATCGGTTCAATCCCATCCGCCGGCAAAAATTTATTTCTTTGTAATTATCATTTCCAGGATATTCTACATGTTTCTTATGTTCACTTGTAATTTCTACTTGTTTTTTACATTAACTATTCTTCTAATTTCTGGTATGTTATGTCTGTGTATAAATAGCAGAGCACTCTGTCCGAGAGGCAGTTAGTGCTGCATATATGCTAAGTTCGCAATAAACCTGCTTTCAGGGTAAGTGCTGTGTTCAGTTGACAACCCTGCCTTCAAAGTCGAGCCTGCTTCCATTTCAACACGACAATATTGCAGTTTGAAGGCAGCAGAAATTTGGTGCCGAGGATTTCCCAGATTTAAGATTCAGATTAGGTGTTTCCATATAGCCAGCAGCAGAAACTGCAGTTTTACCAAACGTAGCAAATATCTCAGTTTGGAACATAAAAGGATTGTTTGTTCAGAATGTCACATAAAGTGAAGACTACTGAAAATTCTATAAACTGAAGTACTGTAGTAACCAACATATGCATTTCATCCTTTTAACGATATAATGATACAATATTTGTTCTGCATACAAAACAGGTGTAAAGTATTAATTAACCTACAACAACAGTGTTTCTCTCTCTCTCTCTCTCTCTCTCTCTCTCTCTCTCTCTCTCTCTCTCTCTCTACCCCAACCCACCCCCTCCGAATCAGAAGTATAAGTGTTATTCATGGAAGCAAAATATAATACAGAAACTGACACACTTCGTGGAGGCAAGAAGTGAGACCATAACTCTCTATTTCTGTGCAAACAAAAAAATTCCATGGACATGGGTAACATTTTTTCAGGTTCATTTTAATTGATTTTTATGGTAAATATAAGTGAATGCTTTAGCATTTTCAATTAACCAGTTCCTTCTTATGGGAAGGGATTGCTAGTAAATATATTTTCTTAAAAATTTTGTCTGATTTTTATTTCCCTTTATTACTTCCTGTCTGTGTGTTCTTATAACTACTTCTAAAGGCCGTATATACCAGGGTATAGAACCACACTTTGAAATTATTTTATGTGTTTTATGTGATATATTATAACTGCATAAAATGTTAGTTTATCAGAGAGAGAGAGAGAGAGAGAGAGAGAGTATGGGAAACTAAATGTTTTAAGATTCCGAGTATTATTTATGTTTGATTAGCAATTTAGAACATTTTTGGGTCCCTACTTTTTCCTGCACTTTTATTATTAATATTCACTGAATATCTGAATATATACTATGCTTTTCTCACAAGGAGACCTTCAGTGGCATGAGACTTCGCATGTCAGTAGTATACGTCATCAACGTAAATTCCTAAAAGTATTAAATTCACTAGGCACAAAATTCCAAGAACAAGTGCTCTTAAAGTTTTAAGGGCAGCACATATACACTTGATAACACTGCCATTGAAGGTAGCACAGTAGCTTCATAACTTGTCATGCGGATGACCCATTTTCAAATGTACCCACATTTTTTTTTCCCCCTTCAATAATATTATTTGCAGAAAGAAAGCTTTTAGAATAAGTAACTGTTAATATCACCTTCGACACACTTCACTCTATAACGAATCTGCATCTTGTGATACTTTCGTAATGTCTTCATTGACAAACATTTTTAATTCACAATAATGTAAAATTTCTGATAATATGCCACAGTACAGAACTCTTGAATTTCTTCAAAAGTCAGTAATGAATGGGCACATTAGCAGGTAAGGCCTACTGAACTACTAGTTCCTTGTGGACCTTCACTCTTCCTGTCCATCTGCCTGTTGGTACACAAACAGTGACCAGTAACTTTGCTTTTCCATGAAGAAACCAATTCCCCTAGTTTACAATGAATATTTATAATCTTTCCACAGCTTCCCACATTGTAATAAAATTGTAATAACAATAGTATTTAACACTTTAATCTACCTTCATTAATAATGTAAAATACATTTGGACTTGTTCAATTTTATATTGATAATATTTTAGATATTAATCTAAGGAGAGGCATTGAATTAAAATTTGTGCCTTGGCCAGAATTCGAACCCCGGACCTCCAGCTTACTAGGCAGGCACTGTAACCACTAAGCCACCAGGACTTGATGGATATTGCGACTGCAGGGACTGTCTCAAAGCACGTCTCCCTCCAACACAGAAACTTCAATTCTGCTTCATGTTCCCCTATGTAGATATGTATCAATGTGGCTGAGGCAGGAAGTCCTGGGTTTGAATCCCAGCCATGACACAAATTTCAATTCAGTGCCTCTGCATCAGTTTAATATCTCTGATATAAATTGAGACAAAATATGTCTCCAGGCAATGATTCATTATTTGATATTTAGATAATATTTTATATCATCAATTTTATTTAAAAAAAATTATAATTTTTAAAATAATTAATAAAAATAAAATATTCCCCCACATAGGAACAAACCCTTATCAAACGCATGACAGTCAGCCACTACTGTCTGAGCTATTTCGAATTGCTGTATCACATGTCTCAATGACAAGTTTATAAGGTTTATTTGTGTTGTGCTTAAACTTTGGAGCCCTTTTTCTCGAAATTTTCTGGATAGGTTGCTTTAAACTTTTTATGAGTGGACACCCTTGACGTATACTACAAACATGAAAAGTCTCATCCCAAACTGAATTTTCTGAGACTGGAAGATCTCTTGTTAGTTGCAATGACACAGAAGATTAGTTCTTGAAGGTGTTGAGTGGGAAAAAATGATTACACTTTTTCCTTACAGTAAGCACAGTGAAAGCTATTTCAAGGTACAATTCATGACAAAATCAGCTTTTAGGCTGTTTTGTATTAGTAGGTACTAATCTCTTTTTAGATTATTACCCATTTAGATAAGAGTCATCAAATTACAAGGTAGTGGATTCAAAGTGAAGTAAACTTAAACTTCCTGCGGCAGTGGAAAATATTTTTGACATTTATTAATTGTGTGCCATGTTAGTAGTATGAAATTCATCCTTTCAGCTCTTAATTGCTACAAGGGTTTAATCTGATACCGTATCTTCTACCTCTGTTCATATGGAAATAAACAACAGCCTTATGATGAAGCTGTAGTGATAGTATGGATATGTTGCTGCATTTTTGTTACTTTGTTAAACTGTAGTAGATATTACGCTGCTTTCAGTGATAAACTATACAATTATGGTAGTATAATGGCAAATGACTTCGCCTGATTGGGAGTGGAGGGGGCAGTAACTATAAAGTAAAACAATAGGCTTGCTGGATCAGATTAATTCAATGTCGATATGTTCAAAGCCCTCAGATAGATTGGGTTCCAATAGTTGTGTAGAATTTTTAAGAAAATTTTGACAGAAAATGCAATGCCCAGTAACAACTGGAAGCAAGGAAATGATTCAAAATGAGAGAAAAGATTGCATTATCGACAGTATTATGAAAAGTATAAACTGCGACTTGCCTTAAAGATGGTATGCAGTGACACAAATGGCACAAGAAAGTGTGTTTTTTTTTTTAAGAGAGGGAAAAAAAAACCACATACAGTCGTACAGGCATAACTTATGCACATATGACCATGGTCTTCAACGTAAGACCTGTCGTGCCTGTCTGTCACTCTCCATATAGTCTTTATGGTGAGCTGTAATATATCCTTTTCATAATATTGTAGTGTTCTATTTTATACAATTGACTAAAAGGCTATGAATATATGTTAGGACACAATAAAAAAAATGTATACTGGAAGAAGAGGAACATGTTTTAGAGAATATCTACTTACTCATCTCTTTCTTTTGCAATGGCACCATGTGACTATCAGAGGCACAAGAAGATTATTTTTAACACCATAACATTACGTGATAAAACCAAGAGTGTGTAAGTATCAAAATGTTGGGTCAGGTTGATGTGATAACATAATGGAGTCCAGCAAAAGAGTTGTCATTCAGCCTTCTTGTTTGTCATAGTAGATGAAGTTTCGCAAGATGTGCAGAAAAATGACGCAGCAATTAATGCCTTAATTTTTGTCTTATAATAGGTAGTTGGGTTGCTGTGAAGGAGGAATCCTCCAGCTGTACATTAAAAACTGGAGATAAGGATATACATATGGTGGACAACATGTGCTACTTCGTAAAGTTGTTGCCCCAGATAGCACAATACATCAAGAACTTGGAAACAGGATATAAAAAGCTTCAAAATTATATCGTGCAGTATGTTACTTTGAGGTGGAACATTTCAATAAAGTACTAATTTTAGTCTTTTAAGAAAATACCATCAACCTGAAATAGAATGTGTACTTGATGTAAGAGCTCTGCTAAAATGCATAAGAAAAGTTTCTTCAGTTATTTATTTATTTTACATAAAGCAAGAATGGATATAAAAATGAGTGAAAATATCTGACAATAGCTAGGGTTAGGAAGAAACCCTATGTATCTGTTTGAACTGAAATGATTACAGTAGTACAGGCAAATGAGGATGATGGCTCCACTCAAGATTCATCACACATGCTTTCACTTAAATTACAAGGGAAGGTTTCATAGCACACTAGAGAAACTGCTGCTAAAGGCCTTCTAAAATCAAGGTGTCAAGACATAATTGAGCAGGAATTGGGATACGACAATAAATGTTATAGTGTATTTATCTACAACTGAGCCCACCTTGCTGGAACATAAAAATGTTGATATGCAACACTCCTCTTTCTCTCTCTCTCTCTCTCTCTCTCTCTCTCTCTCTCTCTCTCGTGTGTGTGTGTGTGTGTGTGTGTGTGTGTGTGTGTGTGTGTGTGTGTGTGCAGTTGCACTTTCATGAAGAACCTTTATCTTTTTGCAGGTTAAAGGTTTCAGTGTAAGTGGAAAGCTTTTGCTTGGACCAAATGGCAAAGGCGTAGAGGGGGCTACAATACTTTTGGATGGATCTGTTAGAAGTACTACGAAATCAGATGGAACATATCACTTAGAAAACATGCAAGCAGGAACATACAAACTTCAGGTTGTTGCAAGTGAGTTCACAAATACCTCTGTACTTTAAAACTAATTCTTAGATTGCATTTAAATTTGATTCAATGTATGTGATTGGTTGGTCTCGTAGTCAAACGTCATTATAATAAGTTCACAATAATTAAGTGGGAACTGAATTAAGACTACAGTCTACTCTTTTAGTTTTATTCATACTTATTTATTTGAACTATCAGGTTATGCTCTTTAGTATATGAACAACATTTTCATTTTGAAAATCAAAATGATCAGTTCCAAAGTGCTGGCACGACATGGAAAACAGAAAACTCTTATGTTTTTAGCATTCATGTTTCAAGGAACTAAAACTAATAATATAGGAAGGACAGTTCACAACTCACCGCAAAGACGTGGCGACGAGCTGTGACAGGCACTTACAAAAGACACACACATTCAACACTTTAAGCTATCGGCCATGGCCTTCTTCAGAAAATAGAACACTCACGCAGGCACACAACACAGTTATACAACCATCACCTCCGGCCACCTCACTTCGAATCACGCTCTGCGGCAAATCGGGAATGGGAGGGGAGGGGTGGAGAGGGGATAGCAAGGTTACGTCACGGTGGTGGGGATGGCTAAGATGGGAATAATGAGATGCAGCTTAGGAATGGAGTGGGGAGGCGCTTGAGGAGAGAAAAATAAAATAAAGTAAAATAAATATACAAAATGTGTGCACACTGCAAGTACACAAGATCGCATACACACACACACACACACACACACACACACACACACACACACACACACACGTGTGCGCACACGCGCGTTCATGCACCGCTCAAAATAGGCGAGGTTTGGGATAAAGAGGTAGAAACTTTAAGGTATGGAGAAAATAAATAGTGAAGTTATCGTAGGTTGAGGCCTGGTTGATTTCGGGATCGAAGAATGTATTGTTGGGATAACTCCCATCTGTGCAGTTCAGAAAAGCTGGTGGTGGATGGGAGGATCCAGATGGCCCGGGTTGTGAAGCAGCCATTGAAATCAAGCATGTGCTCCACTGCATGCTGTGCCACAGGGTGGTCCACCTTGTTTTTGACTACATTTTGGCGGTGGCCATTCATCCTAATGGATAGCTGGTTGGTGGTCATGCCAATATAGAAAGCTGTACAATGTTTGCAGCACTGTTGGTAAATTACGTGGCTGCTTTCACAGTTGGTTCAACCTCTGATAGGGTAAGATAAGCCTGTGACAGGACTGAAATAGGAAGTGCTGGGTGGGTGGATTGGACAATTCTTGCAGCGGCGTCTTCCACGAGGATGTGATCCCTGTGGCAGTGAGCTGGGTTTCGGGGTGGCATTAGGATGTTGTGGAGGTTGTGAGGGCGACGAAACACCACTTTAGGAGGGGTGGGAAGGATCTTGGGCCGGATGTCTCTCAATTCTGGGCACAAGGATAGAAAATCAAAACCTTGGCGAAGGATGTAATTTAGTTGTTTGAGTCCAGGGTAGTACTGGGTGACAAGGGGAGCACTCTGTTGTGGATAGTTACTGGTGTTAGGAGGAGGATTTGGGATGCGTGAGGATATGGCACGGGAGATCTGTTTGCGGACTAGGTCTGTGGGGTAGTTTCCGTCTGTGAAGGCCTTTGTGAGACCCTCAGCATATTCAGAAAGGGAGTTCTTGTCACTGCAGATATGCCGTCCATGGGTGGCCAGGCTGTAGGGAAGGAATTTTTTGATGTGGAAGGGATGGCAACTGTCAAAGCGTAGGTACTGTTGGTGGTTGTTAGGTTTAATATTGACGGAAGTGTGGATGGAGCCATCAGTGAGGTGGAGGTTGACATTCAGGAATGTGGCATGGTAGGTTGAGGAAGACCAGGTGAAGTGGATGGAGGAGAAGGAATTGAGGTTTTTGAAGAAAGGAGGATAGGGTGTCCTGTCCCTGAGTCCAGATCATGAAAATATCATCAATGAACATGAACCAGGCCAGAGGTTTGAGGTTTTGGGATGCTAGGAAGGATTCCTCCAGACGGTCCATAAACAGATTGGCATAGGAGGGTGCCATGCTGGTGCCCATGGCTGTGCCTTGGATTTGATGGTAAACTTTCCCCTCAAAGGAATCGTAGTTGTTAAGTAAGATGAAATTGGCGAGGGTTATGAGGAATGAGGTATCAGGCTTGAGAGGGACATTGTGAGAGGTAGTGTTCCAGAGCGGCAAGGCCATGGGCATGTGGGATGTTGGTGTATAGGGAGATGGCATCCACTGTGACAAGTAAGGATCCAGGAGGCAGAGGGGTGGGAATGGTGGAGAGTTGGTGAAGGAAGTGCTTGGTATCCTTGATGTGGGAAGATAGATTTTGGACAATTGGTTGGAGGTGTTGGTCAACTAGGGCTGAAATTCGTTTGGTAGGAGCACAGTTGCCAGCCATAATAGGGCGTCCAGAATTATAAGGTTTGTGGATTTTGGGGAGCATGTAGAATGTGGGTGTGCGGTGTGTTGCTGGGGTGAGGAGGGAGATGGATTCAGGGGAGAGTTTCTTGGAGAGGCCATAGGATTTTAGTAGGGATTGGAGATCTTGTTGGACTTTGGGGATGAGTCAATCCGGCACAACTTGTAGGTGGAGGAGTCAGAGAGTTGGCGGAGCCCTTCTGCCAGGTAGTCCCGGTCCATCTGGATCCTCCCATCCACCACCAGCTTTTCTGAACTGCACAGATGGGAGTTATCCCTACAATACATTCTCCGATCCCGAAATCAACCAGGCCTCAACCTACGATAACTTCCCTATCTTTTTTCTCCATTCCTTACAGTTCCTACCTCCCTATCCCAAACCTCACCTATTTTGAGTGTTGCGTGACTGTGTGATCGTGTGTGTGTGTGTGTGTGTGTGTGTGTGTGTGTGTGTGTGTGTGTGTGTGTGTGTGTGTCTGCGCGCGCGCGGTCTTGTGTACTTGCAGTGTGCACACATTTTGTATATTTATTTTACTTTATTTTATTATATTTTGTTTCTTTTATTGCCTCCCCACTCCATTCCTAAGTTGCATCTCATTATTCCCATCTAACCCATCCCCACCACCGTGACGTAACCTTCCTATCCCCTGTCCCCACCACCGTGATGTAACCTTCCTATCCCGTGCCCCTCCTCCTCCCTTCCCCCCACTCTACCAACCCCGATTCGCCGCAGAGCGTGATTCGAAGTGCGGCGGCCGGAGGTGATGGTTGTGTTATGTGACTGCGTGATTGCATGAGTGTTCTGTTTTCTGAAGAAGGCCATTGCCGATAGCTGAAAGTGTTGTATGTGTGTGTCTTTTGTATGTGCCTGTCGCAGCTCGTCGCCATGTCTGTGCGGTGAGTTGTAAACTGTCCTTACTATATTATTAATTCCAACCTGGACTTTCCATTATTATATAAGGAACTAAAACTGTTGGACCTAAACCAAAATACAAAAAGCACCCGTAAGGTAACATTGCATAGTTGTTCAATGTCAGAGTAAAAATAATGTTTTCATGTACATTAACCTCCCTTGACATTCAGTAGGTCTTGACAATCTGACTTATGTGCTATGTAATTCATTACTCTCCCATTCTTCTAGAACAACCAGAAATATTTTTTGCTTGTGTTAATAAATGCTGAGTGTTCATTTCTAGTTACTTTTTCCTTTTCTTTTTGTTTCTATAGTAAAGCATGCCAAGAAAATCTAAGTGCAAACATAGTTTAGTAGCATGAATATTTACATCACTTCAAGCTTCAAAGCAAAATTCTGGGGTCTGGCTTCTTATAAGCCAAGACATTACCCCCATGAACTACAGACATTGCCAAGGTGGGGTGGCTTCTGTGCCTCAATGATACAGATAACTGTAGCGTAGGTATCTGTGGAGAGGCCAGACAGATGTGTGGTTCCTGAAGATGGGCAGCAGTCTTTTCAGTAGTTACAGGGGCACCAATCTGGAAGATTGACTGAGCTGGCCTTGAAACATCAGCTAACATGGCTTTGCTATGTAGCTACTGTGAACATCTAAAAGCGAGGGGAAACTACACTCATTATTTTTCCCATGGGCATGCATCTCTACTGCATGAATATATGTATGACAATGGCATCTTCTTGGGTAAAATATTCCAGCCGTAAAATAGTCCTCCATGTGGATTTCCAGGTGGATACTACTCTGGAGGATGTTATTATCAAGAAAAGCAAAATGGGCATTCTACGGATCAGAGTGTGGAATGTTCTATCCTTTAAAGTTAGAAAATTGGAAAAGCGAAAGCATTAGGTTGAATTTAGATATGGTGAGGATTATTGAAGTTTGGTGGGAAGATGAACAGGATTTCTGGTCAGGTGAGTACAGGGTTATAAATACAAAATCAGCTGGGGGGAACATGGGAGTAGGTCTGATAATGAGTAAGAAAATAGGAATCTGGGTAAGTTACTGTGAACAGCATAGTGAGCGGATCAAGAATAAGCAGTTGTCTGCACGCATTTCCTGAAAATGTACAACAGACCATTTAGTGAGTGGGAATTCCAAAGTGCTCCTGCTTATGCCCTGATATCTCTTCAGGACCGGATCACACTCATAGCCAATTCCTCCACCACCTTTCAGCAGACTTTCAATGTCAACTGCTTGTCCTGTCCAGTCATCTCTGGGCAGAGAGTGTTTTTCTGTTCCATTGGTGGCTTAGCATCATCATCCCAGTGATGAAACCTGCCCCACATTTGCTTGTGGTTGGTGGTTACCAGCCTGTCTGTCTCACCAACATTTTGTATAAGTTCCTCAAATATATGATCAGTTGGCTGCTCGTGTAGATCCTTGAAATTTGGTATGTGTTAGCTCCACAGTAAGAGGACCTCCATCAGGGCCGCTCCGCTATTGACAGTGTTCTATCACCGGAGGCAGCTATTCATACTGTTTTTGCTCAGTGTGAGAATCTTGTTGCAGTCTCTTTAGACCTGTGGCAGGCATATGATACCACCTAGTGCCATTGTATCCTTGGTATACTGTACAAATTTGCCCTAAGGAGTCCACTTCAGATGTCTGCAATAGGCAGGTATATCCGGGTACCTAGTGATTTCAGTTGGTATGTGGCTGCCAGACTCGGATATCTAACTGAAAGCTTATTTGTGGGCTTGTGTATTTGTATTGTATACAAATCTACAGCTTTGTTTCAAATTTGATAAAATTTTCCACACTTCATCTACAAAACAGAGGCAGTCACTGCCTACATAAACTTCCATATGATGCATGGCAGAGGCTACTGTACAACAGACTTTGACACTGTCTGACCAGTGACAAAGAAAGTTGACACGTGTGTGTGTGTGTGTGTGTGTGTTTTCAAAGAGAAGAGTTTTATACTCCAGGAGCCATGTATGCTGCATGGTGGAGGGTACCTTGAAAAAATTGTGACACAGTTTCACTGCAACAAATACACAAGTAATTTCTGTGATCCCTATCAAACTGCATAAACCAGGGTGGCATGGCAAGTGGTGGGGTGCGTGACCTGTCACTCCCACCAGATTCACGTCCTACCTGCTAGTTGAAACTACAGATGGTCAGCAACCCACTGTAGCTGTCTAATGGGTCAACAGAGGTGCCAATAAGTTAGGTGCAGTGCAACTGAGTAGTGTTGCATGGAATGCATCATATGTACTAACGTAAGTTTACCAGCATTTCTGCTTTAGTTGTGCTGTTGTTTCTGTACCCAGGAGAATGAGAAACAATAGTAACTAAGCTCATTATTCTTATCTGTTAATCTTATGGAAAAACATGCCTGTATTTCCAGTGACAACCATGTTGAACTAAAGAAAAAATTCAAAGTTTGTGAAACCTAATCTACAGCGGAAGTGACTGCGCAATCTGTGATATTATGCCTCAGCTAGTGAGGCCATCCCCACACATCCTACCTAGAATTAAATGTGTGAAATATCACAACAATAAAGTAATCAGCATTTTAATTTGAATGAAGACATATAATGAAATGAGACAATTAACTGAAATGAAAAACATTTTACTATTTCTGTTTTTGCTTTGATTTTTAGTTTTATACTTCAAGAGAATCAGTGTGTTCCTCATATTGATACTTACCACAAAGCACTGAAAGTTGAAAGTGATAGCACCATGAACAACCTGCAAAGCTACATACGATGTAACCAAATTTTGAGTGTGAATAGCAATGAGAAAAAGAACCTTGTGAATATTACTAAATACCTCGTGATCTGGTGATAACGCCTTATCAAACTGCCATGCATATCAAGAGCTACATGTTACAACTGATGATTGATCAAGGCTTATATTTTATTTGCATTCCTTCTTGTGATATCACTTTGATGTGAGGTGAGAAATGACACTTCTTTAATCAGTGAATGTGAATTACTCTTGTTGAAAGTATACTTCATAGATAGTGACAGAGTGTTAGTACTTTTAAGAATTGTCAATTGCTAAATCTCCTGCAAAATGCTTTATGAAATTACTTTTGTGAGGTAGTGGACACTTTAGAGTCTTTATCAGTTGCAGGCATGCACATGTCAGCGATGCCCAAATGGCCAAAAAGTGGACAAGCTTGTTTCACACACAGCATGGTTCATGGCGACAGCCATCAGGGCATGCTTCTGTGTCTCAGCATAAAGGCCAATGTGATGGGTTGCCTAACTAGTAACGTATCTGACTGTACCCACCTGATTCAGACCTCTGGTTCACTTCCAGTCTTCCTCCAAAACTTCCTCTCATTCCGCTCCTTTTGGGTTAGGATTGATACTTGTCTCGCCTCACCCTATGTTCAGGAGAACCATGTCTTGCGTAGTTCTGTCCTTAGTGTTTTCTTGTTTCTGGTTGCAATTAATGGTCTTGTGATGGGAGTCATCGGTTTTTTCCTCCTTGTTTGCGTATGACTTCTGCATGTATTTCAGTTCCACTAGCATCAGTGTTGCTGAATGGCATCTGTAGGGAGCCATTCAAAAGGCACAGTCTCTGGTTTTTTCCCATGCTTTCCAATTCTCTGCATCTAAATCCCAGTTGATGCACTTCTGGACCGAGAGCTATACCTGGCTAATGAACTCCTTCATGTCGAGGAGACACATTGCTTCATAAGCATGCTCTTCAATGTCCAACTAACTTGGATTCCCCAGCTTTGTGAGCTGAAACAAACCTGCTAGCTATATCTGAATATCCTTTGCTGCGTCAGCCACATCATTTGGGAAACTGCACGTTCAACTCTCCTACAGCTTCACAAGGCCTTAATATAAATCTGCCTCAACTAAGGGAGTTTTGTTTATAATTCGGCAATGTCTTTAGCATTACAGAGCCTAGACCAATTCTTGACAGTAGTGTCCAATTAGCGTCAGGTGCTTTCCGCACGAGTCCAGTGACAAGCCTCCTAATTGAAGCTGGGATCTCTCACCAACAACAGCTGCTTCTTTCATACTTTGCCCTTGTCTGTGTCTTGTCCCACTACCCTAATCACAGGCTGCTTTTTCCAGCCACTGCATTCCCCTACCTTACCCTCCACAGCAGCCCAGGCTGAGTCTCCTGATCACAGCCCAGGTTCATTCCTTTCTATAATCACTCGAGTCCATTCCATTCCCTCCCGTTTTCCAAAATTTTCCAATATGCTTCTTGTATCCTTCCTTGGTCCATTCATGACTTGCAGCTTTGTATCCATCTGTCCCGTGACACAGAAGCTTCAATTTCATTACTAAATATCTGTCATAAGTTCCTAGCACTTCTCCACTCGTTCCATAGCGCATCCTTATGAACCACAGACATTGCCAAGGTGGCTTACCTTGTGTGCCTCAACAATACTGATAGCATATTGTAGGTGCAACTGCAGTGGAGAGGGGTGGAGAGGGCAGACAAAGGTGTGGTTTCTGAAGTGGGGCAACAGCCTGGATGATTGACTGAGCTGGCCTTGTAACATCTGTTAATGTGGCTTTGCCATACAGTTACTGCAAATGGCTGATTGCAAGGGGAAACTACAGTCATTAATTTTCCCAAGGGCATGTAGCTCTGCTATATGATTGTGTGATGATGGCATCGTCTTGGGTAAAATATTCCAGAGGTAAAATAGTCCCCCATTCGGATCTCCAGGTGGGGCAACTCAGGAGGACATCGTCATCAAGGGGGGGAAAGGCATTATATGGATCAGAGCATGGAATGTTTTAACCTTTAGTCGGGTAAGTGAGTTAGAAAATTTGAAAAGAGAAATGGATGGGTTAAAGTTTGACATGGTGAGGATTAGTGAAGGTGGCAGGATGAATAGGATTTTTTGGTCAAGTGAGTACAGGGTTATAAGTACAAAATCAGGTGGTGGTTATGCAGGAGTAGGTCTGATAATAAGAAAATAGGATTGCGGGTACAATACTATGACTAATATAAAAAAAAGGTAAGGTAAAGCAGTCATCAATCCGAAGATTGGTTTGAACACCACAGTGCTTTACTAGGCATGGTCCTGTCTGGGGGTGGTATGCCGTTGCCTTCCTCCGACCTTCGAACTGACTTACCCAGCCAGTTATAGGGGGACCTACAGTTTAACGTGGGTTCCGAACCACGGTGCTACTCGGTATTTTTCACATCAGCAACACTGCCAGAGGTGAAAGAAGTGGAAAGTGACAGATAAAAATCCTAGGACCAGGCGGGGATCGAACCCGCGACCTTTGGATTTGTAGTCTGGCACTCTACCACTGTGCAACCGAGGCGCACTATAGTGAACACATTATCGTAGTCAAGATAGACACGAAGCCAACACCAACCACAGTAGTCAAAGTTTATATGCCAACTAGCTTTGTCAATGATGAAGAAATGTATGAAGTGATTATTCAGATAGTTATGGAGAGGAAAACTTGATACTGGTGGGGAACTGGAACTTGGTAGTATGAAAAGGAAGAGAATGAAACGAAGAAGGTGAATATGGACTGTGAAAAAGGAATGAAAGAGGAGATTGTCTGGTAGAATTTTGTTTAATCACAATGAAAGAAGATTACTGTGTTTACCTGAGTATAAGAAGATCTCGATTATAAGACGACCCCCTTTTTTGAGAGACACCTCAGATTTATTTATTTATTTCCTCAGGCTCAGTAAAACTTTACAACGTGCCGTTCACACTCTTACCTTGAAGTGTTAGCTTGGTAATGCCTGCCGCAAGCATTGATGGAAAGGCAAGATGGCGGAACAGCTAATTTTTGTGGGTAACATTGTCCTCACACAACTTGGAACAAATGTGATGTCATTTTACGTCATACACTGTATCAAAGACTGCACAAACCGCTATTGACTTGCAGTCTCGTAACTTTGTGCAAACGTGATATGATAATGTATTAATTTATTTGAATAGCAGTCATATCATAATATACGTAGTTATTGGTACCATTAAAGTCTTGAGCAAACATGACATGCTCGCGTAATGCCTTATTTAATGGTAGAATAAAAACACCTCGTTCTTGGTATGATATGATATAAACAGACATCTCATATCATCTGAAGTTTCGCAACTTTATCCTGATATAGAGATTGTGAGCCATTTCTATTTTATTTTTTGTTATTGCCTAGGAGCTGTGTACATCAAATGAAATGGCAATACATTTGATCAGACGTTCGACTCTCGCTTTCCAAGCAGTGATGGGAAACTAAGATGACAGAACAGCTGATTTGTGTAGCTACTAGCTAATACCTATGTTGATTCTTGACATGATAATTTTGTGAAATTTCTTGGCCAATACAAATTGCAACAAGATTGTGAATCGGAGTAGTACACCAAGGACCAGTCACTACAGAGGTGTAACAGTTTGTTTTACATAATGTAAATTCACTCAATAAACAATTTCTACTTGTTGTCAATGAAGACAGATTTTTCGGCCAGAATTATGTAATTAAAACAAACTATATGTATTGAAATGATAATTTTGATTGAGCGAGTGTCATAATTTTTACTAATACGTCAATATTTTAAAGGATGTATTTAAGCAGAACCTAAGAGTACAGCTAGTTTACTTTCATAAATTTAAGCTGTACTCTTAGGTTCCTGCCTAACCACATCATTTTATTTCATGGCATTCATAACAATCACAACATTCACTTGTTCCCTCGCAACAATTTAAGCTGTACTCTTAGGTTAATGCCTAAACATATCCTTTAAAATCATGACATTCATAAAAATCATATCATTCATTTGTTCGATACCTATCATCACGGTATGAACTGCTGTCCGATATGTATAGAAAGCACTGCCATTTCATTCGATGTACGCAGCTCCTAGGAAATTACTTACTTTTCTTTCTTCACCTTTGCATTTCTAAAATGTTTCGGGCCTTCCTAATAAAATGAAACTAAGCACGAAGTATGGAAACGCATGTAGTAAAAGAGAAGCAAATCTTGAAATAACCCTGAGTTAAGGCACATCCCCTCCACAATGGTAGAAATAGGTGGCCACGTGACTGGTCTGAAGTAGCAAATGGGTGCACGCCCTTTTTCATATTTCATGTTATTTGGGTTAGTTATGACAAGTCACAAATATGAGTCACCAGTAGCAACTAAGAGGATAGCATTTAATATTCCGCCTTTTGCTATCTGTTGCCAACTGTCGTACTTTCACCTTTGTGTTGTTCAGGGATGTGGTCGAATGAATAAACGAACAGTTAATTTGCTCTGGGAAAATGTTTACACTTATTGGCACTATTTTACCTGTCAGCAACACGTACACGTTTGGCCAAAGTAGGAAGTGCTGGGTGGGTGGATTGGACAGGTCTTGCAGCGGGGTCTTCCACAAGGATGTGATCCCTGTGGCAGTGAGCTGGGTTTCAGGGTGGCATAAGGATGAACTAGGATATTGTGGAGGTTGGGAAGGCAACGGAACACCACTTTAGGAGGGGTGGGAAAGAACTTTGGCCGGATGTCTCTCATATCTGGGCACGAGGATAGAAAGTCAAAACCTTGGCGAAGGATGGAATTTAATTGTTCGAGTCCATGGTAGTACTGGGTGACAAGGGGATCATTCTTTTGTGGATGGTTACTGGTGTTAGGAGGAGAATTTGTGATGTGTGAGGATATGGCATGGGAGATCTGTTTGCGGACTAGGTCTGTGGGGTAGTTTCCGTCTGTCAAGGCCTTTGTGACACCTTCAGTATATTCAGAAAGGGAGTTCTTGTCACTGCAGATATGCCGTCCATGGGTGGCCAGGCTGTAGGGAAGGGATTTTTTGCCGTCCATGTGTGGCCAGGCTGTAGGGAAGGGATTTTTTGATGTGGAAGGGATGGCAACTGTCAAAGCGTAGGTACAGTTGGTGGTTGGTAGGTTAAATATGGACGGAAGTGTGGATGGAGCCATTAGTGAGGTGGAGGTTGACATCCAAAAATGTGGCATGGTAGATGTAAGATACTTATCTTACATTCAAAGGATAAAAATGCAACCCTGTCGCAAAAATAAAATTCTCTAACCTGGTTTCGGCAAGAACATTGATTGCCTTCATCAGAAATTATAAATTAAAACAAGTCACATAATAAAAAGTTACAACTCAGCTTTAAAGCTTACGTAAAACAAAAAACAAAAACAAAAACAAAACAAAAACAAAAAACAAAAAAAAAAAAAAAAAGGTTAGAAAGGGCTAGCCACTACGGGCTGCACACTTGCGTACATTGTAAATCCGGTTTTGATGAGTTATTTTGATATGAAATATACATTTATATATCGTAAATAAAATAAAAAAAAAACACGGGGATGGGATCAAGAGGTCAACTATGTAATATTACTAAATGTTTAACAGTAGGCCTACCCTATTTTCAGTGTGGACTGTGTTGAGTGTACAATATAGAAGTAAACTTGTATGTTCGAGGATGCAGTAAAAACTTTACTTTTGAAAATATGAAAGTTCTTCATATAATGAAAAGCTTTATGTTATGAAATTCGTTTTAGGTTTAGGAATGTTGTTTTCTGCCTTTATCCTTTTAGTACGTTACCACCTGTGATGACGAGTGAAAGCAGATGGGTGGTATTGGGTCCTTCAGCATTGGCAAAACTTTTGTTTACGGCAGTGGTGGCATAGTCTGCTTATTTTTGTAATGACTGGTGAATGATCTTATAAATTTAAAATAGGGTTTTTTTTTTATCATAAAACAAATAATTTGTGTTTTTCTTGGTCTGTGGTTGTCAAGTTTCTTGTGTATAACCGTGTACAGTCAGTAAAGTAAATATTATTATGAAGTTAAAATTTTGTTGCCAACATTAGCACACTAGGTTGGCACTGCCATAAATATAACATAAGCTTTTATCAACAGTTATTTGGCAGAATATTTGGTGGTACCGAAAGGTTCAAAGGGAAAGTTGAATTTTCGTAACTCACTCACATATATTTCACATTTACTTATCGTATCTTTCAAATTGGTAAGTGACTTATACCTCAAAATGTTAAAAAATCTGTTTACGCATTTTACAAGCAAGAGCATAGTACTTTTATTGCACTGACACAGTTACTGCCATCTGTCCGAATATTTCTGTTAGGTAGGCTATGGGCCTACTTACCAATTTCTGTTAGATTCTACCTGTGAATAGCCACAGTTTTAACTATACATAATACACCAGATATTGAAATAGCTTAGAACAGTAATTCACATTTGCCGAGATGTAAAAAATTGTCCAATAATCCGCAAATGGAACATCGATATTCTTTATTTTTTGTATATATTTACATGTAGGACAATTAATCTGTTACGGATCATATATATCATCTACAAAACAAATCGCATAAGTCACGGAAGTAGCGGAAATAGCAGTAGCAGAGTGCAGAGGGATACGTGTTGAGGATTTGAAAACTTTGATTGTAAACAATGACAAATAGCAACTAAGAATTACTCGTCTCGCCAACGCTACCTAGTAATAAGAGGTTAGTTCAAGCAGCTGCCAGTTGCCAGATTCCAGCAAACTGTGCATGCAGAGAGATGCTGCTGAAACTCGATAATAACTCTTAGGTATACACAGCTTGCTGGAAACTGGCAGCTGCTTGAACGAGCCTAAGGTCAGAACCCTATGGGCTAAGGCAATGTCAGCATGCTACACTAATACTTCCATAAGAAAATTTTGCCGCTTATGGTCAGATAATTTTATTTCACTTTCAGAAGTATTGTCACGGTGCAAACTGCTAGCTGGTCATTAATAGAGCACAACACTTTCACTAAGAAAACGTTTATTACGAACACAAGTGTAAACTCAGTACAGACCGACTCCTGCTTGGAGTGCTTCACTATTTATACATAGAAAGAATTTTCTGGAACTTACTAGTACATCAACTATAAGAAACATGTAGAACATTCTAGAAATAGTAAATAGAAAGAAAGAAAATTTTTTCTGCCCTTGGTGGGATTTGAACTTGGGACCGCAAGCACAGTGATCTGCGATGCTAACCACTCCACCATAAGTGCCTGCATGCCTTCCTTGCGGTGACGATGACCGGCGCTAGGCCCTCCTTTCATCGTTTCATCATTGCCATAAAGGTCTTCTGAGTCCTTGAACAAGAGTCCATTTCTGCCTATTTGTTCTTTGGGACCGTTTTAAGGCTTCATATGGAGGACGTGCACAATGTGTCTTCATTTTTGTTGTTTCGAGGATGGCTCATAATCCTCAACTTAGAATGTGATGTCATGTCTGACAAGTGGCGTATGACGCAATATGTACCAAAGTATCGCTTCAGTAACTTTTCCAATAGTTTAACTTTGTGTACAGGGGTTAAAATCCATACCAGATCTTCTGGGCTGTACACAAGAGGTCAGTGTTTCTCGTTATACCGCTGGTGGCCCTTCTGCTGGGTGTCCAGTGCCCATATGCAAGCCAGCTATCTTGCTTCTCCGACCCTAGTAATGAGCTGTTTCAGATAGACATCCCGAGTATTGTCTGGTTGGAACGGAAAGAGTGTATCCATTGTCGTCCAGCCTCACGACCATGGATCAGGAAAAATGGCGTGAAGCCTGTGGTGTCTTGTCTTGCGATATTATAAGCAAATGTCACGATTGGCAGTATTGTATCCCAAACCTTCTGCTCAACATCAACATACATCGACAATATATCTGATAAAGTCATATCAAAACATTCTGTAAGACCATTTGTCTGAGGATGGTAGGCAGTTGTTATTCTGTGGATGATGTCGCAAAGTGACATCACCTTTAATACTAGTTTTGACATGAATACTTTTCCTCAATCAGATATCATCACACTTGGTGCACCGTGCTTCAAAATAATGTCTTCTAGTAGGAATTTTGCGATCTTTCAGGCTTCTGCAGTCGGCACAGGTTTCGTGACAGCATAGCAGGTGAGGTAGTTAATGCAGACTATTATCCATCGGTTACCGGCTGTCGACATCGGAAACCTACCTAAAATGTAGATTCCAATTAGGTGAAATGGAGCTGCTGCAGGTGGAAGTGATACCAGATGGCGTGGAGGTGATTGTGGCACATGATTCTGTTGCTGGCACTCCTTACAGTGATCATATAGTGCTTGACAAATCAGTAGAGATCTTGCCAGTAATACCTGTGTCTGATTCTATTTAGGGTCTCCATGAATCCCAGATGACCGGATATTGGATAATCGTGGAAATACTTGAGAATAGCTGGCCGGAGATAAGCTGGAACAACCAGTAGCCATTTGGGGCCCAGTGGATCGTAGTTGCTCTTATACAAAGACCCATTTATAAGGTGAAACTCTCTTTTGCTCGGTTTTCCTTTCTCCATGGTTTGTAAAAATGCTGGATCTTTCCTTTGTTCAGCAGTAATGTCATTTAGCTCAGTGAGAGCTGATATTTCATCCATGCGCTTGTGATTGACTAATGGATTCGTCAAAAGAAAGTCTGCTTCCTTGTGTTTGCGCCTGTTTTTGAATACCACTGTGACATCGTACTCTTAGTCTTAGTGCCCATCTTGCTAGTCAACCTGATGGATCCTTCAAATTTCTCAGCCAATGTAAAGAATGGTGGTTTGTCATGACGGTGAATAGTTTACTGAATAGATACGGCCGGAACGTGTTGATAGCCCATATAATGGCGAGACACTCCTTCTCGGTTGTAATGTTGTTCATCTCGGATTTTGAGAGAACTCTTGATGCATAGGCTATCATCTTTTCAGCACCTTCCTGAAGTTGTACAAGCACTGCACCAATCCCATAACCACTAGCATGTGTGTGAAGTTAGGTTTCCACATTCTCGTTGTAGAAGGCTAGAACTTGTGCGGAAGTTGGAGCATCCTCAAGTACCTAGAAAGCTCATTCTTTTGACTCATCCCAGTAAAACTTGCCATCTCCCTGCAGAAGTTCTTGCAATTGCTGTGCCCTGTTACATAACATTCTATGAAATGGCGATAGTATGAGCATAGCCCGAGGAAATTTCTCACCTCACGGATGTGCTGAGGTGTTGGAAAAACTGTGACTTCCCCTACTTTATCTCAATCGGGACACACGCCATCTCCATTCACTAGGTACCCCACGATTTTTATTTCTTTGGTGACGAAAGTGGCACTCCTTTGGGTTGAGGCGGAGTCCTGCTGTCTGAACACACTTCAACACAGTTGACAGGTGGCTTAGATGTTCCCCAAATATCCTTGAGAAAATGACAATGTCATCCATTTAAGATGTCAAAGCAAGTTATCCATCATGCTTTGGAAAGTGACCGGGGCATTACATGACTTTTTTCCCCCACGGAACCCTAACCCTCCCCAGATTTTTACTAATCATTGTGAACCCACAATGGCCTTCCATCGTTCATCTACGACTGTTACCAGAGTGTTTTGCATGATGCATTAGATTTTGACATAAATGGAATACATTATTTAAAAATACAAAATATTGGATATAAATACAAACATTTATTTTGGTACAACAAAAATGGATTATAATCACAAAATTTTACCTTGACAAAGAAATTGTTAACTCTTGATAAAGCACTGTACAAGAAAATATACAAACATTTATTTTAATACAATAAAATATTTTACATAAGTGCAAATTTTTTGAGATTTACACTTAATTTGATGAATGAAATTATCTCATTGTTGCACTTAAGAGTTTTGAAATTGGGTTTTATGTCAGACAGCTGAATTTGTAAATCTGGGGCGGCATTCAATCTGCTCCTAAATTTATCTTTCATATAAGCATAAGCTGAGAAGCCTGATTCACAAAGATAGGTAGAAACGAAAGGGAGCAGAGATCGGATAGCCTTTTCAGCCACTGACGGGTACACATCCAACAGTCCTACCCAAAAATTGTTCAGTGGCATAGATTCAAATTTTATTTTCAAAGCTGAGGTACAACGAATTTCAATTAGATCTTCATACTCTGACACGGACAAAATAGGAGTTTTGCCTTGGTTCACAAATGGATTTTGCACACACTTGATGTCATTGTTAGTGTCTGGGAAGTACTCTGACAGGGATATCAAAAGGCTGATTAAATGCTCACAAATGCTTTTGTGCACATCTGCTTCGATTTCCAAGTCGTTTTCATTCAGAAACAGGGCTAGGAGAGGAAAGCACTGAAAGTTTTTCTCCTTTACACATTCTCTCCAAAAGTTTAGTGTCATTTTTAGTGACATATATATATATATGCTTTCTACAGTGTGTCTGCCTAAGTGTACTTGCGTCTGTGTAAATGTGTGGGTGTGTGTGTTTTTTGTTTACCCTCTTTTTTTCCCCCCCAAGGTAAGTCTTCCTGTCCCGGGATTGGAATGACTCCTTATCCACTCCCTTGAAACCCTCATCATTTCCTTTTCCCTCTCCTTCCCTTCTGCCTGACGAAGCAGCTAGGCTGCGAAAGCTTGTATGTGTGTTTGTGTGTGATTTTATTTATTTTATTTGTTTCTATCGACGAGCCGGTCCTTTTGGTAAGTCATCTGTTTTCTATATATATATATATAGACACACACACACAAAAATGCTAGCTTTCGCAGCCTAGCTGCTTCATCGGGCAGAAGGGAAGGAGAGGGAAAAGGAAATGATGAGGGTTTTAAGGAAGGGGGTAGGAGCCATTCCAATCCCGGGACAGTAAAGACTTACCTTGGGGGAAAAAATGGAAGGTAAATAAATGCACATACACCCACACATTTACACAGACACAAGTACACTTAGGCAGACATACTGTAGAACTGTCAACTGTCTACAGTATGTCTGCCTAAGTGTACTTGTGTCTGTGTAAATGTGTGGGTGTATGTGCATTTATTTACCTTCCATTTTTTCCCCCAAGGTAAGTCTTTCCTGTCCCGGGATTGGAATGGCTCCTTACCCCCTTCCTTAAAACCCTCATCATTTCCTTTTCCCTCTCCTTCCCTTCTGCCTGATGAAGCAGCTAGGCTGCGAAAGCTAGCATTTGTGTGTGTGTGTGTGTGTGTGTGTGTGTGTGTGTGTGTGTGTCTGTGTGTTTATTTGTTGCTATTACTGCCTGTGCCCTTTCGCCTGGTAAGTGTACTTCATCTATTTTTTACGTATATTTTTCCTTTTAGGAATTTTTCCTCTATAATATATATATATATATATATATATATATATATATATATATATATATATATATAGTGAGGACAGTTTACTACTCACCGCAAAGACGTGGCGACGAGCTGCAACAGGCACATACAAAAGACACACACATACAACACATTCAGCTATCGGCCATGGCCTTCTTCAGAAATAGAGCACTCACGCAATCACACAGGCACACACACTTCGAAGTGTGGCAGTCGGAGGTGATGGTTGTATGACTGTGTTGTGTGCCTGTGTGATTGCGTGAGTGCTCTATTTCTGAAGAAGGCCATGGCCGATAGTTGAATGTGTTGTATGTGTGTGTCTTTTGTATGTGCCTGTCGCAGCTCGTCGCCACGTCTTTGCGGTGAGTAGTAAACTGTCCTCACTATATTATTTATTCCAACCTGGACTTTCCATTATTATATATATATATATATATATATATATATATATATAAAATAAAAACAGAAAAGAGATGACTTACCAAAAGGACCGGCTCGTCGAGAGAAACAAATAAAATCACACACAAACACACATACAAGCTTTCGCCACCACTGGCAGCTTCTTCAGGAAAAAGAGGAAAAAAGGGAAGGATATGGGTTTTAAGGAAGTGGAAAAGGAGTCATTCCAATCCCAGGAGTGGAAGGACTTACCTTAGGGGAAAAAAAGGAAGGTAAACAAATACACACACACTCAGACATATCGAAACGCAAGCACACCTAGACAGACATTTGTGAAAAGCAAAGAAGTTGGACAGAGATACCAATTGAGGCAGAGGCTCTGTCCACAGAACCCAGGCAAAGATGCTAAAGATAGTGGGCGGGAATTTGAGTTAGCGGAGATTGAGACCAGGTGGGCAACTGTGAAGAAAACCAGAAGCTCGTCACGTAGCTCAAAAAGCCTGGCTAAGACATTTCCTCTTGAAAGCCATCTTACTTCTGTGTGCATTAGAAGCGATTGATGTTGGCTTTGCATGTCATCACAAATCTGGGCAAAAAGTCTTGACTGGAGTGGGCAAGACTTCACAAAATTTATGATTTTTACAGCCGTATTAAGAACTTCCTTCAAGTCAGACAGAATTTTCTTTGCCACAAGGGCGTGTCGATGCAATATGCAATGAATACTGCTACAATTTGGAGCTACATTTTTTATTCTTGATACAGTCCCTTTCACTTTTCCCACCATCGCTGCAGCCCCGTCAACACACTTATCCCAGTCAAGACCCTGTTTACGCATGTAACAATTAATAATGTTAAAAATTTCTTCCCCGGTTGCATTGCCTTCCAAAGCTGTACAGAGAAACAAATCTTCTTCAATTGATTGATCGAACGTGTACCTCACGAAAACATGCAATACTGCAAGACCGGCAACATCTGTGCTCTCGTCTAGTTGTCTTGAAAATGCGTGACACTTTTTTAGTCCCTGAATTAATTCCTCTTCAATATAGTCTGAGATTTTGTGAATACGATTTGATATTGTGTTGTTAGAACATTGGACAGATGAAACTTTTTTCGCCGCCTTCTGTCCAAGCATGCAGCCAACTATTTCTTTGATACATGGTTTGAGGAGATCCTCTGCAATTGTATGTGATTTTCCAGCACGGGCAATTCTGTAACTTAACATAAACGATGCTTCAGTTGCTTTTTCCTGATCACATAAAAATAACTCAGATTTGGTTCAAAGAGCCAGCACTTGATGACTAACTTAAATGCCCATCGATAAAAACTAACAATTCACATATTCCAAGAAATTTCGATATCTCGTTATGAAAAATTTACTCTCTCATTTTTTGTAATAATAGTGGTTCCCCCCCCCCCCCCCCCCCCCGTAACAATTTTATTGCTTTGTTTACTTTTGTTTGTTTATTTAAATGTATGTTTTAAAATAATTAAAAAAGGCTGGATAGAATTGGAAGATTCTTTTTGGAATGCTTGTCGTGTATAGTTATTTGAATTATGGATATAGTGAGCTGCTCTAATTCCATTGTTATGGTAGTTACGTATATTTTTTCCTGGGCATACTAACACGTGTACGACGTTAGTGTGATTTCCACATCACGTGCTTTGTCAATAAAAAAACTACATTCTGACAAATGACCTATTACAAGATGAACCACAAATCAAAACATCAAATTACGAAAGAAATTAAATACATTGACGAAACACGCGTCTGGAACTGAACATGTAGTCAAATGTATTGTTATATCAAGCATGGCAGGCAAAGCTAAGAGATAAATCGGATGGGTGAGTACAAATGATGTTTTTCGACACAGGATTTCAGCAAAGGCTGTGTGTATTGAAACTAAAACATTCACTCAGTACAGTTATTTTGTACAAAGGCTAGACAGTTTGATTCTTGGATGGACAACAAGCACATTGTTACGAACAGAAATATTTGTTTATAAAAGAAAAACTTCCTTAATGAACTACAATAAAATACAGAAATAGCATACAATTGTTACCTCATTGTCTCACAAACCCAATCTCTTATCCAAATGAAGTTGTTGAAATAAAATAGGTTAATTAGGTTAATTCTGTTACCACTTATTATATATGCATATTCGATAGTGTTTTAGCTTGTCTACATGAAATATCTTTAATGAAATGACAAGTCACCTCAAGATTACATGCTACTCACGATTATGCAAATACCTTTTGTATTTACCTAGTATGTCCTTCAGTATATGGACTCCTGTAATATACAACACAAAATGTGAAACTGAACCACAGAATAACTGTGACTGAACGCAGGGAAAGCTGTAACGCAGGCGATGGTCCTCACACTGTTGCTAAAAGCCTTCTGAATGCACGAATCCTTCACCGGATGTCTGACAGCGAGGCTACCTGAGGGTTTATTACCCTGCTGGGGCCACGGGGAAAGGTGGGACGCGGCTCGCAGACTACATGTCAATTATCACAGGCTTCGTCCAGGCCTGGGGCTGGTTCCACTCTCCTCGGCAGTCACTGCTGTCCTGTTACTCACTTGAACTAAGCTTACCACAACTAAATCACTGATACTTTCAAATTATGAAATACGTAAAATAAACAACTATCCAACAACTGAGTGGCGAATTTAGATTCACAAGCTGAGACATTAATGTGTGGTTTTATTGTACAGTCCATTTCAAATTTGATTTTTGAGACTTTTCCGCGGAACCCCTGCAAGGCCTTTTGATATTTTTCCGCGGAACCCCTGCAAGGCCGGCGCGGAACCCGCGGAACACCGTTTGGGAACCGCTGGTTTAGAAGGCCTATACAAAGGAAATAAACCTGAAGGCACTAGTCAAGAAATAGAAGATAAGTAGAGAAGATGAAATATGCCTCAAGATACTGTGACAAAAATTTGACAGAGCACTAAAAGATTTGAGTAGAAACAAGGCCCTTGGAATAGACGATATTACGTTTGAACTGCTGATATTGCAGGGTTTGGAAATTTACTTTTTAAAGTCACCAATTTACAGTTAAAGTTATTTCCACATAAGATAAATTAGTTACAGTTATAGTTACTATTTAGCAAAAGTAACTTCATTTGTTACAAATATCTTTAAGTTATTTTTAAAGTTTCTTTTAAAAATTGTAATTGTAACTCAAAAATTTGTAAATCTGTAATTATCTTACACATGTAGAAAGGAAACAAGCTTTATTGTCAATCAATAATTAAATACATTAATACATACATAATTGATGCATTATTAAATAAATTGTCCACAGAATCTTCTATCTCAATTGCACTGTTTGTTCATTTTCAACAAAAGTTGTTTTTCAAATGTTCCATCTCATAAACATTCTGTTTCATGTTGATCATGTCTTTGCAAAAACTGCCGATTTTGTTGTCCACTATATATTCTCTTTGTCTGTTACGCTGAAATGGCAGCAATGAACAAATATTTCAGACTATGTATTCACATCAAGAGCTACACTATGACAGGTGAAGAGGAAGAATTAGTGATATGAGGTGCTGCATTAATAGTAGGCTACATAGAATACTTGATGGGAATAAAACGCTGCCGCGTGGCAGTGACCGCATGGTCTAAGGTATCATGGTATGGACTGGGCAGTTGCTCCTACCGGAGGTTCGTGTCCTCTCTCATCTTGGGCATTTTCCTTTGTCCTTAGTGTAAGTTAGTTTGTAAGTCTAGGGTCTGATGTCCATAGCAGTTTGGTCCAATAGGTTCACAAACATTTGAATTTGAATTACATGATGTGCAAGCTGAATTCGGAAGACTTTTTGGTTTTCATAACTTAACCAGATTTCACCATCAGATTTTGAAATTATAATGAATATTACAGTGCCAGTTGTTTCAAAGAAAGGCACAAATTTCAGAAAAAACAATTCCTGTGAAGAGGAGAGTTGCTGTTACTATTTGTTTCTCAGCCACAGGAAGTGGCCAAGAAGCACTTGCATATTTATTCAACATTTCAAAGCCAGCCATAGGCGTCATTACTGTTTCTGCAGTTTGTGAAGCTTTGCATAAGGCTTATGTAAACATAATTCAATTATATTAATAGCACTGAAACATATATTTAATTGATCGTATATTTATTTACCTTTTCACATTTATCCAAATCATCATTTTCAATAAAGGAAACTTGTTTAGCCTCGAAGTCACTCACACTACAAATGAATGTAATGAGAAATCCCCTGCTGATGATTCCCTTTTCACGTTCATGTTTAGTACACACTGCTACCTTCTACATACATTAATTTTTGCTTCATAAGCCGGCCGCAGTGGCCGAGGGGACTGTGGCGTGCCAGTCACGGTCTGCACGGCAACTATGGTCGGGGGTTCGAATCCCCCTTCGGGCATGGATATTTGTGCTGTCCTTAGTGTAATCTAGTTCATAAGTAGTTTGTAAGTTTAGGGACTGATAACCTCGTAGTTAAGTCCCATAAGCTATACAAACATTTGAACATTTGTTTGCTTCATAAAAAGTGTTGAAAAATGTCATTGTTCTTTCGCATGCAGCTAACTAAAGTAACTGGATGACGGCTCATTTTGCAAAATAAGATAACACATCCTGTTGTTATTGCTGCTGTGTTGGGAAATGAAAGACTTATTTGTTTTATCTACTTAACATACGGCTGGTGCCAAACAATGTAGCAATTTTCTAAAGAGAGTCATGATTCTTTTTAATATCTTTGTGGCATCAAACATTCCACAGGCACCTCTGCCTCTTATTAGGTAACGAATTCGTTAATGTTTTTTCTTGTCTACTCCATTTGGTAAAGAAACGTGTGGAAAGACAACATGTAACTCTATAGATACACAGAATAAAACTGAACAGAACTGCTACAATGAAGCATCTAGTGCTAGCAAGCTACGAACATTGTTTCTTTACCAAGACAGCCAGGAAATGCAGCTTTTGTGTTGCCAGCATGTTCTGAAAATCGATACCATAGTCCAGAACTAGCAGCGAACAGTGTTGCAGAACATGTTTCAAACTCATTGTGATTGCACTTTAACGCCAACAGCAAGCAAAAAACTAATCTGTGCATGACGTCTTAAGTTCTCTGTGGAGTTTTGATTGCTTTGAATTGTTATCCCATCGACATACAATTTGAAGCAAAAGGAATCATTTTTCCCATCCAATCTAAAAATTTCTAACACATCACCAGCTGGCCAAAGCATGCTGTGTCTTCTAACTTCTCCATATCGAAAGGTGTGGAGACGCATGTTGAGTCAGGTAATTGTTATAGGCCTATACTTATTGTTGCGACATAATAATAAAATAAAAATGTTATGAATGAATGAGCAATATTAAATGTTATAACGGTAGTAAAATATATAATTCATACATCTGCAACATAAGTTGTTGAAAAGATTTAATTTTGAAACAAATATTTTTATCCCCCTTTTTTCCCCTCTTAAAATCTTTGCCTCGAATTCTGAAGTACGCTACATGCGACAAAAAAAAAAAAAAGTAACAATACTTCCATCACATAGTAACTTAGTTACAGTTAAAGTTACTTTATGCAAATAATAACTCCATTACTACCTGTTATCTTCGAAAAGTAACTGTTACTAGTAATGGCATTAGAAGTAACGCATTACTCCTCAACCCTGTGATATTGTTAGGAAAACCAGTCATGAAGAAATTATTCCACCTGATATGCAATATGTTATGAAACAGGGGTAATAACCTCAGACTTCAAGAATAATATAGTACTACCAGTTCCAAAACAAGCAAGTGCAGACACATGTGAAAATTCCAGAACTATCAGTTTAACAAGTCATGGTTGCAAAATACTAACACGTATTATTTGCAACAATGGAAGGTCCAGTAAGGAATGTTAATAATCATATAAAGATAGGGAACACCTCACCATAAAGACGAACTTTGAGCTGCCGACAGACACAAATAAAAGACATACAAACACACACTCAGTTCTAAATTTTCACCCAACACAGTTGAGAATATTGTTGGGCAGCCGGAGATGGCTGACATGTGTGGATGAGTGTGCCTGAGCGATTGTGTGGATGAATGTTTTCTGTCTGAGGAAGACCGTGGCCAAAAATTTAAAATTGTATGTGTGTTTGTATGTCTTTTATTTGTGTCTGGCTGTGGCTCAATGTTCATCTTTAAATATTATTTGCAGATGCAAAAAAACTGGTGGAATCCAACTTTGGGGACGATCAGTTTGGATTTAGGAGAAATGTAGGAACATGCGAGGCAATACATTACGACTTGTCTTATAAATAGGTCAAGGAAAGGGAAAACTATGTTTCTAGCTTTTGTAGATCTGGAGAAATCTTTTGACAATTTTAACTGGAATATACTCTTTCAAATTCTGAAGGTAGCAGGGGTACAATACAGGGATCTAAGAGTTATATTCAACTTGTACAAAAACCAGACAGCAGTTATTAGAGTAAAAGGGCATAAAAGGAATGCAGTGGTTGGAAAGGGGAATAAGACAAGGTTGTAGCCTTTCCCCAATGTTTTTCAATCTGTACATTGAGCAAGCTTTGAAGGAATGCAAGGAGATATTTGGAGAGGGAATTACAGTTCAGGGAGAAGAAATAAGAACATCGAGGTTTGCTGATGATATAGTAATTCTGTCAGACAGAGCAAAGAACCTGGATGAGCAATTAAACGGAATGGACAGTGACTTGAAAGGAAGGTGTAAGGTGAACATTAGCAAGAGTAAAACAAGGGTAACAGAATCAGGCAGTGCTGAAAGCAGGTATGGATCCAGGATCTTTGGTGGTCAGGGTAACATAGTCAGTTGCCCCCCCCCCCCCCCCGCCCCCCTCACTTCACCATCAAAATGACGAAGAATGAGATTTAATAAAAACGACTAAAATTTGGTTGATATTGAGTTCTTTTATTCACAAACAGGAGAACATGTACTTATGAATGAAGTCATCAATGAATACAGATAAAAATAAGAATAAAAAATAAATTGAATAATTTGAGGCCTAGGCCTAACTTAAGATAAAATTTTACCAATAGATGTTCCCAAACAATGCGAAATATTTAGGCCCAGTGTGGACTTACCGTGGCACCAGCTCTTCTATTTGATGTGGGAACCTTAACGGTGACTTTTATAAAACTGGTAAAACTGCTTCTACTGATGCCAGACTTAGCATCAGAAGGAAGAAAGAAAGAAAAAAGAAGTGTGCTTAATTGGACATAATAATCAATTACAAATTTGCAACATAGATTGTTAACTATTTGAATCATGTAACCTAAAACGTAATCTTACAAGCTTTCCTTATAGCATAAGTATTAATAATCACATTGTTTGAGATATTAGATGCCAAATGATGATCAATGCTGATTATATCCAAGTCTGTAAGGCATTTTTGTGCTGTTTTTCTTAAGTATGTTTTTATTTGTTTCAATTTACTGAAACTCCTTTCGTTTGCTGAAAGAGCATCGTAACAAAAATCCTAATCGCCATTGTCACATTTGGATATGCAACCTGTAATCCATTTTGACAAATTAAGCTCAAATTTTTTGCAGTAGTTGCTGTTTTCGTGGTTGATATTCAATTAAGTGCATGATACTTAAAATTTTGCAGTTCTGTTATTAATTCATCCTTATTAAGGTCATTATTATATATATCAGCTAAGTGTATTGCCTGGATTTTAATGTCATCATCCTTTAATGTCTGCAGCTGACCTGTGTAAAAAGTTTTTATTTTGTAATTCATTAAACCTGTTCCTCAGTTGACGATTGACTTAGTCCATTATTTCTGCGATCATGTTTTGGAACTTTTTTCAGCTGTCTAATCCCAGCTTTCGTCTTCACAATCTTCGTCGACCATCCTCTTCCTTTTTCGTTTGTGCAACTCTTTGAGTTGAGGATCCAAATTAAGCTTTTCAGCTATGGTCTTGGCTTCTGAGATAATATCTGTTACTACTGTTGAGTTTGTTCTAGTTTCCTGAAACTCCTGGATAAGTTGATTTATATGATTAACAGATTGGTCAATGATGATATCATCTTTCTGTAAAAATTTTGTACACAATATCAATTCTTGTTAGCTCCTTGAACCAAACACAAGAAGCTGTGATAAATTCAAAAGTGCTAACATTTTTTAAAAGATTTTAAGAGCTTCCCTCTTTGTTGACCATCTAGTAGAACTCTGTAGCTTTAGAGATACAGGCACATACTTCAACATCATGTCCCATCTGTTAGTGGATTATGCAAAGAATAAATATAGGCAGTTCATTATTCCAAAACAAGTTTCTGCATCATGCGAAGGACTTGCAGCATTTTCTCCAACCAAATTTAATGAGTGTGCAGCACATGGTACTAAGTACGCTAACTATTTTCTTGTTGTAAACGAAAATGAACACCTTGTACTTTCTAGCCCTATTGGCACAATTGTCATAGGATTGGCATTGACAGGTTTTTAAATTTAACCTATCTCTTTCAATTTTATGCAATATTATTTCAGAAATGTCTTGTCACTAATAGTAAAAAAAGTCAATAAAACTTTCAATCTCTCTGCACAATTTTCATTGAATTTTACTTATCTCATAATTTGTGACATATGCTCACATTGGCTTACACCAGGAGTGCAGTCAAACATGATAGAAAAATATTTTGCTTCTTTAATATCAGTTATTATTCGTTCCCTTATTTTGGATCCTATTATTTGTAAAAAAAATCATCTTGGATGTCATGAGAGAAGTAGCTGAGTTGACCTTTCTTGTGGTGCCTTATGTGCTCTTTTAGTGTGGGTTGGTAGCCAGACAATAAGTCAATGGTGTTTAAAAACTTCCCACATCTTGGATCACCAAAATCAAGACTTTCATCTGAAACTCTAAATAAACTGCCCCGTTTTGCCAAATGCAGAATCACATCAATAATCACAATTGAAACTGATTTACAATGCTTCTCCTCCTTCGATATTTACTGTTGTAACTCTTTGTCAATACCACCATTATTTAGAGATGCCTCTAATGTTTTTTTGAGAGCAAAACGGTTTTTTGTGGCTTAATGAGTTTTTGTGCACTGAAATCTATTCATTTAATTTTTCCACTGAGTGGGACCATTCTTAACCACATGAGAAAGTTTTGTCTCGAATATGTTCTTATGAAATAGTTTGCATGCTGTGCAAAACAAATCTTTTTTTTTTTTTTTTTTTTTTTTTTTTTAATTTACTGTAGACTAATCAAGAACGGCATACCTTTTGTCCCCGGAAGCTGTTTATAATACCAGTCTTTTTACAATATCCTTTCCTCTGTAAGAGAATCGCTCAAATCTGCTTCAGTTTTTTCTTCGCTGAAGATTAGGTGGGTGGATCGCGTAACTAATGAGGAGGTACTGAACAGAATTGGGGAGAAAAGGAATTTCTGGCATACCTTGACTAAAAGAAGGGATAGATTGGTAGGACACATTCTTAGACATCAAGGAATTGTTAATTTAGTGTTGGAGGGAAGTGTGTGGGGTAAAAATCGCAGAGGAAGACCAAGAGATGGATACAGTAAGCAGATTCAGACAGATGTAGGTTGCCGTTCTTATGTTGAGATGAAGAGGCTTGCTCAGGATAGGGTATTGTGGAGAGCTGCATCAAACCAGTCTCCGGACTGAAGACCACAACAACAACAACAACAACAACAGTTTTTCAACAATGATGCATCTCACTGCATCCAAGAAGCACTCTGGCCAGGTCCCTGGAACCTTAAAATCAAATATAGATTTTTGCTGACTTGCAGAGGAATCATGAGTAAAAGTAATGGCTGTAGCCGTATTTGCAGTTCCCGACATTCCCTCTGTTGTATCAGTAGACCTTAAATCGCATTCTTGAGAATATATTGTTTCCACTTCCTCCTCCTTTGAATCGTGGGGAAGTATTTGAGGCTCATGTGTAGAAAGGTGTTCTAAAATTCGCCCACTAATTTCCTGTGTAGTTCTGCTATCATCTGAAATAAAAATACAACCAAAGCTCAACTTCCATTCGACCACCAAAGGTCAAGCAACGTGATACGCATAATTAACCTTCGTAATACATAAGGGGAAGGGGGTTGACCTACTTTATGCCCACCTTCTGAAAATATTGTAAACCTAGCCAGGTACATTATATTTTAGAACTATGAAAAGAAATGTATTGTTTTTAATAGTGTTCTGTCACATTCCAGATTTTTTAAATTTATCATTTAAACATTTAAGTCTTAATAGTAGATATTGCTTAGTAACTCTTTAAAAGCAATGTTTGTCAGAAAAGTCCTCAATAAATGGCTTTTTCCATAAGGTACCCCCAGTTTCTGGTAACATATGTCATAGAAACTGTGCTGGCATTGCTAAGGTTAAGAACTTCACTTAGTAAGGACAGAGTGTAGGGCTATGTCAACACAACTGTTATCCTTAATCAAAATCCTCAACCTTCCCACTCCAACATCCACACCTACAATTCGGAACATTCTCTTGCAGGCCAACCGCAAATTGGAACAGCATGCCACCCTCAACCTCAAAAAACTTTCCAAAACCAAACAGCCCTTGCCAAAGATTTACTATCCTATACTCATAGTGTTTGCTGGAGATATCACTTTGCCATGAAGAAAAATAATCCTACTCCTAATGATCCAGTTCCCAAAAACCTTCGTTCAAATTTAACCCTGTCTAGAACAATTCCGTCCTCCCTCACAGCGAGACCCACCCCCTCTTCCTCAAAATCACCCTTTCAAACCTTCCAGGAATTCCTTACTTACAACCTTGCCTCTCAGCCTTCCTGGAAAACCTTAATCCAACTCCCAACATTACCACAGCTGAATTCCGAGCTATCCATGATCTGAATGCTGACCATTCCATCGTCATTCTCCCGGCCGACAAGGGATCCACGATCGTGGTACTTGATCGGCGGGAGTATGTGGTTGAGGGACTGCGTCAGCTTGCAGACAACACTACCTACAAAGTTTGTCAAGACAATCCCATTCCTGATGTACAGGCAGAGATTCAAGGAATCCTCATATCCTTAGGTCTCCTACAAAACCTTTCACCTGAGTCCATCAACCTCATGACCCCACTGACACCCCACACCCCTACCTTCTACCTACTTTCTAAGAATCACAAATCTAATCAACCAGGCTGGCCCATTGTGGCTGGTTACCAAGCCCCCACAAAACGAAGCTCTGCCTACATATACCAACACCTTCAATCTATTATGTGCAGTCTCCCATCCTTCATCAAAGACACCAACCACTTTCTCAACCGCCTGAAATCCTTACCCGACCTGTTACCACCGGAAACCATCCTTGTAACTATTGATGCTACTTCCTTATACACTAACATCCCGCACGTCCAGGGCCTCACTGCGATGGAGTACTTCCTTTCATGTTGATCACCTGCAACCCTACCTAAAACCTCTTTCCTTATTACCCTAGCCAGCTTCATCCTAACAACTTCTTCACCTTTGAGAGCCAGACATACCAACAACTTAAGGGAACAGCCATGGGAATCAGGATGGCCCACCGGGTTACGGGACTGGAGTAAGTGGTGGTGGAAGGGTGCATAGGGCAGGTTTTACAACGGGGGCGGTTACAAGGGTAGGAGCCAGAAGATAAGGAAGGTGGTTTGGAAATTTTATAGGGATGGACTAGGAGGTTGAGGAGGTTAGGTGGGCGGCGGAAAGACACTCTCGGAGGAGTGGGGAGGATGTCATGAAGGATGGATCTCATTTCAGGGCAGGATTTTAGGAAGTCGTATCCTTGCTGGAGAGCCACATTCAGAGTCTGCTCCAGTCACGGAAAGTATCCGGAGACAAGAGGGGCACTTCTGGGGTTCTGTTGAATGTTCTGAATTTGGGGGGATGAGGAAGTGGCTCTGGCAATTTGCTTCTGTACCAGATCAGGAGGATAGCTGCGGGATGTGAAGGCTGTTATTGGTGTATTGGTTCAGGGATTCAGGAGTGGAGCAGACTCGTTTGCCATGAAGACCTAAGCTGTAGGGAAGGGAACGTTTGATGTGGAAAGGATGGCAGCTGTCATAATGCAGGTACTGTTGTTTATTGATAGGTTTGATGTAGACAGATGTGTGAAGTTGTCCGTTGGACAGATGGAGGTCGACATCGAGGAAAGTGGCATGGGATTTGGAATAGGACCAGGTGAATTTGATGGGACCAAAGGAGTTGAGGTTGGAGAGGAAATTCTGGAGTTCTTCTTCACTGTGAGTCCAGATCATGAAGATGTTGTCAATGAATCTATACCAAACTTTGGGTTGACAGGCTTGGGTGTCCAGGAAGGCTTGCTCTAAGCGTCCCATAAATAAGTTTGCGTATGAGGGGGCCATCCTGGTCCCCATGGCTGTTCCCTGTAGTTGTTGGTATGTCTGGCCCTCAAAAGTGAAGAAGTTGTGGGTTAGGATGAAGCTGGCTAGGGTATTAAGGAAAGAGGTTTTAGGTAAGGAAGTGGGTGGTCGGCGTGAAAGGAAATATTCCATCGCAGCGAGGCCCTGGGCATGTGGGATATTAGTGTATAAGGAAGTGGCATCGATAGTTACAAGGATGGTTTCAGGAGGTAACAGGCTGGGTAAGGATTTCAGGCGATCGAGGAAGTGGTTGGTGTCTTTGATGAAGGATGGGAGACTGCACATGATGGGTTGAAGGTGTTGCTCATGAAATTTCTTTCCTTCCGCAATTCCTCTCCAATTTATTTATTTATTTATTTATTTATTTATTTATTTATTTATTTTTTTTTTTTTGTTTGCATATTCCCACACTCCACACATACGCAATAGTTGAGAGTTACATCAATCAGAACTCTTTTACTCTAAAACATTTCAAATGCATTCGTCAGAAGTAGATTGTAGAAGGGGGGACAAAGAAAGCACCGACAGGATTAAGTTGATTACAACAAAGTAAGTTGCAGTTCATCTTTCTGCCACTGCGGTACGGATGTCGCAATACTACTGTATAACCATACTGAATGGTTTGTCCGTGGTCAGTGCATTCAGGATAACTTGGCAAATAGTTTTGTATTCTAAATAGCACAGGTGCAGGGGCAGCCGAGACAATATGCATTTAATAGTTGCCAACGGCCAGGAATGTAAATAAAAGTACTTATATTTACTTGTTGCTAATGTAACGACATTCATACTAGAGCTTATACTAATGTTGATTTAGTTCCTGTAATCATCTCTTCAAAAATTATAATAATTATACTAAAGTTTTTTCCCATTTTGGCATCCCCTGAACTCTGTGTGCAGGGCAGATGCCCCTCCCCCCCCCCCCCCCCCTTGTTCCCACCTCCCTGTACCCCGTAGAACCGTCACTGGCTGAAGGAATTAGATTTGGTAGTGAAACCATAAAAGTAGTAAATGAGTTTTGTTATTTAGGTAGCAAAATAATTTCTGATGGCCAAAGTAAAGAAGTAAAATGCAGAATGGCTATGGGAAGAAAAGCACTTCTGGAGAAGAGAAATTTGTTGATATCCAATATTTCTTTAACAGTTAGGAAATCATTTCTGAAAGCATTTCTCTGGAATGTAGAATTGTATGGGAGTGAAACTAGGATGATAAGGAGTTCAAACAAAAAGATGATAGAAGGTTTTGAAATGTGGCCCTGGGCCACCTTACTCACAACTGTCCTTATATGTTCGTTCCATTTCATATTGCTCTGCAGTGTTAAGCCTAGATATTTGATCGACACGACTGCATCAAGAAGCTCACTACTAATGCTGTCTTCGAACATTATAGGATTATTTTCCCTACTCGTGCACATCACCTTACATTTTTCTACTTGAGAGCTAGCTGCCATTCTTTGCACCAACTAGAAATTTTGTCTAAGTCATCCTGTATGCTATTACAGTCAATTAAAGACGAAACTCTTCCATACACCACAGCAATATCAGCAAACAGCCACAAATTACAAGCTACTCCATCCGTCAGATAGTTTATGTAGATAGAAAATAGTAGTGGTCCTATCACACTCCCCAGGGGCTCACCTGAAGATAAACATGTATGATGAATACTTGCCTTCGAGAACTACATACTGCATACTATTCGTTAGGAAGTCTTCCAGCCAGTCACAAATCTGTGAACCTATTCCATATGCTCATATTCACAAGCGAACTCGTTATTTGATAAAATTACTGAGTATTTTTTAAATTATTGGTCAACGTATATTTGAAGTTGGAATATTTAAAGCAGTGTTGTTTTTGTTTCCTTATCTTTGTCATCATCTGCAATATAGTAACAATTGGATGAATGTAACTTTAGCTCAGATGATGACCAAGTTACAGTAACTACAGAAAAACTTCACTTTTACGTTCTTGGATTTTACATTTTCTCACTTTTCCTTCATTTTACGATTTTTGAAACCATGTGAAGAAAAATTACATAATTGACATGTGTAGCGTTTATAAATCTTATGCATTGAACTATCTAGACACTTTGCATTTATTCAAATGTACATTTAGCATTTTGCTGTTTGCAGTAGGCGCGTAGTTGACTCACAGTGTGGAATATCCCATCAGCCACCACGCCGATTGTCTGCTTATCTTTGTTTACGCAACTGGTAGATTTTTATGCTTTGCTTTATGCGAGAATTTATTTTTATTTTGAAATGCAAATATTTATCTATGACTGTTTTTGAAGTTTTATAAATGGTGAGACTGGTGGTTTGCCTGTTTGTTTTTCTGACCATTGAAGAGGGCACAGCGTATTATAACCCAAGAACGTGATTGTGGTGTGAGATGCCGATCCTGTGCAAATGTCACAAAAATCCTTATGCATGTATTTGCACTTGAGAACACAAATAAATTCTTGAATATCATCGTGCAAAAAATACAAAAACTGGGATGGAGAGGGCGGACCACCTCAGGCCTTGAAATACCTCAAAATCAGTGTTTTTTTGAGTGCACTCTTGGTCCTTTCTTAAATCTTAAAAGCTACTCTTTTATAGTAATACATGTATTTTCAAGTGGATTTGGGGGGGGGGGGGGAGGTTCACTTTGTTTTGCCACCGCCCCAGGCCTCCGACAGCTTTAGTCCGCCACTGACTATATAAATAATGAATGTCAGTCAAAGGCTTACTGACAAAGTCAATTATGTCAAAAATTTGTACTTTGTATAAAGTTACTAGTTACATCTGGTGTTTAAAATAGTAGAATATTTGGATAACCTTTCTTACATTATAAACAAACTTCCTTGTGAGTATTTTGATGGCTATTATGTACATGTATCACATATAAATCACAAAATAGCAAGAGTGATTCAGTAAGCATATTTTACCATTTGAAATATTATTTCCCACATTTTACGCTTTCCCGCATTTTACACAATTTTCATTTAGTCCCTTAAAAAGTGTAAAGCAGGGTTTTCTTGTAAATGCATATTGTGACTATAATAAGTGGTACAGTTATTTTATTGAGTATGGTGTGGAGGAACATCTTTCTAGACCAACTATAATCCATATTCATTAACTTTGCAACAACAAGAGATGCATATTTTCCATGTGAAGTGATGAAAAAGAGTTCATCTTTCTTTCTTTCTTCTTCCACCACTTCCTTCACATAACATGGATTTCGCATAAAGGTACAGAAGTAAAGAATTTGCTAATTATTGAGTGATAAGTAGACTATAAAGAAAAACATTCTTTTTTGTGTGTGTGAGTTTTGCAGTACAAAGTTCTTACACTTGAAGCAGCAGAAATTGCTTTCACTACCTAATGGCACGATCTACGTTTTCTCTTTAAAATATATGCTTTAATAAATATCATAATTAACTTCCTGATACTAGCCTACCTCATTTGAAGAAACACATAAATAGTCATATTCTTGTTAATATATTGGCACGCCATTGCAAGACCACAGTATTTTTCACATTTCTCTACTGTCATATGATAATATTCCAAAAATTATGCATTATTATAGTTTTTTTCGTTTGTATTTTTTAAAGTAGAATGCAGATAGAAATAGGCTACAGGATTTTATTCATTAGAGGATATTGTAAAGATTGTGATCAGGTCAAACAGAGAAAAGAATTGAATAAAGAAATGTGTGAGTTTGATAAATGAGAATTTCATTGACTGTAAATAATCCCCATTCCCCCACTCTGCTTTTCTCAACCATATCACCTTCCCCTGGTACTATGAAAAGAGCCCCAAGAAATATCTGCATCTCTAAAATCCCTAGAAAATAAACCAATAAATAACAGAAATGGCAAGCCTTGGTATTTTTATTGAAATTGGATGTGTAAAAAAATATACATAAATAAATAAAGCGCCGGCCGTGGTGGCCGAGGGGACTGAGGTGCTCCAGTCACGCTCTGCACGGCCACTACGGTTGGGGGTTCGAATCCCCCCCCCCTCGGGCATGGATATTTGTGCCGTCCTTAGTCTTAGCTAGTTCATAAGTAGTTTGTAAGTTTAGGGACTGATGACCCTGTAGTTAAGTCCCATAAGCTATACAAACATTTTAAAAAATAAATACAGCTATTTTAGGGTCAAAACAATAACTTCTCCAATAACAGAGGCAATGAGTTGTCAGCTGGTCCAAGAGTTGAGGCAAGTAAACACATGTGTAGCCAAAAACATGTATTTCACGTGTGCAGTGTTTTCTTTATATTATAAGTTACATTGTCTGTTAAGTATGTTGGTATTGATTGAGCTTGTGTTAGCAGCCTGTAAATAGAAAGCATCTAGATAATAACAGCAGGATCAAAAGTGACATCAGTTCCTTTGGACATGTTCAAAAGAACTGTTGCCACATATATAAAACCTATAAACGTTATTTTCTTCATATATTTAATTTTCAGGTGATATACAGTTCCAGGATACACCTGTCAAGATAACACCAAATACTCCACAGCTAGCAGATATATATCCCTCTGCTTTCAAGGTTTGTGGTAGTATAACACCTCACCACTTAACAACTGGTGTTGCGGAAAGAGGACCAAGAAATATCCGCATCTCCAAGAAAGGAAGTGAAAGTGATACAATTATCCTGAAATTAAATCAGGGAAGTGGTGAAATCTGTCACTTTCTTGCCCCTGGAAGATACGAGGCAAATGTGGAAGTGTCAGAGGAGGAGAAGAATCGTGGTTTACAGTAAGTGTTTATAGAATGTAACAGAACTGACAAAATGGTGGTGGTGATGATGATGATGATGATGATGATGATGATGATAAAAGTACTGTCTGTCAGGAAGTACAACTGACACAGTTAGTTGTTTTCATGTTCCATGTATCATAATTCATATCTCATGCTGTGATGTGGAATGTGTAAGTTTTTTAATCATTCAAATTGTGAAGGATCATCAATATAATTCACATTTTTCTAATTGATCTTGGTTGTATGATAGTAAGTGCCAGCTTCTGAAATTCAGATTATTATACTGACATTTGGTGAAAGCTATTTGATCACAAAATAAACTGAGTAATAGATTATACATCACGAAATTATAAACTTACAAATTTCACAGAACCATTTCTGTGCTGATTCCAGACTCAGCACTTTTCTGAGGAGATGAAATAAGACTGTTTAGCAATAGAGAATGATCATTTTTCTCCAGTTAATTTATTGTTATTTATTACAAAAAACTGACAAATTTATTTTAATGTAGAGGTAACAATTCATCAAAATGGAAGGGGGGGGGGGGAAACACACACACACACACACACACACACACACACACACACGATGACATGGCCTCAAAATTATTAATATCCTTGGGAGAACCAATAATGGTGAACTAGTAAGGGGTACAGTAACCGTTATAAATTAAAATTGTGGAGCAGCTACAAGGCATATAACTTTCTTTTATTAATGTGTTTAATGTAGCATGTCAGTAAACAAAAGTTATATGTGACTTGTGGCTGCTCCACAATTTTAATGATTAATCTGTTTTCCATACCATGCTGGATATTTGAGACATACTTCAAGAAGAAAGCAACAGTATAGAAGGCAGCTGCCAGCAGGCACGATTATTACTGAAAATAAGTCTCCGTTATGGTAAAGAAATAACAAAAGAATCACAAATTTGTTATTTATCAATTAACATATTATTGTTATTGTTGAAATTACGAACCCATTTTTGGAATGCACGGATGTCCATAAATATAATGGAAACATAATACTAAAGAACTTCATTCTATAATATATTATATTACTGCTAGGCAAACAGTAGTTTCAAGGCAGCAGATGTCAGATCTTATAGAGGAGCCCCTTTTTGGTTAGTCCACTATCTAGTAAAAGGAACTGAACTGAACTGAGAAAGATCAAAATTTATTTAGCCTACAAGATGAAACAATAAAAACATTCTTCGCTCCCAGAATGGAAAGGATGATGAATTATTTGAATGAAGTATTGAGCAAATATGTGAATAGGTCCTACATGAAAACTAACGTTAAAAATAAAGCAATACAAGTGCTGGGCAAAGAAGAAAACAACCACAGCCATGCAGCAGAGTGGTGCTCAGAAATAGTGGTTGCAGTTAATTGTTTGAATGATAAATTGGAGGAAACAAGATCAGTTTACAAGGAAAAGAATAATGAAGTGATAAAAAAAAAAGAACAACAAAGAATGAAGCATGGGATAGAACATGCGCCAATGTCAACACCAAAGTAAGATTTGAGAGAGTAAAAGAAGCATGGTCAATATTAAAAGGGCCCCTAAGAGAGATGAAAGACAAAGCCAATCTCCTACAGGTTACACAAAGGGAATGGCAAGAACATTTAAAAAGATTATTAAATCAAGATAGATCAGAATACCAGGAGAAAGAAAATGAACATGAATGTGATAAGATCTCAATTTTAGAAAGTGAAGAGCTTCACATATTAAGATTATCAAAGAGCGGTAAATTTTCTAGACCAGACAATATCAGTCTGAAGTTAATGAAATACAGTGGTAACAAAATTGTGAAACCGATAACATGGTTTTTTTTTTTTTTTTTTTAGAAATTTTTGTAAATTATCAGAATGGGGTTAGAAATTGCAGGTGGAGTTCATTTACATCATTTACTATATGCTGGTTATCAATTTATATGTAGTCAGCTACCAACAGAAAACTAAACCTGGGGTTTGAAGTTTAAGTAAGAACTGTGAAAAGGGAAAGAAAATTCAGAAGATCAACACCTTTCATTATTTTGGAGCCATTTTAGAAACTGGGGGGAAAATCAGAGGTGTAAATTAATAAAATAATGATTAGTGCATGGGGTGCGCAGTTTCATCTTGTTGTCATTCTCATCAGTACAGAAACTAGTTTGATGGCAGCTCTCTAATTAATGTGCTTTGTCTTGAGCATAAGGCAACCAACATCCTTCTTTACATGCTTATTGTGATTTTTAACTCTGACGTTTTTCTCCAATGCTAAATTGAAGATCCCTTTGTGTCTAAGAATGTTGCCTGCCTATTGATCCCTTCTTTCAGTCAACATATGTTAGAAATGTCTTTTCTTTCCATTTCTTTTCAGTACTACCTCATTAATTACGCAATCTACCAACCACATTTCAAAAGCTTCTAACATCATCTTGTCTGAACTATTCACTGTCCACATTTTCAATTTGGTACAAGGTCACACTCCACCCAAATGCCTTCAGTAAAGACTTTGTACCTCTTAAAATAGTATTTGATGTTAAAAAGTTTCTCTTTTTCAGAAACAATTTTCTTCCCATTGACATTCTGCATTTTATATCATCTATACTACAACCATTGTATGTTATTTTACTGCTCAAGAAGTAAAACTCATCTAGCACGTTTATTGTCTCATTATGTAATCCAGTTCATTCAGCATTGCCTAATTTTCATAGACTACATTCCATTAACATTGTTTTTCTCTTCCTAATGTTCATCTTGTACACTCCTTTCAAGATACCGTCCTTCCATTCAATTGCTCTTCCAGGTCCTTTTCTGTGTCTGACAGAATTACATTATTGTAACTTCTAAGTAGGAGTCACGAGCACTAATAATAGTGTCTAGTGGAATACAATAATAACTGTTCGTCAGTATGACAGTATATAACACAGATGCGATGTGCTCTCGAATGAGTCTCGCACACGACTGAGCCGGGTTGCAGTTCGCTTGGTTTCGCTATGCCGGCGGCCGCTCGGTGGTAGGCCGGTAACGCTGGTCTTCACTAGTGTCGCCATCTCGCAGCCGATGGCGTAACCACGTGTGGCGGCGTGTAATTAGTAAGCTGTGCGCCGTGATGTATAGCACTCCTCCCCCCTCAGGGGGAAATGTCGACCAACCACACGCGGACCCAGGCAATGTCCATTGGCGTGGCATCATCGGAAGGTGGTGCCAGCACCTGTGCATATGGAGGATACTGATGGGGGTGTAGCCGTCTAGGGTTGTTTGTCGTCCTCGGAAGGCAGCCCGCTATGATTGGAGAACCCAGTGCCACCGATGAACCCAAGACTGGAAATGTCAGGGGCAACGGATGGGTCACATTGTCTGGCAGTGGTCCCTCCTGGCCGGACTGTGGGATGTGCATATGCACCACGGCTGCCCCTCCCTCAGATGGTGAGGTGGAGCTGGCCTCGTCTGCAGGCGCCACCACAGGCAGGGGCACAGCATCTGTGATCGGCATTGGTTGCACCGAGGATGTGACAACCGCGGGAAATGCCGGGTATGGAACCATCGACTCCGGTAGAGGCGTCCGATGCGGCACTTGCAACTCAAGTGTGGAACCCACTGCCATCGTAGGCGGTGGCGGCGGCGGTGGTGGTGGTGGTGGTGGTGGTGGTGTGGACCCAGCCCCGGGGCGTAACTGCTCCCAGTAGCATCGCACCACGCCTCCAGGCGTGTGTACAGAACATGCGTCGCCTCTGCAGCCTATGACGACACCAGGCACCCAGCAGGGGCTGTGTCCAAACACTCATGCCCACACGGCTGAGCCCGGAGCGTGGCAACGGTGCAGCGACCGGCTGCGGTCATGGCAGGAGCAGGTGCAGCAAAGTCCGAAGCTGGTGGCTGTGGAGTAGCTCAGCGGGACTATGCTCCCCCATCGGTGTGAAGCGGTAAGAAGATAAGAATCTAAGCACAGCATCATCCACTGAAGTAGAGGCCACATACTTGTGCATCTGGACCTTGAACGTGCAGACTAGCCACTCCGCCTCACTGTTAGACTAGGCGTAGAAAGGCAGAGTAGGAACATGACGGACCCCGAGCTGGGCACAGAAATCCCAAAGAGCGGAAGAGGTTAACTGAGGTCCGTTGTCCGAAACCAATGTGTGAGGAAGGCCTTCAATGGTAAAAACCTTAGAAAGAGATTTGATAGTCATGGTTGTATACATGGTAGGGCAGCACATGACATAAGGGAAGTTAGAGTAGGCATCCAAGACAAAAAACCAATAGGAATTAAGAAAAGGGCCGGTATAATCCACATGTATGCGCTCCCAAGACTGTCTCGGCTGAGTCCAAGGTGAAAGGGACGTGCACAGCACTGCCTGCAGCAAAGCACATTGCAAGCAGGAGGCCACCAGGCGGACAATGTCACTATCCATACCGGGCCAAAACACATGTCGCCGGGCCAGAGTTTTAGTGTGGGAGGCATTGATTCATGTAGCAACGCCAACACACGCGAACGTAAGGTTGCTGGCACAACCACCCGTGATCGCAAGTCGTCAGTAGCCAGTAAGATGAGCCCGCGACATTCAGAAAAACGGAGTCTGAAAGAATAATAATTCCGCAAGGGATCAAATGCCTGGCGCGGAGGAATTTCCGGCCAACCAGTACGAATATAACGCAACACCTGCCGTAACACAGGATCAGCAGCCACTGCCGCTGACAGTACCGAAGACGTAATACGAAAACTATCCACAGCAGCCTTCACTTCCTCGTCCAGGAAAAAGTAGAGAAGTTCTTAATTATCAAATTCAGGATATGGTCCAATAGGAAGACGCGACAGGGCATCAGCATTAGTGTGTTGGGCTGTAGGCCGGAAGTGAATTTTGTAATTGTACTCTGACAGAAAGAGAGCCCACCATTGAAGCCGGTGTGCGGCCTTATCGGGAAGAGAAGCAGTAGGATGGAAAAGCGAGACCAACGGTTTGTGATCCGTAGTCAGGTGAAACTTGATACCATACAAATACACGTGAAATTTCTTTAAGGCATAGAAAATGGCCAAAGCCTCTTTTTCAATCTGAGAATATCTTTGCTGGTCCTGGGTCAAAGTTTTAGAGGCATACGCGATAGGGCGTTCAAACCCGTCAGGAAATTTATGGGCCACCACTGCTCCAACCCCATACTGTGAAGCATCAGTAGCGAGAACCAGGTGCTGACCCGGCGTGTCCGCAGCCAGGCAGGGGGCCGACACTAGAAGATGTTTCAGTGTGGTGAAAACTTGGTCACAGTCTGCCGACCAGACAAAAGGCAAATCTTTGTGGAAGAGGTGGTGTAGAGGTTGTGCTACAGTAGCCGCACTGGGCATGAAACGATGGTAGTATGCAACTTTGCCCAAAAAAATCTGCAGGTCCTTGACAGATGTGGGCCGTGGAAGAGAGGCGACCGCTGCCACAGGGTCTGGCAAGGGGCGAACCCCTTCTGACAAAATTTCAAACCCACGGTAGGGAATTGAGGATTGGAAAATCGAGACTTAGGAAGGTTGCAACCGAGGCCAGCAGACTGCAGAACTTGAAAGAGGGCCCGCAAGTTATGAAGGTGCTCCGCGAGCGATGATCCTGTAACCACAGTATCATCTAGGTAGTTAACGCACCCCGGAACGGGGCGCAACAGTTGTTCCAGGAAGTGTTGGAAGATTGCCGGCGCACTTGCCACGCCAAACGGCAAACATAGGTATTGATAGAGGCCGAAGGGTGTGTTAACCACCAGCAACTGCCTGGATTCCTCATCAAGGGGAAGTTGGAGATAAGCCTCTGCCAAGTCTATTTGGGAAAAAAAATGTGACCCCCAAAAGTAAGGCTAATAATTCATCAGTACGCAGCAGTGGGTAGGAGTCTGTGACCGACTGTGCGTTAATCATGACTTTAAAGTCGCCACGGATACGTAAGGCGCCCAAGGGTTTCTTTAGAATAACAAGTGGTGTGGCCCATTCACTGTAAGTTACCGGGCGAAGAACCTGCATGGCTTGGAGGTGATAGATTTAAGCCTTCAGCTGATCACCTCAGGCGACCGGTACCTGCGAGCGCAAAAAAATTTTGGCCGCGCTGTCGGCTTCATAGTGATGTGCGTTGAGAAGTTAGAAGCACAGCCCAACTCACCAGAAAATAAAGAAAATTCTTGACAGAGCAACTCGAGATTATAAAAAGGCACAATGTCCTAACTAAGTTGACTGAGTCGGAAATTGAAAATCCAAAGGCGGTGAAGGCATCAAGGCCAAATATGTTCACTGAGGCCGTATCGTCAACCACAAGGAAGGTAATTGGACGCTCCACAGATTTATAGGCAGTGGAAGGCGTAAATTGACCCAACAAGGGAATCCATTGATGGCTGTAATTGCACAAGGATCGTTCCACCGGAACTAATTGGAGGGAACCGAGCCATACATAGGTGTGATAGTTCAATAAGGAGACGGAGGCCCCTGTATCCACTTGTAAAGTCACACTTTTGTCAAAAACGTGCACTTCCACAAATAGTTTCGCAGGAGACACCTGCCGTTCCTGAACCAAATTGATTTCCATATCTACATCCGGTGAAATGGGTTGAGAACAGCATACTGAAGCCATGTGGCCCTTCTTTTGACACTTATTACACGTCACCCACCGTTTTGGGCATGAAGCCCTGTCGTGATCAACAAAACAAAAGTGGCAAGACGGAAGAGGTTGCTGAGTATTGGGGCGCCCTTGCGGCGCAGGCTGTTGGCTCTGTTTACTAATTTGTTGCCACCGGCCGCGCGCACAGTGATTAGAGCGGTTGTGCACCGCGGCAACATCTATGTCAGAATCGGAAGTGTGAACGCAGTCGGAAGAAATAGCCGCGACAACCCCCACGCCTTGATTTGATCGCCCGCAGCCCGAGAAATCTCAAAAGATTGAGCAATGTGAAGCACATTAGCTAGCGTAGGATTGTAAGGCTCTTTGACGCATCTCCCGGTCCGGCGCAAGGCGAAGAATAGCATCGCGGACCATATTGTCAGTATATGACTCCTTGTGGGTAGCGGTGACAAAGAAACGACTACGGCTAAGACCCTGAAGTTCCACCGCCCAAGCACGCTAAGATTGGTTTGGCTTCTTGCACGCCTTGTAGGACTCGACCCTGGCCGCAATAACAGGAGTGCGCGGCTGATAATAGGAAGACAACAGGCGGCACATTTTGTCAAAAGACAACGTCACGTTCCTACAGGGGAGCTAACTGTCATAACAAATGGTAGGTGCGCGGGGAAATCCAAGAGAAAAATAAAATTTTACACAAATCTGGGTCAGATACACCAAAGGAAAGGAAATGCTGTCATAATCTTTTCTTAGTCCTCAAGACTATCATCAAATCCAGAAAATGGTGGCGGAAAAGGAGCCGTACTTACGCGTGCCATAGCCGATGACGACGCAGAACCAGGGTTGTAACCACGGACGACAGGCTGTCCGTATGGCTCGCCTGTACTTCGCGGCAACGAACTGTCGAAGAGAGTCAGCTAAAGATTGTAAGTCATTTTGAAGCACTTGACCCCAAGGGGAATGGGAATGTCAACAACGGTGGCCTGCGGCTGTTCCATAGCCAATAAGCAGGGTGAACATAACACACGCGTTCAAACTCTACTCTCATCGCCAGTATTGTAACTTCTAAGTAGCAATCATGAGCACTAATAATATAGTGTCGAGTGGAATACAATAATAACTGTTCGTCAGTATGGCAGTATATAACACAGATGCGATGCGCTCTCAAACAAGTCTTGCACACGACTGAACCGGGTTGCGGTTTGCTTGGCTTCGCTATGCCGGCGGCTGCTAGGTGTCAGGCCGGTAATGCTGGTCTGCGCTAGTGTCGCCATCTCGCAGCCGGTGGCATAACCATGTGTGGTGGCGTGTAATTAGTAAGCAGCGTGCCGCAATTTCTACCATACATAGTCATCAGTGAACTGCAGAGTTTTTATTTTTTCTCTCTTAACTTTAATTCCTTCTCAAAATGCCTCCTTGCTTTCCTATAACTGCTTTCTGGTTTCAGTATAATCTTTATATAATGTTACATTCCCTATATTTTACCCCAGAATTTGGAAAAGTGTATTCAAGGCAACATTGTCGAAATTTTTCTCAAAAGCTAGAAATGTAGGTCTTCTAAGATGAGTAATGAGGTGAGTATTGCCTTATGTGTCCCAGCATTTCTGCTAAACATAAACTGTTCTTCTGCTACGTTGGTCTCTACCTGTCTGTGCCTGTTTTCTTTGAATTCCATCTTATGGACCAGGAATGTAGTGAATAGAACTATAAAAAGAATCATATCATCATCATCATTAGAGACTGATTATGCCTTTCAGCGTTCAGTCTGCAGCATAGTACCTCTAATAAAATTCTTCCATGATCCCCTATTCAATGCTAACATTGATGCTTCATCTGATGTTAAGCCTTTTACTTCAAAATCATTATGCACCGAATCTAAGTACTTTCTTCTTGGTCTACCTCGACTCCTCTTACCCTCTGCTGCCGAGCTCATGAGACTCTTAGGTAACCTTGCTTCTCCCATGCATGCAACATGACCCCACCATCTCAGTCTGTTTGCTCTAACTGCTGCAGTGGTGTTCATTCCCAGTTGTTCTTTGATTTCCTCATTATGGACACCCTCATGCCATTGTTCCCATCTATTAGTAACTGCAATCATTCTTGATACTTTCATTTCTGTAACCTCTACCATGTGAATAAGGTAACTTGTATCCACCCAAATTTCACTCCCATACAACAAAGTTGCTCAAAAGATAGAGTGGTGCACTGCTAGCTTAGTCTTGCTACTTACTTCCTTCTTGCAGAATAGAGTAGATCTTAGCTGACCACTCACTGCATTAGCTTTCCTGCTCCTTGATTCCAGTTCTTTCACTATGTTGCCATCCTGTGAGAAAATACATCCCAGGTACTTGAAACTATTTACCTGTTCTAACGTTGTTCCTCCTATTTGGCACTCAATCTGTTTAAATCTCCTTCCCACAGACATTACTTCCATTTTGGAGATGCTGATCTTCATGTATAGATTTATTTAGAGTGTGTAGTTGTGTATGGATTAAAGACGTGAGCAACTAATCTGAAACGAGAAAGCTACAAGAATTACAGATAACTTTCTGAATAACAGCAAAAATTTCTAGGGTAGAAAAAGTAAGAAATGCTGAAGTAATAAAGGCAACTGACGTGATGTACAGAAGGCAGTTACTGTGGTAAGAACATCTAAGAAGAATGGTTGAAGTCAGAATACCAAAACTGATACTGGAATGGAAACTTTAGGGGAGAAAAAGGAGACAGGCTGTACCTGGCTCCAAAAAATATTGTTGACAATGAGAAGACGCGGCACAGAAGAAGAAAATATGCAAGGCTGAAACAGCTGAAGAAACACCTCAAAGAGGGAATTTAAGATTTGTGCTCTAGGTGCAATTGAAAATCTCAAATACACTATTAATAATAATAGTAAAATGATTATGATTGTATATTATTGACACTGTGATTTATATATTGCAACTACTCTTCACATAAAAATACAGAGCACTTCACCAAAGGTCAGTAATGAGGAATAAACTGCCCATGGACACAGAACCACATGCCCCAACTGTGGCACTCCCTCCTCTCTTCCCACACTGCATGGTCAACATTGACACCTGTGTAGTAGCAACATTGGATCACAGACCTAAACATTCAGTTGCTCTCTTAGATTGCTGTTGTTCAATACTAGTACATTGCCCTGTGTCTGCTTGTACAATACTTTTGTAACTAATTACTCTGCATCTTTACTGTCTTCATACCAATGACCTAACTGACAAAAATATGAAAAAAGAAACTATCTGTTGCATATTATTGAAAATGAGAAACAAAAAACAAGTTTAGTTATAAAACATTTTTATGTGTCTTGTAAATATGTTGTTTTTCCTGATATAAGTAGTGAGTCTATATGATTATCTCCCTATAGCTATAATTCTCCCTTCAAGAGGTGAACCATGCCAGTAAGAGTTTATGTTACTTACTTTTTGTTAAATCCAGTATGATTTCTCAAAATAATTAATTTTATCAAAATTTTATTTGATTAGTGTGATTTATTTTATTGTTACAATCCAGCAGATAGTATGCTATGAAATAAGAAAAGTTAATTATGGTATTTGCAAATAAATGAACACAGTAGAGGTTTGACTACCTGGCTAGTGACCATCTTGCCATCCAAATTATGCAGACATACTGTTGTGAAATTCCCGGGAATTTAAAATCGAGGGAATATTGCCGGCAATATTCCCAAAATTCATAAATTCCCAGGAATTTATGGTTAATTAGCCAGATAGCTAAATAAAACATAATTAACAGGTCTAAGGCAGTAATTATATAGTTAAATCAAACACAAAAACTAAAATATGTTTTAAGAAAAAATTATAATCAAATAAATTTCTTGGAAATTTATAATTTTAAAAATGAAATCACTAAAATTAATGGGTCATTGTGGTAATTGTGTTATTAAAACAATCATGAACACTCTTATATGTTGTAAAAATATGAACAAAAAGTGCAGAAAAATAGCCAGAATGCAAAATGTTATAAAAATCAAAACTACTAAAAGGCAAAAGGTTTAACACAGCAACTTTTCATATTCAGTCCTTTTTTTTTAAGTCCACTAATCACTGTCACTTTCAATGTCCATTAAATCCTCATCTTCTAGATTTACAACTCCAAAAACCTCTGGGTTGGCTTCTGTTTGCTTTCTTGTTTCTTTCATGTTCTCTTTCAGAGGTGGAGCATTCATAAGTTTCCAGTTGTGCGAAAGAAATGTCAGTTTTGCTGCTCGCTTAGAAGAAATATGGTTTCTTTTCTTGGAATGCAACCAAGACAACGAATTGAATGTACGCTGTATCACAGCTGAAGTTACTGGTGCCCCCTATATCCTTATGGCTACATCTGTGAAGTCGCAAGTACCTCTCAACCCCCTCCACCATGACAGAGGCCTGACAATTATTTCTTTATCGTCCATCCCTTCCCATTGAAACTTTCTTGAGAATAAGCCTTCCTTGTCTCTCTAGTCAGCTAAACTTTCCTCTTACTTTAAGACATCCCAACCCATTTGCTGAGCATAATAACAAACAAAACCTATGGTGTCTAGTTGTTCTGTAGGGTTGAGCAGCCTTCTCTGCATTTTAAGGTCCAGCATAAATGCTGTGAGATGGATTGGTCCAGTGCGAAAGGTTTTTCTCTCAGTGAACTTCTCCATGACTTTCTTTATTTCATGTTTTGCATGGGGGATTTTGCTAAGTTTTTCTTCATACTTTTCTCTAGTCCTGACCACTCTATGTATTTGTAGGTCATTTGATTCAATGAATATGATAAAATCAACAAGTGGTTTAAGTAGATTTATCATTTTTTTCCTCTCCTAAACCAAAACACAGCATCGTCTAGTAGTTTCTTTTTAATGGATGGGTCTAGATCAGCCTCTCCATTGACGGCCAGTGTTTGGAGACCCACTTTGTTCAATTGCAAGCTTTCCAAACAAAAAAGATGGATGCCCAATCTGGTCTGCGCGGGCAACTTCAGAGATATTTGATCTTTGAACCTTTGTATTTTAAACTATAAATAAGATATTTGGATAGGTTTAGGTTTATATAGATCTGGACTTAACCTCCTTGTTTGAAATAAACACATTTTTTTTATTTTCAATATTTTAAATACCAAAGAATTAGCCCTAGAACTACCAAGCATCGAATCTTATGATTCTTACATTTCCTAGAACTGCCAACCTCGAAATAATCAATTTTTCAAAAAACTTAATTTAAAATTTTGACATGTCATCTAGTGAGTAGGTACTAAATACTAAAATACACAGGGAGGTTTGTTTATTCAGTTTGTTAAGTTTTCTGTCGATATTTTAATCTGCCAGTAAGTTTCATATCAGTGCACACTCCGCTGCAGAGTGAAAGTTCCATTCTGGAAACATCCCTTAGGCTGTGGCTAAGCCAGGTCTCCACCATATCCTTTCTTCCAGGAGTGCTAGTCTTACAAGCTTCGCAGGTTAGCTTCTGTGAAGTTTGGAAAGTAGGAGGCGAGGTACCGGCGGAAGTTGTGAGGCGGCATCATGAGTCGCTTCGGGATAGCTCAGTCGGTAGAGCGCTTGCCCGCGAAAGGCAAAGGTTCCAGGTTTGAGTCCTGGTTCCGGCATGCAATTTTAATCTGACAGGAAGTTGGATATTAATGATATTTTAGGCTATAAAGTTTATTTTAAACCAGTGCAAAATTTGTGAACATTAGTCAATGAAAATGCCATTTCTGGGGAAAATTATGCAAATACACCGGCCGAGATTTATGATTTACTTAAAAATACAAGTGATTTTATTAACACAGAACATTGTAGTACATTAATTAGAGAATCTAAAACTGAATTGAAAGTGATATTTTAGAAAATAAATTTTTATAAATCATAATTCAATGCAGGAATTGGGGAGTCTTTGAATTCTGAACGTGAAACACCTCCAGTCATTCATTTGGAAAATTTAAGAAATACTACAGGTAACAGCCAGTTGAGAATTATCCCTTCAGAGACATATTTTGTAAGTTTAGGCTTCAGTCAGAGAAATGTGAGGTTTTAACTTGCTAAAAAGGTGTAGCCCTAACAAATATTTTAAATTACTTTTTCCATCAGGTTTAAAGTAAATGTTCTGCGTGATGTTAAAAAGGAAATTAATGCAAAGAATGATAAATCTTGGCTTAAAATGTCAGAATTTACCAAGTTAACCTAGTTATAAGGTTAGTTAACTGTTAAGAATTTTAAAATCTAAAAATTTTCATCAATTCCCAATTTTGTGCAATCTTTCCGGGCCAAAGAAATATTCCCATTTTATAAGTTCCTTCCCACTGGGAATAATCCCGGCCCACATCACTATGCAAACATCAAAAGGAAACGCAGTTCCTTTTTTTTTTTTTTTTTTTTTTTTTTCCCTTCTTCAAACAGGTGCCTGATTCTCCCAGTCAACATGCAAGGGTAAATTTAAAGTGTTTATACCAAAGACCTTATCAACAAAAATTAAAAAAAGGATACTTTCCAGGGCATATTATTCTGTACCATGTCCATCACTTCACATTTAGTGTAATTAAGCTTAACGTCATACCACTTATCTTAAATGTGTAGTATTCTTCTTCTTGGGTTTTTGTCTATAATTAGTTTTGAAATGTACACAGCAGTTTATTAAAGTACTGGCTCATTCTGAAAGGTTAGTAAGCATTTATTTGACTGTGTTTCATTGATTAAAAATGTATAGAACATGTTTCTCTTCACATATTCAATGGTCCTGACAGATGAAGCAAAATATCTGGAAGCTGTTGATGATAGCCAGTTTCTAAGAAACAAACCTATGGGAAAATCTACATAGTTGGCCATGAAATCTTGAATGTGTTTATAAATGTGAGATGTGTGTTTAACTCTCGCCATACAAAGCCATTTTTAGTGACTTGTGTTACTAAAGGGGGGGGGGGGGGGGATTTGTGCCTGCCATTAAAAAAATTTAAATATATATAATATTCATTAATTGTTCTTGAATTACATTAATAACATACTTTTCAAAGATCTATTAATGCATTATCAGGATCCAAAACCCGAATATTTCATTTAAAGCTGTTTTAAATGATGCATTTCATATCTTTCACCTAATTTGGTCTGTAGATACTCTATCACTGTCCACATCCTCACAGACAACATATTCCTCTTCAGGTTCACTCACTACATTGTCAGTTTCATGAAATTCTATTTCAGAATCTTCCAAAGTCTGTGATATGCTATTGCTAATGCTATTATATGTCGAGTAAGATGACCGTTTTGGAAAGTCACATCTACTACCGGGGGTTGAGGAGGGGGGGGGGGGGGCTATTTCATGACTGCCTCTCTTAAACTTAAATTTTCTGATTAAGCTTAAATGAAAAATATAAAACAATCATAGAATCTGGAAAAAGATTTCATTAAATACAATAAATATATTGTACAAAATTTTCAAAAACAAAGTACCTGAGTAGGTTTCAAGTTGACATAAAGTGCCCCCCCCCCCTCCCATGCCCTTGGTATTACAAGGGTCAATGGTTCATATGGACCACATGATGACTAATTACCGAATTTTAGTCTGTATGAAGTTTGTTTTCCAGCCCGCCTTTCCATGATAATGATCTAGTTTGTCCATTTTCCAGTCTACTGACAAGACTGCTTAATACTTCTTGATGCCCCAGTAATGTATCATTCACCATATATAACAATCTCTGACTTTTTTCATAACACTTTTGGTAACATCCACTTGTGTTAACTCAGCCTTTTCACTCAAACTGCTTTATCTATGGTGGTCATTCCCAGTTTTTCATCGATTTCCTCGTTATGGATGCCCTCTTGTCATTGTTCCAATCTATAAGTACCTGCAATCATTCTTGCTACTTTCATATCTGTAACCTCAACCTTATTAATAAGGCAACATGTATCCACCCAGCTTTCACTCCCTCTGCTAACTTATTCTTGGTACTGACTTCCCTCTTGCAGAGGAGAGTAGGTCATAGCTGAGCACACACTGCATTAGCTTTGCTACACCTTGATTCCAATACATCCACTATTTGACATCCTGTGAGAAAATACATCCTGAGAACTTAAAACTGTCCACCTGTTCTAACTTTGTTCCTCATATTTGGCAATCAATCTCTTTATATCTCTATCCCATAGACATTATTTTCGTTTTGAAGCTGCTGATCTTCAAACCGTAACCATACACCTTAGATCTAGCTCTAAAATATTCAATTGAACCTGTCATCACAACTAAGAGGAGAGGGACTCAATCACCTCCAAAGCATTTTGCTTTGATTGTTACCATCATCATATCTGGAAAGCAGGTTGCTAGCCTCACTTGCCCAGGATCCCATTGGGTTTTACCCCTAATGATTGAAGGGCTAACTAGTGGATTTGGTAGTCTTTGCTGTCTGAGCACATAGGTGCCCACAACTCAGAATATGTCCGAGATGCCTTGTTCCAGAGTAACTTGGCCACTCATAAGTTGCCCGTGGTTCATGAACTAAGACGTGACTACAGCAACACATACAGTAAAAATTAATACAAATTACACTCCTGGCTATTAAAATTGCTACACCACAAAGATGACATGCTACAGTCGCAAAATTTAACTGACAGCAAGAAGATGCTGTGATATGCAAATGATTAACTTTTCAGAGCTTTCACACAAGGTTGGCCCCAGTGGTGACACCTACAATGTGCTGACATGAGGAAAGTTTCCAACCGATTTCTCATACACAAACAGCAGTTGACCAGCGTTGTCTGGTGATACATTGTTGTGATGCCTCATGTAAGGAGGAGAAATGCGTACCATCACATTTCTAACTTTGATAAAGGTTGGATTGTGGCCTATCATGATTCCGGTTTATTGTATCGCGACATTGCTGCTTGCGTTGGTCGCAATCCAATTACTGTTAGCAGAATATGGAATCTGTGGGTTCAGGAGGGCAATACAGAATGCCGTGCTGGATCCCAACGACCTCATATCACTAGCAGTCAAGATAACAGGCATGTTATCTGCATGGCTGTAACAGATCGTTCAGCCATGTCTCAATCCATGAGTCAACAGATGGGGACATTTGCAAGATAACAACAATCTACACGAACAGTTCGATGTTTGCAGCAGCATGGACTATCAGCTTGGTGACCATGGCTGCGGTTACTCTTGACAATGCATCACAGACAGGAGCACCTGCGATGTTGTACACAACGCCGAATATGGGTGCACAAATTGCAAAATGTCATTTTTTTCGGATGAATCCAGGTTTTGTTTACAGCATCATGATGGTCGCATCCATCTTTGGTGGCGTCATAGTGAACACACACTGGATGCGTGTATTCATCATCACCATACTGGCGTATCATCCGGCGTGATAGTATGGAGTGCCATTGGTTACATGTCTCCGTCACCTCTTGTTCGCATCGATGGCACTTTGAACAGTGGCCATTATGTTTCAGATGTGTTATAACCCGTGGCTCTACCCTTCATTTGATCCCTGTGAAACCCTACATTTCAGCATGATAATGCATGACTGCATGCTGCAGGTCCTGTACGGGCCTTTCCCTGATACAGAACATGTTCGACTGCTGCCCTGGCCAGCACATTCTCCAGATCTCTCACCAATTGAAACGTCTGGTCAATGGTGGCCAAGCTACTGGCTCCTCACAATACGCCAGTCACTACTCTTGATGAACTGTGGTATCGTGTTGAAACTGCATGGGCATCTGTACCTGTACCTGTACACGCCATCCAAGCTCTTTATGATTCAATGCCCAGGCGTATCAAGGCCGTTATTACAGCCAGAGGTGATTGTTCTGAGTACTGATTGCTCAGGATCTATGCACCCAAATTGCATGAAAATGTAATCACATGTCAGTTTTAGTATAATATATTTGTCCAATGAATACCCATGTATCATTTGCCTTTCTTCTTGGTGTAGCAATTTTAACGGGCAGTAGTGTATAAATCTTTAATTCCATCTCATTTGCGTTTTCTTATCTGATGACTAGTTTCAAACTGCAAAGTTTATTATCAAGCCAGGCCTATTGAAGCTGCACCTAATAGGCAATACAAACATAAGTAGCGAACAAATAACAGTCACATACACTGCCAAACCAGTTTCACAGTGTAGATATGCTAACATGTATATTTAAACCAAGCATTCTGATGTAACTGTCTTATGTTAGCACATTCCTACATTCTTAAGTTCCTTAGGCATTGTATGTGACTGCATTATTTGCATACTAACTATGTGCTATAGAATGCAATTGTGACAGAATGAAAATAAACATTTATTTATATCTTATCCTAGTTTTAATCCTTTGCACACATAATGTTGGAAATACATTAATACAAGAGGCAACAGTGAAAGTCCCAGTTGTAATTCAACAATATAATGAGGCTAGATCACAAAGATGTAGCAACAGGTACATAAAAGACACAAATAAACATAGAATTCAAGCTTTTGGCCATTAGCCTTTGTCAGAAAAGACATCACTCACACAGGTACACTTCACAGAGACACAACCGTCATTTCTGGCTGCCACACTCCAAATCAAGGTGTGGCAGCCAGAGATGATGGTTGTGTGTCTGTGAAGTATGCCTGTGTGATTATGTGAGTGTTGTCTTAAATTTTGTGTCTTTTTTATGTACCTTTCACAGCTCAATATATATAGTTAGACAAGTTTTAAACTATCCGCAAGTTTTTGTTAATACAGTATGTTAGTTTTTGTAAAATTATTGCAATGGTCTCAGTTGCAAAATATATATGCGTTTGGTTATGTGTGAGTGTGTGTGTATTTGTTTACCTTCCTTTTTGTCACCTAAGGTAAGTCCTTCCACTCCTGGGATTGGAATGGCTCCTTTTCCACTTCCTTAAAACCTGTATCCTTCCCTTTCTCCTCTCCTTCCTTCCTCTTTTTCCCGAAGAAGCCACCACTGGTGGTGAAAGCTCGTTTGTGTGTTTTTCTGTGTGTTTGGTGTTTCTGTCGACGAGCCTGTACTTTAGGTAAGTCAAAAATCTTTATTTTATATATATATATATATATATATATATATATATATATATATATATATATATATATAAAAATAGAAAAGAGATGACTTACCAAAAGGACCGGCTCGTCGAGAGAAACAAATAAAATCACACACAAACACACATACAAGCTTTCGCCACCACTGGCAGCTTCTTCAGGAAAAAGAGGGAAAAAGGGGAGGAAAAGGGAAGGATATGGGTTTTAAGGAAGTGGAAAAGGAGTCATTCCAATCCCAGGAGTGGAAGGACTTACCTTAGGGGAAAAAAAGGAAAAAAAAAAAGGAAGGTAAACAAATACACACACACTCAGACATATCGAAACGCAAGCACACCTAGACAGACATTTGTGAAAGCAACATTTGCTTTCACAAATGTCTGTCTAGGTGTGCTTGCGTTTCGATATGTCTGAGTGTGTGTGTATTTGTTTACCTTCCTTTTTTTCCCCTAAGGTAAGTCCTTCCACTCCTGGGATTGGAATGACTCCTTTTCCACTTCCTTAAAACCCATATCCTTCCCTTTTCCTCCCCTTTTTTCCTCTTTTTCCTGAAGAAGCTGCCAGTGGTGGCGAAAGCTTGTATGTGTGTTTGTGTGTGATTTTATTTGTTTCTCTCGACGAGCCGGTCCTTTTGGTAAGTCATCTCTTTTCTATATAGTATAAAATAAAGATTTTTGACTTACCTAAAGTACAGGCTGGTCGATAGGAACACTAAACACACACAAAAACACACAACCATTCAAGCTTTCGCCACCAGTGGTGGCTTCTTCGGGAAAAAGAGGGAGGAAGGAGAGGAGAAAGGGAAGGATACGGGTTTTAAGGAAGTGGAAAAGGAGCCATTCCAATCCCAGGAGTGGAAGGACTTACCTTAGGGGACAAAAAGGAAGGTAAACAAATACACACACACTCACACATATCCACATCCAAACACACTTAGGCAGACATTTGTAGAAACCAAAGAAGTTGTCCAACTTCTTTGGTTTCTACAAATGTCTGCCTAAGTGTGTTTGGATGTGGATATGTGTGAGTGTGTGTGTATTTGTTTACCTTCCTTTTTGTCCCCTAAGGTAAGTCCTTCCACTCCTGGGATTGGAATGGCTCCTTTTCCACTTCCTTAAAACCCGTATCCTTCCCTTTCTCCTCTCCTTCCTCCCTCTTTTTCCCGAAGAAGCCACCACTGGTGGCGAAAGCTTGAATGGTTGTGTGTTTTTGTGTGTGTTTAGTGTTCCTATCGACCAGCCTGTACTTTAGGTAAGTCAAAAATCTTTATTTTATACCATTTTCCTACCTGGTAGGTCTCCTTCTATATATATATATATATATATATATATAAAATATAAAAAATAGACGAAGATTACTCACCAGGCGAAGGAGCACAGGTGTGACAGCATCACAAATAAATAAATGAATACACACAGACACACACACACAATTGCTGTGTGTCTGTGTGTATTCATTTATTTATTTGTGATGCTGTCACACCTGTGCTCCTTCGCCTGGTGAGTAATCTTCGTCTATTTTTTATATTTTATTTTTCCTGCTAGGAATTTTTCGTCTTAATATATATATATATATATATATATATATATATATATATATATATTCGAATCGAAGTGTGGCAGTTGGAGGTGATGGTTGTATGACTGTGTTGTGTGCCTGTGTGATTGCGTGAGTGCTCTATTTCTGAAGAAGGCCATGGCCGATAGCTGAATGTGTTGTATGTGTGTGTCTTTTGTATGTGCCTGTCGCTTCTCGTCGCCACGTCTTTGTGGTGAGTTGTAACTGTCCTCACTATATTATTTATTCCAACCTGGACTTTCCATTATTATATATATATATATATATATATATATATATATATATATATATATCACTGGCAGCTTCTTCAGGAAAAAGAGGAAAAAAGGGGAGGAAAAGGGAAGGATATGGGTTTTAAGGAAGTGGAAAAGGAGTCATTCCAATCCCAGGAGTGGAAGGACTTACCTTAGGGGAAAAAAAGGAAGGTAAACAAATACACACACACTCAGACATATCGAAACGCAAGCACACCTAGACAGACATTTGTGAAAAGCAAAGAAGTTGGACAGAGATACCAATTGAGGCAGAGGCTCTGTCCACAGAACCCAGGCAAAGATGCTAAAGATAGTGGGCGGGAATTTGAGTTAGCGGAGATTGAGACCAGGTGGGCAACGGGAGGAAAGAATAAGCTGAAGGGCAAGTTCCCATCTCCGTAGTTCTGAAAGGTTGGTGTCGGTGGGAAGTATCCAGATAACCCGGACGGTGTAACACTGCGCCAAGATGTGCTGGCCGTGCACCAAGGCATGTTTAGCCACAGGGTGATCCTCATTACCAACAAACACTGTCTGCCTGTGACCGTTCATGCGAATGGACAGTTTGTTGCTGGTCATTCCCACATAGAACGCTTCACAGTGCAGGCATGTTAGTTGGTAAATCACGTGGGTGCTATCGCAAGTGGCTCTGCCCTTGATCGTGTACACCTTCCGGGTTACTGGACTGGAGTAAGTGGTGGTGGAAGGGTGCATAGGGCAGGTTTTACAACGGGAGCGGTTGCATGGGTAGGAGCCAGAGGGTAGGGAAGGTGGTTTGGGGGTTTCATAGGGATGGACTAGGAGGTTACGAAGGTTAGGTGGGCGGCGGAAAGACACTCTCGGAGGAGTGGGGAGGATGTCATTAAGGATGGATCTCATTTCAGGGCAGGATTTAAGGAAGTCGTATCCCTGCTGGAGAGCCACATTCAGAGTCCGCTCCAGTCCCGGAAAGTATCCGGTGACAAAAGGGGCACTTCTGGGATTCTTCGGTGGAAGGTTCTGGATTTGGAGGAATGAGGAGGTGGCTCTGGTAATTTGCTTCTGAACCAGATCAGGAGGATAGCTGCAGGATGTGAAGACTGTTATTAGGTTATTGGTGTACTGGTTCAGGAATTCGGGACTGGAGCAGACTCTTTTGCCACGAAGACCTAAGCTGTAGGGAAGGGAACGTTTGATATGGAATGGATGGCAGCTGTCATAATGGAGGTACTGTTGTTTGTTGGTAGGTTTGATGTGGACGGATGTGTGAAGTTGGCCGTTGGACAGATGGAGGTCGACATCAAGGAAAGTGGCATGGGATTTGGAGTAGGACCAGGTGAATTTGATGGGACGAAAGGGGTTGAGGTTGGAGAGGAAATTCTGGAGTTCTTCTTCACTGTTGGTCCAGATCATGAAGATGTCGTCAATGAATCTGTACCAAACTTTGGGTTGACAGGCTTGGGTTTCCAGGAAGGCTTCCTCTAAGCGTCCCATAAATAAGTTTGCATACGAGGGGGCCATCCTGGTTCCCATGGCTGTTCCCTTTAGTTGTTGGTATGTCCGGCCCTCAAAGGTGAAGAAGTTGTGGGTTAGGATGAAGCTGGCTAGGGTATTAAGGAAAGAGGTTTTAGGTAGGGAAGTGGGTGGTCGGCGTGAAAGGAAATACTCCATCGCAGCGAGGCCCTGGGCATGTGGGATATTTGTGTATAAGGAGGTGGCATCAATGGTTACAAGGATGGTTTCAGGAGGTAACAGGCTGGGTAAGGATTTCAGGCGATCGAGGAAGTGGTTGGTGTCTTTGATGAAGGATGGGAGACTGCACATGATGGGTTGAAGGTGTTGGTCTACGTAGGCAGAGATTCGTTCTGTGGGGGCTTGGTAACCGGCCACAATTGGCCGGCCTGGATGATTAGGTTTGTGAATCTTAGGAAGTAGGTAGAAGGTAGGGGTGCGGGGTGTCAGTGGGGTCATGAGTTTGATGGACTCGGGTGAAAGGTTTTGTAGGGGGCCTAAGGATCTGAGAATTCCCTGAATCTCTGCCTGGACATCAGGAATGGGGTCTTCTTGACAGACTTTGTAGGTAGTATTGTCTGAAAGCTGGCGCAGTCCCTCAGCCACATACTCCCGCCGATCAAGTACCACGGTCGTGGATCCCTTGTCGGCAGGGAGAATGACGATGGAATGGTCAGCCTTCAGATCACGGATAGCTCAGGATTCAGCTGCGGTAATGTTGGGAGTAGGATTAAGGTTTTTCAGGAAGGATTGAGAGGCAAGGTTGGAAGTAAGGAATTCCTGGAAGGTTTGAAGGGGGTGATTTTGAGGGAGAGCGGGTGGGTCTCGCTGTGATGGAGGACGGAACTGTTCCAGGCAGGGTTCAATTTGAGTGATGTCTTGGGGAACTGGATCATCAGGAGTAGGATTATTTTTCCTCGTGGCAAAGTGATATCTCCAGCCAAGGCTACGAGTATAGGATAGTAGGTCTTTGACAAGGGCTGTTTGGTTGAATTTGGGAGTGGGACTAAAGGTGAGGCCTTTGGATAGGACGGAGGTTTCAGATTGGGAGAGAGGTTTAGAGGAGAGGTTGACTACTGAATTGGGATGTTGTGGTTCAGGATTGTGTGGATTAGGATTGTGAGGTTTGGGGGGGAGTGGAGCTGGAAGTGGGAGATTGAGCAGATGGGAGAGACTGGGTTTCTGTGCAATCAGAGGAGCTTGTGGTTTATTGGAGAGGTTGTTGAGGGAGAGAGTATTGCCTTTCTGGAGGTGGGTGACCAGGAGTTTGGATAGTTTTTTGAGGTGGAGGCTGGCATGCTGTTCCAATTTGCGGTTGGCCTGTAAAAGGATGTTCTGAACTCTAGGTGTGGATGTGGAAGTGGAAAGGTTGAGGATTTTGATCAGGGATAGGAGTTGACAGGTGTGTTCATTGGCGGAGTTGAGGTATAGGTTAAGGATCAGGCGGGTGAGGGCTGTGGATTGTTCTGTTTGGAATTGGTATAAGGCAGGATGAAAGGATGGGTTACAGCCAGAGATGGGAACTTTCAGTGTGAGGCCCTTGGGGGTGATGCCAAATGTTAAGCAAGCCCCCAAGGGCCTCACACTGAAAGTTCCCATCTCTGGCTGTAACCAGTATGTCTGCCTAGGTGTACTTGTGTCTGTGTAAATGTGTGGGTGTGTGTGCATTTATTTACCCTCCATTTTTCCCCCAAGGTAAGTCTTTCCTGTCCCGGGATTGGAATGGCTCCTTACCCCCTTCCTTAAAACCCTCATCATTTCCTTTTCCCTATCCTTCCCTTCTGCCTGATGAAGCAGCTAGGCTGCGAAAGCTAGCATTTGTGTGTGTGTGTGTGTGTGTGTGTGTGTGTGTGTGTGTGTGTGTGTGTGTGTGTGTGTGTGTGTGTGTTTATTTGTTGCTATTACTGCCTATATATATATATATATATATATATATATATATATGAAATTATCCTGGTGGGATAAACAAATATAAAAAAATAGAAAACGAGTGACTTACCCAAAAGGACCGGCTCGTCGATAGACACAAATAAAAATAAAAATCACATTCAAAACACACTTACTAGCTTTCGCCACCACTGGCAGCTTCTTCAGGAAGAAGAGGAAAAAAGGGGAGGAGAAAGGAAAGGGAAGGATATGGGTTTTAAGGAAGTGGAAAAGGAGTCATTCCAATCCCGGGAGTGGAAGGATTTACCTTAGGGGACAAAAGAGAAGGTAGACAAATACACACACACACACACACACACACACACACACACACACACTCACACATATCCAAACACAAACACACCTAGACAGGCACAAATGTCTGTCTAGGTGTGTTTGTGTTTGGATATGTGTGAGTGTGTGTGTATTTGTCTACCTTCTCTTTTGTCCCCTAAGGTAAGTCCTTCCACTCCTGGGATTGGAATGACTCCTTTTCCACTTCCTTAAAACCCATATCCTTCCCTTTCTCCTCCCCCTTTTTCCTCTTTTTCCTGAAGAAGCTGCCAGTGATGGCGAAAGCTAGTAAGTGTGTTTTGAGTGTGATTTTTATTTTTATTTGTGTCTATCGACGAGCCGGTCCTTTTGTGTAAGTCATCTGTTTTCAATTTTTTATACTATATATATAAAATTTCAAAATACACAGTTTTGACATCTCAGATGACAATATGTCTATTATCAAAATAATGTTAGCCTTTTGACCATAAAATATTTTTAAATGTAATGGTTCATAGTTAGCAAATAATTGGTAATGGTGTTATAGAAACGTGCTTCATGTAAAATACACGGATCAAGTTAGCTACCAATAAATAATTTTTGGTAGTGTGATGCTCAGTCATACATTACCAGAAATCGTATTCAAAATTATGCAGCATGTTTGTCCACGAAGTGTTTTGGCTCAGCAGTGTACAGTCGTTCAGCCACCGTAGATGTATCTCGTAAGCTGTTTGGTTTATACAGGGTGTCTCACGAAAGATGTGCCAGACATCCGCGAATCGCGCAGTACGGCTCCAGGCTGCCAACACCGCATCCACCAGCCACGGCAGCGTGTATGCATACACTGAGTTAAAGTCTAAAAATCATTGCCATCTGAGTAACCTAAGCTTACCTCTATTTACAGTAGATGTTCAAAATGATGTCCCTCTATGGAAAGAGCGACCTGACATCTCTTGAACGCATTTATGAACACTCGATGAATTTCGGCTGCCGAAATCTGGGAAATGACTTGTCGAATCCTGACTTCCAACTCTTTGAGTGTATGGGGATTGCTTGCATACACCTTGTCTTTTAACATTCCCCAGAGATAAAAGTCACAGGGATTTAAATCTGGAGAACAAGGAGGCCAGTCAACTATCCTATGATCAAAAACACTTTGTATTGCTGCCATAGAATCATTGGCAATGTGTGGTCCTGCATTGCCCTGCATGAAATAACCATACAGATGTTCATTAGGTGAAAGATCTTGAAAAAAATGGATGCAAGATATTGTTCACATACCTGTCAGAATTTATTGTTCCGTGAAAAAAGATTTGACTAGTCATTTCCAGATTTCGGCAGCCAAAATTCGTCAAGTGTTCGTAAATGTGTTCAAGAGATGTGAGGCCGCTCTTTCCATAGAGGGACATCATTTTGAACATCTTGTATGCACCCGCGGCACAATAGAGTCTGAGAATCGGGCACTGCCGTGACCGGCGGATGCCTGGCAGATATCTTTCGTGACACCCTGTGTGATGATAGTCTTCAATGAAATGGTTTAAATATTTCTGATGGTCTTTCTTATTACAGGTTTTCACCAGTTGTTCATTCATTTGAAGTCACTGATCACCCAGTTTTATCAGGTATTGTGTTTTCACAATTGAAAGTTCAGCTCTCAGGAGAATTGCTGTGTTTGAATCCCAATAATGATTGTGGGGATATACCAGTTGTTTTGAACACTGTATCTCCTGATGATGATGATACCAAAATACCTGTTGGGATAACAGTTGCCCGAGGTATGTAGACACTCATGTTCATACATTGTCAAGAAATCATAAGAATTTTACTATTTCTTGTAAGATATATCAGTACTTTTTGGATTTGTCTTGATATTGTAATCTTGTTCTTGTAACTGGATGTAATGCACGCACACACACACACACACACACACACACACACACTGGAAATTACAGCTCCATGTCCTAACTCACTGTAACAAGAACCACCACTGCCACAAACTCCAATAAACTAAAGTATTGACATTTGATTTATTCAGTTGTTTAAATAGTTTGGGAAATTTATAAAAAAAATAAAAACATTTGTATTGTATTAGATTTTTATTGTTTAGAAACTTCCAAGTTTCTAATAGTGGTGTTTCATGTACAGATTTTTACTATAGTTTTTTCCCCTCATTTATTGGCTTTGTGGCTAGTTATATTGTGCCATTGTGCCTAGCTCTCCCTGACTCTCTCTGTTTTAATGTTTCCCACTGTATTTCTTGTTGAGTATTTCTGTGACATTCTCATTTCCAGACAGGCTAATCATGAGGACTTCATAAGCTATTGCTTTTTGAGGTCATTTATATTAAAATTTTTTCAATAAATCTGTCTGCTTCCAACTACTTTTAATGTCGCTATTTCCCATTAGGCAATTACTGATGCATACTTCCAGTTATTTTAGAATTGTTATTGTAACCAGTCATGGATTGCCATCTGTGTAATTGAACAACGATGGGTCTTTCTGCTTATTTATAAATGACGTGTTACATTAACAATAATATACAGTGCCTTAATCTCTCAGCCCAAGACTTCCCCCATCTTTTTGTCCTATTGGGCATTTCAGTGTATTAGCTACTGGAAAATGTGGTGTTGCTAGGGTATTTATTTATTCTAGTATTCAATTATTTCTTGCAGTCCTCTCTCTGAGTCTGTCTAGATACCCCTGTTTCCTCCTCCTCCTCCTCCCCTCCCCTCCCCTCCCCTCCCCTCCCCTCCCCCCCCCCCCCAATTCTATCCATACACCTACCTCTGTCATTACCTTCCCCACTCTGCAAATCTCCTTCTCCTCTTCTCCCCCCTCCCATATATGAAACATCATTATACCTGCCAAATTCATGATGCTTGGTTAAATAGGCTTAAATTCTGGAGTAAGGCATCTTCCGCTACACTTTATGTGAAATCTAGATAAAAGAAAATAACATTTAATTTGGAATGAAAATAATATTGTGGTTATTAATTAGATAAAAAAAACTATCCTATCTTTGAAATTGGACCAAATCCACACACACTGTGCAAAATTTCATGAAGATCAGTGGAGTAGTTTCGGAGTTCATCATGGACAAACATCATGATGTGTTTTTTAGTGGGTGAGGTGGTGGTCTTTTCTTTTGGTGAAGCGATTATTTCCCATTGACACTTGTCAGCAGAGTACACAAACTGAATACACACACACATATTTTCTTACCATGTTTAATTTAGTATTCCTAGCAAATGGGGATTTGCAAATCAACAAAGTAAAGACTTTTTTCGTATCTTTCCCAACAACCTTAGTGTAGTAATTGCATCCAAGGTCTTCTCTATTTGATTAATATAAATCTTTGTGGCTTTGAAATAATCTCTCTTTAAATTTTTGAACTTGTAAATGATATTGATGAAATATCTAGTTCCTCATAGATTAATATGTTTTATTATTATTATTATTATCATTATTGAGCTTGTGTTTATTAAAAGACCTCAATTTTGGTTAACCTGAAAATTAAAACTTGATTAATAATTTATCTTTGCGGATCTCATTTCCAGATAGTCACTTCACATTTAGTGATGTTCTTCCTGGCAAGTATCAAGTTTCTGTAGATAAGGAAGACTGGTGTTGGGAAACTGTCAGTCATATGGTAATCGTGAATACAGCACAATCAAGAGTACCTGCTTTTAGACACACTGGCTTCTCGGTGACAATTATTTCATCACACAGCACCAATGTAAGTATTTTAATGAGATATGATTTAATGTATAATCTTGTTCTGTAATGAAAACTTTGTAAAAGTGTTTGACCTGTAACAGTTGTTTAGCATCCTGATTTTTGTAACTCACGTGTTAGACTGGCCATTTTAATATGACCTTCTTAAAGTAAACAAACAAAACAAAAATATGGTAAACTATTAGCCAAATAGGCCAGTATAATTTACTGTTAGTTTCCTTCTTGACTAGCTAAGGATGATAGTACACTTGATAAAGAAGGGTTAATACCATAACTAATACAGTCCCATTGCATTGTAAATATTCACATCCAATACTGGATTGTAATACATTGTTACCCCGTTATGGAAATTCTCTACATGGAACGTTGAGAGTCTGTTAAAGAAAACAGTGAGATTGATTAGTGACAAAACAGTGGAAGACTTAAAGAAAAAGCTAAACATATTATGAGAAAGAATATTGTTTTGAACAGAAATCGAGCATTAAATATCTGTTGTTATTGATAATTTTGTGTATATCTTTGCAAATAATTTTTTTCCAGAACAAATAAAAATGGGACAAGTGCAAGTAGACTTCTATTCTGTGGGTTCCAAAGAAAAGGAAGGTAAACAAATACATACACGCCCACACATAAACACACAGGTGTTTTTGTGTGTGTACTTGTGTAGGTGTGTGTGTATTTGTTTACGTTCTTTTCTTTTCCCCCTAAGGTAAGTTCTTCCACTCCTGGGATTGGATTGACACCTCATCCACTCCCTTAAAACCCACATCCTGTCCTTTTTCCCCTCCTTCCTTCCTCTTTTCCTGATGAAGCAACCGTCGGTTGCGAAAGCTTGAATGTATGTTTTTGTGTGTTTTCATTTGTGTTATTTGTGTCTATCGGCGAACCTGTGCTTCGGTTAAGTCAAACAATCTTAATTTTTATGCATATTCTACCCAACCGGGAAAGTCTCCTTCTAAAATATTCAGAAACTGGATGACCCACCTGAAGCACAGGTCCGTCGACAGACACAAATAATCCCAGGAGTGGAAGGACTTACCTTAAGGGGATAAATACATATATTATAGGAGGAGACTTTCCTGTTGGGAATAATAGTATAAAAATAAAGATCGTTTGACTTACCAAAAGCACAGGCTCGCCGATACACACACACACACACACACACACACACACACACAGGAGAATTTCCTGGTGGGAAAAATATGTTTAAAAATAAAGATTGTTTGACTTACCCAAAGTACAGGCTCGCCGATATACACAAATGAAAACACATACAATCAAACACTCTGCTTTCACAACCGTTGGTTGCTTCGTCAGGAAAAGAGGAAGGAAGGAGGGGAAGGAGGACAGGATGCGGGTTTTAAGGGTGTGGATGAGGCATCATTCGAATCGCGGGAGTGGAAGGACTTACCTTGGGGGGGGGGGGGGAAGGTAAAAAAGTGTATGCGTGCTCACCCACACACATACTCACGCAAACACACCAAGGTAATCATATGTAGAAAGCAAAGAAGTTGGACAGAGATAACAGTTGAGGCAGAGGCTCTGTCCAGGGAACTGAGGCAAAGAAGTTAAAGATGGTGGGCGGGAATTCAAATTTAGCGGACGTTAACACCAGGTGGGCAACGGGAAGAGAGAATATGCTGAAGGGCTAGTTCCCATCTCCGGAGTTCTGAAGGATTGGTGTCGATGGGAAGTATCCAGATAACCCGGATGGTGTAGCACTGTGCCAAGATGTGCTGGCCGTGCACCAAGGCGTGTGTAGCCACAGGGTGATCCTCATTACCAACAAACACTGTCTGCCTGTGTCCATTCATGCGAATGGACAGTTTGTTGCTGGTCATTCCCACATAGAACGCTTCACAGTGTAGGCATGTCAGTTGGTAGATCACGTGGGTACTATCACAAGTGGCTCTACCTATGATCGTGTACACCTTCTGGGTTACGGGACTGGAGTAAGTGGTGGTGGAAGGGTGCATAGGGCAGGTTCTACAACGGGGCCGGTTACAAGGGTAGGAGCCAGAAGGTAGGGAAGGTGGTTTGGGGATTTCATAGGGATAGACTAGGAGGTTACGGAGATTAGGTGGGCGGCGGAAAGACACTCTCTGTGGAGTAGGAAGGATGTCGTGAAGGACGGATCTCATTTCGGGGCAGGATTTAGGGAAGTCGTATCCTTGCTGGAGAGCCACATTCAGAGTCCGCTCCAGTCTCGGAAAGTATCCGGTGACAAGAGGAGCACTTCTGGGATTCTTCTGTTGAAGGTTCTGAATTTGGGGGGATGAGGAAGTGGCTCTGGCAATTTGCTTCTCTATCAAATTAGGAGGATAGCTGCGGGAAGTGAAAGCTGTTATTAGGTTATTGGTGTACTGGTTCAGAGCTTCGGGACTGGAGCAGACTCGTTTGCCACGAAGACCTAAGCTATAAGGAAGGGAACGTTTGATGTGGAATGGATGGCAGCTGTCATAATGCAGGTACTGTTGTTTATTGATAGGTTTGATGTAGACAGATGTGTGAAGTTGACCGTTGGACAGATGGAGGTCGACATCGAGGAAAGTGGCATGGGATTTGGAATAGGACCAGGTGAATTTGATGGGACCAATGGAGTTGAGGTTGAAGAGGAAATTCTGGAGTTCTTCTTCACTATGTGTCCAGATCATGAAGATGTCATCAATGAATCTGTACCAAACTTTGGGTTGACAGGCTTGGGTATCCAGGAAGGCTTCCTCTAAGTGTCCCATGAATAAGTTTGCGTACAAGGGGGCCATCCTGGTTCCCATGGCTGTTCCCTTTAGTTGTTGGTATGTCTGGCCCTCAAAAGTGAAGAAGTTGTGGGTTAGGATGAAGCTGGCTAGGGTATTAAGGAAAGAGGTTTTAGGTAGGGAAGTGGGAGGTCGGCGTGAAAGGAAATACTCCATCGCAGCAAGGCCCTGGGCGTGTGGGATATTGGTGTATAAGGAAGTGGCATCAATGGTTACAAGGATGGTTTCTGGAGGTAACAGGCTGGGTAAGGATTTCAGGAAGTGGTTGGTGTCTTTGATGAAGGATGGGAGACTGCACATGATGGGTTGAAGGTGTTGGTCTATGTAGGCAGAGATTCATTCTGTAGGGGCTTGGTAACCGGCCACAATGGGGCGGCCGGGATGATTGGGTTTGTGAATCTTGGGAAGTAGGTAGAAGGTAGGGGTGCGGGGTGTCGGTGGGGTCATGAGGTTAATGGAGTTAGGTGAAAGGTTTTGGAAGGGGCCTAAGGTTTTGAGGATTCCTTGAAGCTCTGCCTGGACATCAGGTATGGAATTGCCGTGAAAGACTTTATATGTGGTACTGTCTGAATTCTGACGCAGTCCCTCAGCCACATACTCCTGCCGATCAAGTACCACGGTCGTGGATCCCTTGTCGGCTGGGAGAATGGCAATGGAATGGTCAGCCTTCAGATCACGAATAGCTCGGGATTCAGCTGCGGTAATGTTGGGAGTAGGATTAAGGTTTCTCAGGAAAGACTGGGAGGCAAGGTGGGAAGTAAGGAATTCCTGGAAGGTTTGAAGAGGGTGATGTTAAGGAAGAGCAGGTGGGTCTCGCTGAGACGGAGGACGAAACTGTTCTAGGCAGGGTTCAATTTGAATGATGTCTTATATATATATAAAAATAGAGAACGGATGACTTACCTAAAGGACTGGCTCGTCGATAGACACAAATAATATCACACACACAAATACACATACTTGTGTTTGTGTGTGTGTGTGTGTGTGTGTGTGTGTGTGTGTGTGTGTGTGATTTTATTTGTATCTATCGACGAGCTGTCCTTTAGGTAAGTCATGACGAAGATTACTGACCAGGCGAAGGAGCACAGGTGTGACAGCATCATAAATAAATAAATGAATACACACTCACACACACACACACACACACACACACACACACACACACACAAACGCAAGCTTCCACAACCCAGTTGCTTTTTCAGGCAGAAGGGAAGGAGACGGAAAAGGAAATGATGAGGATTTTAAGGAAGGGGGTAAGGAGCCATTCCAATCCCGGGAGAGGAAAGACTTACCTTGGGGGAAGAAAAGGAAGGTGAACAAATACACACCCATACATTTACACAGACGCAAACACACCTACGCAGACATACTATAGAAACTATGGGTTAGATAATAAATTACAGCAGCAGGTATTTTCTGTGATTTATCAAAGGCATTTGATTGTGTGAACCATAGTATCCTTTTAAGTAAATTAGAATTCTATGGTGTCATGGGAATTGCTGCAAAATTGTTCAAGTCGTACCTTGCTAACAGAAAATAAAGGGTGTCAGTGCAGGGAATAGTGAATTAAGCCAACAGTCATCATCTTATTGGTAAGCAATTACATGTGGTGTCCCACAAGCATTCATTTTAAGGCCATTGCTTTTTCTTTTGTACATTGCTGACCTCTCATCAGTGACACTGGCAGAAGCAGAGTTAATTTTCAAACTTCCTGGCAGATTAAAACTGTATGCCGGAACCAGGACTCGTACCTGGGACCTTTGCCTTTCGCGGGCAAGCGCTGTAGCAACTGAGCTATACCAACACGACTCACGATGCCGCCTCACAACTTTGCTTCCGCCAGTACCTCACCTCCTACTTTCCAAACTTCACAAAAGCTCTCCTGCAAAACATGCAAGACTAGCACTCCTGGAAGAAAGGGTATGGTGGAGGCATGGCCTAGCCACAGCCTAAGGGATGTTTCCAGAATGAAACTTTCACTCTGTAGTGGAGTGTGCACTGATATGACACTTCCTGCCAGATTAAAATTATGTGCCGGAACCGGGACTCGAACTTGGGACCTTTGCCTTTCGTGGGCAAGCGCTCTACCGACTGAGCTATCCCGACACAATTCACTCAGTTTCATATCAGCACACACTCTGCTGCAGAGTGAAAGTTTCATTCCGGAAACATCCTTTAGGTTGTGGCTAACCATGTCTCCACCATATCTTTACTTCCAGGAGTGCTAGTCTTGCATGTTTCGCAGGAGAGCTTCTGTGAATTTTGGGAAGTAGGAGGCAAGGTACTGGCGAAAGTAAAGCTGTGAGGCGGCATCATGAGTCAAGTTGGGATAGCTCAGTTGCTAGAGTGCTAGCCCCCGAAAGGCAAATGTCCCAGGTTCGAGTCCCAGATCCAGCACACAATTTTTATCTGCCAGGAAGTTTCATATTAGCGCACACTCCGTTGCTGAGTGAAAGTTTAATTCTATAGTTAATTTTGTTTGCAGATGATACAAGTATTGCAATAAATAGTATGTCGAGCATAGTTATAGAAAAGTCTGTTAATGGTATTTTCATTGACATTAACATATAGTTTAAAGCCAACTCATTGACATTAAACTTTGAAAAGACACACTAAATGCAGTTCAGGAAATGTATGAGATTCCGATCCAGTATATGCATAAAGTATGAAGAAGAGCAGATAGAAGAGGTTGACAGTATAAAATTCCTGAGATTACAGCTCGATAATAAAATCAGTTGGTGGGAGCACACCACAGAACTGTAGAAACGACTTAACAAATCTCTATTTGCAATATGAGTGGTATCAGACATAGGAGGCATAAAAACAAAAAAGCTTGCATGCTTTGCTCACTTTCATTCCATATTGTCATATAGGATAATATTTTGGGCTAACTCTTCAAGTCAAGCAAAAGTTTTCAGAGTCCAAATGTTTGTAATACGTATTATTTGTGTGTAAATTCATGAACATCCTGCAGAAGCCTCTTCAAAGAACTGGGTGTATTAACTACTGCCTTTCAGTATATTTATTCTTTAATGAAATTTGTCATAAATAATATATCCCTTTTCCCAGCATATAGCTCAATTCATACGTACAATAGTAGGGACAAAAATTAGCTACACAAGGACTTAAGAACACTTACTTTAGTTCAAAAAGAGGTCCACTACTCAGGAACACATATATTCAATAATTTACAATTTACCAACAACCATACAAAATTTAGCTACAAATAAAGATCAGTTTAAGAGGATCTAAAAGACTTTCTAGTGGCCAAACCTTCTACTCCACTGATGAATTCTTAAATAGAACCAAATGATGCATTTATCTGTATTCATACTATTGGTATTATTATATTATCAGCTTGTAAAAAATGTATGTACCTGTATTAGTATCATTATATTATCAACTTGAAAAGACATGTTCCACATCCACGAGGATCTCCTAAACAAGGATCTATGGAACAAACCAACTAATCTAATCTAACAGTATTTAATAACAAAGAATCAATGCCCAAGATGCTGTAATCATTTGATTGTGTGATTGGCAAGTGACTCAGCTCTAAATTAAAATAACTATGGATAAACTTTTTCCTAACTCTAATTCCAGTTATTCCAAAGGAATGTGTAGTGCTAGAGTCAGAGTAGGATTTCCGATAGAAATGCCATTTAACTTCACTTTATTATTGTTAAATTACTATTATATGAAGTGTTTGAAAAATATTAATAATGTAACAGTTGTAAAACTTGTGCTTTCCAATTCAGGTACAATACAAACTTGTGTCTGAGAAGTCTGGATCTGGACCTGTACAGAACCTCTTAGTTGAGAGAGGAGTGAACAAGGCTTGTGTCAACCTACCAGGTGCCTATGAATTTGTGCCTGTGGGTTGTCATAAGTATTCCCCATCAGTATTCTTGTGGAACTCTGCAACTGCTTCACCCATAAAACTAACAGCAGTTGCCCACACTGTGGGAGGGTCTATTAAATCGAAGCAGAAAGTTAATGACCTCTTCATTGATGTAATTGAAGTTGAGAGTGAAAACCTAAAAGCCAGGTATGTGTTACCCTGTCAGAGAAGTGGTTTATTTTTCTTTTTTATTCTTTCAAAGTATTGTAAGTATTTGCCTATTTTTTACATACTACTTAAATTATAGAAGGAAACTTTCCTGGTGGGATAAACAAATATAAAAAATAGAAAGCGGATGACTTACCCAAAGGACAGGCTCGTAGACAGACACAAATAAAATCACACACAAACACACACATAAGCTTTCGCAACCGTTGCTCGCTTCTTCAGGGAAAGAGGAAGAAAGTAGAGGAGAAAGGGAAGGATATGGTTCTAAGGAAGTGGAAAAGGAGTCATTCCAATCACAGGAGTGGAAGGACTTACGTTAGGGGAAAAAAAGGAAGGTAAACAAATACACACACACTCACACACGTCCAAAAGGAAACACACCTAGGCAGGTCCTTCCACTGCTGGGATTGGAATGACTCCTTTTCCACTTTCTGTTGTCTTTTTCCTTTATTCATTTTTCATTACTATATAATGTGCCATTGTGACAATAGTTTTTATATATATTATTTCCCTTAACTTCCTAGACAAGTAAAATATCAATAACTTGCACTATTGTAGTAATATGTTCAACCACTTGTCAGTAATGAAATTTCATAGCAAAAGATACACCACACTGAGATGATTTTTTAAAAAGAAAGAATGTGAAAACTGATTAGTTAATTCAATTAACTATTTATTACACTTAATTACAATTCAGGGTAACCAATTTATTTACTTTCCCTCCCTCTCTCCTTTGTTCTTTATATAACTCTCCCCTTCTCCCCCCACACATACAGAGAGAGGGTGGGGGGGGAGAGGTGGTACACAAAGAAAAAACTCCTTTTCCCATCTACATTAATGGACACTGCACAGATTGGGATAAAGTGTAATCTGAAACAACAATCAACTGCTCCATTTTGACGATGTCTTCTTTTGTGTGTATGTTACCAGCAAATTATGAAATCTTTGTTTTAATGGTATGCCAAGGCAATATATACAACACTAAAAATTATTAGGCAAGGCATGAAATACAAAATACATCTTATTTAATTCTCTGCCTAAGTATTTTAATAGAATACAGATTACATTTAAGGCAAAGATTTTTATATAAAGTTATAGATAATTATAACTAATTCTTGAAGAAACAAGTGGTGTTCAAAGAGCCAATTACTATAAGAAAAGAATACAGCATGTGGATATGGCTGAGACTGGTTAAAATAGCAGTACATACAATGTAATAAACATCCATGAAAAACACAAACTGAGACAACCACTGAACGAAATATGTGGTTCAGTCAGACACTGTATACAAGCATTTTTAAGAGTTGAGGGGGTTTAGCAGTCCTGACCTATAAAGTTACGCTCAGAGAGCATTTAATTTTTGAGCATGCATGTGAGGAATCCATCTGGATCAGGAACGCTGTTTGAACAAGATGGCCAGAACCCCGCAACGCTCGAACAGCTCTTCTCAACTTGTGGCGTAATTTTTTTAAATGCAGCAACACCAAGATTTGGTTATGTTACAGCTATGTTCACTTCCCTTTTAGTATTTGTAGGTCAGTATTGACTGGTTGCTATGACTACCAGCCAAATCCGTAATGTCGTAAATCTCGAAGAAAAAAAAAATGTTCTTTAGGTGAATGACTGTAAAATCAGTATTTTGTCACCAGTCAGGATTACGTTTGAGTCCTTCTTGTCTTCTTTCTTCCCTATATGAAGAAAATCGCAATGACGTGTTTTACAGCCCACTTTAGATTTGTAGTTTTATAAGTTTTTGCAAACATTTTGGATCAAAATAATAATCTAGATAATAAAAAATCAATAAGAGTGTCTGAAACCGTTTTAAGAAAAATAAAAATGTAGTGGCGGGTGCCAAACCACTGTCCTTCAGCGTCAAAGTCCAACCCATTGCCCACTACCCCACAGCTAACAATTAGAAGTTACATTCTTTAATCTCATACTATTGATGGCTGTTGTTAACTGATGCTAATATGGCATTTTTATACATTAGATTATATTTATCGTATGACGAACGACATGTTTTTGTTAATTCTTCGGTGCGCCATTGCTTTGAAATTACAATGTGTAAGTTACAATAAGGAAATCATCAAATACGCAACACAAGATGGCGTATGCCAGAGAGTTCTGGGCGAGGATTATCACGTGGCATATGCAAACGGCTAGTTTTCGTTAATCCAATGGAGGGTGTCAAAACTCAGTTATTTTTGTAAATATCTCTCAAACGATATGAGATATGTAAAAAACATAGGGCAACAAAGTTGTAGAGAATTTTCTCCCCTACAAATTCGGTTATTCATTTTTCGCATCAGATGAACGGTTTAGTCACAGTTAAAATTACATTACAAACGGCTTTTTTGGTATTACTAACGTATTTCTTGGTCGAAATATTTGAAAAAGGGAGGTTCTGGTAGCCAACAATTATGTCTATAAAATTTGGTGCCGATCGGTTGAACGGTTCGACCTAAATAGTGGGAACACTTTACAGCCAGACAGACATCGTCAAATCGAAACTGCTTTTTTTGTTATTACTACCGTATTTTTTGTTCGAAAAATTTCAAAAAGGGAGGTTCTGGTCTCTGGCAGCCTACAATAATGTTTGTAAAATTTGGTGCTGATCGGTTGAACGGTTCTTCTTAAAAACAGGGGACACGTTACAGACAGACATACATACATCCCAAAATCGCCGTTATTTTTGCAAATATCTCTGAAACAATACGAGATATGAAAAAAAACATAAGAGAGCAAAGTTGTAGAGAATTTTCTCCTCTGCAAATTCGGTTATTTCATTATCATGTCAGATGAATGGTTAAGCCGTTATTTTCATTTAAATTTCGAGCTGTCAAAAGACGATTGCAAAGGCCCCCTTTTAGTGTTACTACCATGACCTAAAGTGGGCCAAAATGCCATAAGAGGTCCAGCTAGTCTGTACCCCAAGCATTTAGTTTGTCTTCTTTACCTAAATAAAACATCAGGCTTTCTTCTCCAAAATTGTTTCAGCATGAGAAAATAGAGAGAGACGGCTACTATTGAAATAATTGTCTCGAACTCGAGGTTTAATGTTTAACAAATATTTATTCTCTCCGGTAACTACACAGAGGTACTTCCATAGTTTTCACAGAAGCTGATACAATATGAATGTCCGTCAATCTTCTAGCACATTTTTCAGATAATCTCTATTTAGCAATGTCAAACAAAGAACATATATTAACTTCAGCAAGGAATAAATAGTCTCTGTTTAGTAGTCCAGGGAAACTTCAGCTCACTACAGTAAGTGAAACCCATCCATTATTTATCTAAAAAAAAAAAAAAAAAAAAAAAAAAAAAAAAAAAAAAAAAAAATCGGAAAGAAATATCTGACCGCCAATATTTCCTAAATAAATATATTTGACATTCTTATGTCGGATCATAGGTTTGCAGTGCAACTCGTTACACTACAAACTACAGTGCAATTCATTAGGGGTTAATGTCTCATCGGCAATGAGGTTATTAGAGATGGAGCATGTATTCAGATTGTTTAAGTATGGAGAAGGTTTATGGCATTTTTCAATAGTCAGTAACATAAGTAGAAGCTGATTGCCTGATCTGAATCATTCAGGTGATTCCACTTCAACAGCTTGGCATGTTGTTGATTATAAAATGATTGAGGATAGCACAACACTTGCTTGGGACTCAGTGTTGTCCTCATTATCATCAAAAGCAAGTCGCCAATGTTGTGTCATTTAAAAAGACTTGCGTCAGGCAGGTCTAACATAATACCAGGCGGGGTTTCCTGCTAATAATTCTAGTGCCAAACAGTCATTTCATTTGAGATGAGATGGAATTTTTGTAAAGTGGGGCCTCTGTAGGTTTACATAATTACATTTATACTACATTGACTCTGGATAGTGTGTCGTCATACCTGGAGCATTATGTGTACATGCAGATACATTCTACATACACTTTTTGCTGTCAGAACAAACTTTGAGATGCAACTGAGAGAGGAATTTTTCATGGTCATATCTTTTTTATAGTGCATGAGCAAAATGTTCATTTCATTTATTAGTTTTTATATTGTTTAGGATTGGACCACTGGAACCACAACCACTCAGTAACGGCCAATATGAGTACAAATTCCAGCTGCATGTGATAGAAGGAGAGAGACTAAGATTTGTTCCTTCAGCCAGTACACTTCTGTTCACACCTGAAAAAAGCACTGTAACTGGACCTTCAGACTGTACTGATAAAGGAGTTGAATTTTATGCTGATAAAGGTCACATTATAGAAGGAAAAGTGGAGCCACCACTAGCTGGTGTTAAAGTATCAGTGTCTGTTGAAGGTTCAGAGGACGTTATTGCAAGCATAGACACTTCCACTGATGGAAAATTTAAATTTGGACCTCTTTCTGATGGCTTAAAATACCGGTATGTTAAATTTTGTATATATGATGTGTGTGTTATCAAACTGAAACTCAAATTATTTACTTGCCAGTGTTTTCTTTTTCATTTATTTTTTATTCTTTTTATGATGAAATATCTACTGAATTTTCAAATTATTCAAAAGCAGACATAGTTTCTAAAACACCATTAATAGCTGATCACATAACTGTAAATCTGCTTAGAGTATATAATTGTTAATTATACACAATTATGTTCATAAAGTTCTTTTGTGTTATATTTCTGCTCTGTAACTCATTTGCAGTATATCAGCTGAGAAGGAAGGCTATGTGTTGTCTGGTCCTGATGCTAAGACAACTTTCAAAGCTCACAAATTAGCGGAAATTGTCGTTGAAGTAGCAGACAAAGCTGATGGGAGACCATTGCAGGTATTGTATCGTAATTATATTTTGAGCACTGTACACCATTTAATTTCACCTCATAAAGTTTACAATTCATTTATAGGGTGTATTATTGTCCCTGTCTGGAGGTGAAAGCTTTCGGCGAAACAGCCAGACTGATGCTGAGGGTAAAAGAACTTTCAGTTCACTCAGCCCAAGTGAGTATTACCTCAGACCGATGATGAAGGAATACAGATTTGAACCATCATCAAAAATGATAACGGTTGTTGAAGGTGCTAGTATCAAAGTACAATTGATGTGAGTATCTTAATTGAATTTGTATGATATTTTATAGTGGTCCAGTACATAGTTATTTTATATTACTAATTTATATCCACATATGCATAGCCTGAAAGGAAAAGGATAAATATTTAGTAGTCTATGACTACATCACTGAATAATGATCAGTCTACTCATACTTGGGGTTTAACAATTAGTGGGGATATGAAATAAAACGGCCAGCGTAAGCTCAGTTTATTGGTAGATTACTAGAGGAATGTAATCAGTTAAATGAAGATTACTTGCCAAACACTCAAATGTGACCCATCCTGGAATACAGCCCAAGTGTATAGGACCGGGGGGGGGGGGGGGGGGGATGTTGAAAGTGTGCAGTGAACAATCACAGATTGTTGAGAGTTGGATTTACGTGTGGGACAGTGCCTCAGAGATGCTGAAAAAACAACTCACAAATGAGCTACAAGATAAATGCAACTTCTTACAAAGTTTCTAGAATTAGCTTTAAGTAAAGAATGTAGCAATATAATATAAGCCTCTGCATATTCTACTACATGGACAGCAAAGACACAATTAGACTAGTTACAGACAGCACAGAGACTGTTACGAATTCCAAGAATCAGCTTTAAGTGGGAAAAAAAAAAAACCCTAGGAACATAGTATGAGTAGCATTAGAAAGTGAGTATCCTGATATTTTTTCCTCTAAAGTAGGTATACGATTAATGATGGAAATTCTCCTCAGAGATAATAGATTATTTTTTAAAAGAGATAGATTGGCTGGCCAGTACTTACCTTTGTGCTGTACCACTGATACTTACACAAATGAAGAATGGTTATATATATCCTCTCTGGCTTGGCTCAGTACTAATGTGCAGTATCTCTAACTTCCACACTCCTCTAACACCACCCTCATGACTAAGGTCATGAATTACCTTTCCCTTCCATTACCATCCTTTTTTCTTCCCTTTTCTCCCACTTGAAGAATGAACCGTGTTCTGGAAGCTTGTCTTGTTTCTTCTCTTTTTTTCTTTTTCTTCATTTGCGTTACTAAAGTAGATATATTTAGTCAGGAAAACTGTGGATGGACAACAGATCTATGACATGACAAGCAAATTCTGGCCAGTAGATCCCAGTTGATCCCAGTACCACAGCAGCATTGTCCCTAAAGGGCACCTCTTATGCATTTTCTCGCCACCTGCGAAGTTCAGTCAGTTCCTTGAAGCAAAAACATAGCATCCATTAAAATTCATCATCAGCTCTGTCATATCTAGGAACCGAACATCATGAGTAAATAGATTCTGTGTCACTATTACATTGTCCACATTGTCCAATGGCTAAACACAGGTGGTGGCTCCCCACCATCCATAGGTCATCAAAGTGTCCATAATGAAATCTAATAATGGAAAGTCTATGAACAATGAATTAGTTCCAGCCCAACTTCTGAAAAACAGCTGCTGTATGTCAAGCCATATAGGGGTAAGCATGTCATGGAGCAGCACCACACCTACAGTAAACATTCCATCCCTCTTGATCTCAGTGGCATATCACAGATTCTGCATTGTTTCACATAATGGCCAGTATTTGCTGTTTCACCTCTGGGCAGAAAGTCATTAAGTAGAATACCCTTCCTGTCCCAGAAGACCGTGCACTCACTGTCTGCACAAACACAATCTCTTTTGATCGAAGATCCACTGTGATGGCAATGCACTGACTGTTGTTTGCTTTCCAGGGTAAAGTGAGAAATCCATGTCTCATCACCTGTGATGGCAATGCACTGACTGTTGTTTGCTTTCCAGGGTAAAGTGAGAAATCCATGTCTCATCACCTGTGATGAGCCTACCGTCGTTATACTGCTGCAGAAATGTCAGTGCCGCACCAACAAAATTTGTACTCGGGCATCAGGTTTTTTTTTGCACCCATCTGGCACACCATTTCTTGAACAGATGGTACCCGGTGAAAATTCCATGCAACAAGGATTGTCACATCTGCAGAAATTCGCTGATGAGCTCCATAATAGTGAAGTGAAGGTTCTCAAGGGTGCATTGTTGCACCAGCTCATCCAACTGATCATTGATGAGAGCTATCTCCCACTGCACTCTTCATCATGGACATTATAGTAATAAGGACGGTTTATAACTTACCACAAAGACATGGCGATGAGTTGCGACAGGCACATAAAACAAGCCACACACATACAACAGTTTCAGCTATTGGCCATGGTCTTCTTCAGAAAATAGAACATTCATGCAACACAACCTTCACCTCTGGCTGCCATACTTCAAATCCAGGTATGACAGTTTCGTGACTGTGTTGTATGCCTGTGTGATTGCATGAATGTTTTATTTTCTAGAAAGCCATGGCCGCGGGCTATCAGAATCAATCTTTGCGGAATCTGTGATGTGCCACTGAGATCAAGGGGGATGGAATGTTTACTGTAGGTGTGGTGCTGCTGCTCCATGACATGCTTACCCCTATATGGCTTGGCATACAGCAGCTGTTTTTCAGAAGTTGGGCTGAAACTAATTCATTGTCCAACACGCAGTCCTAATCTTGCTTCCAATGATTTCCATTTCTTCTTGCTCCTCAAGAATTCTTTGTCTCCGGCTAGTGTTTTGATGGTGACGAAGAGCTGAGGTGGACTGTCACATGCTGGTTCCATTCACAGGTGGCAAAAACAGGGAAACTTACCTCCTGAATATGCTTTGTTCAAGTCCCCATGTATTGTTGCTGCAGGAATAACAAAGACAAGAGTAGACTAATTACAGACTTTGCAGAGGCATTTAGACAGGTATAGTAATCAAATACGAAGGTGCTCTAATAATTGGTACAGTGGGAAGTACCGCTCTTATTCACCAAATCTACAATGTATCTATGTAGATTTCCATTTTGCATTTCCATAGTATTCTTTGAATGAATCCTAATTTAGTCTTTCATAGAACTGTTAATATGTGATTATTACACCTTAAATCATTATGAAGGCAGTCTTCTAAATATTTTATGATTTTACTGATCTAAATTACAGATAATGAATGTTTTACTGCAACACTATCAATTTATCTACTATTCATTATATATTTTGGTTGTACTGTCCGTCAATTAACTCTTCACAGCAGCTTACAAGACTCTGCAGTTGACAGCAATTTTCTGGTTGTCATCTGTAATCTGCAAACATCTTATGTCATTTATCTGTATTGTGAGTTGTAATGGCCCTGTAATACTTCATTAATTAGTATCTGAACATAATTCATATTGGGCTGTGTTTCCCTGTTAATAGTATACTGACAACTACTTGAAAGAAAATATGCAGTTCATTCAAAAGGCTGATATGGTAGCTATTTTGTAAACCTCCATTGTTATTAGCCTAATGACATTATTGGCAACAGTTTGATGTCAGTTATAAATGTCTTTGTTATATGTATTTGTCGAATAACCCTTCTTAAAAGTTACTTGAGCTTATTTGATCAAGTAACTAAGTCTATCTGAAAGTGAGGACAAAGGAAGATAATGGTTTAATGTCCCATTGACAGTGTGGTCATTAGAGGCAGGGCTCATGCTTGGATTGTTTATGTAAGGATGGGGAATGAAATCAACCATGCCCTTTCAAAGGAACCATCCTGGAATTCCCCTCAGGGGCTCATCATTAATTTGCTGAGTATGGGCTTGGCAAACCCGGAGTCCTGAGCCATGGGCTGTGTTGCGTCCACACCGTAAGCTCTGTGCGTGCTTCAACAACCATCATTTGGCACGACAATGGAACATTGTACGTTGTTGGCTTAATCGCCTGGGACGCGAAGACGGTAAAAACCTCAAGGTGTGCTGCGTGCTGAGGAGATGCATGGTTGTTGAGGTTGAACATTCGCTAGTGAGCAACCTCTGAGGAACCTGCCACACCTCAGTTGTATAAGGTTTACCCAGCCAAGAAGGGATCTGCCTGGGTGGGCATATAGTTCCCTAGCTGCTCGTGGGGCGAAAATGAAACAAACAAATAATAGCGTTGCCAGATGCAAAACTGTTGCCTGTAATGTGGGAAAGACTGGTTTCAATGCCATGTTGTTTCTAGCCCTGGCCACGCCATGGGAGGAATGTAGGGCACACAACCAATCAGAGCTGTACTCGCCCGTACCTTGTCTGTGCCCGTAGTGATGGAGAATCATTCCAGTCAACCAAGCTGCAATTCTTCGTCGAATAGCTCGAAGATAAGTTTGGCGAGGTAGCGTCTTTCTCAAAGATGAGAAGTGGGGCTGTTTTGATACAAACAGCATCCTCAGCAGTCAAAGGCATTACTTGCCTGCAACAAGCTGGCTGATGTTCCTGTGAGTATCACACCTCACAAGATGGTCAGCATGGTCTAGGATCTGAAAGATCACTACGATCTCCTATCCCAAACCAATGATGAGTTGCGAGCAAACCTGCAGCACCTAGGTGTTCACTTCATTCTGCATGTGTGTAGGGGTCCGAAAGATAACAGGGTTGCCACTGGTGCTTTCATCCTGGCCTTTGAGGGCAATACACTGACTGAGAAGGTCAAGGTAATGATATAATGGTGTGATGTAAACCCAGCCAGAGATGCAGTGTGCTTCCCCGGCTCCTCTTGCCAGGAAGCAGTCACTAGGGATGTTACCTTCCAAGGCTTCTAAGAGTGGTCCAGACGATCCCAGCCCGAGGCAGAAGGATCCCCTTGCTCCTGAACGTAGGGCTTCCCGAAACCACTTCCATGGAGCCCTTCCAGCCCATCAAACCAAAAGGGCAGCGAGAGGCAAGGAAATCAAAGAAGCAGAATAAGAAGGAATCTCTGGTGGCTGCCATGCCACAGCTACCCTCATCTTCTGCTTCAGAAGATGAGGTAGAGATCATCGCGTCCCCTGAGGATCTCGCCATAACAGGATCGTCAGAGCCCATAGTCCTCGATCCTGCAGATTCTGAGGAGAAGGCAGCAGGTGTCCCTCCGGAATAAGCTGCTTATACCTCACATTATGGCTACTCGGCTCGGTGCGAAATCCTGCAGTGAAATTGCAGCACTTTCTTCCACCATCTGACTGAGCTGCAGCAGTTACTGTGCCACTTCCCGGTGCTCTGTTTAGCCCTATAGGAAACTTGGTTTCCTGCTGGAAGACCCCTGCTCTTCAAGGCTACAGGGGCTATTTTAAAAATCGTTCTGCCTATGAAAAAGTTTCTGGTGGAGTTTGCATTTCTGTCCTAACCTCTGTCCCAAATACAGTTGTACCTCTTCAAACATCTCTAGAGGCAGTTGCTGTTAGACTCCTGGCATTTCAAGATTTTACTGTATGTTCTGTATACCTTCCAACAGGTGATGATGTCAGCACCCATTTTCCTATCTTCCTGCCGCTCCCACAATGTTCGCCTGCCGACCATATGCCTCGCTGGTCATCCGTAGGGCTGACTGGCCAGCTTATTCCTCAGCTGCTGTGATTTCGTCTCCCCTTCCGGCTGATGTTGATGCGGCTGTTCAGCATGTTACAGAGGCCATCGTTTCTGCAGCTGAGAAAACTGACCCCACCACACTCGGCTCGCTCCATTATAAGTTGGTGTCCTGGTGGACACCAGAGATTGCTGAAGCCATTCAGGAACATCAGTGAGCACTGCAGCACCACTGATGCCACCCTTCTGTAGAACATCTTGTTACCTTCAAAGGTCTCTGGGCACGGCGACTGAGCCAACGAAGCAAGAGGGACTCCTGGGAGAAGTACGTTGCCGTCATTGGTTTCCGCACTTCTCCTTCATGGGTGTGGTCACAAGTTCGACGCCTAGAAACCGGTGGGTATCCAGTGCCTCAGCATTCAGGGTACTATCTGTACTGACCCAGTCGCCATAGCTGAGCACATGGCAAATCACCTCAGCAACTGCATGGTGTGGACATGCAGAGCACACAGAGCAAAATCTGATATCTTTTCGAATGCGACGCCGGGAAGCATACAACACCCCTTTTACTGAGTGGTAGTTTGAAAGTGCCCTAGTCCAGATACCTCCCCGGGACCAGATTGCATTCACAGTCAGTTCTTCCGACACCTATCAGCGGATTCTAAGCACCAGCTTCTCACCCTGCTCAATCGTCTCTGGGTTGAGGGTGTTTTATCCTTCTCATTGACGGGATAGCATTGTCATCCCGATGATGAAGCCTGCGGCGGATCCTCAGGTCGCTGATAGTTATCGACCGATCAGCCTCACCAACATTTCTTGCAAGCTCCTTGAACGCATGGTGAGTCGGAGGTTTATGTGGATCCTAGAGGACCGGGGACTCTTGGCCCCACAACAAGGTGGGTTCCGTTATGGCTGCTCTGCTATCAACAATCTTGTGTTGCTGGAGTCGGCCATCTGTACAGCCGTTACTTGCCGCGAACATCGGGTTGCCGTCTTCTTTGACCTGTGGGAGGCCTACACCACCACCTGGCACCACCATATACTGTCTACACTGTACGACTGGGGCTTACGGAGACCACTTTCTGAATTCATACAGAACTTTCTCACTCAACACTCTTTTTGTATTGTCTCAGCTCACCTCATTATCAAGAAAACGATGTGTCACAGGGTTCCGTACTTAGTGTCCCTCTATTTTTAGTCGCCATTAATAGTCTCGCTGCTACTGTGGGGTCACTGGTTCCCACGTCCTTGTATGCTGATGACTTCTGCATGTATTTTAGTTCCACCAGAATTGGCGTTGCTGAATGGCAGTTGGAGATAGCTATTCGAAAACTGCAGTCATGGGTGTTTCCCCACGGTTTACAGTTTTCTGCACCAAAAAACCTGGGTGATGTATTTCTGTCGACATCGGGCGATACACCTGGAACTTTATTTGGCTGATGACCTGTTGCGTATCAAAGAGATTCACTGATTTTTAGGAACGTTGTTTGCTGACCGTCTTACTTGGGTGCCGCATCTCCGACAGCTGAAACAAAAGTGCTGGCGGCACCTCAACATTCTGCGTTGTCTGAGCCACACCGTTTCGGGAGCTGCACGTCCAATGCTCCTGCTGCTCTATCAGGCCCTCATTCAGTTGTGTCTCGACTATGGATGCATAGTTTATGATTTGGCTGCACCTTTAGCACTGCAAGCATTGGACCCATTTCTACATTGTGGTGTCCGTTTGGTGACGGGCTTTTCGCACAAGCCCTGTGACAAGCCTCCTAGTTGAAGCTGGGGTCCTTCCCTTGCAGTTCCGCCAGCAACACCAGCTAGGGTTTTATGTTGCACATGTTCAGGCCTCACCCCACCACCCAAACTGCCAGCTCCTTTTTCCAGACACTGCATTCCTTATCCCTCTACGACAGCCTAGGTCAGGTTATCCGATTCCAGTCCGTATTGGTTCTCTCCTTTCATCCCTTGAATCCCATCCACTCCATGCCACTATGCAATATTCCTTTCAAACCCCTCCTTGATCCATCCCTTGCTTGCAGTTTTGTCTGGATGTCTCATGTGTCGAAGGACTCAGTTTCTCCAACACAACTCCGTTGCCAGTTCCTGCAACTCCTTGATTCATTCCCTGATGCCGAAGCCATTTGTACTGATGGGTCCCTAGCAAAGACTCTAGAACATCTCCAAGCCTGCCCTAGGGGGTCATTTGTCATCTGTAGTGACTCCTTGAGTGTCTTGCAGGCAATTGACCAGTTCTTCCCTTACCACCCATTAGTGCAGTCCATTCAAGACATTGTTTTCTCTCTTAGCAAATCTGGCCATTCTGTGATCTTTCTGTGGTCCCCTGGCCACATCAGCATACCAGGGAATGAACGTGTCGATCAGCTGGCCAAGCAGGCCACCACTTCGCCACCTTTAACCATTGGTGTCATGGAATCCGACCGCAAGTTAGCGTTGCACCAGAAGGTGTGTGAGGCTTGAAGTGCTGAATGGTCTAGCACAAGTGCAACAAATAAGCTTTGAGCAGTGAAGCCATCCACAACTCTGTGGAAATCTTCACTGCGGCCCATACGTCGAGAGTCGGTTGTCCTCTGCCGCCTCTGCATTGGGCATATCTGACGGGCCCATGGCCATCTCCTTCGCTGTGAGGCCCCACCTGTGTGTCGATGTGGAACAGCACTGACAGTAGTCCATCTTCTGATGGACTGTCGAGTTTTAGCCAACTTGCGGCAGTCTTTTAACCTACCAGATGTGCTAGCCTTAGTTTTATGTGATGATGCCTCCATGGTTAATTCTGTTTTACGTTTTATTCATGCCGCTGGTTTTTACAATTCCATCAAGTGGTGGCTGCTGTAGCCTGATATCTCAGGCCCCCACATATCCAGTGCTTTTAAAGACTTTTAAGGCTCTTATGCAAAATGCCTAGGGTTTTTTTATTGTGTGCAATATGGCTGGCTCATCCTGTATTATCTCTGTGATCAGCCAGTCATGATATTCTGCTGTCCCATTTTTAACTTAGTTCCAGACTTGGTTTTTTTTTACCTATGTATCCTTTTGTGTTGTCAATGAACTGTTCATTGTCAGTCTGTCCCTTTTGTGAGTCTTCATTCTCGATGTTTATTTTTAGCTTCTGACAGTGAACTATTAATTAGAAACAGGGGACTGATGACCTAGAGGTTTAGTCCCCTCAAAACAACAACCCGGCATTTCCGTGGAACAATTTATGGAAATCATGAAGAACCTAAATCCGGATGACAGGAGATGAATTAGAACCACTGTCCTCTCAGATGTGAGTCCAATGTGTTACTAATGCACCACCTCACTCAGTAAACTTATAGAAGAAGAATATGTTGTCTTGCATAAAAACTAAACAAGTGAACTAGTATTCCAATGGCATTTTCTCTGTTCAGCAATTTCATTTTCCAGTATTTGGAAGAAAAAAAATTATGATTGTGGAAACAGTGACAAGTGATTAGAACATTAAACTAAAAATAATCAATAGTGAAAAGGCCCAACCCCTGAACCTAATAGTGCCATCAGAAACCACCATACAGTGTTCTTCAATGAAACAGTGTTAGGTGACAGAATACAATATTTCAACCAAATTTCTGTAGACATCAGTTTTGCTGTGAGTAAGTTTCATGAGCTGCTGGATAATTATCATTGACTCGTTTGACTAGCCTACGAAATCATAATTTCTTTTTTTTAGATGAGGTATGGAGGCACAGAAGTTGCAGGTTATACAGTTTATTGTTTATTTCCAATATTATTAAATTTAATGGCATAGAAGTTGCAAGTTATACAGTTTATTTTGTATATCCAGTATTATTAAATTTAATACTTTATATTATCTAACTCTGCTGTGTTTCAATTTTATGTTTTTCATGGTTTTGCCCTGGACTTTCTAAATCAGTTTTTGTGGCTATATTAACAACTGTCTATATAGTTTTACTAACTTCTTTACCTGGAGAACTCATAACATCAGCCTTTGAATGGACTATTAAACTTAAAATTCTATGTTGTTTTCAAGTTTATTGTAAAGAAAAATACATTTAATTTCAGGGGACATCAAGTAGCATTTAGTGCTTATGGGACAGTGACATCCCTAAGTGGTGAGCCTGAGGAAGGGATTGTTGTAGAAGCTGTTGGCATAGATTCTTGTTCTCAATATCAAGAAGAGAGCACAAGTGAAGCAAATGGAAAGTTTCGTATAAGAGGCTTACAGCCACAGGTTAGTCCTATAACTTGTAACAAGATAAACAATATCTGTGCTAATAAAACAAAAACTTAAGTCATTTTTAATTGCAGTTATCAGTGGTGTGCTACCCATTCTATGTTACATTATCCACAAATTACAATAAAATTGTGTATATTTCTAACTTATGTAATACTTTTTGGTACATTTTCCTATTTATGTATTTTATATCTATGTTGTAGTTTAATTACTTAACCAAAATTCATTTTCCAGTGTGAATATACAGTGCGAGTGAAGCAAGGATCTGGTGTAAACCAGCATATTTATAGAGCAACTCCAGATGGTATCCTTGTGAAGGTAACACATGTTCTGCCTATCCACAAATAATCAGAGGATTTTATTTCTGTGAGGCAGAAGTGATCTAACTTGTATATTAATTCTTTTTCAGACAACAGAAGGGGATATTAAGGACATAAGGTTAATAGTTTTTTATCCATTGACACAAATGGATGTGACAGCAAATGTACAAGCACCAACTGTGGAGCACCTTCGCACTTTGAAAGCAAAGCTGTGTCGAGAGGATGCCCCTGAATCTCCAGTTCATGTAGTCAAACTAGACTCAACACCAGGACGTTCTACAAAGGGACATAATGCTGCGATGATAATGTTTCCACCAATACCTGCTGATGGAAGAAACTACTTCCTTCAACTTGAGTCAACTCTTTCTCGTGCAACACACACATACACAACTCATGCAGTTCATTTCCGTGCAAATAGTTCCTTTAAACACATTAAATTAACATTCAAGCCTGAGCCAAAGGTTGTAGAACAGGATATTGGTCATACGTCTTACATGACCCTGCCTCTAATAATAGTAGTAGTTCTAGCATATGTAAACAGAGTGAAAGTAGTTCCAGTATTAAATCGCCTTGTGCAATCACTCAACACGCCTGCTTCACCACCATCAAGTGGTAGTGGAAGGACTACTATAATTCAAGATCATAATGTGGCTGATGCAGTAATGGTAGAACCAATTCTCAATGTCAGAAGTAGAAAGGTAAAACCAAGAAAGACCTAGAACATTGTGTGGTGTATAAAATCCAGTGGAAATGAAGAAAGTGACTTCTCAATGAACAGACCTGCTAGAAGTTCTGTACTATTGTGTTTATAGTGTGGAGAAGAAGAATTTGTGGCAAACTGCAATACTACAGTTGTTTTATTTCTCCACATAGTGTAAATTCCTCCTGGTTGTACATGGTATGAGGTGCCTATTTATGAAGGAAAGATAATGAATACAGACTATAGATTTTTATAGTATTACTGGCTGTGAACATTATTGAAGAGTATACTTTGTTAAAAACTGTCAAACAAGTTCACGGAAATTAGATAGTATAGTAACTTTAATGTTAAATCTCAAAAAAGGAGTAAATGTCCCCACCACTGTGTTGTTATGTGAACATTGTGCTGATGTAATTGTTTTGTAGATGGACTCAATAGAAATAATCATAAACAATTCAATCCAAAATACTTGGACTTCTATACTCTCATAGTCCATCCCCCCCCCCCCCCCTTTCCCTTCATTCTTCTCTTGCTCTTCCACCTGTCTGTTCATCTCTACTCCACCTTTCTCTCTCTTGGCCTATTTCTTCCACTCCTCCTCCTTCTTTGATTCATCTATTCCCCCTCCAATGTAGGAAAACCAATACATATCTGTCAACTTTTGTGGTGATCAGTAAAACAGAGCCATGTGTATTGTTGTCTGAGTGATTGTGTGAATGTATGTGTTTCTTTTTCTGAAGAAGGCTATGGCCAAAAATGTATGTTGTGTTAATGTGTCTATTTTTCTTGCCTGTCAGCAGCTCAGAAAATGGCTTTACGGTGAGTTGTTATCTACCCTCCATTATTGATATTCCAATCAGATCTTCAATTGTTAAAGTATTACTGATGTAACAGATGTTAACAGGCAGGTAAAACAGAAGTGGTAGAATTTGACAATGAAACCATTACTAATTCCTATGAAAGAACATAGGAGGACATTTTGATAGGGAAAGAAAGAAGTTTAGTTTTCTGAGCTGTTTGAGGATAAAAGTCATTTGTGAAAGAACTTTAGTGCTGAAAATATTGTTGATAAAGTTGCAGATCACAATTTGGGGAAGGAATTTATTTGTTTGTACTGATGAAAATAGTGAGGATGTAAAGGATGTTTCTGATTAAGGAGATTAATGAGCTGAGTTAATCAGAGTGATAGTAAAGACGATGATACTGATGTAAGTAGTATTGCTTGTGAGATGGGAAATAATTTGGGGGGGCGGGGGTGTTTTAGTGAAGAAGGTGAGAAACAGGTGATACCAGTAAAAATTGATGTGCTAGATGATAAGGAAAGGGAATCAACTGTGTCAAAATTATAGAAAATTTTGTGAAATTAACATGAGAAAAACAGGGGAGGAAGTTTTGACATCTAATATAGCAAAACTATGTATTGATTTTCATCATTGTAACTGTAAAAGTAATATTACAACCAAGCTTGAACATCAGAAAAAATATGACATAGTTCATTCCAGTACTAGTCACATTATGGAGGTTCAACCTAACATAAATTTGATTATTGCAGAGACTACAGATGGAGGTATAAATAATGATACTGATAATATGAGTTTTGAAAAGATTGTTGATGATTTGTTATATGAAAAAGATGCTGTCAAAGAAAGTGAGGCAACTGGTAGTCCCTATGTTCATGTAAAACTTGAAAACTGGGTCTATGGCTGTTTATTAGATATTGGAAGTCTGATCTGTGGCATATTGGAACAGTTAGAGGAAATTGGTCAAAATACTGATTTTGTAGAACTACCTGTTGTAGGTGTAAAAATAAAAAGCACCACTGGTAGGTACAGTCAAGTTGTAAAGTCTCAAGTTTTATTAACATTTACTGTCAAAGGTGTAAAATTTATTCTAGGTTGCCTTGTGATTCCTGACCTAAGCGAGATTATCTTTATAGGGGTTGACTAGCTAATTAAGGTAAATTTAAGCTTTGATTAGGTAGGCAAAAATTAATTCTGATTGAGGTTTACAGGAAAAACTGTTTGTGCAAAACTGTGTTAGTGCTCAGAACTTAATCAGCAAGGTGAGCTGTAGTGATGATACAGGATTCTGTGAAGATGAAGTAGTTGAGGCAAATGATGAGATGCTGAGGTATTCTAGTCTTGTGGAAAGTAAACTGAAGGAAGCTGATAGTTTAGGCCTTAAAAAGTGAGAAAAAGTTAAAGAACTTTAATGGGGAACACTATGACATTTTGATGACGAAACAGGTAGATAAACAATTAAAAGTTAAGAATGAAACCACATGAACCATTGTTTATTAACCCGTAAGGTGTACGTTTTGCTAAAAGTAAGGCTGTTGAACATGAACTCCAAAAAAATGGAAGATGTGGGCTAATTCAGAATTGGGAAAGCCAATATTACAATCATCTTGTCATTGCCAAGAAATATGTGTTCATGAGGGGGGTAAGACTTGTTTTAGACTCTAGACACTTATGTAAATTTAATGAGAGAAGATGGATAGTCAACTTCAGTTTATTGGGAGAATTTTTGGAAGATGTGATTTGTCTGTAAAGAAAACCGCATATAAAATGCTTCTACGACCTTGTCTTTATTATTGATCAAGTGTTTGGAATCCCTACCAGATTGGTAAGGAAGACAGAGAAGCAATTCAGAGGCGGGAGGCTAGGTTTGTTACTGCTAGGATTGCTCAATGTGCGAGTGTTACTGAAATACTTCGGGAACCCAAATGGGAGTCGTTGGAGGGCAGGAATTTAAAGCAGACTGCAGAACAAATCTACTGCTACCAACCCACTTTTTGCTCATTTATAGGAGTGGAACAGAAAAGCAAGTAACTAGTAGTGTACTGAGTACCCTCCTCCACACACCTTTGGATGGATTGCAGAGTATGTATGTAGATGTCAAGACCAATCATGCAGAAAACATATATGAGCTTTTACATAAATTTGAGACTTTAGAACACATGTCAAGGCTTGATCTTACATTGGGTTTCCCTCAGGTGCCATTAAAGAACAAAAATCAAGAAAATACACTGCAGTTTTAGATGGAGGAAAATGATATGTGTACTGTGTGATTTCTTTTGGATTAAATGTGTCTGATGCAGAATTTATTAGAACTTTTTAGTATTAGGTAAAGATCTTCTAAAGAAATTAATTGTCTATGTAAATGACATTTTGGTAACAGGAAAAAGTTCAAAAGAACATGCTAATTTACTTGGCAAAATGTGGAGTAGGCTTAGAGATGAAGAATGTCACTCAAATTAAAAAAGTGTAAATTCACTTTAGAAGAATTGAAATTTCTGTGTCACAGCAGCACAAAAGATGGAATTTTACCAGATGAAGACAAATTTGAGGCCACTGAAAAGTTTCCTACACCTAAAACAAAGAAACAGTTGAAATCTTTTTTGTGTGTGTGGTTATTATTGCAAATACGTGAGCAATCAAGCATTTAATGCAATTTGTTTAAATAACATGCTTTAAAATTGTCTACGGGTATGGGACGTAGATTGTCAAGAACCTTTTGACCAAATACAGTATAAAATGTTCAATAGTAAGATGTTATACAGGTCTGATATGTCTTTACTGTTTTGCATTATGACTGACAGCAGTAACAGGGAATTGGGTGCACATTTATTTCAAGAAAAAGAGGGAGATAAGTCTTACAAAATTTAAAAACTACCTACTGAGACCCTGATCATAAGGCATTAATTTATCTTCAGGATTCCCACAGAATGGCCACGTGGTCTAAGGCATCATTTTACAGCCTGGGGGGCCTTTCTTGTCAAAGGTTTGAGTCCTCACTGAGGCATAGGAGTGTATGTTGTCTTTAGTATAAATTAATTTCAGTAGTACAGGGTGGCCACCGAACCTTGAAACCGGGAAAAAGCCTTGAATTTGAAAAAACCGGGGAAAAACCTTGAATTTCAGCCAGAAACCGGGATTTTTAACCAACGAGATCTCGCGGATTTAAGAGTTAAACGATAATTCGCGTGTATAGCCTATTGCTCAGCTTACACGACCAGTTCGAAATGTACTTAATAAGTGTAAATAAGTAATCCCTGTAGTTTAAGATAATACTTCAAAGTATAATATTTAAAAGTAACAAAGTGCCAGTCGTTTCAAAATTACGGTGACCTAAATGCTCAGATCGCTAGTGCCCGCGGGTTAAATAATATTCATTGCTTCATTTTTGTGTACAAAAACATTTTAAAATATATTTCTGGGTGGTCTAAAAAGTTTTATAATTATAGTTTATGTATTCCGTTATCTATTTCTATATTTATCTCGAAGTGTTGTTCAACCACACGACTCAATTCCTCGCGATGTACGTCGAAGAGACGCGATGTTATCGTAAGGCGCGACTACGAAATCGCAGCTAAAATGAAAGGCGATATTTATTTGTTCCAATTTCTGATTTTCACTATGAACTCCATAAAGGTTGGTATTCTAATGCTTCGTTAGCATTGGCGCAGACTACGGGTATGCTCGGTCGCTCAAGCGTACCCCAAAATTTGAGTGGGTATGCTAGGCATACCCCGCTGAAAATTTTGGTATCATTTTTTCCTTACGTTATATTTCTTGACTGTAATTAAAATCGACTCTCTCATCCCATTGATGGCTGGCTGGCTTTTGTAAGACACCACCCTAAAAAGATTATTTTAAACAGGTAATCGAATTCGTAGGCATTAAAATCCATGTTCATATGTGAGTGAAGTGACCGTATTCTAAATAGTCCGAATGTTAATGGAATTCCGCTTGTTAAGTCAATATTGTAAACTGAAGGCGGCAACCTTTAATTGTGTTAAATAACTAGAAATGAAGTGGGTTTGGTACGATACATTGAAAATGTTTACACTACGAATTTAATTCCTGGTATCCTTTGAGATAACCTTTTTACAACCACATACGTTACCAGTGAGCCAACATACTTGCTGCGAAGACTGCCCTATCCCTTCTAGCTAAAACATTCTGTAAACACAGTCCTTATAACAACCTGCGAAGGTCTTTGTGTTTTAATTGGCAACTCTACAAAATTCTCGAAACGCAACAGCTAGTGATATATATATTTCTGAATTTGCATTTTCAGGCTTCAACAATTTGTCAACAATTGAACGTAGTAGTCGGGCCTTAGTTTCTGCTCTTTTTAACCTGTGTCACCTGTGCATGGAATTACGTCTTAACCCTTTCCCTCCCCTCATCTTCATCTGTCCGTCATTTGTTCAAAGATTGTAAATAACATTGCAGGGCTTCCAATAATTCATTTTGATTAGATTGTCTATCATTACCTCGAGGAAACAAAAAGCATTAGGCAAAAATATATATCGTTGCTTGATGTCTTACGTTGGAGTAAATGCAACAATACTTCCAAATAATTGTATTAAGGTAAAGGTAACAAAATAATTTAAACTAAAAATAATCAAAAATTCTGTCAAATGTGCATTAATCCAATCATTATTTATAGATATATACAAAAAATATTTTTGTTCATAACTCAATAAAATTTGGGGTTAAAAGGGTTAATGTCTTGCGTGTGAAAATCGTTAAAATGGATAGGTATATAGTGAAATACAAAAGGACTTCGACTTATAATCATGATGGTGACGGTGATAAGGAATCGATAGCGTGTATGTTCTGTATAAGTTTTTGGCTTTGCTTTGTATTTATTTTTTTCTTTACGAATATCTGGGTACGCCACTGAGCATATCCCAAGATTTTCAAAAGTCGACGCCTATGTTCGTTAGTAATAATTATAGACGATTCCTTTAGCTGACGTAACATCGGTAATACATAAATAGTAAACACAGTCATCATGTACGTATTGTTGATGACTGAACAGTTTTTCATGCGGGCCCGGCTAGCACCAATGATGAGTCGCGTTAACAATTACGAGGATAATTACTTTACTTAGCGTGCAAGGGTACATGGAGAACCTGTCAACCATAGAGCAGGAACAGCGTTAATTATTTATAGTCAACACAAAAGATTATTCCTCCCATTATATTAATGGGTTTTCAAAAAGCATATGTACACGCGACGCCACCTAGTGAACACTAGCCGGGCCCGTATGAAATACAGTTCTAACTTTGTTGATTGCACCTTCTTGACATGCTAATTGTTCTCCAAAAAGATGTCAGTATAACTCTGTAATACGGTACGCGACTTTTGCGAAAAGGCAATTTCTTTCAATTGTAATTTATTGCTTTTAACAGCTGTCTTATAACAATACATTCAAAATATCGTTAAATATATTTCGAGGCTAACGCCATCTCCACCTTTCTGAGATTGGAACAGAGTGAAACAATCATTGCAGAGAACAATAGAGTGAATCCAAGCGTGAGTCGACCTTACCTGTGCCCGCACAGATGAAGTAATCAACGTGTTTTAGAATGAAGTGTTTGTCCGTCATGTCAAAACAGAGAATAACTCAATATCAGAGCTCATACGAGACAGTGTATCCGTGGGTTACATGTGATCACAAACTAATGCCTTACGCTCTTGGTGCAACACCAAGATAAATATTTCTACAATGGGGAAGAGTGCTTTGAACAGCCACGTAAGAAGCAAAAAACAAACTTTTCATAAGCAAACGGAAGTCTGTTTGCTTTCCACAATATATATTTCACTGTCTGTTTAGTACTACAAGAATTTAAAAAACGAAACAAATTCATTAAAACAAAATGTTTTCATTAAAATTTGCCTTTGGGTGTTATTTTACTAGATAACACTTGAATGCAAATACCACGCAGCTGTTACTCCAGATATGTTTTTGCATTCACCATTTCATCTCCTCGAAGTTCAAAAACTCGCCCACAACATTGTGCATCATTATTACGCATGCTGGGTCATAAACCGTTTGTGTGTGTGGGTGGGGGGGGGGGGGGGGGGGGACTGTCAAGTGTAAAATTTTAAATAGGAACCCCGATTTTTTATTGCAGATTCGGATTCTAAGGCCCACATCGTGTATGATCTGGTTGATATTTTTTTTACGACAGATGGCGCTGTGATAGTAAGAAATACTTGCCATACTGGTGAACAAATGTTCCAAACAGGAAATAAAATAAATAAAAACCATATTCATGATGCTTCAGAACGTTACGAAATGATCCCTGAAGTGATATCACCCTCTCCCCGCAGTGGACAGGGTAGTCTTCCAAAGTGATTCTTTAGTCCAGATTGCCCTTGCCTGAATAAGAGTTATGAATTGTCGAAAAAACACTTAATTGAACTAGCCGGGAAGAAATGTTCATCTGGTATCATTTGGTTGGGTTCTGAAGTATCATCAATGTGATTAACCTTTATTTTTCTCTCCTGGGTGGTACATTTCTTCAGCAGTATGGCAAGTAATTCTTACCATTACAGTGCAATATGTTGCCAATTTTACACTAGCCACCCACGCCGCTCCCAAACGGTGGAGACAGTTCAAGTTTAGTATCATTTCCTAAGCCTCTGTCGTCCGTTCATAATGGTGAAAACCTTTGTTGAATATATATACTGTTATTTTTTTTTTCCTAGTCATTCTGGTTTGTCAACTAAAAATGTGCACCCTGTACTATACATTGTGTCAGTGTCGAATCTGGGGTGGGGGGAGGGCGGTCTATGGCGCTGCAGATCCCCCAAAACCATGAGGAAAGCTTCATATTATGCGCTGGTTTCTTTATTAACTTTGCCCGCCGGCCACGGTGGCTGAGGGGACTGAGGTGCTCCAGTCACGGTCTGCACGGCCACTACGGTCGGGGGTTCGAATCCCCCCCTCGGGCATGGATATTTGTGCCGTCCTTAGTCTTCGCTAGTTCATAAGTAGTTTCTAAGTTTAGGGACTGATGACCTCGTAGTTACGTCCCATAAGCTAGACAAACAAAACATTCGAACTCTGCCCCCCCCCCCTCCCCAACACAAATCCTGGATTCGCCACTGCTTGGTGTATATTACAACATGACATGGTTCAACTTGGATGACATGTGTTTTGAAAACATGTAGCTAGTTTCTCCACAGTATAGTTATTTGCTAACTCCTTTGAGCAAAATTAAGTTTCGTGAAAACCTGGAAAATAATTATTTTTAACCTGGAAAAAACCTTGAATTTGAAAATGAAGATTTGGTGGCCACCCTGTAGTATGTAAGTCTAGGAACAACAGCAGTTTGGTCCAGTTTTAAAAACATTTGAATATTTATCATAAGAAATGTAAGCTCTATTGTGGCCAAATTACTGGGTGTGATATGTTTTTGCAACAAACAATACCATCAGATATATATGGGGTAAAGAAAATGTCATAGCTGACACTCTGTCTAGACTTACTGTAGGGGAATTAAGGATATGTATATGAAAAAGATGAAAATCAAATCTGTAATGTTTTTTATGACATTAGGAGGTAGGAGAATGATGGTCAAAACTGGAACCTAGTAAAGTTATTAGGGGGAAAAAGGGACCTCAAAAAGTAAAAAAATATTATATGGTACATGAAGGTATTCTTGTACAATGAAAGTAGACAGTGAGGTGTGGAAGTTTTGCTGGCCACAACAATATGTTGAGTCTTTAATCAAGTATATTTATGAAAGCTTTAGACATAGTGGACTCTTGTAATGAATTTAAAAAATCCACAAGTGTGTATATTTGTACAATATTGCAAGAAGAATCAGGTACCTTTTGGCAAGTTGTGTCATCGGGTTAAAGTTAGTAATTAGAAATGTAAATGTTTTATGCAGAACTGTCTGCCTAAGCAAGTGTTGAAAATTGCACCTGTATTTTTGTATGGTTCACTTCCCAAGCATTTTTAAATATTTTTGCAGTGGTAAGATTATTTTTCTAAGTATATCAAAATGTATGTTTTGAAGAAAGCCACCAGGCATAACATAGTATCTAAAACCAGGTCATTTTTTTTTTTTTTTTTTAAGGAAAACCAAAAAATACATTATGTGATAAAGGGAGTCAAATACCTAAAAATATTAAGAGATGAAAATATTTTTCACATTCTTATTTCTGATTACCCTCCTACAAGTAAACTCGCCAAAAGTTTCATGAGAAAAATAAGGAAACGTTTAGGACATACTGTAATAAAAATCATGCTGAATGGATTGATAATGTAGAAAAATTTGAAGATATTATGAATAGTTGGTAGCATTCTTCAACAAGGTTTTCTCTCTCTAAAATTTTACTCAACAAATTACCAGCAATCATAATTTGTGAACTTATTGAGTATCTTGTCTGTAAATGTCTTGTCAGCTCAAGAGCGGGAAGAAGTAATAAAAGAAGTGATGAAAAAACAAGGTGAAATTAGAAAACAGGCATATTATGCTAAAGGGAAAATGACTGCATTTAAAGTACATCATCTTGTGTTAGTAAAAAGCAATGAAATATCGAAAGCCATATGTGGAGAACTAACCGAAATAAGACTAAAGTTTTTTTGTTTGGATTTTATCAAAAACTTTTATTGATCACTTAATTATTATATACGTTACACATACTGCTGCAAGGAAGCATCTAGTGCTAGCAAGTTACGAACATTGTTTCTTTACTGACATGGCCAGGGAATGCAGCTTTCAGCTTTTGTGTTGCCAGCATGTTGTGAAAATCGGTAACCTAATCCAGAACTAGCAGACTCCCTGCAAACATGCCTTAACACCAACAGCAAGCACAATAATAACCTGTATATGATGTCTTAAGTTCGCTGTGGAGTTTCTACTGCTATGATTTGTTATCCCACCAACACCCAGTTTGATGCGAAAGGAATCATTTTATCCATCTGGCGTAAAAAATTTGAACCAATTAGCATAAGCTGACCAAAGCATGTGTGTATCTTCTGCTTTCTCCATGTTGGAAGGTGTGGAGAAAAATCAGAGACTACATGTTGTTTACATGTGATGCGTCAGGTAATTGTTATAAGCCTTTACTCATTGTTGTATCATAATAATAAAATAAAAATGTTGTGAATGAATGAGCAATATTAAATATTATAATGCTACTAAAATGTATAATACATACATTTGCAACATACATTATTAAAAATATTTAATTTAGAAATGAATATTGTTTCTTTTCCTCACCAAAATCAAAGCCTAGAATTCTGCAGTTTGAGATTCTTACAAAAAATATTTTATGCTACTTGAGACCAAAAAGTAATGATTAACCGATAAAAGTAGCTTAGTTATAGTTAAACAATGGAAGTACCTTGAAGGATTCAACAATATTTTGGAAAGTATAAGCTGCTACTCACCTCAGAGACACCCAATGAGCCGCAGAAAAGCACACATTAAAGGCAAAAAATGTAACTTTCGGCTGTTAAGCCTTTGTTTGCCAGAAAACACGCATACTCTCATGCGCACACTGCTATGGAGCTGAAGACGGTGGTTGGGATTGTTTGTTTGTTTGTGTGTGTGTGTGTGTGTGTGTGTGTGTGTGTGTGTGTGTGTGTGTGTGTGTGTGTGTGTGCGCGCGCAGAAATAACTTCAATCAGTCACACTCTATTAGCAGGATTGATTACCAATCACCGACCCATTCGACACTTCACCACGCAAATAATGTCACAAAACGCAACTTAAGAGGCACACTGCACCGTCACTACTGGCGTACCGGTAGGTCAAAGTGCAATGCGGCATGGCACTCGCAGAGGCCTCTAATGGGCGACTGCAGAGTTTTGCAGATGCGGGAGTATCACTAGTGCAATAAGAGACCTTTACATTATCTATCATACGATTTTGGTGTATTTCTAGTTGTTCGAGCCTTAGTACTTTTCTTGTCAGTTGTATTAGGCTTACCCAGGCAAGTGGGGCTCTGCATGGGTGGACTTTTATTTCCCTAGCTGCTCGTGGGAACACCTTGAAATGAGCAAGAAAGCCATGGTGGACATATAACCATCATCTCTAAGCACGGTAGAGATGATTTCAGTGCTACGCATTATGACCCCCAAACATTCCCTTCTCTGTCCACACCCTGGGAGGAACGTAAAGCTAAAAATCAAGGTGAGGCTTATACCCCTAAGTATTTGGTCTGCAAATGGTGAATCATTCATGTCAACAAATACATTGTTCTTTGGGGAATATTTGGAGAATAAGTTCAGTGAGGTGGAGGGCATGTCAAAAATGAGATCATCCCCAGTGCAGTCACGGGCATTGTTAGCCTGTGACAAACTGGGTGATGTTTCTGTTTCTATCACACCACATAAGAGCCTAAATATGGTCCAGGGTATCATTTTCCACAAGGATCTTCTGCTGCAATCAGATGACGAATTACAAGCAAACTTGGAGTTGTGAGCTGTGCATTTCATCCGGAGCATCTGTAGGAATCCAAATGACAACAGGGTTGCCACCGGTGCCTTCATCTTGGCTTTCAAGGGTGATTCATTGCCTAAGAAGGTCAAGGTGGTGATCTACCAGTGCGACATTAAGCCCTACTTTCCTCCCCCCTATGCGCTGTTTCAAGTGCTGGAGTTTTGGACATATGTCCTCTTGATGTGATGCCAACCTAACATGAGAGTGCTGAACGCCCCTTGTACCCCACGTCCAGTGTGTGTCAATTGTAACTGGCAGCATCCTCCTTGTTCACCTAACTACCCTGTTCTCCACAAAACAAAGTAAGATCATGGAGTAAAAGACCCTGGACAGGCTGACATACCCAGAGGCTAGGTTTAAATACCTGAAGCTCCACCCAGTGAACATGACAACACCATATGTCACTGTAGCTTCATCATCGGTATCCCAGCAACCAGACCCCAATATATATCACCAATGCCAGTGGGCTCTCAGGCCACACAACTGCACCTGCCCCCTTGACAGTTGGGGGCACTACTTCTTCGATTGCTCCCACACACTTCACATTGGGAGCAATGACCTGTCAATCACAGGGGATGTCGATCCCTAACCCACAGCCGGAGAAACAACACTCTTCTCTAGCTCCTCTCCCTCAGAAGGGGTCTGTCGGGACACTCCCTTCCGAGGCTTCTCTTCGTGGCAAAGAGGATCCTAGCAAATTGCTGAAGGATCCCCCAGCTGCTCTGCTCATTGAAGGCCTTCCTGCTCTTTGTCAGCCCCTAAAGCCCTTTCCAAGAAGCCCCCCCCCCCCCCCCGCCCGCACAGACCCTTAACACTGCAGGACCAGTGAGAGGGCAAGAAAAAGGATTCTTTGGTGGCTTAGAAGCCACAACCGCCCACATCCTCTGCTTCAGAGGATAAAGTCGAGATCCTTGCATCCTCTGAGGATCTTGCACTCACAGAATCACCAGAATCTATTGTTTTAGATTCTGTAGATCCTGAGCAGATGGCAGCAGATGTTCCTATGAAATGATCTGCTGCTTCTATTTTTTCACGACTTTGCAGCATGGAGAAAAAGTCATTCTCTAGTGGACTTGCAATGGCTTCTTTAACCAACAGGCTGAGCTGCACCAATTATTGTGCCCCTACCCCGCACTTTGTGTAGCCCTACAGGAAACAAAGTTTCCTGCACATTGGACCCCTGCCCTCCATGGCTATGGAGGCTGCTACCACAACCGTCCATATATGACAGGGTGCCTCACTGTGTCTGTCTGTACATCCTTGACACTTTCCCCAGTGCCCTGGTGCCTCTCCACACGACTCTCGAGGCAGAGGCAGTCGGAATCCTGGCACTGCGGGAATTAACCATTGCAGTATATACTTTCCTCTGGATAAGGTCATGTCTCAACAACCTTAGTGCTCTGGTCTCCCAAAACTTCCCCCACCATTCCTCCTTTTGGGGAACTTTAATGCCCACCACCCATTATGTCCTGGAACACAGACCACAGGCCACGTAAGGGATGTTGAGACCCTTTTGGCGCAGCAAGACCTTTGCCTTCTGAACACTGGTGCCACTCCCCCCCCCCCCCCCCACACACACCCTTCTTCATGGTGCAGGGGCATCAACATCTCTGTCTGCAGCCCAAACTTTCGACCACACCTCAACTGGTGGGTGCACGACAACCTGTGTGGCAGTGATGACTTTCCCATCTTTGTGTCGCTCCTGCAGTACCAAACTGCAGACCGCTTGCCCCAATGGTGCCTCTGTAGGGCTGACTGGTTGGCTTATGCCTCAGCTAATGTAATTGACACTCCACCACCAACTGATGTTGATAATGCAGTCTAACAGGTGACTGACACTATTATCTCAGCCGCCAAGGCAGCTGTTCTACAAAGCACCGGTTCCCCTAGGCACAGCTCCATGCCTTGAGGCTATCTGGGAACATTGGCGGCGAGCGCTCCAGTGTCATTGATGCAACCCTTCCATGGAGAACCTGATAGCATTCAAATGGCTCTGTGTGTGTGCTCAGTGACTGATACAGCAGAGTAAGCAGGACACCTGGGAGAGGATCCCGCACCTCCCCATCTCGGGTATAGATGCAAGTACGGCATGTCTTTAGATACTGCCCACCGACAGGAATCCCATTCCTCACCATCCAGAGTATGCTCTCACAATCCCAACAGCCATTGCCGAGCACATGGCAGAGCGCTACACATATTGCTCCGCGACTGCCACATATGCCCTCAAAGAGCAGGCCAAGTGGAAACAGTTCTCGTTCCGTGCCTACTGCTGGGAACTCTACAATGACCCATTTAGTGAGTGGGAGTTCCAAACTACCCTTGCTGCATGCCCCGATACCACTCCAGGACCAGATAGGATTCATAGGTAGTTCCTCTGACACCTTGCAGCAAAGTTTCACAACCGAATTCTTGCCCTGGTTAGCTATATACGGGCAGAGGGGTTTTCCCATTGCAATGGTGGGAAAACACTATCATCCCACCCCTTGGATCATTCCTCACTTGGAGCTTAGGATGGACTTATCCCAGGACTTGAAAGCCTCAGTGACTCCATCAAATCTCCATTGCCAGTTCCAAGCACTGCTTGACTCATTTAGCGGTGCAAAAATTATTTACACAGATGGTTCTTCGGTTAATTGCCATGCTGGATATGCCTCTGTCTGTGGTTACCAAATCGAACAGTGATCTTTGCCTTGTGGAAGTAGCATCTCCACTGCGGAGCTGGTCACTATTTTACGGGGGCTCGAACATCTCCGAACTTGCCCCATGGGGTTGTATGCCATCTGTAGTGACTCCCTGAGTGACTTGCAGGCCATAGAACAGTGCTTTCCTAAACATCTTGTCATGTGGTCAATTCAAGACACAGTCCTCAACCTTGCACGGGTCACTTTTATTTTGATGCCAGGGCACATCAGCATATCAGATAATGAACACATTGATCAGTTGTCCAAGCAAGCCACCACTTCACAGGCCTTGGATATTGGCATACCAGAAATGGACCTCCAATCCCACTTACACCGTAGGGTCCTTGGTGTTTGGAGTTCTGAATGGGCAGACTCGACTGAACCGAAGCTCCGTGTTGTCAAGCCCTGTACCGCTGCTGCATGGAAGACCTCACTGAGGGCTTCTCGCAGGGAGTGGGTTGTCCTTTGCCGGCTCCTTATTGGCCATATGTGGCTGAAGCATGGCCACCGTCTCCGTCACAAGGGCCCTTCTCAGTGCGCTGTGGTGCACATTTAACAATCGCCTACATCTTATTGGATTGCCACAATTTAGCCACACAGCGGCAGGATTTTAATATCCCTGACATCTTGAACTTTGTTTTAACTGACAGTGCCTCCGTGGTTGATTCTCTTTTAAATTTTATCCATGAGTGTGGATTTTACCATTCCATTTAAAGTTTCTTGAATGTCTATTATCTGTCTGTTCTCCACTTGCTTAATATTATTAGGTAGGTGGTTTTGATGTGTAGAGTGGCTGGATGTCCTACTTTCATTTTTGTGAGTATCCAGCCTAAACTCCCTGGTATTGTGTACAAGCCCTTTTAATCATTTCTTCGTTTTTATTTGTTACTTTTAAATTTTGACAAGTTAATGCCTATACTTGAGGAAGTTTAACACATTGTTTTACCTCTAAAACTGGAACAAGGGACTGATAACCATTGTAGTTTAGTCCCTTCCAAAATCCAACAATAATAACAACAGCAACAAATACTGCTCTAGTGGGTTCATGAACTAATTGCTTAGGATAATTTTTGGATGATGTTTTGTGCTGTACTCCAGTTTTAAATGTGTATTTTTGCCAACATATCAAGGGTAACATTTTGTGAAATTTGATCCCAGCTTTCTTTGAATATTTCTGCAATCGAGTCGTCAGGGGGTCGGTAAAAAGAACCAACTACTAATTTATTCCAGTTGTCAGGTATAACCTCTACCCATACCATCTCACAGGAATGATCTACTTCAGGTTTTCTATGAGATAAGCTGCTTGTGAGAGCAATAAACACACCACCACCTTTTTCTCCCAATCTATCTATCAATCGTACTGTCCAGCCATCTTCAGAGTCGGCCGAAGACTGTCACGAGGTACCGGGCATGGCCTTATAATCCTGATCACAGTGCATGCATGTCACAGATGCTGGTTAACTGCATTTCAAAATACTCACATGCTTGCACGCCCCATGGAGGAAGCACTCCAGTGTTCACTTATCGATACTTGACAACGGTGGCAACACCTTCATGTCTTCTCTGCAATTTCAGGGTTCCAAGCTTTGTCTAAATTAAAACCTTTATCTCTGTTTATTAAGTAATTGGCCAGTCTAATTTCAACAGCTTCCTTAAGTATAGCATCCCAAAACGAAGATATAAGTGTCAAAATCTTCACATCACTATAGTTCATGGAATGACCAGTTTCTGTGCAATATTCAGCCACGGTTGACTTGTCTGGCTGTAATAGGCAGATATATCTTCTGTGTTCAACGCATCTTTCGTGGACAGTGTGTGTTGTCTGGCCTATATATGAATTATCACAATTTCCGCAAGGGATCTGGTACACACCTGACTTGTGGAGCAACAAATTATCCTTTACTGACCCAAGTAAGGCTGCAATCTTCACAGGTGGCCGGAAGATAACCTTAACATGATGTTTGTCGAGAATGCAGCTTATCTTTGACAAAAGAGCACCCATGTAAGGTAAGAAGGCTTTTGATCTATAACTATTATTTTCGACTTCTTCTTCCACATCACGTGCTTGCATTCTTGGACTCACATTGAATACTCTGCAAATCTGTTACTGTGAATTTCCATTTGCTTTGAAAATGCTCTTCAGGTGTGTGAGCTCTTCCTGCAAGTTCTCATCATCTAATATACAATGTGCTCTGTGTACCAATGTCATGAGGACCCCTGCGGTTTGTGAGGGATGATGGCAGCTACTGGCCTGTAAATACAGATTCGTATGGGTTGGTTTTCGATATATTGCATGTCCTAATGAACCATCAGCTTTTCGACGAATGAGTATATCCAAAAAAGGGAGGCAGCCATCTTTCTTCATTTCCATAGTACATTTGATATTAGTGTGGATGGAGTTCAGATGGTCAAGAAATCGATGTAACTCATCCTTCCCGTGAGGCCATACTACAAATGTGTCATCCACGTATCTCCAGAAGACTGTTATTTAAAACTTCCCTCACGGGAAGGATGAGTTACATCGGTTTCTTGACCATCTGAACTCCATCCACGCTGATATCAAATTTACTGTGGAAATGGAGAAAGATGGCTGCCTCCCTTTTTGGGATGTACTCATTCGTCAAAAAACTGATGGTACATTAGGACATGCAGTATATCGAAAACCAACCCATACGAATCTGTATTTACATGCCAGTAGCTGCCATCATCTCACAAACCGCAGGGGTTCTTAAGACTTTGGTGCAAGGCCCTCTAACCAAAAAACTGCCCAGTCTAAGCCACACAGCTCCCACTATCTGTGTAACCACTTCCTACATGTAGTGGCTCGTGATGTATTCAGCGGAACCCAGAACCCCACCAAGTGATGGTACAAGTCAAGGAATCTGCAGCCTGTATGATCACAAAACCATCTGAGCCTCTGATTCCTCCCTCAAGAGGTCCACAGTCAGTCCTGTCAACTATGATGATGAGCTCTGCTTTCATCATGCAAGCGAGACTGGCAGTCTTTGCCACTTCAAATTGCTGCTAAAAACCAGAGAGAATCTCTTCTGACCCAAAGCGACACACATTGTTAAAACCAACATGAGCCACCATCTGCAGTTGGCTGCACCCTGTACTCTCCATGGCATCTAGATGGACTTTGAACACTTCCGGATTGGCCTTCTCCCCTCCCTAGCAGCCATATTCCTAATGGGTTCCATTACCCACCTAACATTGGATCTGTCCAGTACAAGCAAACTCACCCTATATGATGGCTCGGATCTTGCAGGCTGGGAGGTGACCTCAGAATAAGAGACAGCACCCAGCTCAGGAATGTAGTCTGGCACAGAGAGTGCCTCATATTTCTTGGTGAGACGAACCGGGGAAGATTCATTATTGGTCTCCGGGAAGTCTTTTGCTGTCTGGGACACACTAGGGTGACCTTCCTCGCAACCACAGGTGGGGTGTCTGCCTCATTGCAATCAGTGGTCACACCAGACATGACAGATGTCAGTTCAGTTCCAACGGTTGGTCCACATCAGTGGCAGCCCTCGTCAGCAGCCTGAGCTGTGCAACCAAGGTTAACACAACCTGAAGCTGGGAGCAAAGTGTCATCAACTCAGCTTGCATCCACACACAGCAATCACAATTCATATCCATGACTACAGTACCCAGAAAAACGAATGACTAAAACGTCTTGGTGTAGACTCTACAGTAATTATTGTAAACAAATTGCAGGTAATACTGCAATGAAATTGAAACAAATGACTATTGCATTAAGGGAGTCAATATGCAAGAACTTTGAAAAAATGTAGATTGGGCCTACTAAATCCTAAAATAAGTAATGAACATAAGAATTATAGATGCCGAACAGACAAGTAAATGAAAATAGCTGGCTGGAACGTTTTAGCACTCTCTGTTGATAGATAACAGATCTAAACCAACTGTAACTTGATTTGAAACAATGACAGAAGATGGTCGCAATTCATACAGCAAAAAAATAGAGTAACCAGATACTTAACGTGAAACTGAATCTAATATATATGCAAGTACGCTACATTTAATAAACTGAAGTGAGAACAGTCCAAATGTGTTGCTTTTAGTAAGAAGTCAGTTACACTAACAAGTGGCGGTGTGGTCTGCTGTGCTGTGGTTTCGGCAACGGCCACCAAGTGACTAAATAAAAAATAATAAAGGTATATTATAAGGGATGACATACAATTGGAAGAAAGACATGGGTTGAGGGATGCAGGTTAATGAGTGGGGAAGGGAAAGGGGAATGTTAGTCATAGGTTTTAGGGATGCAAGTTATCTTAGGTTGACACCAGGGTAGGTGTGGGACCATAGAAGGACAACTCCCATCTGTGCACTTCAGAAGAGCTGGTGATGGAGGGGAGGATACAGATGGCAGACTGACAACTATTCTGCATTATAGAACAACTTATCCTCTGTCCTCCACATCCTGTGTGGAGGCATGGCTCTACTACATTTTGCAGATGTAATTTGCTATTCTCAGATACTCATTCATATTTGACAGGCCACAGCTGTCTACCCTTTGTCAAAGTTTCTTACATTAGTGGATTTCCTTATTTGCCACCTGTATTTTCATTATAATGATTCCCCTGTCAACTCTGGTATGTATTTCACTCATCACATCTTGCACCTGGAATACCACCAGGTATTCAATCATGCAGTGTTCAATTAATCACACACCCCAAGAAGACGTCTTGAACTTGGTGGCTTCTACTGCTGAAATCAGGTCTTGTGCCTGCAAGAAGTGGGTGAAGAATGTATGTGTGCATTTTCTGCTGCCAGCTAGTAAGTGTATTTTCCTATTTGTCATTCATTTAAATAATTCATAAGGCGTTACTGTAAAATACACTATTGTCTTTGCTGAGCTTGATTATCAACAAGGAATAATTTTTCTGCTTTGATAATATAGTATGGGTGTTCAGTTATACTCCAGTTTCCATAAACTATTGAGATATCACTAAAGAGGAATTACTTGTGTAGTGTAACAATTAAATGGTCATTACATATGTTATGGTTCCTGACATCCATCATCATCATCACCATTATCATCATGTTTTCTTTCCTGCAAGCCAGGCAGGAATTTTATGAACATTATGCATCCATTGATTTCTGTTGTGCCACTTGTGTTGCATTTTTTTCTTCTTGAGAATTTCATTTATCTGGTCATTTCTTCCTAAGTCACCTGATCAGTGTTTTTCTTGGTACTCTCTATCTCCAAAAGCTGACATGAAGTTCGAGTCAGGTGCATTCACTTCAAACAATCTAACCATTTCAGACTCATAGCATCCAGTCTTTCCACCATGGTCAAAGTCACCTGCAGGTCTCTCCTTACAATTCATTCCTGACCCTGTCTCTCCTCATTTTTTGTAGAATTGAACTTAGTAGCTTCATCTCACACGCTTGCATTTGAGTGTCTTTTATTTATGACACAGGTCTCCAGACTATGTGTCTTGCTTGGCAGGAAATAGAGTTAATATATGATCTGTTTAGAAGGATTCCCTTGCATCAGATTAGGTTTTGTACTTGGTGGAAGGAGGTGAATCCTGTTGTTGCTCTGTTTAAAACCTCTGGTTTGGCACTTTACATCCCTTAATATGACTGTACCCAGATAATCAAAACTTTTCAAACATTCAATCTTTTATTCTCCAGTAGGAAGTGGAGAATGTCCTACTCAACTTCAATGCTACTTCCAGATACTAATTTAGTAATTATGAATAATTTTGGAAGGGAAAACAACAATGTAAAATTTTGGAGCAAGCTAGAAATAATGAAATATATCACATACTTAGAAATGCCTGGAACTTACGGACTTTACCATGAGCACTTATTTAATTTACTTGCAGTAATGTCTATGAAAATATATAAATCATGTAGTTTAAGCAGTCTGCTGTTCATATACCATAATTATGCTGTAGTCACTGTCCTGTTCCTACCAGTGCTTAACAGTAAAAATAGATCATGCCCTGTTACTCCTGGCCAGTCTGGCTTGAATGAATATTGAGGACAACCTTTGGGTTACAAATTGCAGCTCCAAACCTTCCACTCATACGTGCCAGCCTAAAAGTCTCTTGTGTCGTGTAAACAACATTACAGGTGCACAGTTTTCTGTTTCATTAATACATTGTTATTAGCAATTATCTTCTGTCAGGAAACCATAACGTATGTAATGACCATTTAATTGTCACACTGCACAAGTAATTCCTGTTTAGTGATATCTCAGTAGTTTATGGAAACTGGAGTATAACTGAACACCTATACTATATTATCAAAGCAGAAACATTATTCCTTGTTGATAATCAAACTAAGTAAAGACAATAGTGTATTTTACAGTTAAACCTTATGAATTATTTAAATGAATGACAAATAGGAAAATACACTTACTAGCTGGCAGCAGAAAATGCACACTTACATTCTTCACCCACTTCTTGCAGGTACAAGACCTGATTTCAGCAGTAGAAGCCACCAAGTTCAGGACGTCTTCTTGGGGTGTGTGATTAATTGAAACATCACACACTAAGCTTTCAGAGTCAGTAGCAGCTTTATCCATAAAAAAGAATATTTGGAGGAATTGTGGATTTTCAGAATTAAATAGAACACTCACCAAAACTGTAATAAATAATTAAAATTTATTCAAATTTGTGTTATGACTAGCTTTTTGTACAAAACTGTGGCATTTTATTCCTTTGAAGATAAGTGTGAATAATATGTTCAGTATGTCTGCCTTTGTGCTTCTCAGGTTTTGCTTGGTAACATAATAATTGTATCAATTCCTCCAGTTTGCTCTAGCTGAAAGAAGTTTTGCAAACAGCTGGGAAACAAGGCACTGCAATCTCTGGTTGAATTTGTCACATGGCTCATATTTCCATATTGTTCCAAATATTCCCTGCAAATATTAGAATATAAAATGTTTTCATTATATGCTTTGTGAGCTATACAAATTTAAAATATGGCTAGTGAAATGTTAATTACTATTTATGAAAATAGTTGTAGAAAAATAATGATATCTAAGACACATTAAGGACTCAGCAGACATTAAATTGATAGGATCCAGGTAAGAGTTGAACAAAAGGCTAAGCACACCCATCTATTAACGTGTGGGACTACCACATGTATCGAAAAGAGACTGAATTCTTATGAGGCATGGAATTCCTAATTGACAACAAAAGAAATTTTGTATCATTTGGTAGAATGAAATCATTCCAATTAAGATAATTAATGGGACTTAATTATTATTATCATTTAATGCATAAAAAGTGGCCCATTATATTCAAACGGGATTTGTGTAATTTTAATTCAGGTTTGTATAATTCCAGTTTTTTGAGTGGTCACATAGTCTTGGAAGATGTGAACTATGCTGGGGACTATCCTTGTACACCAAATGAATATGGAAACCTAAAACCTTTGCTTGCAGTGTTACCAAAACAATTATTTGAAATGAAGACACACTGCATGATTAATTCCAATGAATAAATTGGAATATCTGTTTCACCATAGAGTATTTTCTTTTAAACAGTTTATCTGTAGTGGAAATTCAGCAAACATTTCTGAAGGTTTATGAAGAATTCATGTTAAGATAAAAATGATTGAATAAAATATGTCTATTTTCATGAATATTTTCTGCATAAAAAGCAACTATGTTAAATAAACACAGATACTCTACAGATCACAGTATATTCTGCAGTAAAAGCAGATTTTGAACTCATTAATTCACATCTGTTGTTCTTTAACCTCAGCATGAAATTGTAAGGTATGTGTAAAGACTGTAGTTATAAATTAAGAGCTGCTGCTATAAAATACATTAACAACCATTTAATTATGAGGGTAGTTCAAATGAAAGAATACAAAATGTCTTAACAACCAAATCAGTTGAAATTTGAATATGTCACTTTGGGATAACGTAGTGCAACATCTAGGGATGTGAAGCATGTGTCATCACCTTCCCCTAACAAAATTAAGGCTGTGTCCTCAGCAGGCGCTGTCTATTTTTTATATCTGAGGTCTGAATTCCTTGACCATGGAAAAACCATTAACAGTGACATATACTGTGAGACACCCTATAGCCTATGCAAGTCAATCAAATGAAAATGGCCTGGGTTGCTCACAAAGGAAATGATTCTGCTCCGTGATAACACATGTCTCCAGGTTCACAAAAAGTGTACTGGCCACGTTCAAATGGGAGCAGCTTGAGCATCTGCCCCACAGGCTAGGCATGTCACCCTTTGATATCCATCTGTGTGGTCCTAAAAAATAAAATAAAAAACTTCTTAAAGGGAAGCAAAGCACTTCAACTCAAATAGTGAAGTGAAGGACACAGTAGAGGACTGGCTCTTGTCACAGTCACAGGAATTCTTGGAACAGGTTATCCTTCGGCTCGTTAAACTGTGGAGTAATTGTGTGCAGGCATTTGGTGATTACTTTTGAATAAAGACTTAAGTTATACCCACAGAGTCATTTCATACCTTTTCATTTGAACACCCTTGTATAATACTTTACACGTGTATTATAAAGGGAAACTTTCCTGGTAGGAAAAATATGTATAAAAAATAGAGATCGTTTAACTTACCCAAAGCACATGCTCGTTGACAGATACGCAAAAACAAATAAAAACACACACAAACACAAAGATTCAAGCTTTCGCAACCATTGGCCGCTTCATCGGAAAAAGAGGAAGGAAGGAGGGGGAAAAGGGAAGGATGTGGGTTTTGAGGGCGTGGATGAGGAGTCTTCCAATCCCGGGAGTGGAAGGACTTACCTTAGGAGAAAAAAGAAAAGATAAACAAACACACCCACACATATACACACGCAAACACACCATGTCTGCCTTGGTGTGTTTGCGTGTGTATATGTGTGGGTGTGTATGTTTACCTTTCATTTTTCACAGCCTGCACTTTCAGGATCTCTCATACCAACACCAACTTTTATGAACAGTGCTGACTGGAACTCACCCTACAATACATTCTTCACATCCATACTCTGTTGACACTCCAGTGCTATATATGCCTTCTATTCCATGAACATACTCAACCAGTCTCTTCTCTTTCTCCCTCCCTGCCGTGCTTCCTGACTGATACTGCACCTAACAGCCTTAACTGATACCCATCTAGTTCTAGCCCACTAGGACGAAAGCAACAGAGTTCACCTCAAGCTACTACAATACAAACTGACATCATAAATGCTTAGTTGTCTGTTTTGTGAAACTAAATGGGATGACATTATAGCTATTTGCATCCAAATAATAAATTATGCTGATAAATAACTATTTAGGAATTACCATATTAACATTACCTGAAATAACTTATAACACTTTGGAGAAGAGGTTGTTTCTCAGTAAGTTCTCTCACACTGCAAGCAAACTTCTTTCTGCACTCTGTATCATTGATATTCATAATACTGAAGGTCAGATCTGTAACATCAATCCTAAAAAAGGAAATCACATCATACAATGACTCATGTCTTTGTTAACTGCCACAATTAAATTAATTTGCAAGAAAATTACACCTTTATGACAAAAAATTGCACCAAAATTTGTATGAATTTTATTGTATCATTCATGAATACTTATTTTAGGGATGCCTCACACCAAAAATTATGCAAAAGTGGCATCTTTTGTTTCTAATCAGAGAGAGGCCTTGTCAAATATTTGAACTTTGGTTTTGAATTTTTTGATGCAAGCAATTCACTTGCAGGCCTCTGGTCCTGCATTGGGACATTTATGTTATGAGTATGAAATGTGAGAGGACTCACTGTCCTCCCTGTATTTCCACTCAGATGAATAAAATTGACACACATCATTTGAATGAAAATACTTTATTTACACTCTGTGAATGCCTACAAGCACATAATGCATAAAGAGTCTACCTAAAGGCATGTGTCTGCTCGCTGATGTCCCTCAGCTACCTTCCCCATCCACTGCTGGCAATGGCCGAGCTTACCTGCCTGTCCTGAACAAAAGGACAGGTAGGCACTCACCAATAGAACTGCAAACTTCCCGACAGAGAGCAGCTGACCCTCCAGTTTGCTAGATGCCCCTAGTTGATGGCACCAAGAGAGGCAAGGTGAGTATTAAAGCTTCAACATATTCCCACTCTAAAATGAGTCTCATGACTCTCTCATGTTCTTGCATGTTCAACTGCCCGTTTCTCTGGCACATTTCAGTGTCGCTGCCTTGTCAGCCTTCCATGGCGCTACATCACACCAAGTCTCCACGCAATCATTCACATTCTCAGTACCAACAGGGACCTCTGCTGTATCGCATGATGCCCTCGTGTTGTCACATCATCAGGCAGATGCCACTATCACAGAATCTGGGACTCAGGTGCAACAATCACCTGCTTCTCGTTTGGTTTGGGGTTCAAGAGACCAAACTATAATGGTCATTCATCACCTGCTTCTCTCTACCAGGTCACTTGCCCAAGCTGCCACCATTTTCCTTCGATGCACTGATAGCATGGATCGCTTTGGCAGGCAAAGGTTCTGCACTACCCGCACTGCTAGTATCACAGCCATTTCGGAGACATTGGACGGAAGTGCCACCCACCGTGCCTTCAACCAAACACAGAGCGCAGGATAACTAATGCGCCGCTTCCTGTCCTCCTGACAAAGGGCACCTACACACACTGCATTCTGATTGTGAGTCTCTCCCTTTTGGGTGGTCACCTTTACTTACACGACTGCGTTTCTGGAATTCGCTTTTGGTCAATACTGGTGCCGATGTCTCTCTGCAGCCTACGTCTATGGCGATTCCACTTGACTGCTGTGGGCAGGTTCAACATCTCTCTCTGTTCACCTCTCACCAAAGTGTGTTCTTAAGTGGAACATCTTAGTGGCTGACATTCTGGAAACTATAGTGTGCATGGATTTTTTTCTGCATCACAAACATTCTCCCGATGTCATGTGATGCTCTGTCTACCATCACAGACAGACACTTTTCATGTGATTCATCAAACTCTGGCTCCTCTTTCCCAGTTGCAAATCTCACGAGTGCATTAAAACCATGGACGAGTTAGAGACGATGTTTTCCAAGTGTCTAATGAACATGAACAGGTGTTGTGCCTCAGGTGTAAAAGGAAAGACACTGTTTGCCACCTCACTGCTGTAGTGATATGGCTGTCATTTGCCAAGTAGCACCTTTTGTCTCTTCGAGTGTCTTAAAAGGACACTAAATCCAAGGTTAGTACCTATACTTTCAGTGTAATCAGTGACAGTAGACCTGCACACAAGGTTAACAGTGGTTTTGACAGTTCGGTTCCCCCTCCCTGCTCTTATGCGGATGTGCAGAAACATAACTCGGTTGTCATGCCAACCTTGTGTGCTGTCAAGGCTGTGTGTGCATACTGTCCTCTCATGCTTGCTTCACACACCTCGCAGCATGCATATTCCATAAATCTGAGAACTGGAACTTTAACTTCCCCAGCTTCCAGGCTACCTTCCTGCTACTTCATGGTGATGAACTATGCCAATAAGATCATTTTGATCCTGCTCAAGCTAACACCACAAAGTCTAATGCTCTTATTATGTCTCACAGTGTTTTGAGGGCGCGAGGTTTATCTGTTAACCAGCCCCTCAAGCGCCATCTTCTGTGGCGCTCCCACTCATGTCGGTGACCACAGGTGCAACTACGTCCTCTCATGGCATGCCTGCTGCCACCCGGCAGCCACCTTACACTCACACTCTTGTGAATTTGTAATGCTTCGGGATGACACGATCTGCTCCCCCACTCAGCCTCCCTTTTTCGGGCCCTCAATGGGTTTTCAGAAATTACCCAAACACATTTACTATTTTATTAAAGGGAACCCCCTCCACCATTTCAGTGAACCATGTCAAACCTGATAATGTCGAATGTGCTTCTTTGCCTCAGAATGAGGATGACTTTCTTTCACTAATGAAGCACCTTCCTCATTCCCCCCTCCCGTGGTGCTTCTGCGATCTCTCCCTCTAGTGACGCACTCCCCCACCCCCCACCCCCCACCCCTCACATAGGGCTCTGCTTCAGGTGACATACCCCCTTTGTTCGAGGGGTCTTCGGCCTCGTCTGCCTCTCCATTTTGAGGGTTCATTCACCTTCCTCTTCCTGTAATTCCAAATATCGAGTTCAGTGTCCCTGTCCTGTTCCCCCTCAACCCTGATGTCTCTCTCCTCTTGTCTGACGACTAACTTTTCATCATCTGCATGGCTACTAGTGGCTCTCCTCCCCTTCATCAGTGCAGGTGTGAGCTTCTTAAGTGTATCACTCCACCCCCCTCTCTTGACTCAGATGCCACACATGCATTCCTCCTTCCCTCTAGTGAAATGCGCCTTATCATCCCAGTTTGTCTGTTGACCTTGCTACTCCTCATCTCGAGCGGCGAGTACATCACCCTTGCCATTTCGAGGACGTCACCATCTTCAGACCCACCACAGGCCTCTGGTTCTGCATTGGGACATTTACGTTATGAGTATGTAGTGTGAGAGGACTCATTGCCCTCTCTTTATTTCCACTCAGAATAATAAAATCCAGACACATAATTTGAATGAAAATACTTTATTTACAATCTGTGAATGCCTGCAAGTAGACAATGCACACAGAGTCCATGGGTTGCAGCCTTTGGCTACCTAAGGGCATGTGTCTGCTCGCTGCAATGTCCCTCAGCTACCTGCCCCATCCACTGCTGGCAACGGCCAAGCTTACCTGCCTGTCCTGAACAAAGGGACAGGTAAGTGCTCTTCAATACAGCTGTAAACTTCCCATCAGAGAGCAACTGACCCCCAGTTTGATAGATGTCCCTAGTAGATGGCACCAAGAGTGGCAAAGTGAGTATTAAAGCTTCAACAATTTCCCACTCTAAATTGAGTCTCATGACTCTTTCATGTTCTCGCGTGTTCAGCAGCACATTTCAGTGCCACTGCCGTGTTGGCCTTCCATGGCCATGCAACCTGAGCTGTGGTGGTTGGGTAGGGCATGGAAGAACCCACCTAATTCACTCAAACGAGAATGGAGAGAGGCAGTAGTAGGTACCGTGACACAGTTTCGAGGTGGCTGTTTCTCTCTCTTGCGGTAACTAAGTTTGCCGGCATATTAAGATCATTCCCAGTAGAGAGAGGTTGCACCAGAGGAAGCGTAGACCTACCCGCTATTATATGCTTAAAGATGCCTCTATGATTCTAGTTCATGCAGATGCGAGATTTGGGAAATTTGTAATTCACAACTAGGAACTTGTGAATCTGATGTTTCTGTATTAGTAACTACATTGAGGCAAAGCATTAAGGTTGCCTACAATAAAAGTGTTCCAAACATGGTCAGATTAAGAGGAGTAGTGTCAGATCTTGACCACAGAGATGAGGAGTAATTGTGATTTAATATTTTCCTATGCTGCTACCTACTGATCTATTGCTTGAAGTTGTACATGTAAGTGATGTTGACCTCAGCAACAAAATGTAAAGTTGGTAGTTAGTAGAGCAATGAATGTTGTGGTAAGTGAATTCACGAGGGAGAGACATGTTCAGAGTTCATAATACCTTGGCAAGAGAAAGACCAAACCAATAATGTATTTTAATTGTCATACTGAATGTTGTTGTAGTGTCATGATGGAATTGCAGGGTGATTAGTAACAGTCCCCAACTTGTGTGTCTAATGAGTAACTGTTGAATTTGTGATGAAATGACTTCAATAACCTTTTTTCTAGTGACAGATGCCATGAGTGAAGGTATTACACAGTTAATAATTGATATGCACATGTTTGAGACTATATAATGCTTTATGGACAATTTATATTTAGTCTAGACTTGAACAGAACTTTATGTTATTCTATTATGTAACGTCAATGATTGTGTTTCATGTAATAGTCTGTAAGGTATTGCATATTTACTATTGTGTATGAAATAGAGGTAATAGTATTCTGATGGGTTACTGATGTATGAGGTATTAACTGTTGCCTGGTACAGACTGATTTCTGGAGATACTAAGGGAAGTTCAAATTATATGATGAGTGACATAATTTCAATGTTCAATTAAGATTCTTTTTTGCAATAATTATTAATATGTTTAGATTTAGATTTGTTTTGTGTTTTGTTTGTAAGAGGAATAGGTGTACTTGCAATATCTTTTGTGTGAGGCAAGGGATGTGTAATGTAACATACAGGGGTAGGTCTTGTTGCATTCTGATTGTTAACTGTCAAAAGACGTCGCAAGTACACGAAAAAATAACAAAAATATTGATTGGCAGCAGAAATGCGCCAAACTGAAATTGTGGGCACTCGGGTGTGTGTCTGCAGGCAATAGCAGAGAGTGGCAGTCCAGCCATGTGCTATGCTGCAAATCCGTATTGGCAGTTCTGTGGAAAAGCAGCACTCGCCACGGAACATCAAGCAGCGGAAAAGAAAAGAAGAAGGATATGTATTTTATTATTATGGCTCTGGATGTTTAAGCTAGAAAAGAAAAAGATTCACATGAGGTTTTTTAATTATATGTGGTTTGTTTAGTTGTGTATAGTACAGTTAAATGTTGTATACGATATTGGCAGAATACAGCATGAACTGAAAACTTTGTCTATGAGTGTTATTTCAATAGTTAAATTCTGAATAGCTAAAGAGCAATTTTCAGCTTCACAACCCTGTTGGAAAAGAAGTGAGATCCACAGGCACACGGCAAGAAAAAGGCGACCATAATTAAAGAAGTTTCAGGTAACATGAATTCTTCCTGAGTCATGTTTAAGTATGTTTCTACTTTACCTTGGTGCAATATCTAGACAAATCAGCAAGCACAAACACTACAACCCTAGCTGAGGTGGGCACAGAGTTAAACCACAGCAAACACCAACTTCATCAAACTCCTGTCCGTTTTCTGGGTTACACTGTCGCTGCAGATGGCATCTCCCCTCTGGCTGTCATCATCAATTATTACCACCATCACTTACCCAGTGCAGATGAGATTCAGGTCCCTCTGATGGATGCACTAGTGGGTAAACAAAGCTCTGGCACCCACCCCATGTCCTGGACTCCTGAAATAACTAAGGCACTCATAGCCCTGAAAGACCTGTTGGCATGTACTGCCACTATTGCACATCCCCATTCTGATGCACACGACTTCATTACACCAGAAGCCAGCAACACTGCTATCTATGCGGTTATCAGCCAGTATTTGATGGCAACAATTCCCCCTCCAATTTTTCTCAAAGAAACTGAACAATGGACAGAGAAAGTATTCAGCCTTCAATCGTTAGCTTACAGCCTTTTACGAGGTGATCAAACAGTTGCCTTCTAATGTCGAGGGTCAGCCCTATCTCATTTTCATAGATAACAAACCTCTAGCTGCAGCCACTCAGAACCTCTCAGCTGACCCTCTACCTCTCCGCTTTCACTACCTTAACTTCATTTCTCAGTTCACTACTGATGTCAGGTACATCAAGGATGTGAACAATGTCGTGGCCAACTTCCTGTCACAAGTTGATGCTGTCTCCTTGCTGATCGACTTTTATAACCTCTCTATTTTACAATCAGCTGATGCCGACCTCATGCAAATTGTTTCTGACAACAGTTCCTCTCTCAACCCCATCCCCACCTCCTTCCCTGGCGCTGTTGGTGAGATTTGGTGTGATAATTCAACAGGTAAACTGCACTCCATCATTCCTCACCCACTCCAACGTGAAATTTTTCAGAAACTCCATGAGTAGCACACCCTGGTATCTGTGCCACCAGTAGGCTAGCCACCGAGCAGTTTGTCTGGCGGGATGTGAAGCGTGACTCTCAGACATGAGCATGCACCTGCCTCACCTGTCAACACAACAAATTTGGAACCCACACTTCCGTTTCCTTGGGCCCCTTTTCTGTTGAGGCTGTAGGCAGTTTTCAACATGTCCACATTGATCTAGTCGAGTCTCTTCCACCCATTACATCCTTTCTACAATCAATCTCACCACATGCTAGGTTGAGGCCACTCCCCTCATCAACAACACGTCTGAAACCATTGCCAGGGCCTTTCTTCAATCCTGGATAGCTCACTTCAGCTGTTTCTTGGTCATTATCACTGACCAAGGCCACCAGTTCGAATCAGCCTTTTTTTTTTTTTCTTCCAGAACTTTGCCACCTCTGAGGCATTAAGCACATCCACACCAATGCCTATCAGCCCAGAGCTATGGGCTGCTAGAACTGTGGCACAGGATACTAAAAACAGCTCTATGGCGCCAAGACACCCTCTGGACATAGGTCCTTCCCCTTATACTCCTTGAGCCACTTACAAGGAAGACCTCCATGTTACCATGACAGAATTTGTCTATGGACAATTTTGGTTTTACTTGGGGAGCTCATAAACCCTCACTCCCCCCCCCCCCCCCCCCCCACTCACTCAACCAATCTTCCAACCTTGATTGTCCAAGTACAGCTCCACTGCACCACAATCAATTCCCTCTTCCCGATCTGTCAGGGTTCTATGGGAGCTAGACTCTTGCAAATTCGTAATGTTCTGGGATGACACGATCTGCCCCCCACTCAGCCCCTCCTTATTCAGGCCCTCATCGAGTGAGGTCCCTGAACACCTTTACTATTTTATTCAAGGGAACCCCCTCCACCGTTTCGGTGAAATGTGTCAAACCTGTTCATGTTGAACATTGTAATAAAGTATAGTAGTGCTGTTAATGTGGAGTTTATCTGGGGCTACAACCCCAAATATTCCATACATTTAAGCACTACCAAGCTGCCACATAGTAGATAAGATATATATCTGTGACATTTAACATCACTGAAAGACATGATATTTCATTTATACCTGGAAGTGTAAAGAAGCATCAAGGTAGATATAAGATTACAAAACTTTTCTACTTTGAACAGTATATTTTCTTGCTTTGTTGCTTATGAATATATACTGTAGAATTTTTGAATTTGATGCTGACGACTTTTTTACTTATTGATTATCTGCATCACTCTCTACACAGATATAAATTCAAAATTCTTACCCTAAATAAAGAAATATTTGTTAGGAAAGTGGAAAATATATTACAGTCGCTTAAATTTTAATCTCTTTTCCCCCTATTATCCATTTATAACATTACATTGCATTTCAATCACTATTCCAAGTTACCTTCTTCAACACCCTGAGGCACGCTACTTGCAATAGTGACTCTAAACATGGAAAATGTAGTCACATAGCCTGAATTTTTTTACTAACAATGGCAGTGACCACTGATTCCTATGCTTACATTGATTGAAGTAAGTTAAAATGGGTAGGCATGAACTGAGTTTGTAGGAGTGATGCAATGCCTATCTGAAGGAATGTAGCTTTTATGTTCATGACAAAAATTCCTGTGTGTCACTTTAGGAATGTGAAAACTCAACTAAGAGAAAAACAATTCAGAGAAACACATTAGAAACATAAATGCTACATTTGAATTTCAAAATGCTAAATTTTCGGTGTTTATTTGTGGGACTGTCTTTTGGCCAAGTACAGGGAATCTCTTCTGAACTGGCGAAGAAAGATGGAGCAGGGATCCATTGGAGCAATGATGCTTTTGGAAAACAGGAAATGATGGAGAAACTGGTGGATGAAGCTGTTAGGAGGTTGGCAGGGATGCTGGATAGCTTGAAAGGGTGCATGAAAACACACAAAAATATGTTTATATCAAAGAGAACGCAAAAAAATTGTAGAATTACACACTAACATGCAAAATTACGCACCAGTACGGAAAACTATGAGTCAACACACAAAATTACGCACCAGTATGGAAAACTATGAACCAACATGCAAATATTATGCACCAATACTGATAAGTGCATAACAATATGATAATTTGCCTACCAATATGTGAAAACATATGCAAAGATGCACATACATGTAAAATCACCAGTGATCTCTACACAAACTGGATGTATAACTCTGGTGTCTGAGCATAGAATTGCAGCGTGACTGCACATTCATATGTTTTACACACGATTTCACATTGTCTGCCAAGTTCAAATTTGGCAAACGAATTTTCATCATTTATTACATGACAAAGAATTGCTTGCTTACCTCCTGATTTGAATTATGAGTCAATACGAGATGCAATATATTGTTACGGGAACAGAATCAAAAAGTTTTGTCTTTTGGTTTCCCTATAATACTTCATAGCTGCCATCCTTGAATTTGGCAAGAAACTAAATATGAACATGTATGGCTGGCACGCTCAGACAGCTGAAGTTCAACATCCAGGTAGTATAGACATCAATGAAAATCACATAAAGACAAGCAAAGATGTGCAACAATAAGCATAAACAGGTAAAGATACCTAAAAATGTGTATTAATTTGAGGGAAATGATGGGAAAATGATTCATGGAAAGGATGCTATTTTAGAGCTGTAGTAAACCATATGTGTTCAGTACTGTACTGAGTAAAAAATACTTTGGCTGATATGAAGCACTGGATCATTACTCATTAATACATTTCATTACTCACATCTACCGTATCAATATGAATTTACTCATGTACACAGTTCATTATTCGCATCTACCATACTGAATCGATAAGAACTTTGTAAATGAAAACCAATACGGAGAATACATATATTCTGTGATATTATTTATTATGAGGTAAGTAATTTATATAGACATCTGTGACATACTTTAAAATCATATTGCGTAGCTCTATGATTTTAGATGGTTAATTTTGTTTTTGAACAGTTTTGATTATACTCCTTGGCCATGTTTGTAGGTTAATCCTCGATGATCTGACATCCACTTTTAACACAAACATGTGTTTTATATATTTTTTATTCAAATGTTACCATCTACATTTTTCATTTATGAGGCTATAATCTTAATTGTTAATATCACATAATACAGCACAACAGCCCCACTGCTTGCAAATGTTGTGGTAGTAATATGATCAGTCAAACTGGCATTCATCACAAAATCCAATTGATTCTGATATTCCAAGCCTCTAAGTGTGGGAACAGTACTTAAAACGGTGGTCGCAGGTGGGTCTTGCTAATTTTGATCAAATTGTATGACAACTGCATTTTTATCACAAGGGAAATGGACTGTACTGATCCTTTCCTCAGTAGTATAATTGCCTCAGAAAACAGACATACAGTATCTATGTGGCAAATTTAAATGTTAAGAGTGATATTAACAGTAACAGTTAAATATTTTTCACAGTTTCAAAGACAGTATAGCAGCTGCAGTTCTGGGTGGCACTGGTAATGAGGGTAATGAGTAACTATACATTAGTAATGAGTACTGTTTCTTTTAGTAATTTATACATATGGATACACATATTTTCATTACACTCACAGCTCTATGCTATATAGAAAACGTACCAGTATCTGTGTGTGTTTCTATTATTGAAGAGAGGGGTAGGGATTAAAAATGTACTGGATTATGTAGCACCGATAGGTAGAGAAACAGACAATTGAGGAACAAAAAATGCAGGTAAAATATGTGAGGAATATGGCAGAAATGTGAATGTGGAATTGACAGGTATGGGAATAATTGCTACATCAGCAATTCACACTATAGTGTAGCACTTTTGTGAGCAGAGAGGACTTTTAATTGTGATATGGGTTCAAAGCAACAAGAAAAGTAAAGGAAACCAAAAAATGAAGGATTGAGTAAAGGACTGTTTCAGAGGAGTAACAAAGGATAGGCATAGAGTCTGGGAAGGAAGAATGGTCGTTTGGCAAAATTTGAACACTGTAAAATCTGATTATAATGACTATTACAGAGGATAGATAACAACTCACCATGAAAGAGATGGAAAGAGGCTGGCTGCTGTCAGGTACAAAAATAGACAATCAAATTCGCACAACTTAAAGTTTACTCATGGCCTTCATCAGAAAAAGAAACACATACATTCACGCAATCACTCAGACAACAATACACACACAACCACCATATCTGGCCACTCCGGTGCCACAAACATCCAGAATGTGAGTGAAATGGGGAGTGGAGGGGGAAGGATGCCATGTAAGGGTGGGTATGAACGTTTCGGGTTGCAGGATGGATGGTAAAGGTTCTGATAGGTGGGAAATTGAGATGCAGCATTGAATACAGTGAAAGGAAGGGACAGGAAAGTACGAAAAGAAGGTGTAGGGGATTTGAAACAATAAAAATAATAGCAATAAAAATAATAAAGAAAAAATAAAGATAAATGAGTAATTAATTAAGGGCAACACAGTTTCTAGGAAGATATGAACTGGAGAGATACGAGATAATGGGTGGATAAGGAGGGGCAATAATTTTAGGAATAGGCTGCAGGAATGGGTAGTTATTTTAGGTTTAGGCCAGGATGGTTGCAGGACTGTAGCACGTATTGAAGGGACAACTCCCTTTTTCACATTTCAGAAGATGTGGTGGATGAGGGGAGGATGCAGATGGCTCAGGTAATAAAGAAGCTACTGAAATCCAGGATGCTGTATCACAGGGTGGTCCATCTTGCTTTTCACCACAGTTTGACTGTGGTCCTTGTTGACCAGTGCCTCCAACCAATTGATCGAAACATAGCCCTCCACATCCAAGATACCAACCACTTCCTTCACCGACTCTCCACCATCCCTACCACCTTACCTCCTGGATCCTTACTTATCGCTGCTGATGCCACTTTGCTGTATACCAATATTCCACATGCCTGTGGTCTTGCTGCTCTCGAACACTGCCTCAATGTCCTTCACACTCCAAGCTTGATACCTCATTGCTTATAATCCTTACAAATTACATCCTAACACACAATTACTTTTCCTTTGAAGGAAAAGCATATAATAAGATCTATGGCACAGCCACGGGCACCCATATGGCACCCTCCTATTCCAACCTATTTATGGCCCATCTAGAAGAAACCTTCCTAGCCTCCCAAAACCCCTGGTCTGGTTCAAGTCATTGATGATATTTTCATACTGTGCAAGAACACGCAATCATCATACCTTCACAACCTCAACTCCTTCTCCCACACCAGTCTGACTTGGTCTTTCTTAGTCAGCAAGTTACCTTTCTGGATAGTAACCTCCACCTCACTGATGGATTCATCCACACCTCCATCCACATTAAACCTACTAATTACCAACAGTGCCTGCACTTTGACAGCTGCCATCCATTCCACATCAAAAAATCCCTCCCATTCAGCCTTTGCCACTTGTGAATGGTGAATTTGCAGTGATGAGAAATCACTTATCTAATATGTTAAAGACCTCAGAAACGCCTTCTCTCTCTCTCTCTCTCTCTCTCTCTCTCTCTCTCTCTCTCTCTCTCTCACACACACACACACACACATTAATTACCCTACTGTCCTAGTCCACAATCAGATTTCCTGTGCCATATTCCCACGCACCAGCAATACTCCCTCAAAACCCAATAACCGGTCACAAACGAGTGCCCTTCTTGTCACCCTATAACACCACAGACTGGAAAAAGTAAATCACATTCTTTGTCAGGGCTTTGATTGTCTGTCATCAAGCCCTGTAATGAGAGATGTCCTACCCATGATCCTTGTGACCCTTCCCAAAGTTTCGTTCCGTTGCCCACCTAACCTCTATAACATCCTAGTCTATTCCTACGCCACCCCCAATCCCAATCATGACCCTGTGGAAGGTCCCAATTCAAAACTTGCCCAACCTAGCCACCCAGCACTTCCTAATCCAGTCATGCCACAGGCTTACCCTACCCCATCAGAGGTCGAGCCACCTGTGAAAGCAGCCATGTGATTTACCAACTCTGCTGCAATCATTGCACAGCGTTTTATATTGATATGACAATGAACTGACTGTCCATCAGGATGAATGGCCACCATCAATTGTGGTGAAAAGCAAGATTGACACCCTATAGCACAGCATGCAGCTGAACACAGCACTCTGGATTTCAATGTCTTTACTACCCAAGCCATCTGGATCCTCCCCTCCACCATCAGTGCTTCTGAAATGTGCAGATGGGAGTTGTTCCTTCAACACATTCTATGGCCCTGCATCCATCCTGGCCTCAACCTAAGATAACTTCTCATCCCTGCAGCCTATGAGTAACATTATACCCTTCTCCTTCCCCACTCATTATCCTGCATCTCTCCAAGTCATGTCTTCCTTGCAACTTTGGGTTGCCCCTTACAATATCAATTTTTATTTTTTCCTTATTATTTTTGTCATTTCAGATCCCCCCCCCCCCCCCCCACACACACACACAAACTAATAGTTGTGAAAGTTACGTTTACTTTTATATTTTAATTGAGTGAGGTAGTGCAGTGGTAGCACACTGGACTCTCATTTGGGAGGGTAACAGTTCAACCCACTTACAGCCAGCCAGAGTTAGGTTTTCATTATTTCCCTAAATCACTTCAGCAAATGCCAGGATGGTTCTTTTCAAAGGGATTGCTGAATTCCTTCCCAATCCATAACAAAAAAATTCAAGCTTGTGCTACATCTCTACTGACCATGTTGTCAATGGGACATAAAACCCTAACTTTCCTTCCTTTTTTAATATTTTTCTACCAGCAGTACTAAATATTTTGCACATTGAAAGTAAGTACTGTCCAACAATTCTGTTCCATGGTTTATATTTTGCAGTTCTGTTATTTTAACTATTAGCTAAGAATGAGTTGTATTTCAGTTCATTTATTGCTCTGAAAACATATGATTTGACGAGTGTGAGTAATTACTAAAGTGTTTTTTTACCTTTAAAAATAGTACTATTTATAAGCAGTTCTTTAACAGGGAGGTAAAAATTGGTAGCAATAGTGGAATATATACCCTAATACAAATCTAGAAATTGAATCTCTGTCATAAGAAGGCACAAGATGCTTTACAAAACTAAGAATAATTTGTAACACAATTTTAATAAAGTTTTGAAGATACTGTTATAAAATTGAGTAATTTGCAGACCAAAGAAGAAGTGTGGAGCATCATTTCAAATCATGTTATATCCACCAGTGGACAAAATCAATATAGATATGTTTTTACATAGATTCCATTGTGATCTTTAATGCTATGAAGTCAGAATGTAACAAACTGAATTTGCTAACAGTTTAAGTAATGTGTGAAAACTAGCTGTTATTTCAAATCACATTCAGTCCTCTGTAATGTGTGTTTCAAATCATATTGGGTCCAACTTCAATTCTATATGAAGCATTTTTGTCACTTTGCACAGCTGAGTGCACTGATGTGAATAATTCATTATGTAAACATTTTAGGGATGATTGTAGGAGCATAGGAGTTGTAGTTGTCTATTCTAACATCATCAATGCAGTTCCTATGGAAAGTGACAGTGAGGAAGAACTTTGCACATCAGCTTGCCTGGATGGAGGAGGAGGCTTGTACCAAATTTAAAGCAAAAGTAACAGAATGCCCATTCAGGCACTTTATCTGGGTTAATAATTTCATTTACTAATAACACAAACATTTGAAAAAATGTAGTATATCATTGATGTATTATAATATAAGGACATTGTGAATTCAATATGAAACCATTACTGTGAATAATATTATTGTGCAATAAAATGGTTTTCAGAGGCAAACTGCAGCAAAAAGAACATTAGAACATCCTGTATACAGCAGAATTTTTTGTGAAAACATTAACTTTGTATTAACAGTTAATGTTGTTCTCTAACAATGACAAAAATAAATGGTGTTTACCTCATTAATGGGTTTTTATTTGTATATTTCACAAATTATCAGATCAAAGCATATTACCTCCAACAAATTTTCCTTAAATTTGAGGAACACATTATAAAATTGATATCACTTTCTCATGTTTCTAGAAATATGTCTGAAACACAACTACTTCACATTTTAAAAATCCTGAAAAATTCCCAAGTTTATGAGTATGGTAATCAGTTTTTTGCTTTTCCTATAAAATTTGTTTGTTTGGACATAATACAATTAGAAATGAAGAAATGGTAATTTTTACATGTGCCATCTCAAGCTGTTTGAAATTCTAAAATAATGTTAATTACCTGTTTGCAATATCGTGAATGAAACTTGTATCCATTTCTCTTCCAGTACGATAAGGTACACGATTGACACCTAAACGATCGTGATGATTATATCCATAATGACAGTTTCCAAAACCATATGCCTTGTAAAACCATGCTATGCCAAGTATAAATGCACCAATAAGGAAGGCTGCTTTTATTTTTAAGGCAAACAGTGTGCTCAGGGCAGCATAATCATGAAAAACTGTAAGAAAGAAAAAGCAGGATAAAAAGATAAGTTTACCAAACTATATCAGTTATTAATTGTGTATCATATAATTAGTCTGTAACAAATACTAATTATTTGGCACCAGTGAGAAAGAAGCATACCAATTTTTGCAGTAGAGAGATGCGATGAGAGAAATAATGTACGGGAAATCCACAGCTGAACAGGTAGAAAGAGGATATGCAAGAGTAAAGGTAATCAGTAATAAACCACTATAAACATTAGTGTCAACTAACAGATACATAGGGTTAATAATTTAATAATATAGTTATAAGGACAGTTTGCAACTCACTGCAAATACATGGTGACGAGCTGGAACAGGCACATACAAAAGACACACAGGCACACAACACAGTCATACAACCGTCACCTCCAGCTGTCGGACTTCGAAGTGCAGCAGCTGGAGGTGACGGCTGTATGACTGTGTTGTGTGCCTGTATGATTGCGTGAACGTTATATTTTCTGAAGAAGGCCATGGCCGATAGCTGAAAGTGTTGTATGTGTATGTCTTTTGTATGTGCCTGTCGCAGCTTGTCACCACATCACTCCGGTGAGTAGTAAACTGTCCTTATTACTATATTATTAATTCCAACCTGAACTTTCCATTATTAGATTGAGAACTTTAATGTGTTTTTGGACTCTGTGTGTGTGTGAGAGAGAGAGAGAGAGAGTGAGAGAGAGAGAGAGAGAGAGAGACCGACAGAGAGACTGATTACCTTTACTCCTTCAGTAATTAGAGTATGAAAAAGTATGGATTTTGTGAAGCACTATACTGGTACTGAAAAAGTTTTGTGTGTAAGTTTGTGTTCGCTTACAGGAAAAAATTACAAAAAGAAATATAGTTTCATAGTGTCATGCCCTAGAGCAAAGAAGAGATTTCCTAATTGGCAAGTAACAGGCAAGATCTGTATGCAATATTTAAACACAGTTACCACCTCATTTCTGAGTACAACAGGCTAAATTAAGACCGTAATATTTTGTGATACCAGTGAAAACATAAACAAACATCCACATAAAATACCTGAGTACACAGTGGATCATTTAACTGTAATCAAAAGTAAATTACCAATATGAAATCTCCTATCCATTGGTAGGAACATAAATTATGAAATAGTTTAATGTCAATCTGCAAATATATATGAGCACATGGCTGACCAAATAGTTATCATGTATTTCAGCTCAAATACCAATTTAAAGTTATGTATTGGTAATTTCAGAGGGAGCTTTAGGCAACAATTGACAGAAACAGGGAAATAAAACAGTAGAGGAGGAATGGATAAAATTGAGAGATGAAATAGTGAAGGTAGTAGAGGACAAAATAGGTAGGAAGACAAGACCTACAAAAAATCCTTGGATATCACAGGAGATACTAAATTTAATCGATGAAAGGAGAAAATATAAAAATGCAGTAAATGAAACAGGCAAAATGGAGTACAGACAACTAAGAAATGAGATTGACAAGAAGTGCAAAATGGCTAAGCAGGAGTGGCTAGAAGGAAAATGCAAGGATGTAGAAGAATGTATAAATAGGGGAAAAATAGATACAGTCTACAGGAAAATAAAAGAAACATTTGGAGATAAGAAAAACAGCTCTATGAATATCAAGGACACTGATGGAAAACCAGTTCTCAGCAAAGAAGGGAAAGCTGAAAGGTGGAAAGAGTATATAGAGGGGCTCTACAAAGGAAATGAACTTGGAGGCAATATTGAAGGAAGGGAAGTGGATGTAGATGAAGATGAAATAGGAGATACTGTACTGAGAGAAGAATTTGACAGAGCCCTGAAAGACCTAAGTCGAAACAAGGCCCCTGGAGTAGATGATATTCCCTCAGAGCTACTGAAGTCTCTGGGAGAACCAGCCATGACAAACCTGTTTCACCTGGTGTGTAAGATGTATGAGACAGGCGAAGTACCCTCAGACTTTAAGAAAAATGTTACAATCCCCATTCCAAAGAAAGCAGGTGCAGACAGGTGTGAAAACTACAGAACCATCAGTTTAATAAGTCATGGTTGCAAAATATTAACACGAATTATAAACAGAAGGATGGAAAAGCTGGTAGAAGCCGACCTCGGGGAAGATCAGTTTGGGTTCAGGAGAAATGTAGGAACATGGGAGGCAATACTCACTTTACGGCTTATCCTAGAAGATAGATTAAGAAAAGGCAAACCTACATTTCTAGCTTTTGTAGATTTGGAGAAGGCTTTTGACAATGTTGATTGGAATAAACTCTTTCAAGTTCTGAAGCAAGCAGAAGTAAAATATAGGGAGCGTAAGGTTATTTACAACTTGTACAAAAATCAGACAGCGGTTGTCAGAGTTGAAGGGCGTGAAAGGGATGCAGTGGTTGGAAAGGGAGTAAGACAGGGTTGTAGTCTTTCTCCATTGTTATTCAATTTGTACATTGAGCAAGCTATAAAGGAAAGCAAGGAGAAATTTGGTGAAGGAATTAAAGTTCAGGGGGAAGAATTAAAAACATTGTGTTTTGCCGACGACATAGTAATTCTGTCAGATACAGCAAAGGACCTGGAAGAGCAATTGAACGGAATGGACAGTGTGCTGAAAGGTGCATATAAGATGAACATTAACAAGAGCAAAACTAGGGTAATGGAGTGCAGTGTAAGAAAATCAGGTGATGCTGAAGGAATTAGATAGGGAAACGAAGCAATAAAGGAGGTAGATGAGTTTTGTTACTTGGGCAGTAAAATAACAAATGATGGTCGCAGTACAGAGGATATAAAATGCAGAATTGCAATGGGTAGAAAAGCGTTCTTGAAAAAGAGAAATTTGTTAACATCGAATATTGATTTAAGCCTAAGGAAGTCCTTTCTGAAGGCATTTGTATGGAGTGTTGCCTCGTATGGGAGTGAGACATGGACAATAAACAGTGCAGACAGGAAGAAGATTGAGGCTTTTGAAGTATGGTGCTACAGAAGAATGCTGAAGATTAGGTGGGTGGATCGCGTGACTAATGAGGAGGTACTGAAGAGAATTGGGGAGAAAAGAAATTTCTGGCATACCTTGACTAAAAGAAGGGATAGATTGGTAGGACACATTTTGAGACATCAAGGAATTGTGAATTTAGCATTGGAGGGAAGTGTGTGGGGTAAAAATCGCAGAGGAAGACCAAGAGATGGATACAGTAAGCAGATTCAGACAGATGTAGGCTGCTGTTCTTATGTGGAGATGAAGAGGCTTGCTCAGGATAGGGTATTGTGGAGAGCTGCATCAAACCAGTCTCCGGACTGAAGACCGCAACAACAACATTGGTAACAAGATCATATGTGAGTGTATAATATTTTACTAATAATCAATTTTGTGTTACATTTTGACAGAATAATGAAATAAGTCATAAATGCCAAATCCACTGTGTAGATAAACTCAGATGCAAGTACACTTAGGCAGACATACTATAGAACTGTTCTACAGTATGTCTGCCTAAGTGTACTTGTGTCTGTGTAAATGTGTGGGTGTGAGTGTATTTGCTTACCCTCCTTTTTTCCCCCCAAGGTAAGTCTTTCCTGTCCCGGGATTGGAATGACTCCTTATCCACTCCCTTAAAACCCTCATCATTTCCTTTTCCCTCTCCTTCCCTTCTGCCTGACAAAGCAACTAGGCTGCGAAAGCTTGCGTTAGGAAAATTTTAACATTTTTCTGCAAATGTTTTTCAAGTTATTATGATAAACGTAATATTCATTATTGTTTTCAGATTTACATATATTTTCAGTTATTAGAAATATTTACAAGGTTTAAATGTTATCAAAATATTAAGTCATATTTATGCTAGTTCTATAGAATACCATATCTAATGTTATTAAGTTTAAGGTAACTGACTGTGAAATTAATATTTTCATGTTTTTAACAACTCTAACAATGTAGGGCTGTTGAGAATAGTATATAAATGCAGCCCACAGAGGTTCTAGGGGCATAGTTTTTTTATCATATTTCAAGGCAGTCACTATGCCCATCAGAAAGTTGATATTTCATTGTTAAAAGTTATTATTGGTCATATGAAAGTTTATTTAAAGTGTTGTATTAGACTACATTCAAACATACCTGGTTGGTCATAATTTCAAACCAGTAGCACACATCTTAATTGAGTGCAGCTGCTCGTATTCAATGTAATCCAGATGCTCCAAGACTGTGAATCCAGATTTTGAGTTATAAGAAGTTACACCAATCCCCGAGACAACAATGTAACGCATGATACATAACTTTGAGGAAGAGTTAGGCTTGGGTTCTGACAAAATTAGTGGAGGAATAGGCAGGCCTAGTCAGGTCTCATAATATTTGTGCTGCCTTTTCATGTGGGATAGTCAAGTGACTCAGAGCAGTTTTGGGCCCAATGTGTTTTTATGTCTTTTTATGCATCCTACTATTCCTAATTATGTTATTTCCTGATGCAGTGTAAACACTTAAATTGTTAGCATTATTACAATGGTGTAGTAAATTTTGCATCTTTTTAACTAAGGAAGAGAGAGACGAAGTAAACTGAAGAACCTACTTTTCTTATCGATCATCATCATCATCATCAAAGATTTGCAGTCCACTGCAGGATATTGCTCACTTTCAGACTTTTGCATCTGTTATAGTGTTCAGCTGTAGACATCTATGTTGCTTCTTCTTGTTCACTAATGGTGACTTCCCTTCCTTTGAGTCATCAAGTCTACCTTTTTTTTTATATATCTTAGGATATGGCAAAGGTAGTTCTTGTTCTCTCTACAAACTATTTGCCATGTATCTACCATCCACCTCCATTTCATTGTTTTTATATACTCACAAATATTATTATATACTTTTGCACTGTACTCTGTTACCTGCTCCAGTTGCTTATTTTACTATCTCACTCAGAAATTTCAAACATTACTTACTACATTTCTTGCTAAATAATCCTCAGATTTTTAAGTTTTCAGCATAAAAGCCCATGTTCTAGTGCATAATTTGAAACTTACAACACATACTGGTTGTGAACTTTGTTTCAGACATTCCAGATGTCTAATTTGGAAAAAAAATTCTAATTTAAAAAAATATTTAGTTTATCAAAACTACTATGTGTTGTTTGTAGAATTAGGTTTATTTCTTTTCCCACCTACCCAGTTATAAACAAACATTCCCAACTGGTTTTATCAGTTTATTGTAAATTTTCATCTCATTATGTTGATCAGACAGTAATTTAATTCAGTTCTAGTCTTTTTAGTTCTTCTATTCACAACATATTGAAATTTATCTGCATTGAAGGAAACAAAACAACTGATCAGCATAATATAGATAGTTTATAATTTTTCATTAATTTGTATGGTATTGAATATTTTCCCCACATTAGGAACCTAAAAACTGAGATGTATATTGGTGATCAAACTCTTTGATTTTTGACACACATTTTGTTATTGTTTGAGTCATTCTATGTTACAGTGTTCTTGTGTATTTTTAATGACCAATAAATAGAGTTGAAGTGGACTCAATGAGTGCAAATTATTATTTATTGCAACTGATAATAAATGTACCCACATTGTTGACCATGAAGAATGTTTGCATTTATGTTTTAACCCTCCGTCGGGCGCACCTCCAGATGAAACAAAATCAGGCGCACCCGGCCTGAGAGGCCACCCACATATTTTGTGGACTAGCTCCGCCATGTTAAATCAAATTCAAAATGCATGTTGGCTAGTCTTGAAGAGGATCTAAAGGAAGGAATTACAGCAAACGTAAAGCATAATAATGGATTTATTGAACACAATACACCTTAAACTAAAGTGACCAAAATTACCAATTTCCCACAAAGAACATTAAAAATTGGTCGAACAGACATCCATAAAAATAATGAAGTTATTTTTAAAGGACATTAGGCAGTCTATTCTGACATGGAATCATCTTTTCTCGCCACATTTGCAGCCAAAAACTGATGCTATAGCTCCCAAATCAACAGCTGAAACACAGGTATGGCACAGGATGTATACGTCACTCAAGCAGATTGGTTGATGACAAGCTGAACATTCGTGATTCTTCATCCTCCTAACTCTTGTTTCAGCCATGCATGGTCGACATTTTAGCAATTTGGGAGGTAATGTGGGAGAACTTTCCCGTTCCTTGTGGGATAAAAATTTTTTCAGTCGAGTTTGCAGCCGAATCGACATTCCACATATATTCATAGCATACCCAGGCTAAATTGTCCAGTTAGAAGTTGATGACACAAGGTTTTGCAATTGGTGGCGTCATTTGTAGTAATATCTTTTACACTGGATGTTGTGTAATAATGATGTGACTCTTCACACTATGAATAGTAGAAGGTATCTACTTAGACTACTTCGTCATGTTATCGTTTCCAAAATAAAAACTCCTCACATATTTTCTTCTCTTCTTCATATTCCCGAGCTGTTCCTTAAACTTCGTGTTCAGTTGCTGAGTCCTCCTTGCCTTCTCCTACATCATCCTGAGAGTGGGTGTCTCTCTCATCGACTAAATCTTCGAGTGCGGCTGGATCTCCAGCACTTTCGTCCTTGAGGAGGTGCATTATTTCCACAAGATCTTTGGCTTAGAGGCATAATATACTTTTCTGGACATTTCAGCAGAAAATATGGATGTGATAACGTAGGAAAAGAAAGGAAAACTGAAATTAGAACTCGATCAGGCGCACTCAGTCTGAAGGGCCAGGGTCGTCAAAGTCTTCTTTTTTTCCGAAGGTAACAGTGAAAATCACAGAGGACAGACTTATTTTGATTGAAACGAAGTAATAAAATAAAAATATCTTGAAAAATCTCACCTTAAAAACTATAACGTAATCGGGCGCAAATGGCCTGTGAGGCCCAAGGAGTTTCCCGTGATCCGCGTGGAAATCAATGGCAGCCTGCGGATCGGCACTGTGTGAGGTTCCCAAAGTTACGCGAGTAAACGGAGAGGCGGGCCGCTGGGCCACCATTGTTAAGCACGGGAATCAAAAAAGTGTTTTGCTGGCCTGTGAGGCCAACTGCGCCCGACGGAGGGTTAATGGAGTGCTTTTTATTTGTAATTTAGTTGTGGGAAATTTAATGTACAACAATGAAATAATAAAGTTCCATGTGCAATAAACAAAGTGATTTATTGTCCTTGATGCACACGTTAAGGCTCTGCTTACATTTACTTGTGACAACATAAAATTCAGATGGTGACATCACAAAAAGGTTAGCCAAAGCAAAGATGGTCCAGTTACATTATCCATTATCATTGTTCCAGTATTGATGTCACCACATACTGTTGGAGTGAACAACAGATATTCTGGTAAACGTGGTAACAGTAACATTTTGGCCAATGATCTCCACGGCAACTGACAGTGAATAGTAGTTTTGTCATAATCATGCTCTCTGGCCCTGGTGGATTCATCCATGTTCGACAACACACCACCAATCCATGACTATATGACCTACTATTGTATGAGCAACAGCCACTTTCTCAAGTCTAAAAACACCTCCATGTCTATCCTACAAGTACCTCTGTGCAAAAACAGAAGCATTTCACCAAACTACAGCATCATACCAGTGATAACCCCCTCCAGCTTGCCTCATCAAATACACACAGACGCTGTGATCTCTGATGCTTCGCAACCTTTCCTTCATTCAGTGCAACTGGATTTGTTACCATTTCCACGATCACTTCTGGTGACTGTGCTCATTTCAGTCATGCCAGTTGACTTCTCACCTGCAGAATCTCTGTCATGTGCCATGTGTTGTTATGACATTCCCCTCTCCCCTTTCTTTTCTTGGTTGATGATTCACCTTTTACCATTGTTCAACAAGGCCACTTACTTAATGCACTAATGTTACAGATCCCTTTGCAGACTGTAACCCCATCAGTTTCTACAGGCAACAAGCCACAATAAGGCAGATTGCCTAAACTGTGCCTCTTGATAATATATCAGTCCTAAGATGCAGTTCACACCATCTACGACATATTGTAGCTACATGGAATTGTGGGAGGTGATGACTTGTAAGCCATTTGTAGAATGAAATGGATTTAATCAGTGATCTGTCTCCACTGCAGCATCATATATAAAAGACAATAAAGTCACTCATAACTGAGCATGTATCTCACCCACATGTGCAAGCTATCCAACACATCTTTCATGATGATTAACTTGGTATTACCAGCGTCAAAATTACAATATTTGCATCACAATAAAATGATTCCAACAACTGTGATCAGATTACACATATTTTAACATAAATTGAGCGTAATATTCACTTAACAATAACTGCACAGTAATATTAATACAAGAACAAACAAAAAACAAATAGTCTATTCTTGACATCAAGTTAAAAGTCAGGTAGTCACTGTGACTATCGCTAGAAAAAAAAATCTTCAATGCTGTACATTGGCTTCTCTTTTAATTTACATAGGATAGTTTTTCTAAATTGCTCCAGTGGTAATAATTGTATTTCCTTTGGTAGTCCATTAAATAATTTTATAGCTACCATTGGGAAGCTGCTTTGCGTCATCTTTGTCTGTCTATACTGTCTTTACTACGGGTGCAGTGTTGATGGATGTCACTCCTCTTCATCCAGGTCTCTTGGTTTATCTGTATGTACACGAGGCAGTTAAATATATACTGGCTGAACACAGTGAGCACACCCAGTCTAGAAAAAATAGGTTTGCAGTGGTCAGTTTTTTTGCTCGAGGTAATGATCCTCGTAGCATTTCTTTTGCAGTAAGAGCACATCCTTACAGCCAGCAGAGTGGCCCCATAGCAACAGCCCATAACTGATGCGGCTGTGGAACAGTGCGTAGTACACAATAAGCAAGTACTGTTCTGAGATTATATTTTTTAGTTTTCTCAAGAGGTACAGGGTCCGTGAAAGTTTTGTTTAGTGTGTTGTTGCCATGTTAACTTGGTGTCGATGAAGTAACCCAGTAGTTTAACAGCTGCTGTGTCACCCAGTACTCCAGTAACACTGAGACTACATATCATCCTCTGTGTTTTCTCCCCATTTATTTTCGTTCTGTTCATTTCAAACCAGGCTTTGGTTTCACTGAACAGAATATCTGCCTGCTGTACAGCCTGAGTAATATTTTCTCCTTTTGCAAACAAAGAAGTATCATCTACAAACTGCAGTGTGTGTCCATATGTAGTTCCCATCCCAATTCTGGCATCACCTAAATGTCTTGGTTGATGCTGGGTGTTGGAGTTGGGCCATTGTGGTTAGTCAAGCTTCAGCTCCACCTCTTGTCCCACAGTTTCAACCTGGAGATGAAACTACACTTGGCACATCAAGCATACAGAATTATCCATCACCACAAAATTATCTTGATCCCCCTCACCAGAGGCAGGGGCCACATGAGACCTGTGTCATGGTACATAAATCTGATGCAGTGGCATCTGTCTCACACAATATATAGCTGACCTACATTCCTCACTAAACATCTCTGAAAACCAAGTCAAATGTGTAGAATGATATTAGCAGAAACCAACAAAGGGCATGGAAGACTCTCATAGCACTCCATTCCACTATACTTCCTCTGTTGGTTTCACATTACATTTGGCACCGCCACATGGGACTGTTGTTACTCATGCACCTCCCAAACTCCACAACTGAGCTGAACTAGGTGCCATGACTCATGGAATAAGAATGGGCACCTTCTTTCTCATCAGTCTGCTGCAGTCACACAAAACCAAGCTATCACCTCTACACTGATTCAAAATCACATCTTCACTTTCTCATCAACCCAGAGACAAAGGCAAGTGTACTTCCACTTTTACTCTCTTACTATGTGCCAACAAAATGTCTCCTTTGTGCTGCAAATAGAACTATCATTGACATGTGTTGCACTGCCGAAATGCACCATCTACTAGCCCATGGATGCAAGTTCCCATGGTCTTCCACATCACTGATGTAGATAAGCCCAACCTTGGTATTGGTTTTCTTCTACACTATGGCCTGTTTCCCAGTTTATACTGAGTGGCTCTTCTCCTTTAGTAACACTTTCACTGCAGGTCATTTCACTGATGATTCCACCATCTTGACGCACTCTCATCCTAGCAGCAGCCCATTACTGTGCATTAGCACCAAGCATCGCCAAGTTCTTTCAACATGTCTATGTTCAACAATATTGCTGCGAGAGACGACGAACACCAACTGCCGGCGTGGCGCAGGGGATAGCGTCATGGACTGCGGAGCAGAAGGTTGCCGGGCGCCGTGGCTCAGCGCGCCCGGTCAGAGGGCTGAACGCCTCTCTGTAATAAAAAAAGCTGAGCCAAGAACTCATCGAACGACAAGGAACAAGAAGGAACAACGACCGCAATATACTGATATACCCACAGAACAAAAAAAAAAAAAAAAAAAAAAAAAAAAAAAAAAAAAAAAAAAAAAAAAAAAAAAAAAGGTCGCCGGTTCAATCCCGCCCACCGGCAAAAATTTATTTCTTTGTAATTTACAATTCCAGAAGGTTCTACATCTTTCTTATGTTCACTTGTAAATTCTACTTGTTTCTTATGTTAACTGTTCTTCTAATTTCTGGTAAATTCTGTCTGTGTATAAATAGCAGAGCACTCTGCCTGAGAGGCAGTCAGTGCTGCGTGTATGTTGAGTTCGTAATAAACGTGCTTTCAGTATAAGTGCTGTGTTTAGTTGCCTTCGAAGTCAAGCCTGCTTCCATTGCAACGCGACAATATCAGCTTTTCTTGCTGTTCATGAAGTCTAGAGCTGCCTACATGACAGTACTTGCATCATCATGTCAGATCTTTCCACAGCCACCGAGCGAGGTGGCGCAGTGGTAATGTACTGAACTCGTATTTAGGTCGACTGTGGTTCACATCCACCTCCAGCCATGATTTCCCAAAATCACTCCAGGCAAATGCTGGGATAGTTACTTACAAAGGGCATGCTCGATTTCCTTCCCCCTCCTTACCCAAAACTTTGAGCATTAGCTTCGTCTCTAATGACCAAGCTGTCAATAGGACATTAAACCCCCATCTTCCTGCCTTTTCCTTCCTTTTTTCCACAGACGTATAAAATCCCTGCCACCTTCATGGTGAGTAACATGACAGCCCTACAGATTCTCATGACCCATCATCTACTTTAACAATACTATGTCACTATTGACAGACACAGGTTAGTGCTACATTGCCTTTTGTAGTGCCCAAACCATAGCCCCTCTTCTAATACTGTCCAGCCAAGCAGTTCTTTGCGTCATCCTGATACACAAGTTCACATGATCACTAATTGCTTATGTCATAGTATTGTCACATCTGTAGGCCTCCCTGGTACATCACATAGCTTGTCTGAGAAGTTACATCATCCCAAATTGATTGCTAATGACCTTTTGCATCACTAGGGACTTCAGACAACAATTGCTCATCTCCCCATTCAACTGGTACCTAAAATTCTCTATAGGCAGGTATTTTTTGCAGGTCTTGGGGTGGTTTTTTTGGCTTACCAGTATTTGAATTTTGCTACATGCCATATCTTCATTCATAAGGTACTTTGTGTATCATTGTCACCTTCTCCTCCTATGCCTGTTATATATGGTTTGCAGAAAAAAATGACTGCTGGTATGTGTCTGTGTGGATTCTAATCTCTTTAATTTTATCATTATTTTGTAAGAGGTACATAGGACTAAGCAATATATTGACTGACTCCTCCTATGCCTGTTATATATGGTTTGCAGAAAAAAATGACTGCTGGTATGTGTCTGTGTGGATTCTAATCTCTTTAATTTTATCATTATTTTGTAAGAGGTACATAGGACTAAGCAATATATTGACTGACTCCTCAAGAAACATCCTAACAGAACTTAACTAAAGCCCATATTGTGATAGAAAATGTCCCTTTTGCCACATCTGCCATTATAGTTTCTGTATCATTTCTGTGATGCTTTTGTGTTTTCTAAATGAGCCTATCTGGTATGGATCCCACATGCAAGAGAAATATGCAGGCATTGTCCATACGAGGGTTATATAATAAAGGATATTTCTTTCGTTGTAAGTGTAACAGTACATATGTTTATGCTGACAGGCAATTTACATTTCCTGCACTGTGCATCGATATGTATGAGAAAAGCAACAGATCTATAACATTCCCTTTGAACATGCTAGAAATCACTTTCATGTCTGAAGACTTCTCTCCACTGAGAATGACATGCAGTGTTCTGTTACCTATAAAGTCTTTAATCCTGTCACACAACTGGTCTGATATTCCATACACTTACACTTTGTTCATCAGGCAACAGTGCAGAACCATATTGAACACCTTTCAGAAGTCATGAAATACAACATCTATCTGGGATCCCGTACCTGCTAGGATAAATAGCATGAGCTGGGCTTCACAAGATCATTGGTTTTTGAACCCATGTTAATTCCTACAGAGGAGACTGCTAAACTCCAGAGATGTCATAATACTCGATTATAGATTATAGAACTCAAAATTCTGACAGACATCAGAGATAGGCCTATAGACCTACATTTTTGTGCAACAGATCCATGCCCTTCTTGAAAATGAGAATAACCTAAAATTTGTTTTCCATCCTTACCAATGTTCCACTCCTTTAGAGAACTATGCTGCTAGAAGGGAGGAAATTTCCTTCAAAGACTCAGTGTAAAATCAAATCAATATGTCATCAAGCCTAGCAGCCTTTCCTCTGTTGAGCAATTTTGATTGTTTTTTCTATTCTACTGACACTGATTTATATATCTGCCAATTTGTCAACTGTGTGATTGTTTAGAGGAGGAACTACAGTACAGACTTCCTCTGTGAAACAGCTTTGGAAAAAGAGTTTTGGTATTTCAGCCTTTTGTGTGCCATGCTCTGTTTCAACACCATACAGGTTGCAGAGTATCTGTACATATGATTTTGACCTGTTTACCGATTTGACACCAAACTTATTTAGGATTTTCTGCCAAAGGTACATAGAACCTTGCTGTATTGATCTTTCGATTTGGTTGTCTTTTTCCCACAACCACAGGCAAAGATTGTCAGTTTGAGTTTGCAATGTTCACCATACTCTGTAAGTTGTGTGGGGTACAGAAGTTCCATACTATGGGCTATCACCTATAATGGTTGGTTGAACAATGGCACCACACCTTTAAGGCAGTACAAATGTGCTATGGAGGTTCCTGGTCCAAGCCCCTTCCATAGGTACCTCCATGTGTTTATTCTATTGACAATGATGACCAACATATATCTTTGACTGTAGTTATTTAGCCATTTGTTCTCACTTCTGAATTTGTTGGGACTCCACTCTTCCTACACAACTGAAATTGCCCATTCTTGCTAAATGTGTTCCATTCATACATTATGTAAATTATCTCCTCCTCTTCATGCATTCATATTAAAGTATGTTCTGTTTATCCATAAAGAATTGATTACTTCTGACTATATCATGTTACATGATGATTTTGTGGGAGTCTCTCTCCAACAACCATATTCTAGCCAGCATAAAGAACTTGGCCACAAAGAACATATGATTGACATTCTTAATCATGATTTGCCACTAATAGTCTTCCTATCCATAGTGAATCCCACATGGACTTTCATAGATGTGACCACCACCACAGACAGCTCTTAAACTTGTGGCAATACTCCGAGAATACTGCAAACTGCCCATCCACTTGATGATGCTTATTTTTAGAAAAGCTATAATTTAGTTGCTTTACCATTACCAGTCCTAGTGTCACAACACCAGTTGATATATCCTCTTAGTGCCCTGTTCTTCTACTTCCCACTGTCAACACTTACTGTCATCATGCACAAGAGCTTCCCCTACACCTGGGGTGATGACATTATCCCTGTCCCCCATGGAACCAAGTAATTACACTACCCACTTTGTTCTACTACATGCCGTCCAGATACCACTTGGTTGTAATGAGGTCCATATAATGATATTCCTCGCCAGTGATGGTCTGCTTTCGATCTTGCTACCTCTGCCACCAACACACAACAACTCTGCCTTTGCCACACACAAAGAAGCAGTCACTTCTCAGGCATGCCACATTTTGTGTCTACCTGTCTGGTTATGTGACTTCAACTTCACATGTACCGATGACTGTGACTGGATCAGTTGCTCTTCACCACATCACTTCTTGCACAAATCCTTTGGGCTCATCATCTACATCCAACACCTCATCAGTCATTGCATATTCAACCAGTCACTTGTCCTTCCCATGCCATAGACTCCTTGAGGGGAAAGGGGGAGGGGGTTGGCTATCATTGAATCCAGCTGAGTATCCACTATTCCACACAAGAATAACTTTGTCTTTTATTATACTTTTTGATTTTGGCATCCATGCACCCATGTTATTGTTTCAGTAGTTCTAAGTTACAGTATTCTTGTGTGTTGTGAAATAACATAAATAGTTTTAAAATGCATTCATTGGGTGCAAACATTATTTATTATATGTGATAAAGTGCATATCCACAGACTGACTGCTCTGTTCTATAATTTATATCATATTGTTTTCTCTTTTATGTTTGAATTTCAGTATACTAACAAAAATATTTCAGTAAAACACCTTGAAAAAGATGATGCACTAAGTGATTTATTGCCTGTTCTATGTGGTGAGTAGCTTTCTTTCCTTTCCATGTTATTTTTAGAAATCTGACACTGCCCATTGTTTCATATTTCAAAATAAAATTACTTAATCCAGCAAATTCTGTAATGCTTGTACTATCATTTTCCTGAAGCTTTTTCTTCTCTTTAATAGATTTGAGGTTTTCATTTATTTTGCTTTCTTCCTATCTACAATGTACTTTTCTGTTAGTGTAAATGCTTTGGCATATGCTAAATAATTGTCTCTTTCACCTACATTTGTATAATCTTCACCTTTTTAAAGTGCTGTATTTGCTACATAATTTAATCTGCTAGACATCTCTGTTCTGAAATAATTTTCTCAAATCCACATTTCCAATGACTTGACTTACAAGTTTACTTTTTCAAGCTCTGTACATATTTTTATTCTGCAACATATTAGCCTACTATCACATGAAATTATGCAGTGGCTTGTGGCCATCAGATCCTGTACAATTTCTTTATTTTTTTATAAAATGTGATCAGTTTGATTTTCAATTCCAGGTGATCCTTGCCAAACTAGGACTGCTACTTATTAGCACAGTGTAAATCAAGACTATGCCAATAATGTTAACATGCCAATATCACTTAATGAAAACTGATAACATTTATAACAAAATAAAGTAAATAACAAGAACTATGACAAAGCAGAAACTTCAAACTGTCATGAGAGTCTGTATAGTGACACTAGAGGACAGAAAGGAGAAAACAATTATTATGGAATTTTGGCTAAATGTCAGGATGAAAAAAGATTAGCTAGCATTTCTGATGTTAAACACGAGTACCCAGTCAGATACTTTTTTTTGCACAAACTGTCCTGCAACTTTTATGTGGGTTACAGTTTGCGCTTTTAACCATTAAACAGTCTTGAAAATGTGACAATGGGACAATATGAGGTCTTTTTTGGTTTAAGAGAAGATATATTTATTTAATTGTGTGATACAAAAAACTGTTTATTTTTGCAAAATTGTTTTATCAGCCTATAAAGTACTAAAGAAAATTTGTCACAATTACATAACTCACCAATTATATGTTCTACTTACATAGAGCTCCATATTTATCATGTATTAGGTGTTCATATTTGTGCTTCTTTCCTGCCATGGCAAGGGGAACAATCGCCAAAAGTATTACAAACATCTTCATTGTATCTGTAAATTTAAACAATAACAGTATAATTACTTTAAGTAATTTAAAAGGTTTGCGTTGAACTTCTGCAAAGCAAATTGTTATGAAGCTCTTTTTTGGTCTGTTTTTACATTATAAATATTTGTTCTACTTTTTTTTAACTTATTCATAAACAGTGAAAGTGAACACTAAAGGACTCCTATTCATTTTCTCTATGGCACCACTGAAGACACCAACAAATATGAGAAACTGTAAACGAAGACCTTCAGGTGACAATGTAAGAAATCTAACTATAGGAAAACTAACTAGTCCAACATGTAAAACGAGCAATAAAAAGGACCCACTGAAGATGCTACAACTGTAGCAAACATGTGTGGGTATATAAAAACAAAAACCAGTGTTTCGTACCAGGCATATCCTTATACAGAAGCAACTAAAAACTGTTAGCACGTTTTTACTGGTAGCCTATTTTATTCAAACTGTTCAAATGTTTGTGAAGCTTATGAGACTTAACTGTGGGGTCATCAGTCCCTAAATTTACAATCTACTTATGAACTAACTTACACTAAATTCAGCACAAACATCCATGCCCTAAGAAGGATTCAAACCTCCGACACGGGGGCCCACACGATCCGCAATTTGGCGTTCCAAACCGCTCGGCTACTCCCACGTGGCACTATTTTATTCCAGAACTTGATGTTAACAGTGAATGTAAATATTATCTTGAAATAAACATGTTTTTGAAGAAAATAATTACTTCAGCACTTTCAGATATGACGGCATCTCACATACTCAGAAATGCAATGCAACTATACATTAACAAGATAATCAATGTTTTTAAACATTTCACAGCTGCTTATTGAACTATTGTTTCTCATCATAAATGAAACAACATCATTACTAGAATGAAAACTCTGCAGCAGTGTGTGTGCTGATGTGAAATTTCATTAACTGTGCACACATACTATGACTAGAACCCAGTACCTTTGCCTTTTGCTGTGAAATGCTCTACCATCAAAGCTACTGGAGCTATACTGATGTTCACTAAGCTGATGACAGGCATGAAAATCATCACATATGCACAACTTAAATTTTCGGCCCATGGCCTTCTTCAGATAAACAAGCACATATATTCACAAAATCACTCAGACAACTATACACTCACAACCACCATATCCGGACACACCACCACCACAAGCATCTACATTGTGAGTGAAGTGGGGAATGGTGGGGAAAGAATGTCGTGTAAAGGTGGGGATGGAAAGTTCCACATTGTGTGATGGACCATAAAGGCTCTGATAGATGGGAATTTGAATTGCGACAATGAACACAGTGAAGGAAAGGGGCAGGAAAGTGTGGAAAGGGAGTATGGGGATCTGAAATGCTAAAAATAATAGGAAAAAAATAAAAATAGGAAAAAGATAGGAAAAATGAATAGGAAAAAATAAAAAGTAATTAATTAATGGGATATGTAAGGAGCAACACACAATAGCAAGAAAGACATGAATTGGAGAGATGCAGGATAAGGAGTGGGGAAAGAAGAGGAGGCAAAGATGTTAGGAACATGGTGTAGAGATGGCAAGTTATCTTAGGTTGATGCCAAGACAGTTGTGAGTCGTAGAATGAGTTGAAGAAACAACTCCCATCTGTGCAATTCAGAAGAGCTGCTGTTGGAGGGAAGGATCCAGATGTCTAGGGTAGTGAAGTAACCACTGAAATCCAGAGTGCTGTGTTCAGCTGCATGCTGTGCCGCAGAGTGGTCCATCTTGCTTTTTGCCACAGTTCGACAGTGACCATTCAACCTGACAGACAGCTGGTTTATTGTTATACCAATATAAAATGCAGCATAGTTGGCATATCACATGGCTGCTTTCACATGTGGCTCGACCTCTTACGGGGTAGGATAAGCCTGTGATAGGACTGGAATGGAAAGTGCTGGGTGGGTGAATTGGGCAGGTTTTGCTTTGGGGTCTTCCACAGGGGCATGATCCTTGTGGTAAGGGGTTGGGGTTCAGAGTGGCATAGGGATGGACTAGGATGTTGTAGAGGATGGGTGGATGACGGAACACCACTTTAGGAGGCATCAGAAGGATCGGGGACAGAATGTCTCTAGTTTCATGGCATGATGACAGACGAAGGATGTGATTTAGTTGTTCCAGTCTGTGGTGGTATTGGGTATCACGAAGGACACTCCTTTGTGACTGCTCACTGAGGTTGAAGGGAGGATTGGTGTTGTGTGTGGATATGGCATGGGAAATCTGTTTGCAGACTAGGTCAGTAGGGTAATGCCTGTCTGTGAAAGCCTCTGTGAGGCCTTCGGTATAATGGATAAGGGACTTCTCATCATTGCAAATTCGCTGTCCATGGGTGGCAAGGCTGTATGGGAGGGATTTTTTGAAGTGGAATGAATGGCAGCTGTTAGGTGCAAGCACTGTTGGTAATTAGTAGGTTTAATATGGACAGAGGTATGGATGGATCCATCAGTGATGTTGAGGTTAACATCTAGGAGACTTGTTGGGTTGAGTTGGACCAAGTGAAACTGATGGGGGAGAAGGAGTTGAGGTTGTGAAGGAATGAGGATAATGTCCTGGCCCTGAGTCCAAATTATGAAAATATTGGCACTGAACCTCAACCAGACCAGCGATTTGGGTTTTGAGAGGCTAGGAAATTTAGATAGCCCATAAATAGGTTGGCATAGGATGGTGCCATATGGATGCCCATGGCTGTGCGACGTATTTGATTGTATACTTTTCCTTCAAAGGAAAAGTAATTGTTTATTAGGAGGTAATTGGTAAGGGTTATAAGGAATGATGTATTGGGCTTGGGGTCTGAAGGAGCAGCAAGACCATGGGCATGTGGGATATTGGCGTACACCGAAGTGGGATCAACAGTGACAAGTAAAAATCCAGGAGCTAAAGTGGTGAGTATGGTGGAGAACTGTAAAGGAAGTGGTTGGTATCTTGGTTGTGGAAAGCTAGGTTTCTAACTATTGCTTGGAGGTGCTGGTCAACAAGGGCTGAAATTCTTTCTGTGAGAGCACAGTAACCAACCACAATTGGGCATCCGGGAATGTTAGGTTTATGGATTTTTGGGAGCATGTAGAATGTAGGTGTGTGGTGTGTTGTTAGAGTGCGGAGGTGAGATAGATGTGGGCGAGAGATTCTGGGAAATGTCATAAGATTTTAGTAGGGATTTTAGGTCATTGTTGGACTTTTGGGATGGGTTGTCCTTGCACAACTTACAGGTCGAGGAATCAGACAATTGACGTAGGCCTTCTGTCATATAATTAGCAAGGATTATGTTGTACATTTGATTCTAATATATGAATACTGAAAGCCGGAAGGGGAATGAAATGTTGAAGCATTTTTGGAATGTCTCAAAATTATGTGGACCAGTTGCAGGAATACTGATGACCCAGCCAAAGAGAAGGACAGTGATTCTTAGAAGAAGGTGGCCACCTAGTCTTCATAAAAAGTTACAACAAGCAAAAAATGTTTACGAGTTTGTGGAGAACACCAATTGCAAGAAACAACCTGATATAGAAGTTATTTCGACTGACTATGTCAAGGGTCTTGGAGAACAAGGTAACATAGAGTTTGTGAGGCCAAATTTTGCCTAGGCCTTCAATAAGCTCCTGTTAGCAGGGCTTGCCGTTTATGTCACATCAACTAACACTGAAAGATATTGTATGGAAGAAACAGATAAAAAAAAAACCTTACATACAGCTCACCATTTGCTCAGCAAACACTGGGCTTCCTGTCTAACTTGCATCTATCTGTAACTACATGTAAGGAAGTTCCATGGACAGTAGAGCCATGGCATATACGAGCTTCATTGTGCAAACATGATGTGCATGTAGCTGAATCAGCTATCAAAATACCTGATGAGTTAATAAGTGGACCAGATTTAGACAAGGTGGGAAAAATGTTTTTTGTTACCATGATAGCTTACTGCTATTTCCCCTCAAAATTTTGAACATCTTGCACCATTTTACACCCAAATATTTTCTCTAACAAGGAGACCAGGCGAGTATCGGATTTTAGATTTTTTTTTTTTTTTTTTTTTTTTTTTTTTTTTTTTTTTTTTTTTGTATATTTATGGCATGTGAAGTTCGGAACTCTAATAACAATCATCCAAAGCCATTCGACGCAACTCTAAAAACTCTAAAAAATTCTCGAGAAAATCGAGTTTGAAGTTTTGCAAGTAAGTTTTAAGTACCAGTGGCGAGTCCAGGTAGGGGCAGAGGTCAGATGACGTGATTTCTAAAGCAAGGTCTGGTGATGGGAGGGGGGGCGGGGCTCCAGGTGGGTATGAGGGGCGCTGCAGCCCGACGCCCCCCCCCCCCCTACCGCTGCTACGTCGCTGGTCATGAAAGAAATGGCAGCACCTGTCGTTGTTAACTCAGGTGGTAGTGTTGTGGTCTTACATCCGTAGGGTCGGTGGTCCGAATCCTGCCGTGACAAATTCTTTTATTTTTTCTCTGTGTTCGAATAATTACACAATTTTACTATCTAATGGTACTTTTTACGAAAAGTGCACGTGTTTTTGTATACTCGTAATTTTCTATACTTTGTAAAAGATTATTAATAATAATGATAATTTAAATAAAAAAATATAAGTTATATTTTTTGCAGTGTTGGCTTAACTATTAGTTTGTGAAAAGCTACAACGCTGTTTTTGGAAAGTCATCTCCATAGTAACTAATGGCTTTCCTAGCAGCTAACCTACTCAGCCATCGTCTTAGGTGACGACAAGGTGTTGTGCTCTATTGGCAGTTCGATTCCTTGCGGTCGCTGATGGTGTTTGTTGATTGTTGTCCGATGTGTTCTTGCTCAGCTGTTTTAGAGGGCGGCAATCCTCTGACTGGGCGCGCTGAAGCACGGCGCCCGGCTCACCTGAGCTGCACCGACAGATGCTACGAACGTTTAATTACTGGTACTTACGTGTACTTGCAACAGTCCATTATCTCGAGAATTTTTTAGAGTTGCGCCGAATGGCTTTGGCTGATTGTTATTTACGTTCTGAACTTCACGTACCGGTACCATAAATATAAAGAAGTTCTAAAATCCAATACCGGTACCCATGTGGTTTCCTTGTGAGACTAGTTAAATGCTTTCAACACACGAAATGGGTAAGCCCACTTCGTGATATAATCAATTAATGTCTCGTGAAATGAACTTAAAATGTCCGAGAAATCGAACTGTTCAGCACGCTGTCTTCTTGCCATTATTTCATTAAACACCGAATTTGTATAGTTGGCAAAATTGCATATGTCGTGAGAAAGCATAACTTTAAAAAATGCAAAAAATAATAGGTTGCCTTAGAATGCTTTAAAATTTGTATAGGGATTTTTGCAACCTATGCTTTTTTTTTTGTATTTAAAATTAAAAAGAAAAATCGCCCCCAACGGTTGAAATGTGTCAAAGAATTACGTCAAAAATGGTGTCTCTTCCCTTTGAGATGAATCGTATTTCCTTCATTGTTTGATTATGACTACAATTGCTCTCCGTTTGGTTACGCTAACCTACTTTAAAAATGTGAATTCAAACTATTTGGGACGGTTAGTAAAAAACGGGACAATGTTCTTCCCGTACCGTTATTTATTTTGTCGGGACAACGGGACACAGGCAAAATAAGGGACAATACGGCACGTCTGGTCACAATATACTAAACTCACAAGAACATGCCTCAATTAACCTTGCCCATATTCCCACAAGAATGTTTTGATTAAAAAGATTTTTTATTTAAGTTATTTCTTGTGGTGAAGTGAGTGACATTTTCGTGTATCTTAAACTGTTTATAAATGCTAGTTTCAGACATTCAAAGGCATTGTTTATTTGTTTACTGTCCCTGATCATCCTATCAGTAACAGACGTAAAGTACTCAAAGATATTCGCCAAAGATTAATGTGATAAATGTAAACAAACTTGATGGACCTTATTCTTAATGGACAAAACTGTGACAGGACTAACCCATCTGGGCATACTTCAAAACTGGTTATTTCCTCAACTTGGAGATTTAGAAGCCATCATCTCGATGTAAGAGAGGGTCCCGCCTCATTTCCTTACGCACGTCTGACATTCCCGTACCTGAATGACACATTTCAGGGAATTGGATCAGACGAGGAGGAGCAGAAGATCAGCTTTTCTGCCAGTGACCTTACAGATATCTGGACATCTACATCCATACTCCGCATGCCACCTGACGGTGTGACGGAGGATACCTTGAGTGCCACTATCGGTTGTCCCTCCTATTCCCCCAGTCACGTATTTTTCGCGGAAAGAAAGATTGTTGCCATGCGTCTGTGTGGGCTCTAATCTCTCTGATTTTATCCTCATGATCGCTTCGCAAGATAAACGTAGGAGGGAGAATACATGGTGAGTCACCCAACTTTACCACTGGGAATATATCGTAAACCACAATAAAGATTTAATAACTAATTATACAGAACGAAAGTGAAGACAGAGGCTGGTGTAATTGGTTAATACAAACCATTAAAAATGTACGGAAGTATGTTTTTTAAGACAAACATATGGTTTTTTAAATGGAAACCTATTATTATTTTTAATTCAACTGAAAATAGAAAAACATACTTAAGTAATGCCGTTTGTTACATTGTAAAATATTAATGCATCCATAGTTATTGTAATCTAAAGTTCACGCTTGAGTAACTCCTTAGCAGTTCAGTCGTGTGATGTAACAAAAAAGATACATTATCAGCGATCAGCATCTGTAGGGGTATGTTTACGAAGACTACAGTGCTAACGAGTTTGGTTTGTCTTAGTTGACTGAGTGTACAACGCTTTCTGTTACGGCTATTATGAATTAGTCGTTGTACTCAGAATAAGTGTTATTCGTTGTGTTACCAGATATTTGTGATAGTGTACTGTACAGTACAAGTAAAAACAGTAGTAAAGTGGGAAGCTAAATTATTTTAAGCCGGTCGGAAGTACAACAGTGTGTACAGTGTTGTAGGAACTGTGAAAATTATTTATTCTAACTCTGAAAAGGCAAAAATGATACTCATCTATGGCGAGTGTAAAAAAAAAAAAAAAATTAAAAAAAAATGCAACTGAGGCCTGCAGATTGTATGCAGAATGGTACCCAGACAGAAACCATCCGACGCGTCGCACATTTGAAAACATCTACAAACAATTGTGTGCAACAGGTATGGTCGGAGCACGCAAACGAGTCCGTAACAGACCCATCACAGGAGAAGCAGGAGCAGTTGGTGTGTTAGCTGCTGTTGCCGTGAACCCACACACGAGTTCACGTGACATTTCTAGAGGCAGTGCATTGAGTCAAAGTAGTGTAGTGCGCATACTTCATCGTCACAAATTTCACCGGTATCATGTGTCGCTGCATCAGTCATTACATGGAGAAGACTTTATTAAACGAGTGAATTTCTGTCAATGGGCATTAAAAGAGAATGCCTTGCAGTTCTACCTGTTTTACAAACCACGGGACAGTGAATTTACGAAACATGCATTACTGGTCCGTGAACAAACCTGACTTGTCTTTGACCGGTAGACCAACAGCGACCGTAAACTGTAAATGTATGGTGCGGAGTACTTGGCGACCACCTCATTGGTCCTCACTTCATTGAAGGTACCCAAACAGCTGCAAAAAAAGTAGAGTTTCTACAAAATGATCTGCCAACTTTGCTAGAAAATGTCCCACTGGTATCACATAAGCATCGGGGGTTCCACTCCCCCCTCGGGCATGGATATTTGTGCTGTCTTTAGTATAAGTTAGTTTATAAGTAGTTTGTAAGTTTAAGGACTGATGACCCCGTAGTTAAGTCACATAAGCTTAACAAATGCACAGGTGTATGATGTATCAACATGATGGAGCTCCTGTACATTCTGCAGTGAGCACTAGGTTGACCCTTGACAGAATGTTCGACGGGCTTTTCATAGGACGTGACGGACGCATAAATTGGTCAGCCCGTTCCCCTGATCTTACACCTTTAGACTTCATTCTGTGGGCTACGTTAAAGGATAACGTGCACAGTGAGGTGCCTACAACTCCAGAAGGTATGAAACATCGTACTGAGGCAGCCCGTGCCAACATTACACCAAATGAACTGCGTCGTGTAAGACATGCATTGTACGATAGATTGCAAACATATGCAGCAAATGATGGGCATCACTTTGAACATTTACTGGACTGAAATGTCAGGGCACACTCTTTCACATTCTATAATTGAAAACAAAAAAACTAATTTGTAAGTTTAACTAAATTATCATGTTAATGTACATTTTCTTATAACAAGTCAGTGCAGTTCAGTATTCTGCAGGAAAAAAGACAAATAAAAATGTTAGCACATAAACGTAATGTGCTGTTCGAGTGACTTCTGTACATACGTTACATCACTGTTCTTTTTGTCTCTCTCTTTTGTTTTTGTAAACGTTTGCCTTTAGATGTTCAATGTTCAAATGTTTGTATAGTTTATGGGACTTAACTACGGGGTCATCAGTCCATAAAATTACAAACTACTTAAGAACTAACTAATACTAAGGACGGCACAAATATCCATGCCCGAGGAGGGATTCGAACCCCCGACCGTAGTGGCCGTGCAGACCGTGACTGGAGCGCTTCAGTCCCCTCGGCCACCGCGGCCGGCTTGCCTTTAGACGTTGGGACATCTTTTATTGCAGAGGACTCCAGTGACCTGTCTCCCCTTGAGCCAAACTGGATTCACTCACGTCCGAGCATCGGATCCTGCATGGTCTTCTACAGGTCTTCTCACCCCGATAGTTATGATGCCTCTGGTTTGGGAGCCGCATCCTAAGTATTCAGTCTTCTGGATATTGAGGTGCAGTCCATTTTCGGCCAGTCTGTTCTTCCACGTTTGAACCTAGTGTTGGAGTTCTGAGCGGGTTTGTTCGGCGAGTACCACATCATCGGCATAAAGAAGGGTCCACGGATGTGAAGTCTGTATATCAGCTGTTACCGTATCCATGCAGAAGATGAACAGTAAAGGTGAAAGGGCAGAACCTTTATCAACACCCGCAGTGATACCGAAGGGCGGAGAGATACCAACAGGACTCCTAATAGCACTAGTGGAATTGCGGTACAGAAGTTCCATCCAGCTTACATACTCTTCAGGAACGCCATGACGACGAACAGCTCGCCAGATAAGATCGTTTGGGATACCGTCAAAAGCCTTTTCTAGGTCTAGAAATGCAATGTGTACACTCCCGTGTCTCTCTCTCCCTGTGCTTTTCCATCAAAAGGCGCGTGGCATTTATAGCATCGATGGTACTGCATACCTTAACAAATCCGCAATTGCTTGGTGTTACAGAGACAATACTTCTGAGACTGCTATCAAGTACATGTTCAAATATTTTTAAAGTGTGACAGAGGAGTCGAATAGGACAATAAGTTTAGCATTCATTCACGTCTCCTTTTTCCTTCCAGATTGGAACTGTTATGCTAGTTGTCCATAAGCGTGGAAGTTGTTTTTCGGTGATGATTCGGTTGAAGAGTGAAGCAAGAAGTTCTGAAGCAGGCTTTCCGACAATTTTCTTTATTTCCGCTGGTAAGTCATCTGGGTCATTTGCTTTTCCATTTTTTATCTTCCTGATGGCAACCATTACCTTTTCAATTCTAATTAGGGAACAGGTCCTAGGGTAGTATCAGGACTAGTAATTGGTGGATGTGTAAATTCTTTGTTGCTGATGTTATGAAAGCAGTCGGTCCAACGTTTGAGAATAGCTTCATTATCTAGTAGCAGTTTGCCATTAGTTCCCTTGATGTGCATGACGTGGTTCGTTGGTTGATTGGATGTTTAAGGGGGACAAAACTGCAATGGTCATCAGTCCCTGCATGACATGTCCAACGTCCTGAGATGAACGGTGACGAGACTTAGCAAGATGGTAGATATTGTTTTCTTCCGACGATGTGTCAAGCTAGTCATTCAGTGTCTGGTAATAATGGTCTTTTGCTGTAGCTACTACTCTTTTTGGTGCTAATCTCAGGTTGCGATATTTCTGGAGATCAGATCGCCTTGATTGCTAGCTTGACTTCATTTGCCACCACCAGGTTTGTTTGTCAATGAATTTTCGTCCAGGTATGCATTTCCCAACGTTTTTGTCGCTGCTTGATGCATTTGTTCCACAGCATCTTGCCACATTTCTTCAACCGACTTATCGGGCTTCCAGGAGAAGTTTGCCAAGGCTGTCATCAACTCGTTACGCTTGGTATTCATTCGTTACCATTAAATTAATTATTTAATTAGGTTTAGGTTTGGACTGTGTCACATTCTTACGAATAAAAGATTTTTTCACCCTTCTTTTTGTATTCCTAATGAATACGGTTCTGTCCAATACACGGCTGAATTGCCGAGGAGTTACTCAAGCGTCAACTTTAGGTTACAATAATCTGGATGCAATTAACATTTTACAATGTAACAAACGGCATTACTTAAGTCTGCTTTCCTATTTTCAGTTGTGCTAAAAACAACAATAGGTTTTCATTAAAAAAAAGTATATATATATATATATATATATATATATATATAGGGTGTCCCAGTCATCTTGTCCACCCAAAATATCTCGAACAATAACAGCTATTGGAAAACGACTTTCACCGGTATCAATGTACGGTCGGGGCCCATGAATGTACCTATTTGGAAACATTCTAAAACGAAAGCAAATGTGTTTTTTAACACAAACTTGTGTTTTTTTTAAATGGACACCCTATATTTTTTCTTCAGCAATCCATAGCATGACAAATGACATAAACAATGGCGTTGATTCCATCGCAATATTCCAATTACAGAAAAAGATTCAATTGCCATTCCCTGTACAGTGCGTCAATTCGTTGCAGATCCTCCTGCATTTTTACATTGTTACAACCCCTCTATATACTACAGCATCATCCGCAAAAACCCTCAGTGAACTTCCGATGTTATTCACAAGGTCATTTATATATATTGTGAATACAACGGTCCCACGACACTCCCCTGTGGTACACGTGACATCGCTCTTACTTCGGAAGACTTCTCTCCATTGAGAATGACATGCTGCGTTCTGTTATCTAGGAACTCCTCAATCCAATCACATAATTGGTCTGATAAACCATAAGCTCTTACTTTGTTCATTAAACGACTGTATCAAACGTCTTGCGTAAGTCAAGAAACACGACATCTACCTGAGAATCCAAGTATATGGATGGCCCTCTGAGTCTAGTATTGCGAATTTTATCTGAGGTGTTACAATGTTATATAACAGATGGTGCTTTTATCCGCCTCCCTCCCCATGCCAGACATTCTTGAAAGTCTACGAAACTTAATTGTTGAAGCTGTAAATTCGATAACGAGAGTCCAACTGATTTGTGTGTAGCAAACCATGAGCCACTGTTTCGATGATTATCATGGAACACATGGTGCTCCTCAGGTACTGGAGAGCCTTGGCAACATTGATACAGGGGAACTACAAGTCAGAATTAAAGTTTATGTTGTGGAGGGGGATGTGTTCTTAACACAAATGTTCAAATGTTTGTAAATCTATCGGACCAAACTGCGTGGCCATCAGTCCGTAACTTACAAACTACTTAAACTTAGGTAAACTAACCTAAGAACAAACACACACACCCATGCCCCATGGAGGACTCGAACCTCCACGGCGAGCAACCGCGCGCTCCGCAGCGAGACGCTTTAGAACGCTCGGCTATTCCACCGCTGCTTAATACAGTCCATATAGTCACGTTATCCACAAGGTCGCGGTAGCTGAGTGGACACAGTCTGCATCAGGCAGCGTAGCAGTGAGGATGTGCATGTCTACGCCTACCGCTGAGTTTTGTGTGTGCGCGCTTGCACACGTTTACTTACATGTACAGCGGTTCAAGTGGGTTGGTTTTGTAATTCGTGTTATACTATAGAATGCCGGCCGCGGTGGCCGAGGAGACTGCGGCGCGCCAGTCACGGTCTGCACAGCCACTACGGTCGGGGGTTTGAATCCCCCCTCGGGCATGGATATTTGTGCCGTCTTTAGCGTTAGCTAGTTCATAAGTAGTTTGTAAGTTTAGGGACTAATGACCCCGTAGTTAAGTCCCATAAGCTCTACAAACATTTGATTTATACTATAGAATGGCTCATTCACTGGAGAAGTCGACCATAAAGATTACCTTTTCAAATTAATATTCCCAACACAAAGCCTACGAAGACATTAAAAATTGAAACTCTAGATCTTTTAAACACGAACCTCTCTATTTTGAGAAGTGTTTTCTATTTTAAATCGATCAATGAAGCAGTATGTGAAAGAATTATCTGAGCTAATAAGCATGGACTCAAATTTAAACACTCAGATGGCCATGTCGGCGATGTGGTTATTGATCATGCGGGAATCGGATTATATACAATCCGCAATTTTGAACTTCCTTTTGAAGTTCCATCAGACCTGATTAGGCGTTGCAATCTTACAGTACGTTGCTTAGCTGTTACAGAAAAGTGGTCAACTTTCACGACATACCCAGTTCTTAAAAAGGATGTCGACATACCTGGAGTCGGCCGCGGTGGCCGAGCGGTCTGCGGAGTGCCAGTCACGGTCTGCACGGCCGCTGCGGTCGGGGGTTCGAATCCCCCCTCGGGTATGGATGTTTGTTCCGTCTTTAGTATAAGCTAGTTCATAAGTAAATGCAAATGTAGGCTTCCGCGGTTGTTGTCACTATCAATAAAATTCTTCCGGGTATGAGACCGCGTCGTCATTTTATAAACTATACCGAAGTTTCGGCCAATATTGCAGGCGGCCTTCATCAGGGTCTGTCTGACTGCTGAATATACGATAACTTGGGATTTATCCACTGCCATATAAATCCCAAGTTATCGTATATTCAGCAGTCAGACAGACCCTGATGAAGGCCGCCTGCAATAGTGGCCGAAACGTCGGTATAGTTTATAAAATGACAACGCGGTCTCATATCCGGAAGAATTTTATTGATGGTTCATCAGTAGTTTGTAAGTTTAGGGACTGATGACCCCGTAGTTAAGTCCCATAAGCTCTACAAACATTTGAACATTTTTGACATACCTGGATCGAACTGACAAAACACAACCCGTCCTACCTGCATATACGAGGATGCAGGGCTGTAGAAATATACGTCAGCCAGCTAAAGACGTGTTCCGGGTGTCAAAAGTAAGGTCACGTTAGTTCAGAATACACGCAGCGGAGGATCATAAAAGTACCAACTGGGGAAGCTGTGCCTACTCCCACGACGACATCACTCCCAGTACGTCAATGACTTGCCCCTTTCTCAAGATCAAATACACGAAAAGCAGCATCGATGACCACTGATAAACTGTGGTTTCGTCCATACCACCCACAACTGCACCATTGGTATCAGCGGCTGAAGAGGGCTCTGAAGCAAGTACAGACGTTGACTTGGTCGCCCCCACACCCGCCGTCGTTCCTCATTGCCGAGTGTCACTGACGCACTTTGATGTGGTGGTACACATGCGCAAGCAATGATCGCCGAAGTGTCGAAAGAAACGTCGTCTGTCGCCCTCAGACACCTGCTCAACGGGAGACAATGAAGCACAAAATGAGGATAATGAGCTTCAAGGCGCACGTGTGTAGCCCCTTCTCATTACACAACAGCACGAGGGTCACCCAATACAAGAGAAGAATACGGAAACATTCATTAAAGGCCAACAAGTTTGTATTCGGTCCAACCCTGGTGCAGAAGCACGCCACTAAACACCCAGGCAGGAAGGCTCAGCGAGAAATTGATCTTTCTCATGGGAACTGGTCCCATGATAATGATTCAATGAACTATGCCACGAATGCGGTAACTGCCGCAACTCCACCCGTATGCTAGTCATTTAGGAGATGTGGAAGGTCACGAAAATATCCAGCAGACAATCAACTCTACAGCGAAAAATCTAAACATCATGAATGTTTTAAACCATGCAGTACAGCAACAGTGGTACAGTAGCCTCCATCAACATCAATACGATTAGAGTTAACGTCAAATTACAGTTACTAAGGGACGTAATGAGAGCATCAAATGTTGATATTCTCCTTCTCAACGAAGTCTGTGTTGTCACGGTCTGCACGGCCACTAAGGTCGGGGGTTCGAATCCCCCCTCGGGCATGGATATTTGTGCCGTCCTTAGTCTTAGTTAGTTCATAAGTAGTTTGTAAGTTTAGGGACTGATGACCCCGTAGTTAAGTACCTTAAGCTTTACAAACATTTGAACATTTTTTGAAGTCTGTGTTGATAGTTTTCCTGCCTTGTATGTGTACGGTATATACATATTACACCAAGTCAACATGGCGGAAGTGTACTCTTACGTGGAAGTATAGAAATTGAAGACGTGGTGTGTGTGCCGTCGGCAAGAGAACCGGCGCTAACAGTAATTGGGATCCATATTATGGACATATATGCTCCATCAGGTACACATATAGGGGTGGGACTCAGCCACACTTCATGTAGACGAGATTACTACTCTCTCCTTAGATCCATATGACCATTTTTTATTTGGAGGCGTCTTTAATTGTGTGTTTGTCCTGAAAGATCAGACCCATACTAAACCTCTTGTCAAGAACTACAACTGCTGGTGCGAGGTATGAACTTTATCGATACTTGAGAATGAGTCCATGACAACCAGATCAGATATACATACGTTACAAGCCACTCAACAAGCGAATTCAGTGAGCTTTAATACATGCCTTCAACTTGCTGGATGGTAACCGTTTAACACCACAAAAAGATATTGCTAGTGACTTTATGGAACAATATCGACACCTCTATGACTATGACAAAGTAGAACACAATGAAGCAGCTTTTGATGAAGTTGCATGAGCAATGATGGGTACTCTTGATGCGACTGCTGAGGGATTGCTAATGGCAGAGGATACGGACGATGAAGGGGCAGAATCTCTCAGTAAGGGCAATCAAACAAATCACCGGCGCCGGAGAAACTCCCGTTAGAATTTTATTGGACTCTTAAAAACCACATGCACCGGAACCGATGTCTCCTAATGTCCCCTTCCCATCTGCATTCGTGGACATTATAATTCCTGTTGGGCTTTGATCGCACCTTTGGTAGGGTGAGCCATGCCTGTCTGGCAGAAGTGATGACGAACATGAAATTTCCACAAGACTGCCGCGACGGAGCCGCCGAGTGCATTGAGGCGCTATGCTACGATGCGCAAGGCCGTTCCCCGTCGAGGTTCGAATCCCCCCTCGGGCAGGGATGTTTGTGCCGTCTTTAGTATAAGCTAGTTCATAAGTAGTTTCTAAGTTTAGGGACTGATGATCCCGCAGCTAAGTCCCATAAGCTTTACAAACATTTTAACATTTTCCATAGGACTTTGTTACTGTCATGATGAGACTACTCCACTGTGCTTCCTTCACAGTGTTCATGAACGGACGTTCGGTAGGATCAATTAAAATCTCAAGATCTGTAAGGCAAGTGTGCCCACTGTGATCGGTACAATATGCAACATATTTTTATTTGCAGAACATATGCAGAAACCTGATATTCCTGGCAAGATCGAGAGACAAGATACAAACGGAATAAACTGGTTTGATCATATGGTACAGCTACAGGAAGGTGCGTTAACATGGTGAAGTCGCGGGCGATGAACATTGCATGAGGTTTGCCAGTTAAAAGCATGGCACCGTTAAGGTTTTTGGACACAAATAAATGTTTGGTGTGACATTCACTAACAACATCTGTTGCATGGCAGTACTCAACTA